>CM040481.1:6620216-6648812 GCA_022758105.1 Pangasianodon gigas
GGAACTCTGTAAAAAATGGCTGTAATTCCTAAACGGTTAATGCAATATTTTTGTTAAACCCCTTGAATTAAAGCTGAAAGTCTACGCTTCAGTCACATCTTGACTGCTTCATTTCAAATCCATTGTGGTGGTGTACAGAGGCAAAATTACCAAAACTGTGTCACTGTCCCAATATTTATGGACCTGACTGTATATTAATGCACTCACTTTAATACATTATCATTTCTATAGTAACAACCTACACAGGGACACTCCATATTAGCTAAGTCTAATAAACAGATTAATGAATGTGTTTTGTTAAAGTAAAACGTATAATCGTTGATGTAATGAAGCAGTCTGTAAGGAGATCTTTATGCAACATGCATGGCTTTCAATTGTCTGAAAGCCTGTGATCAGTATTATATTCATAAATCAGTATTAATATTCTTCACTCAATTGCAGCCTATTGTATTTTATTGCACATTAGGTTCACTTTTTTTTTTAACTATGTATGCTATTATCTAAATTGTCAAATGGTGACGACAAAATAAAAACAAAAATATTATTGATTACTTCTCATAACCAGCTCTTGCATCATGCTGATTTATTGTCACATCCTTACGTACAATATGTTCATGTTTTTATGACTATATCATTGTCGACCTGTTTTATATTCGCAGTTTGCCTGAGCAGTGTTTTCTCTGTCGTTTTCCCACAGGGACGTGTTTATGGCCTGGTGTGCGATCAGAGGACAGAACTCCACCACAGTCACTTAAAACCCAGCGCACCAGCCGTGGAGCGAGGCAGGGATGGAGGCAAAGAGGGAGAGAGAACGTGGCATCTGTATTTATACATAGGAAAGACTTTGAGAAGAATATTTTTGATTCAGTTCTTGTTATCACTACTTACATCTCAAGCTAACAGTGAATGTGATGATTTTAAAGGGATAAATTGACCAGTCAGCACCGGTATGGCTAACTGTGCATACAGTCTAGTTATTAGCTGTACTGATTAGCTACATGACTGAGCTATCCATGTGAGCGCAAAAGTGAAGACTGAGACCACATTTCATTCCTTTGGAGTATTAAAAACCCGTATTAAAAAAAAATCCTTAAATTTAGCAATTTTAGGGCGGAAATAAAGCCTTGGAAGGTTTGGAAAGCAAGCATAAAATGCCGAATGGTACGAAGAATTTGAAAAATGTGACCTAAATAGTTTTCAGTTATTAGTTCAGTCTCCTTCCAAAATTTGTGCACCCAACATGTACAAAAAAAAAAAAAAAAAAACACTTTTTTTTTTCTCTCAATGAGTTAGGTTCCATGTGGAGTGGAGACAATATTAAAAATGTTGAAAAAATATGTATGATTTTCACATGGCTCACCAAAAAGGCACTACATTTTTGATCTGCCAATGAGATAAATATGATATAAGCTGGCATTATAAAAGGACAAGTGCCAGACTTTTTAAAGTTAAAAATAATTTCAGTCTTTCCAAAACATGCAGTTGTATTTCCAATTATGCAGAATGAGTTTGATTTGCTTGTGAGTTCATGGAGGAGGAAAAGGCTCCGAAATGTCAGATGTGAAGGACAAGCTCTGTTAAGTACAGCTGTAATATTGTGGCTGTATTGTAATTTCTCACCCGCGTAAGGACATTACATTTTAAAGATTTCCAGACTCTGATCATGACATACACACAAAACCTCAGATTGTGGATCGTTACTCTAGTGGAAACATTTACATGGGTAAGATACAATATTTTGAACAATGAAACGCTAGATTTTTTTTTTTTTTTTTTAATATGATGTACTGCTACATGAACAAGATCAGTGTTTTATATTCCAGGATGGAGTTTGTTCCTTATTTTGCAACCAGCAGGAGACAGTGTTGTTGGAGACAAACTGCAGAATTTCTACATTATATTCTGTTACAAAACATTTCCTTTTTAGTGACTTGCATCAGTGGAGTAGACATTTTCATGTTAAATAAACATCAAGCACGAGTCACTTGTGTTTTGCGTGTTGCTTTTCTATGAAAAGAGACAACTGTACTCAATGTCAATAAAATAAGTGTATGTGATAGAGTTGCCTTTGGATGGCATCACATTCATGAAGCTTTTTTTTTTTTTTTAAGTTGATGTGCTAAAATTCCTGTTTTTGTGCAGGGGTTGTTTGAACTGATCAGCAAATTCACCTGCGTATTCCAGATGTAAACCTGCCAGCTAGCTAGCTAAAGGTGACCAAATGTAATCATTATTACCTTTACCTTTAGCTTAGAGCAAACTATAGCTTGTAGAACGGGGTAACATTAAACCGTAAAAAGCTATGTTCAGGGCAAATGAGAATTAAGGGTGAGGGCATTTTGATTGGATAGCTTTTGGGTAGGCTGAGGATAAACAACACTGGAAACTAGCTACCTGGATGTTTGACACTGTCATGTGGCAAGCCCTTTTTATAATTATTACCCTGACCTGAATCACGTTAGCTATAAATATATATATATATATATATATATATATATATATATATATATATATATATATATATATATATATATATATATATATATATATATATGTATGTATGTATGTATGTATGTATATATATATATATATATATATGGCCAAAAGTTTGTGAACACCTGACCAATGACATCCATATGTGCATGTTTTTGGATTTAGTCCCCCCTTTATAATGTTATAATAACCTCCACTCTTCTGGGAAGGTTTTCCACTAGATTTTGGAGCATGGCTGTGGGGATTTGCTGATTCAGCCACAAGAATATTACTGATGTTGGGTGAGGAGGCCTGGGATGCAGTCGGTATTCTAGCTCCTCCCAGAGGTGTTCAGTTTTTTTTTTTTTTGAGGTCAGGGATCTGTGCAGGACACTTGAGTTCTTCCACTCTAAGTTTCTCCAAACCATGTCTTCATGGACTTCACTTTGTGCACAGGGACATTGGCTACGTTTACATGCACATCAATATTCCGATATTAATCAGAATTTGGCAATATTCTAATTGGTAATGAGTCAGTGTGTAAACGCTGCAATCTGATTGCCCGATTCAGATTAAGACAATATTCTGATTCCCCAAATTCCGATTCCCATCCCTGGAATATGCCTGTTTTAATCGGAAATTTGTCCCATGTGAACACTTTATTCAGAAAACCCACTGAAAGGAGATATATGTGCGTGCTCAGTCAGCAAGGAATTGTGGGTGCTAACAGATACTTAGTTGTAGGCTAGGTATTTAGGAATGGCAAGTCAGGCATACTTACAACAACCATGTATACAGGAATATTCTGATGCCCGTACGCATATAAACATCGTATTTGGAATATGGCTGCAACCCGAATATAGACCTTAAATGGAATTTGATGTGCATGTAAACATAGCCATTGTCATGCTGCAACATACATGGGTTTTTTAGTTCTACTGAAGGGAAAATGTAATGCTTGAACATACAAAGACACTATATTATATAAAGACCCATTATATATAGCTATGATGGTCAGGGGTACACAAACTTTTGGCCATATGCTAGAGTATTTTTCAAACTGAGCACACTACACTGTGTCCAGTGGTACAAAAGTATGGGATTTGAGATACAGCTTATAAATTTTACAACCCCATGTGGTTGTGGTGTTTCACTACATCCTTCTGTCTGTGTGGGAACCATTTTAAATGGCAGGTATTGGCGGGAAACTATAGGAAGGCGGGAAATTTGCGCGTGCTCATACCGAGGTGGGAGGAGCCTAAGCACAAAATGGCTTGAGGGCGCTGTTTTTTTTTTTTATTATTTACATATTTATATATATTTATATATATTTTTATATATTTAATTTTTTTAAAAATATTATTATTCAAGCGAATAAATACCTGCTGTATATTTAGATATTTGTATATTACTGCCATGGGTATAAAGGGAAGAAACAAAACACAACATTATAAACAAAGCAAAGACAGAAGAGGTTTTAGGGAGAAATTAAAAAAAAGGAAGTATTTACGAATAATTATTTACTATTTAACAGTCATATACTTCTTCAAGTAAAATGTGAAGTGAGTGAGTTTTGGAGAGGTGAAGAAGAAGCAGGAGGAGAAGCAGGAGAAGGAGGAGGAGGAGGGGAACAGCAGTAATTATGTGCGTGGCCGTGCGGGGAAACATCATACATGCGCATTTGGCGGTATTTATGCAGCTGAATTAGCAATGGAGCTAGCTCACTCCTGCTGATTCCGCTAGCTCGCGTGGACACAACAGAAGATATTTTTTTTTAAATAATAAAAGTGTAGTTTTTTTTATTTTTAAACACGGATGCGTGGAGTAGATAAATAAATAAATAAAGTAAATAAATAAGTAAATAAATAAATATTAAAGAGAGAAGGTAACACTCCGGAGGTTTTGTTGCGAGGCGTGTTTATTAAAAAAAAAAAAAAAAAAAAAGCGGAGATTTGTCATTTTCCGGCCTTGACCGGAGCCGGGAGCTGGAGTTTGTACACAAGCTGAAGAGCAGAGATGACGGTGAACCTGGACAAGGAGGCTTACTATCGCCGGATTAAGCGACTGTACGGTAACTGGAAGGTAAAAACCGTGAACATGGACGGGGGCAAAATCCTGCGTGTAGCCGCGTTTTGACGTGAAACACTGCTGCGTTAGAGAGGCCTGCATTCACTCCTCACCTTTACTCGGGGTGATGATGTAGCTCTATTAATAAAAGTTAAACCAATTCGGCTGTTTTTTTTGTGTGTGTGTATGTGTGTGTGTGTGCTGTATAAACATATTGTGCATTTCTCCTTTTCTGAAAACATTTCCTCCTTTTTGTTAAGAAAGCGCACTGGGTTTAGTGTAGCGGTGTAACTCAGCTCGCGCCTTCGGCAGCCCGGATGCTAGCAAAAAAAAAAAAAAAAGAACACAGGCTAAGCTATGTCCGGGTTTTTTTTGTTTTTGTTCGTTTGTTTTATTCACTAAACTGTAAAAAAGTATAACTGAATGTGAAAAAAGTTTTTTTCTTTGCCATATATATCCATATTCCTTAGATGACTCTGCTGAAATATTGAAAGTGGGGTTTTTAGTTAGTTAGCACAGCTAGCACGCGTTCAGTCCAGTCTTTAGCATCTTCCCTGTTGTACGAAGTAGCTTAGCAGGCTAAACGAGTGCTTAGCTTGTTCGCGTTTAAAGCGTCGTAATTTGTGGTTTTGTGTTCGAAAAATCCTTTTCTTTAATGAATTGTTAATGAAATTCAGCCTCAGGTTAGTTATAGCTGGCTCTGTTTAGTGTTTAGTGTTCAATTTCTCGCCCTTGAAGCCATTCCGACACCATACATGTTAACATATGAATCATTTTCAGGATTTCTCATTTCTCTCCTTTCCCCTGTCTGTCTTGTCTCTGCATTTTACAGAAAGGTGAGGATGAGTTTGGGAAGGTGGATGCCATCGTGGTGTCTGTCGGAGTGGATGAGGAGATTGTGTATGCTAAGTCCACTGCCCTGGAGGTAAACCTGACTGGTGCTTTCACATTGTCTTTACATTCACATGGTGGCTGCTTTTATCCAGAGTGAGGCATGGCCATGCACTAGTCTTATAACTGATTACTCCATGTAAGATGTAGCAAGACAAGATTTAGTCAAGCACATACATACATACATACATACATATATATGAAGTGCTACAGATTGTATCATACTGTAGTGCTGATACTCAGTCTTTATAGGCATGTGGTGGAGGACGAGAAAGGAAAAAGTCAGGGGCTAGAATCTTACAACCAATGCTCATTTGTGGCAAAAGTGTCCAGAGAAAGGATGCTGAGAGTCACAACTTTGATATGAGTTTTCTTTTTTTGTTGTTGTTTGAAATGAATTTGAAAAAAAAGGTTTGCTCTCACACAGACATGGCTGTTTGGCTACGAGCTGACGGACACCATAATGGTGTTCTGCGAGACCAAGATCATTTTCTTGGCCAGCAAGAAGAAGCTGGATTTCCTCAAACAGGTGGCCGTCACCAAAGGAAACGAGAACGCCAATGGGATCCCACCCGTCACTCTCTTGGTCCGAGAAAAGGTAGAAGTGCTACAAACCTCCTCGCTTGTTTCGTGTTGTTGTCAGAGATTGCACCCGTCTGTTATGTCATAGCCTTGGGGATGTTATGACAAGAATGTTATCTTGAGCTGATGTAAAAAAAAATTTATCAGAGTAATCACTTAATCTTTTATTGTTATTACCGTTATATGTGTGTTGAATATATGTGCATGCAGTATAATATATAATTGCTTAAAAATGCATCTAAGTGTATCCGTAACAAGGATTGCATATATGAACGTGCCTCTAATCAGCCATATAGGCAAATTTTAGGAAGCGGTGGCTCTGGGTTACTGATCAGAATTTCAGGTTGTTGAAGCCCCAGAACTGCCAAGTTGCCACTTTTGGGCTCTTGAGCAAAGCCCTCAACCCTCTCAGCTCCAGAGTCGCCATATCATGGCTGACCCCGCGCTCTGACCTTGGCTTCCTAACAAGCTTGGATATGCGAAGAAAAGAATGTCACTGTGCTGTGATGTATATGTGACAGACAGAGGCTTCATTTAAGTTTAAATACAGAATAATTTAAATCTGTGTCCACCATGACTAATGTAAGACCAAGTTCAACCAGCCTATCACAGGTTTAAAGCAAAGTGCAAACACTAAATCAAAGAAGAAAATCTTTTACAAATGGTTGCCTGTAATGGTGATATTTTGCCATCTATATGGTATTGTTTATTCATTCATTCTTCACTAACCACTTTATCCTGGTCAGCGTCTCTGTGCATCCAGAGCCTAACTCTGGAACCCTGGGCATGAAGCAGGAATACACCCAGGATGGGAAGCTAGTCCATCGCAGGGGACCATGCGTGCACACACACACATGGTTGTACTCATTGACACCTAGGGGCAATTTATTCATCAGTGTTAAAGATTTAACCTTCTCTGTTGTTGGCTCAGAATGAAAGTAACAAGGCTAACTTTGAGAAGATGATAGAAGCGATCCGGGGCAGTAAAGCAGGGAAGACGGTGGGTGTCTTTATCAAGGACAAGTTTCCCGGAGAGTACATGAAGAGCTGGAACGATATGCTCACAGCCGAGGGCCTGGAGAAGGTGAGAATGATTACAAAGAGAACCAGAAATGAACAATGACCGTGTGGCTATAAAGAAAACCAGAATTATTATATTTACATAGACAGTCATGCCCCAGTGTCTGTTTATGGGTCTCTCTTAGGTGGACATCAGTGCAGTGGTGGCATATACAGTGGCAGTAAAGGAGGATGGAGAGCTGACTCTGATGAAGAAGGCAGCCTCGATCACCAGTGATGTCTTCACAAAGTTTTTCAAGGAAAGGGTCATGGAGATTGTGGATGCAGATGAGGTGAGGAACACGGATATATATTTTTTTTTCTTCACACCAAAAATAAGAGCTGCCTTTTGAGTTTTAAAGAGCAAATATTTTAAGAGCAAATTTATTTTCTTTATTTTATTATCACACCTCTTTGTTCAAACATCCGCTACATTACTGGTCTTTTATTTCCTGGGAGCTGACAACTTAATGGCAACAAATCTTTGACTATTCTGTATATTTTTTTGTTAATTGAAGTTTAAACAACAAAATGAAAACCATTCTAGAAAGCAGTAATGTTAAAAAGTTTTGATTTGTTACTGAGACATTAGGGTGTTCTACAGAGGCTGTTCATGTGTTAACAGAAAGTGAAGCACAGTCGGCTGGCAGAGTCAGTTGAGAAGGCGATTGAGGACAGGAAGTTCTTGGGTGGTGTCGATCCCTCAACCGTGGAGATGTGCTACCCGCCTATCATCCAGAGCGGCGGTAACTACAGCCTCAAATTCAGCGTGGTCAGGTGGGAAAGTGATCCCAATACATGCTCCATTTTTAAATATACAGAAAAGTATACAAAAACAGCATTTACTAAAGCTATGAAAACACTTTCTTTTGCTCCCCCCTCTCTCTTTCAGTGACAAGAATCACATGCATTTTGGCGCAATAACGTGCGCGATGGGCATCCGCTACAAGTCCTACTGCTCTAACCTGGTGCGTACGCTCATGGTGGACCCGCCGCAGGAAATGCAGGACAATTACAACTTCCTCCTACAGGTGGAGGAGGAGCTACTCAAAGAGCTCAAGCATGGTGAGAGGGTGTGAGGTGTGAAGAGGAACGTGTGTGTTCTGTGTGAAGATACATATATATATTTTTTAAACTTGTAATAATCAGTAGTATTAATCCTTCTTTATTTAAACCTAGGGGTTAAGATCTGTGATGCCTACAATGCTGTCATGGAGTATGTCAAAAAGGAGAAACCAGACCTTGTCAGCAAGCTCACAAAGAACCTGGGGTAAGTTTACTGCAAATACACGCTCTCAGAGTCACAGTCTCCAAAAGCACATTGCAGTTTTCAGTGGGTGCAATATTATGATGCAACTGTCTTTACACAGTCATTGCTATATTACACGTGCTTATTTGTAAACTGATTGCTATGACCCTCAGTGTGTTATTTTAGTTTAATTTTTTTTCATCCATGATAGACAGATTTTATTTATTTATTTTTTTAAAGGTAAATCAAGAAAATACCAATCACAAAAGCCTAGTTTACGACATGCAGCTTAGACTCTGATTCGTATCCGGTCTGTCTTATAACCAACACAAACGTTGTCATATTTTATATATGCTGTGTGTTTCAGGTTTGCCATGGGGATCGAGTTTAGGGAAGCCTCCTTGGTCCTGAATGCTAAAAACCAATACAAATTGAAGAAGGGTAAGAATGCACACCAAAGACTTGAGCAAGAATGCTAGGGTTGTGTTTTTACGAATGGATTTATATAGATGACCAGGGCTATGAATGTACTTTTGGCCTTGGATCCAGAAAGCTCTTGGGACTGAAGTTAAATTTTAAAAAGAAGTGATCTAAGTTTGTAAAACTATGGCCCTTATTCATCATAGTTGTGTACATTCAGGGTATTCAAAAGAAGCTTGGATATCACGTGTATTTGATTACACGTTGCATATAACTGTCTGTGCGCATTGCCAATAATTTCATTAAGGACTGCAAAACACAAACCTCTTGGACCTTTCTTTCTTCTTTTTAAACTATATTAAGCTGAAACTTTATTTCAAGTATTCACTTTATGTGCATCTTTATGCCATTTTGTGGTTTTCAGAAAACAGCTTTATTCTCAGCAACCTTGCACACATACCTCTAGGCAAGCTTCACTACAATAAATTTCACCTCTCAACTGGCTTCCTATCTGTGAGTGATTGGAAAGAAGTGATTTGATTTCCTTTTATTGGCTTACTGTCGAAACATCCGCACAAATTAGGGTGTGTTTGTAAATTACATGTCTCTTGGGATGTATCATATACAAATGATGTATGTAAATCAGGGACCAGTGGGCAGAAGCTGATGTCATCAGTTGCGCTCAAATCGCAGCTCGTTTCGATGCTGTACAATAGATCCATGAATCAGAAGCAGGTTCATTTGTGTGCCCGTTTCTATGCCACTTCGATGTATGGTGATTCTCTTGAAGTGAAGCGGTTCAGCAGCGAACATTCACTGTGACTTTTATGCATGTAGGCATGGTGTTCAGTGTGAGTCTGGGTTTTGCTGACATGATGAACAGCGAGGGAAAGAAGGAGGAACAGAAGAAGTATGCCCTGTTTATCGGAGACTCTGTGCTGATCAATGAGGTAGGATGCATAGACATGTACACACACTAAGTAGATGCACCTACAGATAAAGTTTGTGGCTACTGTCTTTTTGCATAATGCAGCTGGAAGTGAGGAAATCCAGTTAACTGAACATGCATTTGCAAATGCAAAATGCATCGGGTTGGGTGTAAATGCGGTCTTTCTGATAACTTGTAGGAGGATCCAGCCACCATTCTAACGCCGGTGAAAAAGAAGATCAAGAATGTTGGAATTTTCCTTAAGGTATGTGCGTTTCCTTATATTATTATTATTATAATAATAATTATTTTTTTATATAATTTTTTCCCTGTGTACAAGGAGGTAACTTCAAGAAGCTTGTATATATGGATAGCCTGTACATATGCAGTCTTGCATTGCGTATCTCTTCATGTAGAATGATGATGAGGAGGATGAAGAAGAAGAAGAAAATGACGCCGAAGAGCTGCTGGGTAAAGGAGCTCGTGCTGCCCTGTTGGCTGACAGGACCAGGGTGAGTGTGCCTTTTATGTTGCTTATTCTTATGTGTGAAGTTGTAGATAAATACATATTATGTAGAGAAAAGAACTGACACTTCTAATTCAATTGGTTAGAATGAGATGACTGCTGAAGAGAAGAGGCGAGCCCATCAGAGGGAATTGGCCAATCAGATGAACGAAGAGGCCAAGAGGCGTCTAACAGAACAGAAGGGCGAACAGCAGGTCCAAAAGTAAGAGAAAATGTGTTTATTATATTGTTGAACAGTAACATAAATAACAAAGCAAAAATGCCTTGGGTTTTTAAAAAGTACTTTTGAGTTAAATCTCTATACAACTTGTGTTGACTAACATTAGTGTACGTTGTCTTTACGGATTCCATAGCAGTGTTGAACACTCCCACTTTTCAACTTTCTTAGGGCCAGAAAGTCGAACGTGTCCTACAAGAACGTGTCCCAGATGCCTCGTGAGAAGGACATTCGGGACATGAAGCTCTATATTGACAAGAAGTATGAGACCGTAGTCATGCCGGTGTTTGGCATAGCAACGCCCTTTCACATCGCCACCATTAAGGTATCATTTATGCAACATATGCAGCAATACTGTGTAATCTCAAGAGAATCTGCACAGATTGGCTATATCTAAAGCCACATTCTTTCACAGCAATATAGCATAGCATCACTGGGAGTTTTTTTTCCACTGTACATTTAAAAACAAGAACTGGACAAAAGTTCTAATTCATTTTCTACCAATTAATTAAGGATTTGTTTGTTATGGTAAAAACAACTACATTTTGCACTAAATGATGCCATTGTTAAGACAAACGTCAAAGAAGTGTTTGGATTAACATTGCTCTTTTGTCTGACTGGCCATTTTGACAAGATGGAAAGTTCGCACTTCAAGTACAAATGTTTGATTCATTTCCAAACAATTGTTGATAAGGTTAAGGATGTTATCAGTGTAGTAATATCCTCTGGAGACGATGTTCAGGAGACGAATGTTTTTCTGATGCAGTTTGCATAACTGAGCAACGTCCTCACATGAGTACCTTTAATTCTTGTTGGTACCAGTTTCCAGCAGCACCATTAGTAACAGTTTCAGTTTTTATGTGCCAAAAGAAAAAAAAAAAAATTTTTGTCTTTTATTTATTTGTGTGTTTAGAACATCAGTATGTCAGTCGAGGGAGACTACACTTACCTGAGAATAAACTTCTTCGTTCCTGGCAGCTCTCTGGGGAGGCACGAGGGCAACATCTTCCCCAACCCTGAGGCCACCTTTGTTAAAGAGATGTGAGCACGCTTTTTTTCAGTTGTTTTCTATTATGTTATATTTTTATAGTAAGGTATTAGTTAGTTGAGCTAAAAACAGAAATGAGAATATATTCTTTCTTCTGTAAAGTTATTTACTTTGATGTAATAACAGCTGAACATCAAGTTTTTTCTTGATGATGGTTGGGGGGTGGTGAGAGAGGAAGAAAGGACGTCATGTGTTGATTTTTTTTCCCTCCCCTGTGTGTATGGTGGCATAGTCGCAAGACATTTATAAGTGGGTAAAATTTATGGAAGATTACAGGGGGCAAATACATTCAATTTAAGAGAATTGCACAATGTGCCCAGGGCCATAAAGGTAAAAGTTTAATTTCATGCTGTATTGGTTAGAACAATGTGCAGTAGTGAGAACTGATTGGAATTAAGAACCTGTTTTCAGGGCTGTATTCCCATTGTTTGAAATTTTCTACTTTGGCAAAATCATACTGTCTGACCAGTTTTTATTTTATCATGATGTTTGACAAATTTTATGATTGACATTTTGCCTCCTCTCAGTACGTACCGTGCATCAAACCTGAAGTCTCCTGGCGACACGTCGGTTCCCTCCACCAACCTGCAAAATGCCTTCCGTATAATCAAGGAGGTGCAGAAACGCTACAAGACGCGTGAGGCTGAGGAGAAGGAGAAAGAAGGCATCGTCAAACAGGACTCACTAGTCATCAACTTGAACCGCAGTAACCCTAAGCTCAAAGACCTTTACATCCGGCCCAATATTGCCCAGAAGAGGATGCAGGGCTCATTGGAGGCACACACCAATGGTGAGAGGGAATGTTTTCTTTAATTTTCCTATAATTTTTGTGCTTTTCCAGGGCTTTATGCGGTGTCAATAAACACATGAATATAAAGCTGCAGGATGTAAGATCAAAAGAATAACATACCAAAAACACGTTAGCCACAATCAAGCCTGTAATGACCCAAAACTAGACCATTTTAGAGAATAAATAGAGCCAGATCTGTTAATATTTTGTACACCAAGAGTGAACAGAAATTTCAGTCGACTTGGTCTTGCCCAGTTTAACAGTGCAACTGTAAAAATACAGATAACTCCTCAAACACAGCTAAAACAGCTTAACTGGCTAACTATACAAATGCTCCAACAAGTGTAAATCGGCTGACTATTTGTTCATCAAGAAAACAGCCCAAAGCCAATCATGCATCCATGTTCCTCTTGTGTAATATTAGACTCTTTCATTTCCTTTTGGTTTGTTTAATCTTTATTGCTTATACACTCTTTCTTCTGATTAATTGTGGCTCCTGCCAGTCACAGTGTAGTCGGGCCTCTTTCATGACTGAAATTGGGTCTTGATGGCATTTGATTTATCTGACTTACTTATCTGATGTATATTTCCAGACAAATACGACCCGACTACCCACTGCACCACCGTGCTGCCATCGTTTATTAAAAAAATTCTGCACAGTGTAGCTTTAATCCATATGATGAGTGTCACCAGTATAAAAGTTACATTTAATGAGCTGTTATGTAGTATCAGATAACTGGGGTCATCAGCTTAGGATGTTGCATGTCTACAAAGTGGGGAGTACTATATTACTGACTTGAGTACGGTCGTGCCAAATGAGGTATGATGAGTTAAAATACTTGGGTAGATCTTTACTGACCTACCTGCTCCAGTTTCTTTAAAAACATTGGTTGCAGAGCACTATGTATGATTATTGCCTACAAACTCTAGCTATGATTTTTTTTTTTCTGATATAAAGGAGCTGCTATAAAGGACAGGTGTCTTCTGTTAAAAAAAACTTACAAATGCATAGTAATGTCACCTGTGGCAGGTCACATTTTAACATGTCTGCCTGTTCACAGGTTTCCGTTTCACATCGGTGCGCGGTGATAAAGTGGACATCCTGTACAACAACATCAAGCATGCCATATTCCAGCCATGTGATGGAGAAATGATCATTGTATTGCATTTCCACCTCAAGGTGCACATCTGTATATGCTTCCTATGTTAGTGCAGGACAATTTCCACATAGTTTCCAAAGCATTAACATGGTCAGTTAAATTAGAAAAGTAGGTAAAATTTGGAACCACTACTGTCTGTTTTTTTTTCTGCTTAGTAGTTTCTCTATGCTGTTTTCCTCAGACTATTAACAAGAGATTATTAACATAAGGCAGCAGCTTTCTTGATGAAATGGGTGTCTCGGTTTTTGGCTTAGAACTGAGTTCACAATTCTCACTCACTAGTTCTTTGACCAGTTTTGGAGGAGGAAAAATATGTATATATATTAAATTCTTACATTACTGTAGCAGACCATGGTATCTAAATTTTGCAAGTGGATTTTATGAATGATCACTCATCTACAATTTGAACTAGAATCCTGAATCCTCTACAATAGACTAGATCCTGAGCAAAAATAACTGCTATTTCATATAAAATGTGTTTTTGCACATAATGGTTCCAAGAGCACACTGTGTCTTCCAAAAGGCACCAATAATAACGGCTGGTTAAATAATTTGTCAAGGCAATGTTTTTGGTCTGCTGATAGCAGCACATAAATCATAAGAAGACCCTGAAAATCAGTGTGTGGAGGCCAGATTGGTTGAGCTGTGGTTACCTAACATTTCCTGGCAGGAGATAGCCACTGCCTGCATAACCTCTGATGATTGAACCAAGCATGAGAGAGAACTAAAAACACTTGAACAATCATTTCCACCTTTCCTAACATTTCCTTTTTTGTCCCAGAATGCCATCATGTTTGGGAAGAAGCGCCACACAGATGTACAGTTCTACACAGAGGTGGGAGAGATCACCACAGACCTTGGCAAGCACCAGCACATGCACGACCGAGACGACCTGTACGCCGAGCAGATGGAGCGTGAAATGAGACACAAACTCAAGTCGGCCTTTAAGAACTTCATTGAGAAAGTGGAGACCCTTACCAAGGAGGAGCTTGAGTTCGAGGTCCCTTTCCGAGATTTGGGGTGAGAGACTGTATAAGCCATAAGCCTTCGGGGGGGAAAAAGTTTTCTGTTGTAACTTTATACTGAACTGGTTCCTTTTGTGCATCTGTGTGCAGGTTCCAGGGAGCTCCCTACAGAAGCACTTGTCTCTTGCAGCCAACGTCTAGTGCACTCTGCAACGTGACCGAGTGGGTGAGTGTGAAAGCACAAAATGAATAAGAGCATGTTACTGAGTGGACACACACCAGGGTTATTCAGTTAGTACTGGTGGGTGGCAGATTACAAAGACAATAGCATGTGAGGAACAAAAACAAGAATCTAAAATTTTCTTTCAGTAGGCCTATTTTAATTATGTTTGAAAATGTAAAGAATAGGAGTATAACGATACAGTATGATCATGATTCGATTCTCGATACTTGCTTCACAATTCGATACTCAGACTATTTTGAACAAAATTTGAATGAAGAAAATTAACTTTTTTTTTATGAGTCATAAACCATGCAAAACGATGTGCATTTTTGTTTATATAAAACAAAATAAATCAAATTGTTACAAACAGAGGTTTAATATTGTTAAACATATTACAGGTTCACCATATCGTAAAAATAAATAAATAAATGGATAAAAGACATAATGAGCTCAGTAGGAGCACCTAAGGCATTATTTTAACTGGAAATAGAGCTCCAAAGTTGGCTAAAATGCCCAGGCACTGCAGATGGCAGTGGTGCAGGGCTGGTGTCAATGCATCATTACACTCGTAGTAAAGAAGTTAAAATAATTGAAACCAATTATGTAACAGAACTGTATCAAAAGTTGTATGAGTGCAAAGTTAGACTCCCCTATAAGGATGCACAGCCACTTGTATTCTCCATGTAGGATGCATCCTTATATATTCTTAACTATTCTACATATTAAACCATATCTGCGTAAACATGCTGCATTTGTTATCTAATGAGGGTGTAAAAATGTACTGCTGGATCTGTTCTTCAGGCCACTAATAGAGGCTTTCTCTGTGTACCTCTCTCTAGCCTCCTTTCGTAGTGACGCTGGATGAAGTGGAACTTGTTCATTTTGAGCGTGTGCAGTTTCATCTAAAGAACTTTGACGTCGTCATCGTCTACAAAGACTACAACAAGAAAGTAACGATGATCAACGCAGTGCCGGTCAACTCTCTCGACCCAATTAAAGAGTGGCTCAAGTAGGTTCACTTTTACATGTGATGCTAATTAGTGCATTGCTGTTTTTTTATTATTATTATTATTATTATTATTATTATTGTTGTTGTTGTTGTTGTTTTTTTTTAATTTATATATTTTTTTGCTTTTATCCTTTTTGTTATCACAAAAAGAATCTTTGGTGCTTTCTACCAGATGTTGCCATAACACATCTGTGATTTCACATTTTGTATTGGACTTGGCACCATGCCAGGCTGCACTGTCCAATGAAAAAGATTTCTTGGCAAAGTAATGCAGTGATCTATAGTAGTAAAGGCAAAACGGTTCCCAAACTGTTTATGCGCATGGCTTACCTTTCCTCCTGTGAATAATCTCACTTGGATATTAAGATATAATATAGGATAATATAAAGATTTTATAATTATGTTTGGGTATACATAGTTCTACAGTAAACTAACACTTTACCTTCTTTCTAGCTCGTGTGACATCAAGTACACAGAAGGAGTTCAGTCACTGAACTGGACCAAGATCATGAAAACCATCGTTGATGACCCTGAGGGCTTTTTTGAACAGGGCGGCTGGTCCTTCCTTGACCCTGAGAGTGAGGTAAGTGAGAAGGAAATATATTGGTTGGACAAAAGCAAGGTTTAAAAAAAATAATTCACTGTATAAATAAACCCAGAAGCAAGGTTAAATAAATAAATAAATAACAAGGTCACCCATTTTTTAGTCTGAATAGCATTAGTATGAATACAGTAACAGTCATATTAAGTTGTAATTACTGACGTTGTAGGCTTCATGGCCATACTGTGTGGGTCTCCATAATGTATACTGTTCATGTACACAGAACAATAAAATAAAATGTACAACCAAGTCTGACCAGCAGAGTGCAGCGTTTGCTAAAAATTATAACCTGAGAAATTAGTTTTAAATTTTTTTTTTCCAGTAGTATAGTTGTCATGTGATTTAAATATTTTGTCCACATCTGCACTATTGCTTGTGAAACTAATGGTGACTGACCTATGTGGACGCAGAAACGTTTCTCCTGACGTCCAATAAACATTTTTACAAAACAGCAGTTTTACATGTCTTTCTATTGTCTTTAATTCCAAAATCTGTGTGTTGGCTTTTGGATAGGTGATCTTGTAAATAAAGATGGTATTAAGTACAGTGTGGTGGTGAGTAATGACACTGAATACAGTAGAGGATTGTTAGTAACATGGAGTTGTGCTTGTAGGGAAGCGGTGCAGAAGAGGACTCCGAGTCCGAGATGGAGGACGAGACATTCAACCCTTCAGCTGATGAGGAAGAGGAGGAGGAGGAGGACAGTGACGAAGATTACTCTTCAGAGACGGAAGACTCTGGTAATTGTCATGAGAGAATGTACGGTGTAAAGTGTCATTAAAAAATTATTTAAATTAACCTGACCAGATAGGAAACATTTTAAATGTAATGAAATGAGAAGAGAAACTCGTTTCCATTTCCACAGATCACATAACGTATTTTTAGTGCTCATGTTTAAAATGCTATTCAGTACTGATTTAATTTATAACACCAAACTCTAATCTATATACATAAAAGTTTTCACCTTTGTATGTGCCAGTCATGATAAATGTTTCCTTTTACTTATAGAAACAATTTGTTTATTTCTGTTTTCCAGACTACAGTGCATCACTGGGCAGTGAAGAGGAAAGTGGCAAAGACTGGGATGAACTGGAGGAAGAGGCCAGAAAAGGTGAGTGCTTCACTTACACTCTTGCACATCTTCATTAGCGCGCCAATGCTGCTGCCTCTTACCTGTTTGTTCTCTCTCTCTCTCTCTCTCTCTCTCTGTCTCTCTTTCTCTCTCTAGCTGACAGAGAGAGTCATTATGAGGACGATGAGAGTACAAACAGGAAAAGGAAGGGCCGGTCATCAGCTGCACCTCCCAGCAGCAAGAAGAAACGGCGGCATTAGAACTCTTATTTTCCACACACACACACCCAGACACCCACACTGCCAAATCGTGGTTTCTTTATCCCTTCCCTCTCTGTCTCAGTCTCTTGCTGTCTCTCTGTCACACACGCTGTAAATAAAGGTTTCTGCCCTTTAGTCGTGTTGGATAGTGAGTGTTGAAGAAATGATGCAGAGAGCAGAAAGACTCCATGCATATTTCTCACCTTTTTATTCCTGTTTGGCGTTTTGTGTGTGTATGCGTGTGCGCTTCAAGTGTGCGAGTTCATAAAAGAGGTTTTCTTGTAAATTTCATCAAGCTTTTTTTTTTTTTTTTTTGTTACCCATAGAGCGATAAATGTTGGTGTTTTTTTTTTTTTTTTTTTTTTTTTTTTTTTTTTTTTTTTTTTTTTTTTTTTTTTTTTTTTTTTTTTTTTTTTTTTTTTTTTTTTTTTTTTTTTTTTTTTTTTTTTTTTTTTTTTTTTTTTTTTTCCCTGCCATGTGCTTTATTAGATTATTCCTTCCATTTCTGTCATTTTGTCCTTTCATCTCGTTTCCCCATGTTTCATTCTTAAGGAACAGATTGATTATAAGATTGTGTATAGATTCATTTTGATTCCTGAATCCTCCCCCCCATCCCCCCCACTCATTTTTTGGGGGTGGTAGGGTTGTAAGGGGATAGAAGAGGGATGGACAAAGACGTG
Organism: Pangasianodon gigas; assembly: GCA_022758105.1. Classification (NCBI taxonomy): domain Eukaryota; kingdom Metazoa; phylum Chordata; class Actinopteri; order Siluriformes; family Pangasiidae; genus Pangasianodon; species Pangasianodon gigas. Next base: position 6,638,436 of record CM040481.1, read on the forward strand.
GACACAGACGACCAATTTACAGACGTGATGTGAACACACTTTCTTTTGTTATTACCATTTTCTTCATTCTGAATTGGTAGTCTTGTATTGAATAAAAAAATCTTTTTTCCCCTTTTTTTAATAAAAAAAAAAAAATAAGTCTTAATATTTGCTCTTTTGTATTTATCTGAATTGGGTTTTCCTCGTTTTGTTAATGTACTTGCTGTAGTTATTGATAGTTTTTATTTGAAATGAATGGAGGAAAAAAACTTGATTTGTTTGGTGTACACTCACTGGTCATTTTATTAGGAACAAAAGTATACTGTACCTGTACCTGCTCGTCCAATCGTGTGGCAGCAGCACAATGCATGAATTTATGCACATGCAGGTCAAGAGCTTCACGTTAATGTTCAATTTACATGAGAATTGGGGGGGGGTGATGGGTGATGTCAGTGACTTCACACCACAACATTGTAGAGTTTATACAGAATAGTGCAGGAAATAAAGAGCACTCGGTGAATGGCAGTTTTGTGGGCAGAAATGCTTCACTGAAGAGCACGGTCAGAGGCGAAGGGCTAGACTCGCTCAAGCTCACAGGAAGGCTGTGGTAACTCAAATATCCGCTCTACAACTGTGGAGAAAAGAAAAGCATTTCAATGCACTACACATTGAACTTTGATGCATATGGTTATCAGTTGATACTGCCAGTATTTTCCAGTCACACTTGCTGCCTTTTCTTGGGCTACGTTATATGCCAATCAGCCACGTATTGAAATGAGTCATACCATCAAAATAGTTGCTTTCCTGTGTGCAGAGTGTTTACCGATTGTGGCCCTGATACTTTTAAATAAAATGCAAAGAAGTCAACCACAGAACTAGTTGTATTCTGTAGATACTTGACTTATGATTAGTGCTACTTTATGTGGGAAGCCAAGTTTTCATTCATGTAAAATTGAAGCACCATAAATTCTTCTTAATTTATGTGTATTACTCCAAAGCTGTAGTTGTCTACTTTTTTCCAATACATGTTTTAAAGTATAAAATGGCACAAAACTCCATCCTCTTTGTTTTCTCATACATTTCTATATTTTTCTAAACTAAACCAGCTTCCATTGCTCTGGTTGAATTGTAGAATCATTGAAAAGTTTATCATAACTGGAATTACAAATGATTTAAAATGATCCTAAATGTTATTTTTTATGTATTGATCACTTTTCTCATTTTGTTCATATAAAACTGTTAATGTGTTAATTATAATTCATTCATTCATTTCCTTCATCTTCAGTAATCCAGATCCTGGTCAGGATCATAGTGGATCTAGCGTCTAACACAGGAGCACTGGGAGTGTGGCAGGAGTGGACCGTGGGACACCAGTCCATCACAGGACACCGTGCACACACACGCACACCTAGGGGCAATTTAGAGTCATCAGTCCAATTTCTGACATGTTTTTGGGAGGTAAGAGGACATCCATGTGGACAGAGAAAACATTCGAAACTCTACACAGGGAGTAACCTCAGCTGAGGATTAAACCAAGACCCGGTTTAACACATACACACACACACTATATTGACCTATCTTCATGTCTCTGTTTTCTCCTCCCCTTCTCACACTGCTACCGGGATAATGTGAGTCCTCCACGCAACTGTAAGTTAATTCATGTTACTGATTTACATTTAGAAATATTTTAGCTGCTAAATTAATTATTTTATTCTGGAATGTGTCTCAATCAGTACTGTTTGTGTCACAGTACAGTATTGTATCAGAACTTCTCCTGTATTGCTTAGCAAAGCTTTATTTAGAGAAAGAGTTAATTGGGATTTTTCTTAGTGCCGTTTGAAATGTTTCCAAAAATCCAGAGCAAATATTTGATCTGAATTCCATAAATGCTTTTGAGACTAACACAATTTTAACATTAACATGTTCACACTGACTTCATGTCTTTCTACAGCTTTTTTAAATAATTAAAAATTCATAAAACACAAAGGTATTTAGAAGCAGATCTGAGTGTTTGGTGTAAAAAAAAATATATATACATACATACACACACACACACACACACATATATATCTATATATATATATATATATACTGTATATACTGTATATGTTATAGATTTAACAAGCTAATAAGTCAGTATGTTGATTGATCTAAAGCAAATACTTTATACTTTGTTTCCCGTTGATGCTGTCAGCACCCATGTTAATTTGCTGACCATGCTATAAAAACCCAATGCCCAGAAACCAGAAAGCACAAAATTCTGTGTCCTGAACACTTTCCCATAGTGGAAACCTTACTGATCTGATTTTTTAAAAATTTAAAACCCATGTTTAATGTTTCAGGTTTAAGAGGTCCTGTAAAGGTTCCATTGTTGTGCAGTCATCTTTCTGGTTTGTGCTCAGTTAGGTTTCTCTTTGCGGTCTGTGGCTTTGGTAAGTAGAAAATATCTCTCATTTACAAAATGTGAGAAAATAATTGACAGCTATGATAAGGCAAACTTTTTAACTCTCTCTCTCTCTCTGTCTCTCTCTCTCTCTTTTCATTATACATTATATAAAATGTAGTGAACACAAGCCATTAAGGATTTAAGACTTTAAACATAATGGGACATACTACTATAGGAAAATAATCAGCAGTAGGGTGGTTTATTGTATTCTTATGACAGCTCATCCTGAGTTTCTTTCATTCCTTTTATACCACAGCATTTTTTCCATTTATTACAATTTTCTATTTTTAAAGGAAGATTAATGAGTCCTTTTGTCCATTTATAGCTACATACAGTGCTCCACATCATGCCCTGCTTTGAGAACTTGTTTGCAAAAAGGGAAGACCTGAACATCAAAATCATCCGCCTGACCATCTTCCTCATCACTGGTGTGTGTGCGGGTTTTCCAGCTCTGCTTTGGGCTCTCAGTGTTCTGTACCGTCATCATAAGAGTGGAGGTCGAATCTCAGTTATCGCCATCTTCCTCCTCCTCAGTGACCTGCTGGAGCTGATTCTGAGTCCAGTCCTTGTAGCTTACAATTTCATAGAAGACTCTAAACCATGTGCGTTTATTTTTAAACTTTTGTTTGGAGCCAGGGTCTGTGGGAATTTGTTTCACCAGATAGTGGCAGTAGAAAGTATTTCCCAAAGATATCCATCACTTGCTGATGTTTTCTCCCCTCCCTGCTCCATTACCCTCTGCATCGTTGTGTTTCTGCTAGCAATTGGATGCCAGTTCATGTACAAGATCGGATATATAATATGTATATTTATATGTCTGTTGCCCGTAATTGTGTGCGCAGTCACATACTTATTAACTTGGAAAGCACTACATGACAACCACCAGGCCACAGACAGGAAGCCAGGCGTGCTGGCGCTAACTGTTGCCATGTTTACACTGATCATTTTATACGTGCCATTTTTCTTGACTGTTTTTACTTACCTTCCTTTTATGTTGGACTGTCTAGCAAGTTTGAGATTAATCTCTGATCCTCTCCTGTGTGTGCTCGTCTGCAGGGAGCTTGGTTCCAGTGTCACACGCACGCGCAGATAGCGTACAGTAAATTAGCAGCTTTGAATTAGCAGCACAACAGTGTGTGGTGTTTTGTGAATTTATTGTTACTGCAGTCTGTATATCATTATTACAGTAATTTGATTTACTTAACCCCAAATACCACCTTTAGACAGCAGTTATATACACATTAATAATAATAATAATAATAATAATAAAAATAATAATAATAACAATATTATTATTATTATTATTATTGCAGTAGTGCAGATGGAGCAAAGTATTCAAGTATTCAATTCAGTAAACAATATCCAATAAATACATAAAAATGTGAAATGTACAGTAAAACATTAATTTAAAATGAAATTAAGTTTTGCAGAAATTGAAGTTAATAAATGGATAGGAAAGGTTGATACTGGTTTGCATATGTGTGACTTTGCTCAGTGTGATTCTAGCTGGTCTGTCTGTGGCTAAAATGGTGATGTTAGACACACATACACACATCCCTTCTATATGCATATACACTTTATTGAAAGTGTTTTTTTCATAATAATAGTGTGTCATTTAGCTCTCAAAAGTATTCTTCTTTATTTAGCTGAGTTTTTTATTTTTTATTCATTTTTTTAAAGCAATTTGGAACTAGAACTTCTACAGTTTGTGCATATGTGTATCTGTTTCCAGGAAGCCGTCTTCAGAAGGACATTGCTTCTTGCAGCTAATTTTCAGTATGTTCTGCAACATTATGGAGGAGCAAGAAATTAATTTTTAAAAAATGACTAAGAACTTGGTACTGAATGCACACATCCTGCATATTAAGCATTATGTTTGTGCCTCTCCTTTGTTTATTTTTGTAATTTGTAATTTTGTAATTTTTCTTATTAATTTTGAACACATGCAGTATCAGAAATGTAAGCACCATAAGTTTTACATTACTGAATTTTATATATATAAAAAGAATACATAAAACTATTTAATTCTAAAAAAAAACCCTTTCTTCTATGTAAACAAAAATGCCATCTAATCCCTGTGTTTTCACTTGTATATTGCTTAAATTAAACCTAAAGTGCTACATATATATTTTACAAAAATAATTTGTCAGAAAGCTTTTTTACAGTAGCATACTGGAAGCCAGGTTGCCAGGAAGTTACTATAAACAATACAATGTATAGTAAATGAAGATTTTTTTTTTAAATAAAATATTTACCAAAACTTGAGTTTCTTCTATTATTGTTATTCAGACATGATTAAATATATAACTGCAGTGGACTTCAGTACAGATAGTAGCAACAGTAAATGTTAAGCATAGTACACAAAGTTTCCAGAGAAACAGGAGATTTTGTACAAATGTCCTTCATCAGTTGTGCAAGCAAAGTGGTTTATGAACCTCGCTTTGTGCATAGAGACATTGTCATACACTCTTAGTTCCAGTGAAGGGAACTCTTAATACAGCATACAAAAACATTCTAGACCATTAGAAAAAACAAAAGAATTGCCTTTGCCATTCCAAGAGGAGAATGTAGTATACAAGTATATAATGTAGTATAGAGTAACACTATTTTTGCACATTTGCATGGGCCAGATGAAACAAGACAGCGGCCGTATTCGACACCTGTGTTCTAGACAATTGTGTGCTTCCAACTTTGTGGTAACAGTGGTCCACATATGGGTGTTCGGCCATAGAGTTGTGGTACTGAGGCCATGTATACACATCTGTTCCAGTTGTTCCTTCAGCCCCTGGTACTTCTCGATCTTCTCATGCTCCTTCTTGCTGATGTTACTGTCAGCTGGGATTGCCACATCTATCACAGCTGCTGTCTACTGCTGCTTGTCAACCACCACTCTATCTGGTTGGTTAGCCCGCAGCTGCTTGTCAGTCTGAAACTTGAAGTCCCACAGCATCTTAGCTCTACTATTCTCACCACTTTCTGTGGTTGTCTATAAATACAGTGAACTGAAGCACTGTTGTAAAGAAGAGTGTTCAGAAAACAAGTTCCGATCCTGCCACAGACACAGTGTGCGGTAAAATATTCACATAAAGGAAATGCCAATTTCAAACAAAATAAAGTACATATAATTTTTAAAGATTTTTTTCTACACCTCCTTTTATTCAGTAATGCATGTCTCATTAAAAGAATATAATATGCTGAAGAAAAAAGTTGCTATTTAAATGTAGCTGTTTAAGCATGCTGCCACTGGGGGTTTATCATTACCTGATGCTAGCCTCTAATTCATATAGCCACTGCTGTGGAATCACTGTTTTCTAGCAAATTCCAGCTACAGTGGTCGTGTTCAGACAGTGAGACAGGAATTAAAATGGTTCCCAATTCTCTTTAATATCCATTTTTATCTGAGAAAATTAGACAGCTAGCGAAGTACACATCTTAGCTAAATAATGCTAATGCCGGAAAATGCTACTGGCAAAAAGTTACTGTACAATTGTGTGGTTGAACAATGATGAATGAGTTGACTCTTAAAAGTTTCTTGCTAAAAGCAGGTGATTCTGATCAGCCTAATCGAGACAGTGAGGAACATGTTGAGGTCACTGAGACATATGATCCTGGTCCAGCTGCACAGAAGCAGGAAAGTTGTACATCTGAGAATATGCGTTGCAAGGTAACGCTTGGGTAAACCTTTAAATACATTTCAATCAAGTTAAAAACAAAGATAATTAAAATGTTATTAGCAGCCATGTCATAAAGTAATATTTTTTTGTTAGCAGAAAGTTTTCTTGTTCTCGGCTGTTTGTTGTTTTCATACGCCTGCCTGTTGACTATTATATTTATTTTTATTAAAGTGCTGACTATGCAAAAAAATTTACGATTAATGTTCTTAAATGGTGTCATCTTCTATAGCCCAAAATTTCAGTGTTTGCTCACAGCAGTAGTGATTAACATATGACTGGAATTATACTCATTTTTGTGACAACGAAATGCTCTTTTATATACACCGATCAGCCATAACTTTAAAAGCACTTGTCTAATGTTGTGTAGGTCCCCCTTATGCTGCCAAAACAGCTCTGATCCGATGAGGCATGGACTCCACAAGACCTCTGAAGGTGTGCCGTGGTATCTGGCACCAAGATGTTAGAGGCAGATCCTTTAAGTCCTATAAGTTGTGAGGTGGGGCCTCCATGGATCGGGCTTGTTTGTCCAGCACACCCCACAGATGCTCGACTGGATTGAGTTCTGGGGAATTTGGAGGCCAAGTCAATACCTTGAACTCTTTGTCACGTTCCTCAAACCATTCCTGAACAATTTCTGCAGTGTGGCAGGACACATTATCCTGCTGAAAGAGGCCACTGCATTAGGGAATACCATTGCCATGAAGGGGTGTACTTGGTCTGGAACAATGTTTAGGTAGGTGGTACGTGTCAAAGTAACATCCATATGAATGCCAGGACCCAAGGTTTCCCGGCAGAACATTGCCCAGAGCATCACACTGCCTCCGCCAGCTTGCCTTCTTCCCATAGTGCATCCTAGTGCCATCTCTTCCCCAGGTAAGAAACGCACACACACCCAGCCATCCACATGATGTAAAAGAAAATGTGATTCATCAGACCAGGCCACCTTCTTCCATTGCTCCATGGCCCAGTTCTGATGCTCATGTGCCCATTGTAGGTGCTTTTGGCAGTGGTAGACAGGGGTCACTCAGGGACTTTCAGGGAGTTTTTCCTTGCCACCGTCGCCTCTGCCTTGCTCATTAGGGATAAATTCATACATTTACAATTAATTTTGATTTAATTTAATTTGAATGTATTTATTTCTGTAAAGCTGTTTTGTGACAATGTCCATTGTTAAAAGCGAATAAAATAAAATTGAATTGAATTGAATAAACATCATGCTAAATCCAGTCTGTTGTATCTGCACTACTGGCTTCATGCTGTGTTTCCACCAAACAGAGTTAACAAAGAAGTTGAAACCTTTCATTCACACTCAGAAACACTAAACTTACTGTTCTGTCATCTGTCCTTTTGTGTAATTCGTACTTTGTTTAGACAACGTGTGCTTAGTCTACCAACTCAATTCCATTAAATTAACTTCAATTCAATTTCAGTTCGTTTATATAGATTAATGGATGTCATCACAAAGCAGCTTTACAAAAATTCTGGGTATAGACTTAGACTGTCCACCTCATTCGTGTTCATTAGACCTGTGACTGTATTTCACATGCACTTTCTCAGTCACTGCTAATGACGTGTTAAACATCAGCCCATATGCAGATCAAATCTAGGAAGTGTTTCACTCTGTGTATTTTTATCATCACCATCGGTGGTGTTGCTCTAAGTGCCACAAAAATACAAAATAATACATCAGAAGTCATTTGTTTACAGGATCTGATATAGATCCCAATAATGAAATCTTATATTGATGTCTTTTTATCATTGAAATACACTGAAGAGCCTAATAGTATATTTAAACTAGCCTCTCCTGATTGTTGCTTTTGTTGCAGTCATACAGTCACCAAAAAGTCATTGTCTACCCTTTCATGCATCCTCCCTTGACAGGATGGACATACATTATGTATGCTTTCTCTTGCATTTGTTAAAAATAGTCAATGTAATCCACGTTATTTAAATAACGCAATTAAATAAGAACTTTGCTATAGGCTTAACATGGACACAAATGTCACAGAATGCACTGAGTAGCAACTAACAATACATATCAACTAAATCCAGCACCAGAACACATCACACCTAACAGCTAATCACAAAATAAAACACAACTGGTTGCTGAAAATAGGCCGATAAAATCAGATGTTTATACTGCTGTGTTTTAAAAGTACTTTTGATATTTCAGTAAACCAATGAGAAATCAATTTCCTACAGGTGACAACAATAGCCATCTAATAATATTTTACCAGATTTACTTTAGTTTTAAGTTTGTTACATTCCATAAAAATCAGAAAAGTTAGCTGGACATGCTATCAGAACGTACTATAAAGCTCGGATTGAAGATAAGCAGTAATTTTACAGGTAATATCATTAATATAAACCTGTTATTAGAATCACAGCCGGTTGCTACTGTCAGAGCCGCTGTTATAGAAATTAATCAACACTTTCTGACCAATCAGATTAGAGAATTCAGCAGTGTTGTGGTATAAACACTATCTCCTTCTTCCTCTTTCTGTTGTCTCCTCACACTTCTACAGGTTTTCACTTGCCGAAACAACTTTCTGTTGGACTAAATATCCTATTCCATTGAGAGTTTCCAGGGTACTGGAGTTCTGCACAAAACTGTGAGTTATTTCATTAAGCATTTTTTAATTAATAAATATTTGTATACCTTTTATAAAATCCTGGTTAGTTATTTTCTGAAATATGTTGCAAACAGTAATGAGGAAATTGCTTATTGTAACTGTGTTGCTTATTTTAATTTATTTTAATTTAAAACATTTTTAAAAACAACAATTTAGAAAAAAAAATTAAAATGTAAAATTTGAGCATTTTGAAGATGTTATGAAAGTGTCATTGCTGTGCTTGTGTAGTGCTGTCTGAATGTATTTACAGATATATTATTTGGAATGTATATGTCGAAAGTAAATCTGAGGGTTTTCTTTCAAATCTGTGATTTGAAAACAAAATACAATTTCTTTTTAAGTTAATATTTAGTATCTCTAGACTTAAATTTATTACAAGAGACCAGGCTGAGACAAAGGCAAAGACTTATCATGCTATTTGGCTTTTTTTTTTTAAATATTCAGTACATTTTTCATTTAATATAATACAGTTTTCTGTGAACAGAAATACTTTAAATACTAGGACTTCTCAACCACTCGTCTTTGATTGTATTCCAATTTTTTGATCCAACAAAGCTAAAGTTTTCTCTTTCTTTTAAGGTTTTTTGTATAAAATGTGGACATAACATAGAGTAATGTGGCTGTAAGAAACTTCTTAAGTTTCTTTATATATATTTCTTTATATAATTTATTAGTGTTTTTATACAGGTACTTGTTTGGTGTGACTACCCTTTAGTTTGTGTTCAGTTTCCTTTGAGTCATCGGCGGTTTTGGTGAGTACTGTAGCTGAAATGCTTCACTTGCAGAATGTAAGGAAAAAATGAATTCCCAATTTTTCTTGATCAAGCTTTTTGCATAACAGCTGTGAAGAAATCTAAAATTAATAAAAGAGACATTCCATTCTGCCTACATCTGTGATACATTATACTTCATATATATTATTATATATTATTAAAAGGTATGTGGTGAGTGTTAATAAATTCTAGTATAAACACTCAGGCACTCAGGCAATTACACTATAGATTACAGGCAATGGAAATACGTATATGATTATAAAATGAACGTACCATATTTTATTACAGCACATCTTAAGAAGCTGAAGAGAGAACAAGCCATGTCCTTTCACCACTGCTTCAGGTCTTTCTTTCTGGTGTGGGTCTATGCAGACACCAAAATCATTCGCCTGTCCATCTTCCTCATCACTGGTGTGTGTGCGGGTTTTCCAGCTCTGCTTTGGGCTCTCAGTGTTCTGTACCGTCATCGTAAGAGTGGAGGTCGAATCTCAGCATTTGCCATATCCCTCCTCCTCCTCAGTGACCTGCTGGAGCTGCTTCTGAATTCAGTCATTTTGGCATACCTGATCAAAGAACACTCTGCACCTTGTATATTTTTTAGACTTTTGTATGGAGCCAGGCTCTGTGGGCATTATTTTCACCAGCTGGTGGTGGGAGAGATCATTCTTCCTCAAAAATATCCATCACTTGCTGTTATTTTCTCTCCAACCTGCTCTATTATCCTCTGCGTCTTTGTGTGGATGTTAGCAATATTGTGCCAGGTCATCCCAAATTACCTTATTCATGAACTAAATATGTGTTTATGTTTGTTACCTGTAATTCTGTGTGCAATCACATATTTAGTGACTTGCAAAGCCTATTCTGAAACCAAC
>CM040481.1:6671507-6684323 GCA_022758105.1 Pangasianodon gigas
CTCCCTGAGTGTCTATGGTATAACTGAGGTACTTAACTGAGGCCTGGAAGAATTCACATTTCTCCACTTTGATACATGATTTTTATATTCTTGATCAGAGGATAAGAAGATCATAAAGTCATATACAATGCCAAAATGGTTAACGAATTCACAAAAGTCTGGATGAGGGAAGGGGCATTGACCAGACCATGGAACATTGCCATGCATTTGTAGTGCCTGAAAGTAGTAATGAAGGCTATCACTCATCCCCTCTGTGACATGTTATAATTATATTCACCTCCTATGTCTAACTTTGCAAAGTTAGCACTTCTCAACTGTTTGAGAGCTGAACCATAGGTCACGGATAGCTGTACTTCACTGTTACTGCAGTCAAGTCTCAGCATGTTTCTCTCCTTTGTTCCACAAAGAAGAGCCCTGCCGCTTCAGGACAGGTGGAGAGATGAATGTAGGCCAATACTAATCTCCCCTAATACTCAGGTGAGAGTGACCTCTGCTGACTAGAAGGTGTAATATCCCAGGCTGTTGAGACACGCATTTATTTGTTTAGGTTGTTTATCCTGTCCATTTAATTGTGTTCTCATTTCCCTTTTATGTCACAGCCTGATGATAAATCATCTTGTAACACTGAGTTATAACAGTGATTCATTTCCTGTTCACAAGTATAAGTATAGCTATTGATTTCTAGGTTACGTTGTTGGTTTTACACCTGAGATGGAAACTGTAGTGTGTGTACAGTACAGACTGCATAGGTGCAGTTAAACAACTTACTGAAGAAAGTGGTGTATTATCTAATGATGTATTATCTAATGATGTATTACACAACATATAATGAGTTCTATTGAGATGTCTGAGCAACATTAAAAAATTGTGTCTTTGATTAAATTTAAAAAAACAGCCAATTGTTCTGGTCTGACACACTGCTTTTGGATTACATGCATTTACAATAGCTAGTGACATAACCACTTATCTTTATTATATCTTTATGAAGCTTTTTTTATATATACACAACAGACCGCATGTACTACATTTTTAAATACACATTGTCTATCAGCAGGTTGGACTAACATATAAGTAGAAACCTTTTAACAATGCTAGGAAGATGTGGCAACTTGAGTTTGTAAAACCAAAATCTCAAAGCTACAAATGATCATGTTTGTGATTCTGTCAGCTGACAAGTAAGGCTTGGAGTAAAACACTCACGCTTCTCTGTTTCCTCATGTTTTCTTGTGTTGATGTGTTGAGCCTACAACATTGTGTCCTTCATTGCTAATAGAAAATTTAACTCCACACAATTGACAAACATCATTGTTGTTATCAGGACCAGAAAGATTTTTCTGACAAAAAAGATATTATTAGATAAACCCAAACAACATAAGGATACATCCTGTATCATTTCTTCCTTTGTTGCCTAAAAACACTAAACTAGCAAGCTTAGCTGGTTGGAATGTAACCTCTTACCTGCTCACAGTCCTGTCAGGACATATGATTGGCTAGAATTCATCTACTATATAACCTCCCCAGCAGAGTTTTTGGACTGATGGTATTCTTAGTTTGTGACCTAGTGAACCAGTATCAGAATGTATTTATTGATAGAGACATCAAAGCTCTTTTGTGAGTCGCTCTGGATAAGGGCGTCTGCCGAATGCCATAAATGTAAATGTAAATCTAGTAAATTACCTGTAAGTGTGGTGTGCTTATATACTATGAACATCTGTGTAAATGTTACATCCTCTGTACAATGTGGGCTTTATAGATAATTGGACTAGTTTTGAGGGCAAGGCTGGCCTTTTAGGGTGGGACAGTGTCCATCCCACTCGGGAAGGTGCTGCTCTCATTTCTTGCAGCATAGCACATAGTCTCAGAACAGGCCTAGTTAATCGGTGACAATCCAGGGCCAAGGCCAGGGTGCAGACAAGCAGGCTAAACCAACCGTCTGCTAGCTGCACTGAGTTGTCACTTAGGTTCCACCGTATTGAGACTGTGTCTGTTCCCCGAGCTAAACAAAAATGTAGAAATACTTACAGTTTGTTTTAGTAACCTAATTAACATAAAATTAAATCAAAATGAATGCATAGCCAGCACTGTTGATCTGAAGCTAGGACTGTTGAATATTAGATCTCTTACGTCTAAAGTGCTTATTGTTAATGAAACCATTACTGATCAGGAGTTTGATGTACTGTGTTTAACAGAAATGTGGATTAAACTAAATGAGTATGTAGCATAAAATGAAGCTAGTCCTCCCGGGTACAGTTACATACATCAGCACCCTCTAACTGGCAGAGGAGGAGGTTTCGCAGTCATTTATAATGATATTCTAGGCTTCACACAAAAACCTAGTCAGAAATTCAACGCATTTGACGTTCTTTTTACTAACATAACATACGTAGCCACTAAAAATAAGTGAAACAATCACACCTCTTTTAAAGATAATCAATTCTTTACTAAGGTAAAGTTTGGTGTCCCGCAAGGCTCTGTTTTAGGTCCACTGCTCTTTTCTTTATATATGCTACCTCTGGGCAAAATTATTCGTAAACATGGTTTTAGCTTCCACTGTTACGCTGATGACAGACAGTTGTATGTTTCAGCAAAGCCACGTGACAGACACCAGCTTAATAAAGTTGAGGCATGTGTAAAAGACATTAGAAACTGGATGCTTATTAACTTTCTCTTACTTAATTCTGACAAGACAGAAATACTTGTACTAGGATCACATGCGGCTAGAAGCAAGCTTTCTGATTACATAATAACTCTGGAAGGCCTTTCTGTTTCATCATGTGCAGCAGTAAAAGACCTTGGTGTGATTATCGAATCTAGTCTTTCATTTGAAGCTCATGTAGATAATATCACTAGGATCGCTCTCAAAAATATTGCTAAAATAAGAAATATATTGTCACTACATGATGCAGAAAAATTAGGTCATGCTTTTGTTACCTCTAGGTTGGATTATTGTAATGCCTTGCTGTCTGGATGCTCTAGTAGATGCATAAACAAGCTCCAGTTAGTCCAGAATCCAGCAGCGAGAGTCCTTACTAGAACCAGAAGATATGACCACATCACCCCAATCTTATCCACACTGCATTGATTATAAAGCACTAAAAGGTCTCACGCCACAGTACCTGAGCAAATTTTTGGTCTTTTATGATCTGCCATGCCTACTTAGATCAAAAGGTGCAGGCTATTTGTTGGTACCTTGAATAATGAGGGCTACAGCTGGGAGTAGAGCTTTCTCTTACAAAGCCCCACAGTTATGGAACAGCCTTCCACTTAGTGTACGGGGCTCAGACACAGTCTCAGTGTTTAAGTCTAGGCTGAAAACATATTTGTTTAGTCAAGCCTTTTGTGAATAGTTTTTTCTTAGGTAAAGGAACAGATCTGGAGGGTTCACAGGCATAGAGTGTTGTGGTGATCTGGGATGTTTGGATGCTGTTGCCCCCCCATTCTCACGTGTTCACTCAGGTTTGTCGACAGTGGAGTGGCTGGCTGCCTTATGTCCCAGGGTGCCCTCATGTCTGTGTTAGCTGCTGTCACAGCTAGTTTCCTGGAGTCCCTGCTTGCACTCTGCACGCAAAATACATTGTCGTTAACTATTAGAGGACAAAAGCTTACCTAACAATCTTTCTCTCCATCTCTCTCTCTGTCTCTCTCTCTCTCTCACCCACACACTCTCTGTCGAGCTACAGGTTAATATACAGGTTCTCAACTTCATCCACCAGTAAATATAGTCTGGTTTTAAACTTTGCACTTCACAGTGATTTTATCACGAGGTGATGTTCACTTGCAGACTGTGGTGATTTGAATGAAATGTGAGGTCTGATGATGTGACGAAAGCACAGAAGATAGCACGCTGCTGATGAAAATCTGGCAGTTAGAGGTTCAAATTAAACAACAGCACCATCTGTTATCAATGTTAAGGTGTTTAAATACATAAGATAAATACATAATGTTAAGTGCTTAAATACATATTAATCTGAAATCTGAGATGCTTTTCTGCTCACCACAGTGGTAAAGAGTAGTTACTCATGTTATTGTAGACTTCCTATCAGCTTGAACCAGTCTGGCCATTCTCCTTACCATTAACCTCTCTCCTCAGCAAGGAATTTCTGCCTGAGAACTGCCACTCACATGATGCTTTTTTGTTTTTGTGCACCATGCTGTGTAAAATGTAGAGACTGATGTGCACTCTCCTCACTATCCGCATCCATTAGGCTCATCTGCCCTCTATCTTCTAAACCTAGAAAGTATTTTGGCCCTGCTCCCAGTCCTCCCACCCCTGTTCCTACACCACACGCTCAGGATTCCCATCCTCCTTTGACACATTTTTGTCCTCTATCAACAGAAGAGATCCTGCAGATTATCTTGTCCTGCAATCCCACCACCTGCCACCTGGATCCCATCGCATCCACAATACCCCAGTTCTTTCTTCTTTTTTTTTTAAACCCTTGAATGTGACAATCAATTGTCTCTCTTTCCGACCCAGAACAATAGCTTCCAAGAGCTTCAACCAGAAGACTCTCCTATCCTTCCTCATGAGTGTTGGAATTTGTTACATGTATATATACAAATAGGTAGCAAGAAAGATCCATTTAAATCTACATTTTTCAAGTTTCTTGTGCTATTGTTTAAAATAAATTCCTTAGCAAATGTGATTTAAATTGGTTGTTATTGTAACAGGGAATTATTATTAGAGATTAACCCTAGAGGAGAAAGTCAGTAGAGTAACAGGAGGTTAAATGTTAAGTTGTTCCTCACAGTTATATTTTTTACATTATATTATCGAAAAAAAAAAACAATAAACAAAAATACCAAATGATACAGCAGTTTCTTACAGCAGTTCTCATATTACAAGCCAATTGATCAAATATTTGTCAATTAATTTATACAAATAATCAATTATTAAAATATTAATTTTTGCAGCTCTAATGTCAGCAGAGCTCAGGGCTTGTGGAGCCATTGGAGCTGGGTGTAATCAGGACAGAGAGTAAAGGGGGTCCCCGGTAGGTAGTACTGTAGGGTGAGGAATGCCCACTTGATGGACAGACACTCCTTTTCGATTGAAGATTCCTTACCGAAAGCATCCGACTGATGTACAGCTCCTCCCCCAAAACCACCTGGGACAAAACAGCCAACAGCCCTCTGTCCAATGCATCAGTCTGCAGAAAAAGGAGAAAAAGTCAGGAGAATGCTCTCTGGGATGGTGAGAGGTGGCCTACACAAGGGACAGGGGGGAATTGGGCCACATTTTTAGACTTACCAGCTTCTCTCCTTGGTCCCAGCTCCTCCCTCTTAGAAACCATCATCACCAGAGGAACTGCTTCTCTCCACGGCTTCAGGAGATTGAGGTGTTGTATTTGACGTGCATCGCATCTATCCATTCACCTGACCTCATAGTCGACTTCTCTGTCTTGTCATGTGACCTCAAAGGGACCTAGCCATGTCATGAGTAATATAGAGCTCCATGTGGGTAGTAAAACATAGTATCTCAATGTACAAATTCCCGTAGCCGAGTACCCATGTTGTAAAGTCGAGACTGTCATTCTTGGGCGTGATGCAAATTCTCCTGGGTTAGGTGATTTAAGGTGTGGATTGTTGCTCTCAGGTGCAGAACAGATATTTTTAAGCTTTGGATTCAACTGTTTGACCAGCTCATCTGTTTGCTGATGGTAAACGCTGGTGCAAATCGATTCAATCCCTAATAATATGTACAGTTTGCAAAGAGTGCATGACATAAAGGACATACGCTGGTCAGTCAGGATCTCTTTCGGGATTCTGACTCGGGAGATTACGCGTAAGAGTGCATCTGCAACACTACATGCTGAGATTTTGTGATTAGGCATTGTTTCTGGATATCGTGTTGCATAATCCACTATGACTAACACAAAGCGATACCCTCGCATGCACCTGTCTAATGGCCCGACGAGATCCATACTAATTCCTTTGAAGGGGACCTCGATTAAGGGAAAAGGGCACAATGGCACTTTTGGGGTGGCCAGCGGATTCACCAGATGACGTTCATGACAGGCCGCATACAGTACACCTCTGTACAATGCCATGAATGCCCAGCCAATAAAAACAAGTCATTAGATGGTTGAGTGTTTTATCATATCCTAGATGCATGGCTATGGGATTATAATGAGCTGCCTGGAATAGCATTTCCTGATGGCTCTTCGATACCAACAATTAGGTTGTTTTTCCATAGTTTGAGTGTCTTGCATCACTTGATACATGGCCTATCTTTAACAACTGAAAAATAGAGGTAGGTGTGTGCAAGTTCTGGCTGGATTATTTGACTTGGACTCACTTGGTCAAAGGCGTGTGCAAAGAGACTTGTCACACGTCTGTTCCAAAGGGAAGTCCCTAAGGGGAAATCACATAGGCGGGTAGGGGGTGGAGCTCTCCCCCTCCTCCGAGTCATCATGACGCAGCACAGACGTTGATGGCCCCAGCACCACCTCCCTGGCCAGAGCTATTACACAGTGCGCATCTCTCTCTCTCTCTACGCTCTCACCACTGCGTGCAAACCATTCTCTCCCGCGATCCTATATTTAAAGATATTTAAAGTTATAGAACATTAATTTTAACCTTAAATTTCACTCCCTACATAATACTCCCTTACCCAACAAGAAATGTCCTCATTTCTATAACAGTATCCATATACTTATATGGCACAAAACAACATGTCTACATCTATAACATTCAAAACAATGTTATCCAAAATCAGTATCAAAAGGGCCAAAACTAACAAAAAAAAGTGTTTAACAATAATGAAACATAAATCAAACAGGCCCATAAGGAATCAGTATATCAAAAAAAACTCTGCATCAAGATTCCTATTGTTACATGTATTAACCCTGTACATAAAATAAAGAAACAAGTACAGAGAATGCTTAGCAAATCAGTAAAGTGCAAAATCCTTCAAATGATAAGGCAATCGACGTGTCCTGGGAAGCACATCCCGAGTGGACACTGGAGTATCAGGCGATTCAGAAACACCTGTTGACAGTCCAGCTTCAGGTGTGCCCAGTGTTGGAAGCAACAGTCCAGAGTCCGAGCCCTGCACATTTTCCATAGGGCAAAACCTCATATGGGCCCACCCAACGTGGATACAGTTTGTTGTGGCGGTGGGCAGGATCATCCACTAACACCAAGTCACCACTATTATAAGGAGTGTATTTCAAATGACGATCATAGTTCAGGCTTTGTTGGTCTTGAGCCCTGTCTCGGAAAGCAGTTGCAGAACGATAAGCACAGGTCAGTGCAATTTGTTAGCATATGCCTCTGGTGTGCCCGCTGTTGCTGAACTGGAAGCATTATTGTCCTGGAGTAGTGTGTCCAAGGGAACGCGGGCTTCCCGGCCATGAGCCAGAAAGAAGGGTGTCAGTCCTGTGCTAGTGTGCTTAGTGGTGTTATAAGCTAATGCAACCTGTGGGAGGTGCTTATCCAACTCCTGAGTCAAAAAGATGTTTGGAAAGTTCATCTTTTAGAGTGCGCTCAACAGCTCTGTCACACTGAGCATGATAAGGGGACGTACGGAGCTTCTTGATTGACAACAAGTTACAAAGGTGCTTTATGAGGTCAGATTCAAACTGTCTGCCCTGATCCGAGTGTAGGGCCTCAGGGATGCCATGCTGTGGAATGTAGTGGTCAAAGATGCAACCTGCCTCTGAGACAGCTGTCTGATCTTTTAACGGATAGAGATTGACAAACTTGGTGTACAGGTCCATCATTACTAGTACATAGCGGTTACCCTTGGTTGAAATAGGCAACTCTGTTATGTCTCCGGCCACTATTTGGAATGGACGGTCAGGAGAGATAGGTATGAGTGGCACCTGCGGTCGGGGCACAGGAGAACGCCGCAACTGGCAAGCCGTACATTGGGAGCAATGTTTGGCGATGTCTGAAGACAAATAAGGCCAGTAAAAGGACCGCATAGCTCTGTCCAACATTTTGGCCAGACCATAATGACCCACTGATGGGTGTCCATGGACATGACTGAGTATTTCAGGAATCAACGATGTAGGAATGACCACTTGCAAGGCATTATCACCAAAAGAGTTGCGTAGGTGTCTGCATAACACCCCATTGTGAATGATGAGGCGACTAAACTGTGTCCACAGTTTTCTGAGGTATGGGGAAGCATCACGTAGCCTCCATAAGGGTGGTCTACGCCCTGTTTCTATCCAAGAGAAAACAACAACTAAATCTGGATCTGACCTTTGATTGTCCATCACATCCCAATCACTTTGGATTAGAACGGGATTTGATGTTGTGTGACTTGGAACAGGTGTGGGCAAAGAACATTTTTGTTCATGGACAATGTTTGGGTGTGTGCTGACACCGGTTTTGCTTGCAAAGGTATTGATGTGGTCTGAGTTGCTACTGAAATGGTGGACACATCACCCCGAGAGCAACTATCAGATTCCACAGGATTAGTGTCTGGCCGCCTAGACATGGCGTCTGCATTAAGGTGTTTAGCTCCATCACGATGAATGACATGCCAATCATAAAGGTCCAATTCTATGGCCTAACGAGCTTGTCTACCCATAGGGTCATGATCTAAAGGAAGTTTCTTAAGACCAACAGAGACTTGTGATCCGTAATTATAGTGAACGGGTGACAAGCAAGATAGTGTCGGAAGTGGCAAACCGACCACACAATGGCATACAATTCTCGATCGAAAGCAGGCCATTTTCTTTCTGAAGCAGACAGCACATGACTGGCGTATGCAATGACATGCTCTTTTCCTTCCACCTGTTGTGAAAGAACAGAGCCCACAGAATGAAGGGAAGCATCCTGTAAAGGAGGAAAGGAGCTGAAAGATTTGGAAAAGCCATAATTGGCAATGAAGTCAGCGCCTGTTTCAGTACATTGAAAGCTTCATTTGCTTCTGCTGACCAAGAGAATGATACTCCCTTGTGTGTAAGATGGTACAAGGGTTCAGCCGTGCGTGCAGAGTGTCTAATGAATCGACGATAATAAGAACACAGACCCAGAAAAGCCCTGACCTGTGTGGATGATGTTGGGATTGGCCATGTCTTAACTTTATCTATGTTAGATGGGTCTGGCTCAACAGAGGCACTGGAAACACGGTGGTCCAGAAAAGTAACAGAGAAGCGTGCTAGATGGCACTTGGATGGCTTAAGTTTTAGCCCAGCCGTACGAAATTGCTGGAAAACTTCACGTAAGTGCTGTAGGTGCTGTGGGAAATCAGCACTGTAGACGATATTATCGTCGATCAAACAAACGCTCCAGTGCAGACCCCAAAGAACAAGTACCATTAAGCGCTGGAAACTGGGCGGTGCGTTGGAGATGCCCATTGGCATCATACGGAATTGAAATAGCCCAGTACCAGTGGAGAAAGCCGTCTTTTCTTTGTCATTCGGGTTGAGTGGTATTTGCCAGTAACCAGCAGTCAAATCAATAGTGCTAAACACTCTGGCTCCAGAAAGCCTATCGAGGGTATCACCCACCCGGGGAAGAGGGTGTGAATCTTTAATTGTGTATTGATATGTGTTTTACATACTAAGATGGCCACTAGATGGCAGTACAATGCAGCAGTACAGCTTAGTTCAACACTGTGTTAAGGGAGCAGGAAAATAAAGTTTTGTTCTGATAACAGTACTCGGTGTATGAGCCTCCTCAGTGCATGGTACCAGGATAAATGATGAATTCCATCCGTCCACCAGATGAATTGAAGTTGACAGGTAATGTCAATGAGAACTGGAAAGTTTTCAAACAAAGCTTTGAACTTTATACACTCGCTATTGGGCTGGATGACAATGAACGGAGGAAGATAGCATTGCTGCTAACAGTGGCAGGACACAGTGCACTGGATGTGTATAACACGTTTGTCTTCGCGGAAGATGAAAAAGATAAGTATGAGGCAGTGATTGGAAAATTTGAGCAATACTGTACACCGAGGAAAAATGAGACCTACGAAAGGTATGTCTTCAGAAATAGACTGCAGAAAGAGTCTGAATCCATCGAACAGTATGTTACGGATTTAAGATTAAAAAGTCAGTCATGTAATTTCGGAACACTGTGTGACTCCATGATTCGAGATCAAATAGTTATTGGAGTACAAGACAAAAGAGTGAGGATGCAATTGTTGAAAGAGACTGACCTCACATTAGAAAGGGCAATACAAATTTGCCAGGCATCGGAAAGTGCAATGGCACAGCTAAAGACTTTCAGTGATGAGAAGGAAGTGGCAGAAGTGGATGCAGTTCGACGTGCTAATGAAAGGACGATGTCAAAGAAAAAAAAGCCAAGTCAAGAAAGCAAAGGCTGCAGAAAGTGTGGCAACAAACATGCACCAAAAAAGTGCCCAGCTTTTGGAAAAGACTGCAGGAATTGTGGAGGAAAGAATCATTTTGCTAAGTGCCGTTATTCAAAGAAAAAAGTGCAGCTGGTAGAAAAGCGGAGTGACAATGAAGATGAAGAAGCACCAATCTTCGTGGACTCGATTGAAGAGGGACAAAGTGCTCCAGGAGATGAGTGGATAGCACGCATGGATGTAAACGGTACTGAAGTTTCATTGAAACTAGACACGGGGGCACAGGTAAACATCCTGCCCATGAAAGACTTTCAAAGACTGAGAAAAAAGCCCAAGATACGTGACAAAAAAGTAAATCTGAAAGCATATGACAACAAGACCATACCCACAAAGGGAGTTTGCAGAGTCATGTAATGGAAAAAAGAAGGATGTTCTTTTTGTGCTTGTGGAAGGAGACAAATAAGCTATACTGGGACTAAAAATGTGCATGCAGTTTGAGTTAATAAAGAGAGTCCATGTCATAAATAAAGAAGTGACAGCACAAAAGAGAAGTAAAGATGCAGCTAAAGAGGGAGCTAGGTGATGGAATACAAGGAAGTGTTCAAAGGAATAGGACGATTACCAGGAAAACACGAGATAAAACTCAAGGAAAATGCAGAACCAGTCATACACCCGGCAAGGAAAGTGCCAGTAGCATTAAAAGAAAGACTGAGAGAGAAACTGGATACTTTGATAAAAGAGGGAGTCATTAGGAAAATAGAAGAACCCACAGAATGGGTGAATTCTCTTGTAATAGTGGAGAAACCAGATGGAGATCTAAGATCCCAATGACTTGAACAAAGCGATCCAACGCGAGCACTATAGACTTCCAACAAAATCAGACATAACCAGTGCTATGAGTGGAGCATGTTACTTCTCTAAATTGTATGCCTCGTCTGGGTTTTACCAAATAGTGCTTGATGAGGAAAGTGCAAAGCTATGCACCTTTAACACACCATTTGGAAGACATTGTTTCCTAGGGTTACCTTTCGGCATCAGCTCAGCTCCAGAAGTATTCCACAAAACTGTGCACCAGCTTTTTGATGGAATTGAAGGGGTAGGAGTTTTCATCGATGATGTGGTAGTCTGGGGCCGCACAAAAGAAGAACACGATGCAAGACTCCGCAAGGTCCTGAATCGGGGCACAAAGACATGGATTAAAACTGAATAAAAACAAGTGCCAGTTCAGTGTGAGAGAAATTACACACCTGGGGGAGAGACTGTCTGAAGAAGGGGTACAGCCAGACAGGGAAAAAATCAGAGCAATAGAAGAAATGCCGGAACCTAGAGACAAAAAAGACCTGCAGAGAGCCCTAGGATTAGTAAACTACCTTGGGAAGTTTGTTCCAAATTTGTCAGCAAATACCAGGTCATTAAGGAGCCTGTTGGAAATGAACACAGAGTGGCAGTGGAAACAGGAGCATGCCAAAGAGTGGATGTGGTTGAAAAGCAGTTTAACCAAAGAAGCTGTTTTGAAATTCTATGACCAAGATAAACCATTAAAAGTCTCTACAGATGCATCGAAAGCTGGCCTAGGAGCTGTTTTACTCCAGCAACATGACTCAGAGTGGTATCCAGTCGCATATGCATCCCGCACAATGACTTCTGCGGAAAGGAACTATGCACAAATAGAAAAAGAGACACTTGGTGCAGTGTTTGGCTGCAAGAGATTTCATGAGTATGTTTACGGAAGACCAGTGATCCTTGAGACAGACCATAAGCCTCTCATAGTAATATCCAAGAAACCACTGAGTCCACTGGCCCAGGCAGAAGTTGTACGGGTGAGATGTGATGGACAGTGGGGACCGCTGGCCAAAGTGATAAGAGAAACTACACCCAGGTCATACGAAGTGTTAACAAAACATGGGAAAATAATGAGGCGAAACAGACGACACCTGCTGAAAGTGCCTCATAGAGAGATAACAATCAAAGAAAGTGATACACATGACCTGACAAACTCCAAGCAAAGTGAACAATCCGAAGTCCAAGGCAAAATTAAGGAAACAGAGACTGATAAAGAACAGGATGTTGTGATACAGGTAGAACGTCCTAAGAGACAAATTACAAGACCAAAAAGGCTGATAGAAGAAATGTGAAGATGTGTTCTTATATGTAATACAAGAAAGGTGATGATGTGTTCTATTATGTTAAAAAAAAAAAAAAAAAAGGGAAGATGTATTGATATGTGTTTTACATACTAAGATGGCCACTAGATGGCAGTACAATGCAGCGGTACAGCTTAGTTCAACACTGTGTTAAGGGAGCAGGAAAATAAAGTTTTGTTCTGATAACAGTACTCGGTGTATGAGCCTCATCAGTACAAATTGTAACATCACTGAGGCATCTGTAATCGACGCAGAACCGGTGTGTGCCATCCTTTTTCCGAACAAGCACAACCAGAGCTGACCATGGACTATGAGACTCTTCAATGATGTTGTGATCCAAGAGTTTTGACACCTCTTGTTGCAGTACAGCCTGAGTAGCTGGTGATGTTCTATATGGGC
>CM040481.1:6684423-6713445 GCA_022758105.1 Pangasianodon gigas
TATATATATATATATATATATATATATATATATATATATATATATATATATTTTGTTTGATCTAAATATTTGGAACGCAATCCAAGACATTATATTTTACATTAATTTTTTTTCATAACTGTCATTTTAAAAAATATGCTGGAATTAAATGAAGCAACAAAATGCATTTTTCTCATTACTGTTTGCAACATATTTCTGAAGAGAATTAACCAGGATTTTATACAAATAACTGTATACAAATATTCATTCATTCAAAATTGCTCTTATGTAAAATAACTCACAGCTTTGTGCAGAACTCCGGTACCCTGGATTATACTTGAATGAATTCTCAGTGGAACATTTAGTCAAATTTTTATCTGTGAGTGACCTGTAGAAGGGGGAGGAGAAAACAGAAAGAGGAAGTGAGAGATAGAAAGAGGGTATTATGTGTCATTTAGACTGCAGTGCTGCTGAATTCTCTAACTCTCTAATGATTGGACAGAAATGTTGATTAGTTTCTATTACAGCAGATCTGACAATAGTGCTGGTCATAATTCTAATAACAGGTTCATACTGAGGCCTGTTGCACGAAGCGAGTTGAACAAACTCAGAGTTGCAGAGTAAGCTTTGAGTTGACAAAACCAAACAAATCCAACCCAGGTTCATTAAGGTTAAGAGGTTTCATGACACTGGTTATCAACTTTCTCAATCAATCCAGGTTTTAACCCTGAATCAATGTTTACTCATCGTGCACATACAGGACACATAAAAGCCAGACATTTGCAGCAAACAGCCAATAGCATTCAGCATGGAAAAAAGCAGGTGTGCAGACTTTTCGGTTGAAGAGCAAGAAATTATTATGTGGAAATATGAGGAATTTAAACCTACACTAACTGCAAAAAGCTCGGGAACATTACTGGAGGAACAATACTGATTGTGTAAATGTGTAAGTTTACTTTTATAGGCTCACACTGAGAATAAACAAATTGAAAATTTATTATCCAACATATTTCATGTAATTTCATCTAATATAAATGTAAATTGTCTTAATTAAATATTAATAAAATAAATATCAATTTGTGAAAATATATTAGGACATATTTAGGACATCACTATTATTAACATTTCTTTGCATGTGCCTAAGACTTTTGCACAGTACTGTATATGTTAGCAATTTCACTGCAACCACCTCAGGCCGATGTTGCACAGCATTGTATTGCACATACAACTGCACATATCTGTACTTTATTCCAAATACAGTCCATACTGTTGCCACCATCTATCTTTTATGTCCTTTATATTTTTATATTTTTGCTTTTATACTTGTATACAAGTCAATTCAGGTTAATGTAAATTCTATTTTTATGTCACAGACAGTCGTAAAAAGCATTTCACTGCACATCATAATGTGTATGGTTGTGTGTGTGTGAGCAATAAAATTTGAATTCTGGAATGGGATGTTAAAAAAGGTCATATGAGGGTGATGGTCAGGTGTCCCCAAACTTATGGCCTTATAGTGTAAATAAATACATTGAAATTGATGCTCCTATTTTCACCCAAATTCTCACCCAAAAGTAGGTCAGAGAGTAATTCAGTAATCTACACAGTATATAAGTTCAGTGTATTGCATGAAGTTTCCACTGAAACAGGACATTTTGTCCTTCATCACTTCTCTCTCTCTCTCTCTCTCTCTCTCTCTCTCGCTTTCTAAATGATTATTATTTTTATGCAGGTACTTGTGTTGTGTGACTAGCCTTTGGTTTGTGTTCATTTATTTTCCACTGGCTCCTGTGTATTTTACAATGCATAAGCACAACAGTTTTAAACATTGTAAGAATTTTGATTTGACCCGTGACCTAAGGACAGATTAAATTCAGATTAGTTCAAACCTGTGGATGGGAAAAAGTATTCAGGTTTTTAAATTCAGTAAACAGCACTCAATTAATAGATAAGAAATGTGATATATACAATATGATTTGAAGTTTTGCAGAAATGGAAGTTAATGAATGTGTATGGAAGATTTTTTCTGATAATACAGACAGGGTTTCAGTTTGTACTTGGGTTTGCATGTGTGAGTTTTTGTTCAGTGTGGTAAGAGAGCTTGCCTGAAGTTGGTTTGTCTGTGGCTAAAATGCTGCGAGTGATGTTAAACACACACACGCAACTGCCTTGTGTATGCACACACACTGTGTAAAGAAATTTCTTTTAAAATAATAAACAAGTGTCATTTTTTTCTTCGAGTCTTGTAGTACTGATATACAACAGATGGGAATACACTGAGAAAATGGTTGAAGTCCAGGTCAAGCTCTGTTTTTGAGATATTTATTTTTGTTCTACAATATGACATTAGTCAAAAAATGCACACGAACATACATTTTGGTTCAAAAAATAAATTTTTACATGGACATTAACTTATACTTATTCACTATTAACAAGTTTCTACAGTAAACTTATATGAAAATTAAAAAAATAAGCTTTCTTAAAAAATTAAGAAAATGAAAATTATATATATAGTATATATATATATATATATATATACTGTATATATACAGTACTGTGCCTAAGTCTTAGGCACATGCAAAGAAATGCTGTAGAGCAAAGATGCCTTCAAAAATAATGAAACTAAATGTTTCTACATTTAAAAAAATACTATAAAGAGCAGTAAACAGTAATAAATGAAATAAAGTCAATATTTGGTGTAACAATCCTTCGCTTTCAAAAAAAAAAAGTAGTCTAAGGTACAATTTGTGCAGTTTTATAAGGAAATGAGCTGTAAGTTTTACTGAACATCTTGCAGAAGCAGCCACAGTTCTTCTGGAGACTTTGACTGTCGCACTTGCTTATTTTTTGCAGCAAAACCCAGCAGCCTTCATTATGTTTTTTTGTCTGAAAAGTGGTCTCTTATGTAATATGCTGCTTTCTTTACTGACATACAAACATTTTTCTGTAACATTTCATTTTGTGCTGGAAAACTAATGTTTGGAATTCTAAAATGTTTTTGTACTGAATCAATAATGTAGATGTCATAAAATAAAAATCTATAACAAAGTTTCTACCAAAAAAAAAAATAGGGTGCCTAAGACTTTTGTTTAATAAAAAGAAATAAAAACAAAACAAAATAATAGATTTTGGAGCATGGCTGTGGTGATTTGTACTCATTCTGATGTCAGGTGAGGAGGTCTGGGGGAGCGCCGCTTTCCAAATTATCCCAAAGGTGTTCAGTGGGGTTGAAGTCAGGGCTCTGTGCAGGCCACTCGAGTTTTTCCACTTCAAACTTGCCTCACTTTTTGCATAGGGGCATTGTCATGGTGAAACAGGTTTGAGCCTCTTACTTACAGTGAAATGAAATTATAATGCCACAGCATACAAAGACATCATTTACAATTGTGTGATTCCAACTTTGTGGCAACAGTTTGGAGGAAGAACCACATAAGGGTGTGAAGGGTCAGGTGTCTATAAACTTTTGGCCATGTAGTGTATTATAGTGTATATATTATATAATATAGTGTATATATTAAAAAATATAAAAACCTATGACAAACCTTAAGCTTTGTTTAGTGAAATACCTCCTGAATGTGTGTTTAATAAATGTCTTTCTAGCAATGGGGCTTGTTTTAGTGAGGGAACAATAGGCTTCAGATACACTGTAATAAAATAGGAAGGAATAATATAATATAATATAATATAATATAATATAATATAATTTCCACTGGCTCCTGGGTATTTTACATTGCATAGGTACAACAGTTTTAAACATTATAAGAATTTTGATTTGACCTGTGACCTAAGGACAGATTAAGTTCAGATTAGTTCAAACCTGTGGATGGGAAAAAGTATTCAAGTTTTTAAATTCAGTAAACAGCACTCAATTAATAGATAAGAAATGTGATATATACAATATGATTTGAAGTTTGAATGATTTAAAGTTTTGCAGAAATGGAAGTTAATGAATGTGTATGGAAGATTTTTTCTGATAATACAGACAGGGTTTCAGTTTGTACTTGGGTTTGCATGCGTGTGTTTTTGCTCAGTGTGGTAAGAGAGCTTGCCTGAAGTTGGTTTGTCTGTGGCTAAAATGCTGTGAGTGATGTTAAACACACACACGCAACTGCCTTGTGTATGCACACACACACGTATACATATATATATATATATATATATATACACACATACATATATACACATACATACATACATACATATATACGGTACTGTGCAAAAGTCTTAGGCACATGGACAAAAAAAGTATTTACTCCATAGTGGCTTCATTAAAGATCACATTTACAGTGTGTTACTATTTAGTTTGCCATCCTTTTTTCCACGGAAGTTCTCGACAATGTCTGGGCCCGGAATCCACCCATTTCCGTAAAAATTGTAGTGGAAGTTTCCTCCAAGTTTCTCCCAACAAAACTTCAGTTCAACCACACTAGAGCATTGACAAACAACAACTTCTCCTCCATTGTATCCCATAAATGCTCTATAGGGTTTATGTCAGGGCTCTGAAGAGTATTCTTTGAAAAGGTGGCTGTTATGCAATGGATCATTATCCTGCTGAAAAGTCCATTTCTGTCACTTGAATAATTTCTTCTAATTTATAGTGGATGTATGCAGTCAATCACTTTCAATTTCATACAGGTGCTACTAGCAGAGTAACCATGTAGTTCATCAGATTAACTATGTAGATCAGTGTTCTGTTCAGCCAGCATAAGAGTGGAGGTCAAATCATCATCATCATGATCAAAGAAAACGTGGCACCTTATATGTTTTTCATATTTTTGTTTGGAACTAGGGTCTGCGAACATCTGCTTCACTGGCGGTAGACAGCATACTCAAAAATATACATCACTTTCTGATACCCTATGTCTAAAATGTGGACACCTGACCATCATACCCATTTGTGCTTGGCTGAAAATTCTTTTCCAAAACCATGGCTATTAATGTGGGGTTCGTCCCCCTTTGCTGCTTTATTAGCCTCCACTCTTCTGGAAGGCTTTCCACTAGATTTTGGAATGTGCCTGTGGGGATTTGTGTCCATTCTGGCACAAGAGTATTAGTTAGGTCAGGCACTGATGTCAGGTGAGAAAGTCTGGTGAGCATTCAGCATTCCAGTGAGGTTGACGTCGGTTCACATTGACCTTAGTGAACCATGTCTTTATGGACCTCGCTTTGTGCACAGGGGCACAAGCAAAACCTGGAAAATAACTATTTGTATGGCATTAAGATTCCCTTCTGTAACGTGGGGGTCGACAACGGAGTTGGGGATCCAAATGCAAGGCTTTATTTACAAACGTGGTCAAAACAGGCAGGGTCGAGCACCAGCAAACAGTATAATCCAAGGTAGAAGCAAAAGAGTAATCCAGAACACAGGCAATGGTCAGGGCAGGCAGCAAACAACCAAAAACATGGAAAACAGTCCAAGGGTCAAAAACACAGGTAAACTAGGAAACACAGAAACATGGAAACTCGGAAACTAGGAAACTAGGGATGGGTATACACACAATGACATACAAACAAGGGTAGCACATGACACAGGTGGGGCAAGGAACACATGGGAAATGGAGTCCTGAGAACAATGGCAAGAGTCCGGGGTGGAGTGCCCTCTAGTGGAGTCCATGGGCACTCCAGCTGGTGATCGTAACACCTTCACTGGACCTAAGGGGCCCAAACCTCTTCCTGTGTGATTGTGCCCCTGTGCACAAATGCTGATTAATTCTATCTGTTGCGGTTCTATTAGTATGATATCCTTTGTTGTGTTGTCTGATCTATGTAAGTTTTTTGGCTACATCCTATCACCTCTGGCTTCCTTGTGATACAATTATTATTGCCCATTGACTAAATGAATCATGCAAAATATATATCTGTATATATCTGTTTGTGGCCCTCCTATCTCAAGGATTAAAACTATTGCCAATTTTGGCACTAAATTTTAGACTACGCCACCCCAGAATTTTGGCTAGGGACCCACAAGTACATCAAGTACCCAATACACAAATTCGTTGTGGCTGAGACAGGTATCAAACAATGATGGAAGGGTTCACACAATTTATTCAGAACGGCATACAATAAACTGCAGCATTGATCTCTTTAATATACAAACATTAAAAGACCTCACTCATATAACATTATACACATGCACACTTTACCACTTCAGAACTGGGGAAATCGTCTTGCCTATCCAATAAACACAGCAACCACACATGCCACCACAGCACCAAATCACCCGTTGTGAACACTGCAAGCCGACAGCCGCACCACCACCACACACAGAGGACTCTGGCTAATGCTAGCCCCCCAATTCTGAAGAAAAAAAGAAAACAAAATATAAGACACAACCACACATACACTTAATATCCCCAATAAAGGAACATTTAGCTTGAGCTGTTAGAGGAAAAGAGCAAGTCAAACTGCTCACAAAAATAAACATTTACAAAGGAAGAAAAATTCAAAATACACAACCACATACACACACACACACAAAAACACAACCAAATAGTACTGACAAACCCGTAGCTATTCGCCTCCCGTACCCCTCCTCGAGTCCCCCATTCACCGGATGACTGAAACCATAAAATTTGAATGAATCACCTCAAGCTACAACGATCGCTCCGATCGTCCAAACAAACCCTTCTTGCTGAAATGAAATGGTCATCCAGTTAGCCCCGAACGCATCCACAACCCATGCATGGTTCTGGTAAAAGGCAGAAGGTTGGTCGAAGAGTACAACTCATTAAAAAAAAGGGAAGCAATCCAATCTGTGCCGGCGCTCCTAAACAGCCGGTGAATAACCCGTGCTCGTAGTTGCAGCTCATACAGACGAACAGCGTCGCACCGAATCTAGCAGCGCCCCACAAAAAGCCTGCTGCAACACCTTCCAGCCCCCGTATCACTACTAAAATAAAACAATAATTAAATTTTAAAGAAAAAGGAGTTATCACCACTTTGCCCAAACATCAAAGCATAACATACCTGTGACTGGCAACGCACCCCGCCCAACGCGCTCGACGGTGTGCAAATTGAACTCTCACAGAGATCAGCCTTCACTCAATGCATCCGTAGTTCTCCTCAGCCATGCTATTAAATAAAACAAGTCTCAATTATCCCCACATTACAAACACAGACCACATTGTAGCTACCACCAGCAGCTCCTACCTCCGGAATGTGCACCCAGCGCACCAAAATTGACGTCACTTCCAGGACCCAACTGGACGCACTTAATTAGGCGTCAGTCCTATCTCCTTTTATAGCCACGAAGCGTACCCTATATCCGCCCCTCATACAAAAAAAATGGCAGATCACATCGCCACATGTATATATCAAAATTAATTTAAATTTAATTTAATTTAAAATAAAAGAATAACAATAGGGGGCCGACGCACCTTCGGTGCATGGCCCCCTAAATATAGAGATAGTGCACATCACATGTATGCTGCTTCATTTTTTTATATTATTGGAGGGCAAACTATGGACCTATGTGTGTGTCCCGGTAATGACCTACCAATTTAATGCCATGTTTCCTCTGAATACCAAACATGCTAAACAGAAAAGTTTGCATCCCTTTTGTTCAAACCCAAAAACACAAAACGTAAAGTTCTGTCATCTGTCCTTACTGTATGATTGACAAGGTGTTGCTTAGTCTATCTATTTTTATTTTTTCTCCAAATGAATGTTGAGGCTAGCCCTAACACTTAGCCCTACTGGCACATTTAGACATCCCTGATTATTGCGTACAAAAGAAGTGGAATTGTAACAAAAACAGCTTTGCTCATTAAGAGGAAAGTCTTGATATTCTTCCATATAGAAAGTAAGAGCTATTCAGAAAAGCAATAGAACAAGATTATGTATTCAATGTTCCTGTGAATTGCTGCTGTTATGAAGGACATACTGTCAACTGCTGTCTAAAGATGGTGTTAGGGTTTAAGTTATTCAAGTTATTTAAATTTTTATTTTAAGTGTTGATTTAATAAAGTATTATTTGTTCAAAATAGGACAGAACATATATCAGAACAAACAAAAAAAAAACAAACAAACAAAAAAATTTCACAAGTCTATCACATGGTAACTCAGGATTTATGGTTCTTTATCATAATAATAATAATAATAATAATAATAATAATAATAATTCAGTATTCAGTGCATTAAATCCATCCACTAAATAAAGTAAAATGTGAAATGTAGAAAATACAATATACAATTTTTCAGGCAGTCTTACACACATGCATTCATACACTGAGAAGGTGGAGCTTAAGAGCAAGTTTTACAACATTTTGTATTTTTTGCAACATTTTACATTTTATATAATTACTTGTCCAGGTAAACAAAAATGCAATCTTCTCCCTCTGGAAGTTAAAACACTACACTATTAAAAATTCTTGTAGATTTTACAAAATTAAGTTGCCATGAAGCTACTGTAAAAATTATATGCTAAAACTGTAAAACTACAAAATACTGTAAACTCACAGTTCAAAAAAATTAATTAATTAGTATTAATTCAGTTATTAGTGTAAATGTAAATATTGTTGTACAGTCTTTGCATTTAATAGCTTGTAATTAGTCACATTTTAGAGTAGCAAACTACTATAGCAGCAAATTATTATACAGATGCAGCTATTTTAATGCATGTAAACAATAAAGTATATGAGGGAAGAATATCTTAATGAAAAACATGAAAAATACAATATTCAGTCCAGTGTGTCCAAACATTTGACAGGTACTCTCAAAAGAGTATTAAATGATTATGCATGTGATTAGGCAAGGAAAAAAAGAAAAGTGTCTAGAATATGGAAGTCTAGAAGCTGGAAGTTTCCCCACACACAAGGTTTATTACAAGGGCATAAATAAAATACAAATATATATATATATATATATATATATATATATATATATACTTGCTGAAGATAATCACTCATATTAGGACAATTTACAGCTGGACTTTTAGAAATAATGACCAAAAATTTATAAATGACTTATGAGTTAACTATTACATGAACTGTTACCCTAAAGGTAATACTACTACAAATAATAATAATAATAATTCTGGTTGCCTTAAATAAGAGTTTTAAATATGTCTGTAAGCATTTTGATAAACATGACCAATAAAACTCCTACCTATCAATAATAACAACAACAACAACAACAATAACAGCAACAGCAACAACATCAAAGAAAACACTATCTTTAATTGAACATAACAGTGTGTAGGCACTATACTTTTTTTTCTTAAATGTGTGTAAACTCTATATTTCATTGAATATAACTTGGTGCAAAGTCTATATGCAGCTATTCAGTTTAGATAAAAGTGTCCACCAAGTTAAAAATTATAAATGTAATATTCAAAATAAACACCATGATGCCACAGTCAGTCACAGAATCAGCCGATATATCAATCCATTTATTTCTTTAACCAAGAAGGCAGTTGGATTAACACAATCAGATTTTGTTGTCAGTGGCAAACTTACAGCTGTACAGGATATCAGAGGCCTGTTGCACAAAGCCGGTTTCGGTGGCTACACAGGTAAGTTTGCATTTAATTAGAGCAAAGTCTGTTTTTTCAGTCTCAACAACGTGGATTGGTTTTAGCGGTTTTCATCGCCATTGTAACGTACATTACATGGCTAACCTGTTCCAGCAGGTTTTATTCTGGGTAAGAGATCACAAACCCAAAGTGGACCAATCAGTTGTGAGCAAAGTGATATAAATAACTCCTCTGCCACTGTGTATTCCTGAGGAGGTGGCCCTCCCTCTGTTTTCTTTAATTCACATTTTCTTCTTTTTGGTACAGCGGATACATTTTATTATAATATGCACACAAGTACAATAAAAAGGACACTGCAATTACTCACCACTTTGAATGAAGTTTTTGTATTTCATTTTAATCTGCTGCCAGGATCGGTTGGAGATTGGGTTGCATCTAATTATTAGAAAGAATGAGTTAAATACTAAATCTTTGTCAGGACCAATTCATTATTCCTGTCCTAATATATTTTTACAAATTGATATTTATTTTATTAATATTTAATTAAGACAATTTACATTTATATTAGATGAAATTACATGAAATATGTTGGGTTATAAGTTTTCAATTTGTTTATTCTCAGTGTGAGCCTATAAAAGTAAACTTACACATTTACACAATCAGTATTGTTCCTCCAGTAATGTTCCCGAGCTTTTTGCAGTTAGTGTAGGTTTAAATTCCTCATATTTCCACATAATAATTTCTTGCTCTTCAACCGAAAAGTCTGCACACCTGCTTTTTTCCATGTTGAATGCTATTGGCTGTTTGCTGCAAATGTCTGGCTTTTATGTGTCCTGTATGTGCACGATGAGTAAACATTGATTCAGGGTTAAAACCTGGATTGATTGAGAAAGTTGATAATCAGTGTCATGAAACCTCTTAACCTTAATGAACCTGAGTTGGATTTGTTTGGTTTTGTCAACTCAAAGCTTACTCTGCAACTCTGAGTTTGTTCAACTCGCTTCGTGCAACAGGCCTCAGTATGAACCTGTTATTAGAATTATGACCAGCACTATTGTCAGAGCTGCTGTTATAGAAACTAATCAACATTTCTGTCCAATCATTAGAGAGTTAGAGAATTCAGCAGCACTGCAGTCTAAATGACACATAATACCCTCTTTCTCTCTCTCACTTCCTCTTTCTGTTTTCTCCTCCCCCTTCTACAGGTCACTCACAGATAAAAATTTAACTAAATGTTCCACTGAGAATTCATTCAAGTATAATCCAGGGTACCGGAGTTCTGCACAAAGCTGTGAGTTATTTTACATAACAGCAATTTTGAATGAATGAATATTTGTATACAGTTATTTGTATAAAATCCTGGTTAATTCTTTTCAGAAATATGTTGCAAACAGTAATGAGAAAAAATGCATTTTGTTGCTTCTTTTAATTACAGCATATTTTTTAAAATGACAGTTGCGAAAAAAAATTAATGTAAAATATAATGTCTTGGATTGCGTTCCAGATATTTAGATCAAACAAATTGTTGGCTCAAATTTTCTCTTTTAATTTTTTTTTTTTAAATATAAAATGTGAGCATGATGTAAGGTGGAGGTAAGCTGTTTGAAAGTTATCCAAAACAACTTATTTTAAATTACAATTAAAAAAATCAAGCAACGATTTTGAAATTGATATTCTTTTTCTAGTATATTAAAAATATGTAGGTTAAAGACCAAAAACCTAATTGCCACCCAAAAGTAGCTCAGTGAGACAGTAATTCAATAATGGAATACAATATATATAGATATATAATAGGGTGCCTAAGACTTTTGCACAGCACTGTATACAATTCTGAATCTATCTTTTTTTTTTTTTTTACTTTTTCTCTCATCAAATTTTAGATATTGCATGTTCATAACTTGTTATTCACACTCTCTTTCTCTGTATATAAATTATTATACAAATATAATATTGTGTAACTACAATTTGGTTTGTATTCGATGATTTTACTCCGAGTCGTCAGTGGTTTCGGTAAGTTTTGTAGCTGAAATGCGTCACTTGCAAGATTTAAAGAAAAACTGAATTCCAGTCTTTCTTACTCAAACATTTTGTATAACAGTTGGGATGAAAAAAGAAAATAAATAGGACATTATGAAAAAATATATTACTTCTTTTAATGTATTACATTAAATGTCACTAATGTTAGTAAATGACTCAGATGCACTCAGGCAGTTACACTATAAATAACAGACAGTTAAAAGACATATTAATTAATTTATTTATACAATTATTGTACCATAGCATTGTTTAATTCTTAAATCTGCTTGGTACAATGTGTTGATTAATTTTCTATAATAGCAGCTCTGGCTGTAAATTTTTTATAAATGTATTATTTTTTGCATCTTCTGTCTTATTATCTTCAAGATAGAGAAAAAACAGAGAGGCTGCTGAGGGAATGATTGTTTATAGCTTCTATCATGTAAGTTATAACAGGAATTAACTCCCAAAATGTTTTATTTCTTACATATACCATACTTTTTTACAGCACATGTAAAGAAGCAGAAGAGAGAATAAGCCATGATCATATACTACTGCACCAACCCTTACGATAGGCCATGGTTTCCATGGGATTATCCACGGGACTATGCAAACACCAAAATCATCCGCCTGTCCATCTTCCTCATCACTGGTGTGTTTGTGGGTTTTCCAGCTCTGCTTTGGGCTGTCAGTGTTCTGTGCCACCATCGTAAGAGTGGAGGTCGAATCTCAACCATCGCCATCTTCCTCCTCGTCAGTGACCTACTGGAGCTGTTTCTAAATCCAGTCCTTGCAGCATACATTTTAATAGATAACTATGCAGCTTGTGTGGCTTTCCACCTGTTGATTGGAGCTAGGATCTGTGGGCATCAGCTTCACCAGCTGCTGGCATTAGAGAGCATTCTTACTCAGAAATATCCATCACTTTCTCATTTTTTCTCCCCATACTGCTCTGTTACCCTCTGCATCATTGTGTGGCTGGTAGGAATTGGGTGCCAGTTCATCTCAAATGACATTATTTATATCATAAATATATTTTTAATTGTATTGCCTGTAATTGTATGTGCACTCACATGTTTAGTGACTTGCAAAGCCTCTCCTGACACCAACCAGCCCACAGACAGGAAGCCAGGAGTGTTAGTGCTAAGTGTTGCCATGTTTACTCTGATCATTTTATATGTGCCTTTTTTCTTCGATATTTTTACTGGCCTGTCTTTTATGTTGGACTCTCTAGCGAGCATGAGATTGATTTCAGAGCCGCTCCTGTGTGTTCTCATCTGCAGGGAGAATCGTATGGTTGAAACAGCACACACACAAACAATAAATTAGAAGCTTTTTATTGGAACTAGAATTAGAGCTATTTTTTGATGTGCACAACAGAGATTTGTAGTCTACGTAAATATACTGTATATAAAAAAGTTATAAAAAAGTAACATTTAATTTCTAATGTAACATTTTTAATTTCTAATGTTTCTAATTTCTAATATATATATGAAATTAAATATTATTTTTTTCCTTTTTAATGTAGGTATAAGTTTTATCATAGTATGTAATAAAAAATCATATCAAATCTTTCTAAGTATTAATGTACATTAAATGTCACTTCTGTTGTTCTTTTTTGAATCTAAGGACTTCTGGTTTGTTGATCCCTTATTACACTTTTGCTTAACCCAAGAATGTAACCTTAAGTAAAAATAAATACCAAACATGCAAACAGAAAAGCTGTAGCCCCTTCTTTTAAACAAAAACATAGCCACAAGTGGTGATCTGTGGGATCCAAACAGTCTTCGCAAATAGCGCTTTCAATGCTAGCTGTGTGAAATGACTGCTGAAAGCTGATTGGCTGAAGGTGGTCATGTCTTTGAAGTAATTCAGTGATCATTTTTCAGTAATTCATATGATCAATCATGAATTATGGCTATTTGAGTAAACCAGTTCCACCTCCTTGGAATTGATTAACATGTAGCTGTCATATTGTTTACAAATATGAAAATGTTTTTGGTACTCATTGACATTCACACTCTCCTGAGTAATTGGACATCCATCCATTTTCCATACCGCTTATCCTACACAGGGTCTCAGAGGAGGCTGAAGCCTATCCCAGGGAACTCGGGGCACAAGGCGGGGGAGGCCCTGGATGGGGTGCCAACCCATCGCAGAGCACAATCGCCCACACATTCACACACTACAGACAATTTGGAAATGCCAATCAGCCTCCAATGCATGTCTTTTTGGACTGGGGGAGGAAACCGGAGTACCCGGTGGAAACCCCCGAAGCATGGGGAGAACATGCAAACTCCGTTCACACAGGGTGGAGGCAGCACCTCAGACTAAGCCACCATGTCCCCTGTAATTAGACATAAATATTGTAATATATTAGACTATTTTGCAAAGTAGATTTCACATATTATGCAAATAATCATTAATTTGAGTGGGCAGAGGTAAATGCTCCAAAAGGCAATTCTGTATCACTGTAATGCTAGGATTGATATGCTGTCACAGAAGACTGGCCATGAAGCACAAAGCACAACAAGACAGAATGTGTGCACTTCTGTTTCTGCGCAAAGTTAGCAAGTGGATTATAAACACTAAGTGGATTATAAGTGGATTACTGATGCTACAGACTCCATGTGTCTGCAAGGGTTTTATGTTTACTTCTTCATAGGTGTGGATGAGTGTATGTGGTGCCCTGTGATGGACTAGTGTCACAGCCAGGGTCTATTCTATTCTATTCTATTCTATTCTATTCTATTCTATTCTGTTAGAATCAGCGAATCCAGTGCAATCCTGACCAGCATAAAGTAATAATCCATTACCAAAGATGAATGATTAATTAATTAAAATAAGAAATATGGTTTGCAGAAATGATTAATAAATGTGTTTGAAAGATTTTACACGCAGGGTTTCAGTTTGTTCTGGGGGTTTTCTAGCATGTGATTTTGTTCCATGTGGAAAAAGATCTTATGTGTATCTTCTCACTTATCTGTTTTATCTTGTCTGTATGCATGTGAATTTGTGGTAAACTTTCTGTATCTCTTCTTGTTTGCACGCACACTCACACAAACGCACACACACACGCGCACACACACACACACACACACACACACACATGCGTACACACATACTACCTTCTGTATGCACATACTTTTTTCTGTAATGATCATGTGTTGTTTAGCAGTACTGATATAAAAAGACTTTTTTATACACTGAGAAATTGGAGATTCAGCTCAAGCTCTGCTTTTGAGATTTTTTATTTTTTTTATTGTTTGTGTATAACTGGTAACTGCATTATTTTTCAAAACTTTGTGCATCTGTGTGTATTCAAGGAGCCCTCTACAAAAGAACGCTGTTTCCTGCAGCTAACGTTCAGTATGTTCTCCAGTATTATAGAGTGTATGACAATGATAGCAAAAAATGTCAAAAATGTATGACAATGATAGCAAAAAATGTGAATGAACGTTACTGAATGTAAACATCACGCACATTAAGCATTATCTTTGTGCCTCTTTCTTGAGCCCCCATTTGTATTGACACTGGATGAGATGAAGCTGGTACATTTTTAATGATTGCCAGCTGCAATTATAAAAAGACCTTGTACAACATGCTATTTTACAGCTCAAGAAAAGTTCAATAATAACTCATGCCATTACATGTAAAACTATGATGAGAATCAGTTGAAAATCAAGGGACAGAGGGAGGTCTCTCTTCCCCATCACTAACCAATCATGGGCGTCTGTGAGCTCATGTGGAAGTGGGCGGATAGCGCTTTCCTCCAAGTGTGCCACCTGACAGCGTGAGCAGCAGTTCGAACTAACAGTTTGAAAAGATGCAGTCGGCTGGCTTCATGTGCCTCGGGGGAAGCATGTGATATCCTTCTCCCTCCCTGGTTGGTAAATGTCGTGTGATAGGGGAGAGCCTTATGAGTTATGAATTAAGGTACTACTACTTAATCATTTTTTTCTCCCATAATTCTGGGTTTTAAATATCATGATAAACGTTTTGATAAATGATCAATAATATTACATGTAACAATAAAAAGAAGACCTTATTTTCTAACACAAGTGGTACATCTTATGAACTTGCAATTCTTGTACAGTTTAGGTAAAATCATTTACCAATAAAAATATAATATATAAGGTAATATAATGTAATATTTAGAACAGATTAAACTCCAGGATTCCACAGCATTCGGAAGGTCACAGAATCAGCTGATATCATCAATCTATTTATTTCTTTAATGAAGAAGGCAATAGGATTAACACAATCAGATTTTGGTGTCAGTGGCTACAATTTAAAAATGTAAAAAAATATATATATATAAGTAATATTACATCATTGTTCATTATTATAAGTTAATAACAGTAATTAACACAGTGTGTTAGGATCATACATGTATTAGTAAAATATTCTTACTTAGTTTGTGTATATATTTACAATTAAATAAAAACAAATAAGGTAAAATAAGGTAAAAATTCATATCTAAACTGCAAAATAGACTTCTTAAAAATTTTTATTGTCACGTATAGGTTAATAAACCTATAGAAAATTACCACAAGTAAAGATTTTTGGATATTTCTCTAAAAGATAATTTTAAGGATTATCTATTAAATCCACCTAATTTTAATAATTATTTGCTTTATATATTTTCTGCCATTTTTCTTTTTTTTCTCTTTTCAGGGAAAACATGTTGACAGTCATGCACATTTCTGGTGTGAATTATATATCTGCAATAAGTGCACATTATATGTGAAACCTGGCAACCCTGCTCACAGAACATAAAGAGCAAGTTGTGCTGTGTACAGAGCTGCATATCCCTGCAGGGCTCTCCACAAAAATAATCATTTAATTAATTTTAAAAATATTGTAAAATTTGTATGTTCATTGTGCATGTTTTTAATCATTCTTACATTATCATACTCCACCATTATTAAAAGAAAATGTTCTCGGAAAATCATACAGACGTTATAAAGAAATCACAGTTTCTTGATTTGGGCAAGCCTGACAAATTGATGTTTTGAAACATAGTTAGCTTTTTACTCAGTCACATTAAGACAGAAAGCTTTCCACAAAGTTCCACAGGGTGTGTGGTTCAGGAGTTGAGTAAAGTTATGTTCTGCAAATTATTATTTCTTTTAACTTTTTTATTATTCTCTTTATATATCTCTCTCTATATATATAGATATATATACACATTTTTTTTTTTGCAGGTAACTGTGTTGCCTGACTACAGTTTGGTTTGTGCGTTTTTTCCTCTGAATCATTGTGTGATTTTGGTAAGTTCTGTCCTGAAATGCTGCACGTGCAAAATTTAAAGAAACGTTGAATTCCTAGTCTTTCTTGTTCAAATGTTAGATTTTGATTGGTATATGAAAATAAAGAGGACGTTATAAAAAAATTACTTCCTTAAAGGTATGCAGTAAATGTTAACAAATGACTGATGGAAATTACACCATAAATGACAATTATTGGAAATGCATTTTTGATCATAAAATTATTATAACATAGCACTTTTGAATTCTTAAGTCTGATTGGTAAAAAGTGTTTGTTTTGGTAAAAGGTATTTTCCATATTAGCAGCTCTGACAATAGTTCTGGCTTAATTCAAATCACAGGTTTATATTAATGCACCTCATTCTAATACATGATCATTTCTATAGTAACAACTCATTCACAGGGACTTGTATGATGTACACTATACATTATCTATGTCTAATAAAAATGGATTAAAAAATGTGCTATCATTTTTAAGAAAGAAAAATGTATAATCATTGCTATGGTGACATTTTCTGTTAGGAGACATTTAGTTAACATTAATGTAAGGATTTGTAACAGTCAGTAGGTTTACTGCCATGGGAACATTTTCAGGATATACACCTTTGCCCTTTGTGGTTTCTCTTTAACAACGCAACCTGCTTTTTCGGTCATATTAACTTAAAGACAGAGAGAAAAGAGAGGCTGATGATGGAATGATTGTTTATAGCTGCTATAATAAACTAATATTATTATTATGTTATGTTATATATTAATACTTGGAACTAGTATTGTGACCTTTCTACAACGTTAAATGGATCTATAGACAGCTAAAAATACAAAATTCCAATCTTTTAAATATTTAAAATTGTAATAATTGACAAATTGCTGTGGTATAAATGGAAAAATATGTCTTCTGGGCATGTTATGGAAAGTAATCAACTTCCGTTCACATCAGTCTGCTTCACTGCTCCAGTATTGATTATTTAGCTATAACAGCATGTTACAAAATGTTGTATTCCTTACACATACCATGCTTTATTACAGCACATGTAAAGAAGCAGAAGAGAGAACAAGCCATGTCCATACCCTCCTGCTCCAGCCCTTACTTTGACTCATCGTATATTTTACCTAAGTATGCAAACATCCTCCTGTCCATCTTCCTCAACACTAGTGTGTGTGTGGGTTTTGCAGCTCTGCTTTGGGCTCTCAGTGTCCTGTACCACCATCATAAGAACAAAGGTTAAATCTCAGCCATTTCCATCTTCCTCCTCCTCAGTGACCTGCTGTTGTTGAGAAGACACAGCTGACTTTTCTATGGAATTCGGCTTTGTGTGCATCTGCTTCACCAGCTAGTGGCGGTAGACAGTATTTCTCAACCTTATTCATCACTTGCTTTTATTTTCTCCCCACCCTGCTCTACTATCATCTGCATCTTTGTGTGGCTGGTAGCAATTGGGTGCCAGTTCATCTCAGATTACAGGTTATTTTTTCATGTAAAAAATATGGGTTTATGTCTAGTAATTTGTATTTTTATGTGTAGTCACATACTTTCTGATTTGGAAAAAAACCCTTGACACTGAAAAGGCCACAAACAGGAAGCTGGTGCTAAGCTTTGCCATGTTTACACTGATCCTTTTATATATATGCCATGATTTTAGAGCCCCTCTGGTGCCCCTCCAGCACATGGACAAACCAATTTGTATATATATACTATGTATCACGTTACAAAATACAGCAGATTATTCAGTTACCGGTTCAAATGTAACAACAGCACACCCTGTTGGAACGTCTTTCTATAGCAAGCACTCACATATAGTGTAATAATAATAATAATAATAACCCATTTATTTTTTATTTAAAGGTTCCCTTTGCTGTAACTCCAATTATTTGCTTTAAAACGAGAAACAAGATCGCGGCAGAAGCACACTATTATTACATGACCCCCCAAAATCCTTGATTTTTAAACCCACAAACTTGTTCCAATACTGTTCTAATTTGGAGTAAAAACTGCAACCCTAGCGACCCTGGACATACATACCAGAATAAAAATTTATACTTACACATAGTGTGCCCTGACATGGACTGGCATCCCATCTGGGGTGACTTCTCCTGCCTTGCGCTGTGTTACTGGGATAGACTCCAGATCTACCACAACTCTGACCAGGAAAAAGCAGTTACTTAAAGGAACACAACATTTCTTTATTAAAGTAAGTAATGTTTCCTATATATATATATATATATATATATATATATATATATATATATATATATATATATATATAGAGAGAGAGAGAGAGAGAGAGATAGGTAGTTTTATTATAGATAGGTAGTTTTATTTAGTATACCTTAAGCAATCAGTGCCTTTATTAAACATCTGTTTAGCTAGTGAGATTGGTAATATAGTCCTTCAGTTAAGCAGGTTTTTTTCAGATGTGTGAAGGCTTGAGGTTTGGTGGAAGAACTGGTGCAGGATTTCAGTGAGAAGAGAACATGAAGTGGTTTGTGTTTCATCTCTGACCATCATTCAGTGTCTGCTGCCACTTTCTTCAAGATTATTTTTAACTTACAGAGTTTAGGGTGTACCGTTTGGACATGGAAGGATGTTTTCACTACACTAACCCCATCACAAAAAGCAGA
The DNA here is from genome assembly GCA_022758105.1 of Pangasianodon gigas. Taxonomy (NCBI): domain Eukaryota; kingdom Metazoa; phylum Chordata; class Actinopteri; order Siluriformes; family Pangasiidae; genus Pangasianodon; species Pangasianodon gigas. The sequence continues at coordinate 6,703,780 of CM040481.1, forward strand.
TGCACTATTCCTCACATAATTGTCGTTCTTTGCTGGTAATGCTTGACTGTGTTGTGCACAAGGGTGTCTATAGTTGTGTTACTGCCTGGTATTGAAAACACAGAGATGCACAAGTTTTGGGCAAGCAGCAATTCAAAGGGGAATATATCTGTAATGATACATGGCATAACCCAATAATTCATCAGGACTTCCATGATAATGTCATGTCAACGCTGGAATCAGCATCTAACTACAACTACTATAATAGCACACAACCTACAAACATGGCCGCCATGGACTCCGACTCCCATCATGCAAGTTCCAACTCACCTGATTACTAATCACAGACACCTGGACTCAATCACGCTCCACAATACTGAAGGACTCTCATTCAATTCATTCACTGCAAAGTATATGCTGTGTGTTCACGTACCAGTTGTTACCAAACCTTGTATTTTGTCCTAGTCTTTTCTGGTTTTGATCTTGCTTCTGGCTTCTTTGTTTTTTTTCTTTGCCTAGCGCAGTTTACGCTGTTTGCACTTCGCCTGACCATTACCTGTTCTCTGACCTTGTTTTTGTCTCATGGTTTGGATCTGTCTGCAAGCTTTATAAATAAAGCTTTTGTTACCTGCATCTGCGTCTGTATCCACAAGCAGCAGCTATGCTTTTAAGGCCTTGTGCAGGAGCAGGCTGAGAGCCGGTGAGCACTCCAGAGGCTGCTGCAGCCCACCACATCTTCAGCTGTGTCCCCTGCCACTGTGCCACATACGATGCTCACCAAGATGGCCTCTACGGATGTTCTGGAGGCCTTCTTGGGTCTGTTTGTGGGTGGTCTTTTTTCCCAATTGCGTGGGAATGACCCCTGCAATGGAATGGGTGGTGGTTAGTCCCAGCCTCATTTTGAGGACAAATTGGCTGGGGTTTAGGAAAAATTATGCTAATATTTATGATGGTGCATTGCTTCTACCGCAGTGTAGGAAGGTGTAGGGTATGTGCAACTCTGGCCAGGGAGGTGGTGCCGGGGCCATCAACGTCTGTGCTGCATCATGATGACTCGGAGGAGGGGGAGAGCTCCGCTCCCTACCTGCCTATGTGATTTGCCCTTAGGGACTTCCCTTTGGAACAGATGCATGACAAGTCTCTTTGCCATGCCTTTGACCAAGTGAGACAAAGTCAAATAATCCAGCCAGAACTTGCACTCACCTACCTCTATTCTTCAGTTATTAAAGATAGGCTATATATCAAGTGATGCAGGACACTCAAACTGTGGAAAAACAACCTAATTGTTGGTACCTAAGAGCCATCGGGAAATGCTATTCCAGGCAACTCATTATAATCCCATGGCTATGCATCTAGGATATGATAAAACACTCAACCGTCTAATGACTTGTTTTTATTGGCTGGGCATTCGTGGCGGTGTACAAAGGTGTACTGAATGTGGCCTGTCATGAACGTCATCTGGTGAATCCGCTGACTACCCCAAAAGTACCATTGTGCCCTTTTCCCTTAATCGAGGTCCCCTTCAAAGGAATTGGTATGGATCTCATCAGGCCATTAGAGTGGTGCATGCGAGGGTATCGCTTTGTGTTAGTCATAGTGGATTATGCAACACTATATCCAGAAACAATGCCTAGTCACAACATCTCAGCATGTAGTGTTGCAGATGCACTCTTACGCGTAATCTCCCGAGTCAGAATCCCGAAAGAGATCCTGACTGACCAGCGTATGTCCTTTATGTCACGCACTCTTTGCAAACTGTACATATTATTAGGGATTAAATCGATTTGCACCAGCGTTTACCATCTGCAAACAGATGGGCTGGTCAAACGGTTTAATCCAAAGCTTAAAAATATCTGTTCTGCACCTGAGAGAACACTCCACACTTTAAATCACCTAATCCAGGAGAATTTGCATCACACCCAAGAATGACAGTACCGACTGTACAACATGGGTACTCAGCTACGGGAATTTTCCCGGGGAGATACTATGTTTTACTACCCATGTCGAGCTCTAAATTACTCATGACGTGGCAAGGTCACACGACAAGACAGAGAAGTCGACTATGAGGTCAGGTGAATGGATAGACACAATGCACGTCAAATACAACACCTCAATCTCCTGAAGCCGTGGAGAGAAGCAGTTCCAGTGGCTCTGGTGATGATGGTTCCTAAGAAGAAGGAGCTGGGACCAAGGAGAGGAGCTGGTAAGTCTAAAAATGTGGCCCAATTCCCCCCTTCCCTTGTGTAGGCCACCTCTCACCATCCCAGAGAGCATTCTCCGGACCTTTTCTCCTTTTTCTGCAGACTGATGCATTGGACAGATCGCTGTTGGCTGTTTTGTCCCAGGTGGTTTTGGGGGAGGAGCTGTACATCAGTCGAAAGCTTTCGGTAAGGAAGCTTCAATCAAGAAGGAGTGTCTGCCCATCAAGTAGGCATTCCTCACCCTCCAGTACTACCTACTGGGGAGCCCCTTTACTCTCTGTTCTGATTACGTCCAGCTCCAAAGGCTCCACAAGCCCCGAGCTCTGCTGACACTCCACGTGATTTTCCACCTGATTTTCATTCCACCTGATTTTCATCAGCAGCGTGCTATCTTCTGTGCTTTCGTCACATCATCAGACCTCACATTTCATTCAAATCATCACAGTCTGCAAGTGAACATCACCTGATGATATCACTGTGAAGTGCAAAGTTTAAAACCAGACTATATTTACTGGTGGATAAAGTTGAGAACCTGTATATTAACCTGTAGCTCGACAGACAGTGTGTGTGAGAGAGAGAGACAGAGACAGAGAGAGAGAGAGAAATGCGGAGAGAGGGAGAGATTGTTAGGTAAGCTTTTGTCCTCTAATAGTTAACGACAATGTATTTTGCATGCAGAGTGCAAGCAGGGACTCCGGCAAAACTAGCTGTGACAGCAGCTAACACAGACATGAGGGCACCCTGGGACATAAGGCAGCCAGCCACTCCACTGTCGACAAACCTGAGTGAACATGTGAGAGTGGGGGGGCAACAGCATCCAAACATCCCAGTTCACCACAACACTCTATGCCTGTGAACCCTCCAGATCTGCTCCTTCACCTAAGAAAAAACTATTCACAAAAGACTTGACTAAACAAATATGTTTTCAGCCTAGACTTAAACACTGAGACTGTATCTGAGCCCCGAACACTAAGTGGAAGGCTGTTCCATAACTGTGGGACTTTGTAAGAGAAAGCTCTACTCCCAGCTGTAGCCCTCGCTATTCGAGGTACCAACAAATAGCCTGCACCTTTTGATCTAAGTAGGCATGGCGGATAATAAAAGACCAAAAGTTCGCTCAGGTACTGTGGTGCAAGACCTTTTAGTGCTTTATAGGTCAATAGTAGTATTTTATAATCAATACAAAATTTGATTGGGAGCCAATGCAGTATGGATAAGATAGGGGTTATGTGGTCATATCTTCTTGTTCTAGTAAGGACTCTCGCTGCTGGATTCTAGACTAACTGGAGCTTGTTTATGCATCTACTTTAGCATCCAGATAGCAAGGCATTACAATAATCCAACCTAGAGGTAACAAAAGCATGACCTAATTTTTCTGCATCATGTAATGACAATATTTCTTATTTTAGCAATATTTCTGAGATGAAAGAAAGCAATCCTAGTGATATTATCTACATGAGCTTCAAATGAAAGACTAGAGTCGATAATCATGCCAAGGTCTTTTACTGCTGCACATGATGAAACTGAAAGGCCTTCCAGAGTTATTATGTAATCAGAAAGCTTGCTTCTAGCCGCATGTGGTCCTAGTACAAGTACTTCTGTCTTGTCAGAATTAAGTAAGAGAAAGTTAATAAGCATCCAGTTTCTAATGTCTTTTACACATTCCTCAACTTTATTAAGCTGGTGTCTGTCATGTGGCTTTGCTGAAACATACAACTGTCTGTCATCAGCGTAACAGTGGAAGCTAATACCATGTTTACGAATAATTTTGCCCAGAAGTAGCATATATAAAGAAAAGAGCAGTGGGCCTAAAACAAAGCCTTGCGGGACACCAAACTTTACCTTAGTATGGGTAGAGAAGTCACCATTTACGTCTACAAACTGATAATGATCAGTCAAATAAGACCTGAGCCAGGAAAGGGCCGTTCCCTTAATGCCTACTACATTTTCTAGTCTATCGAGGAGAATAGCATGATCAGTAGTATCAAAAGCTGCACTAAGGTCAAGCAGCACAAGCAAGGAGACACAACCCTGAACAGAGGCCAGTAGTAAGTTATTTACCACTGTTTAACCAGTGCTGTCTCTGTGCTATGATGAGGCCTAAATCCTGACTGATACATTTCTTGAGTGTTATTCCTATGTAAGTATGAGCATAGCTGCTGTGCTACAACCTTTTCTAGGACCTTGGGGATAAAGGGGAGGTTTGATATTGGTCTATAGTTAGACAGCTGACAGGGATCAAGGTCAGGTTTTTTAAATCAAGGGCTTGATAACTGCTAGTTTAAAAGATTTAGGTACATAGCCAATGCTAAGGGAAGAATTGATTATCTTTAAAAGAGGTTTGATTGTTTCAGGAATTATCTGTTTGAAGAAACATGTAGGTAAACAATCTAGTATACAGGTTGATGATTTTGATGATGAAATTAGTGAAATTAGTTCAGTCTCTCGAAGGGGAGTAAAACATTGTAATTTTTGATCTGATATTATTATATTATTATCTACAGGGTTAGTTATAAAACTGTCCAGTGTTAAATTAATAGTCTGAATTTCTTGCCTGATATTTTCAATTTTACCATTGAAAAAATTCATGAAGTCATCACTGCTATATAATGATTGTGTGCGTGTTTCTATTGTGGTCTTATTCCTAGTTAATTTTGCTACAGTATTAAATAAGAATCTAGGAATATTTTTGTTATCTTCAATTAGGGTGGAGAGATATATTGATCTAGCAGCACTAAGAGATTTTCTATAGCTCAAATGCCATTTGAAATACTACCGATTTAGTTTGACGCCATTTACATTCTAGTTTTCGAGTGATCCGTTTTAAAGTTCATGTGTGATCGCTATACCAGGGTGCTAGCTTTTTCTCTCTAATTATTTTTTTGGTTAAGTGGAGCTACCTTATCTAGCAAGTAGCAGAACGTTGATTCTAAGCATTCAGTTGCCTGGTCAAGTTCTTCGGGATCAGACGGTGATCCAATCATAGTTGATAAATCTGGGAGACTACAGATAAAACTCTGTGCAGTTGCTGACGTGAAAGTACGTTTGACGTGGTGACGTGGCAAGGTGCATTAAGACATATTGTAAATGAGATGAGGTAATGATCTGAGATAGCTTCAGACCGTAGAAATGAAACTATATTTTCTATATTTAATCCGAATGTTAGTATTAAGTCAAGCGTGTGACCACCACTATGAATGGGTCCTATTACATTCTGATTGACCCCTACTGAATCAAGAAAGGACACAACTGCTGTTCTTAGAGGGTCATCTGGATTATCAAAATGAATATTAAAGTCTCCAACAATTAATGCTTTGTCTAAGGATACAACCAGGTTAGAGATGAAATTGGCAAATTCACATAGGAATTCCAAATATGGCCCTGGGGGTCTGTAAATAATAATTAGTGGAATCACCAGGGTAGACTTATTTTTAGTGGCTATGTATGTGATGTTATTAAAAAGAACTTCAAATGCATTGAATTTCTGACCAAGTTTTTGTATGACGCCTAGATTATTATTATAAATGACTGCGACACCTCCTCCTCTGCCAATTAGACTGGGCTGATGTATGTAACTGTACCCGGGAGGACTAGCTTCATTTAATGCTACATACTCATTTAGTTTAATCCACATTTCTGTTAAACACAGTACATCAAACTCCAGATCAGTAATGGTTTCATTAACAATAAGCGCTTTAGACGTAAGAGATCTAATATTCAACAGTCCTAGCTTCAGATCAACAGTGCTGGCTACGCATTCTGTTTGATTTAATTATATGTTAATTAGGTTACTAAAACAAACTTTGAGTATTTCTACATTTTTGTTTAGCTCGGGGAACAGACACAGTCTCAATACGGTGGAACCTAAGTGACAACTCAGTGCAGCTAGCAGACGGTTGGTTTAGCCTGCTTGTCTGCACCCTGGCCTTGGCCCTGGATTGTCACCGATTAACTAGGCCTGTTCTGAGACTATGTGCTATGCTGCAAGAAATAAGAGCAGCACCTTCCCGAGTGGGATGGACACCGTCCCATCCTAATAGTTTTGCCCTCGAAACTAGTCCAATTATCTATAAAGCCCACATTGTACAGAGGATGTAACATTTACACAGACGTTCGTAGTATATAAGCACACCACACTTACAGGTAATTTACTAGATTTACATTTACATTTATGGCATTCGGCAGACGCCCTTATCCAGAGCGACTCACAAAAGTGCTTTGAAGTCTCTATCAATAAATACATTCTGATACTGGTTCACTAGGTCACAAACTAAGAATACCATCAGTCCAAAAACTCTGTTGGGCGGGTAATATAGTAGATGAATTCTAGCCAATCATATGTCCTGACAGGACTGTGAGCAGGTAAGAGGTTACTTTCCAACCAGCTAAGCTTGCTAGTTTAATGTTTTTAGGCAACATAGGAAGAAATGATAAATGATGTATCCTGATGTTGTTTGTGTTTATCTAATAAAATTTTTATGTCAGAAAAATCTTTCTGGTCCTGATAACAACAATGATGCTTATCAATTGTGTGGAGGTAAATTTTCTATTAGCAATGAAGGACACAATGTTGTACGCTCATCACATCAACACAAGAAAACATGAGGAAACAGAGAAGAGTGAGTGTTTTACTCCAAGTCTTACTTGTCAGCTGACAGAATCACAAACATGATCATTTGTAGCTTTGAGATTTTGGTTTTACAAACTCAAGTTGCCACAACTTTCTAGCATTGTTAAATGGTTTCTACTGATATGTTAGTCCAACCTGCTGATAGACAATGTGTATTCAAAAATGTAGTACACACGGTCTGTTATATGTAAAAAAAAAAAAAAAAAAAGCTTCATAAAGATATAATAAAGATAAGTGGTTATGTCACTAGCTGTTGTAAATGCATGTAATCCAAAAGCAGTGTGTCAGACAAGAACAATTGGCTGTTTTTTTAACTTAATCAAAGACACAATTTTTTAATGTTGCTCAGACATCTCAATAGAAATCATTATATGTTGTATAATACATCATTAGATAATACACCACTTTCTTCAGTAACTTGTTTAACTGCACCTATGCAGTCTGTACTGTACACACACTACAGCTTCCATCTCAGGTGTAAAACCAGCAACTTAACCTAGAAATCAATAGCTATACTTATTCTTGTGAACAGGAAATGAATCACTGTTATAACTCAGTATTACAAGATGATTTCTCATCAGGCTGTGACATAAAAGGGAAATGAGAACACAATTAAATGGACAGGATAAACAACCTAAACAAATAAATGCGTGTCTCATCAGCCTGGGATATTACACCTTCTAGTCAGCAGAGGTCACTCTCACCTGAGTATTAGGGGAGATTAGTATTAGGAATGGCCTACATTCATCTCTCCACCTGTCCTGAAGCTGCAGGGCTCTTCTTTGTGGAACAAAGGAGAGAAACATGCTGAGACTTGACTGCAGTAACAGTGAAGTACAGGTATCCATGACCTATGGCTCCATCAGCTTTCAAACAGTTGAGAAGTGAGACATAGGAGGTGCATATAATTATAACATCACAGAGGGGATGAGTGACAGCCTTCATTACTACTTTCAGGCACTACAGATGCATGGCAATGTTCCATGGTCTGGTCAATGCCCCTTCCATCATCCAGGCTTTTGTGAATCCGTTAGCCATTTTGGCATTGTATATGACTTTATGATCTTCTTATCCTCTGATCAAGAATATAAAAATCATGTATCAAAGTGGAGAAATGTGAATTCTTCCAGGCCTCAGTTAAGTACCTCAGTTATACCATAGACACTCAGGGAGTGGACATGGACCAAACAAAGGGAATTTGTTATTTCTGGTACATACGAACAATAAGAAAGAACGAGCAATAAGAAAAAAAACAATTTAATAATAACAGTAATAATAATAATAATAATAATAATAATAATAATAATAATAATAGATGTTGCCTAATAACACTAAACTAGCAAGCTTAGCTGGTTGGAATGTAACCTCTTACCTGCTCACAGTCCTGTCAGGACATATGATTGGCTAGAATTCATCTACTATATTACCTGCCCAACAGAGTTTTTGGACTGATGGTATTCTTAGTTTGTGACCTAGTGAACCAGTATCAGAATGTATTTATTGATAATGCATGTGGTTTTGAGATGGAGTTGGGCTGAAACTCTGTGTGTGTTCAGACCTGGTATTAACATACTGTATTAACAGTAACTTCATGGCCACAACCTTAAAAAATTATTTGGTTTTGATCCTCACTGATCATAGAAATCTTGAATGCATCAAATATGCAAAGAGAGAATCCATGAATCCTGAATCTGAACTTCTTCACAAACTCAGTCTGGGGTCCAAAAACACCAAAGCTGAAGCCTTGTTGAGACTCCATGATGGCCCCAAGGACACCGAGCTGAACAAACAATTCTTCCACAATCCTGCATAGTAGCTCGTATATGCTGGGGAATCATGGATGATATTACGGAAGCCCAAAATGATGAACCCACACCACCCAAATGTTCACCTGAAAGATTTTTGTTCCCCAAGACGGGAGAGCACAGCTAATGCAATGGCTTCATTCCATATTTATTTCTGTAATACGAAGAACCATAAATCTGGTGAGCAACAAATTCTCCAAGAATCTTGAAGAGCTTCCATGGTTCTTTTGCAGACTTTGCCTCTCACTAGGTTCTGTCTCTGCAGGTAACATGTGGACTATTACTTAATATGTTACTTTCTTTAATGACAGAATTTTCTCTGTAACATTTTTTTAAATGTAACTTGCTGAGCATATCTTTTACTGAGATAGATAGATAGATAGATAGATAGATCACTTTATTAATCCCAGAGGGAAATTCACAGATTTCACCAGCAAGCAAAAAGTAGAGGGTGCAAGCAAGAAGTATTCAAGAAGTAATAAAAATAAACACATTCAGTAAATATAACCATAATATAAAGTAAATATAACCAGATTTATAGATTAAACATGCTACTACAGTAAAAATAAGTTCATAGATATCCATACAAAGAAACATGCACATGTTTATGAATGCCCAACTAACAATCTCTATTCATTTCAGACATTAAAGAGCACATTCACATGATATCAAGTATTAAAGATTAAAAGATTAAAGAAACAATATGATTAAAGCAATTTAAAGCTGAGCTCCTTAAAGCTCACAGATAAGCGTGATAGTAATACATTTTGCAATTGCAAAAACCAGCATGGTAATTTCCTAACAAGATTCAGTAAGTCAATCAATAATATTTTTTCAGGTGGACTATTTTCTATTTAGCGTACTTCCACACCTACAATGCTTTAAAATGTTTAGTGCAGTCAGACAAGAGTAAAAGCTACCAGCAACAAATTGTTTTGAGAGAGTAGAGAGTCTAGATTAAAAGGGTACTACACATTAAATGCACTAATCTATAGTACTATTTTACTACCAGCTTTATCTCATCTTAATCTTAACACTTACTTTGTACTTA
>CM040481.1:6765236-6779241 GCA_022758105.1 Pangasianodon gigas
GCTATCAAATGAGTTTAGGAGACTAAATGGCACACATTTATGGTACTTTTATATTGCTTTTTGTCAAATTGGTGCTTGGGGTGTTCCTCTGCGTAACATCCTGCTTTTATTGCCATGAACTGTACATTGCTGTCTATATCATAACTTAATGTGTTTTATGGCATGGAAAAAACATGTCAAATCCTTATTAATGTGATCAATGGAGGATAATTTGGACATGTTCATTTGAGCTTGCCTTGATTGCCCAATATTAATAAAAAGTTTCACCTCTTTGACATGTGTCTATCAATTTGTTTTATTTTTTAAGTATACTGTAAATTGTCCTGACCTGCTTTTACTACTTTTTTAAGCATTTTATCTCAGAGCACATGCTTACCTCTTTCCACAGCCAGATGTTATTTCCTGGTTTGTCTTCCCACTATGCAGTTCTTGGGGTAAATAAACATTTTTTTAAGGGGGCAGAAAGACTTTAAAGATCTATTAGCTGTTAAAAGTACTCAGAGAACTTAAGACACCATACAATTATATTGTTTTTTCATTTTTATTGGACAAAATCAAGCGTCAGTCCCACTACAGTAGTAGTACAGCTAGAGTAGTTACAGTACATTATTATATGACAATATCTGGTACAAATCTAAAACACAAAATTCCATATCAAAAAAAAAAAAAAAGACAGCAATGGTAACAAAGCAGCATCGCGCGAGCACAAACGAAAGAGACAGGTATGTGGATGAGATGGATAGAGAGCGGCTTGCATGACGTCACTGCTCCACCAGAAATTTTGTAAAGTCTAAGGATGGGAATAAGTTATGATGTTTCTTTCTATGGCACAAATCTGCACAAACGTAGCACAAATGAATGGCATAGTTTTGGTGATTATTTAATTTCATGGGGTGCTAACTTCATGGAGCTGTTTAGGTTTTACCACATATTAGTAGGAAATAGTACATCAGTGATCTGAACAGTGATACAGTGTCTGTCTTTATCAGTGTAACATAGTATTTACAAACATGGTCTATCTATCGAGGCACATTTTGACTGTAGATAAATGAATAAATTTCAAATGGATTGCGCTTTACAATAAAGTAATTTCTCAAATCATCCATCTTTCCTGGGATTTTATGCAAGAAATTTAACAGCATTTTAGTAATAAACAATAGCAAATAATCAAAGGTAATTTAAATTAAACATAATTATCTGCATCTGAATATACTGAATGACAGAAAAAGGTAAAGTTACATTATTAGTAAAGTTTAAAAAAAAAAGTAAACGTAAAAGTGAAAAAAAGTAAAAAGTAATCTGTGAGGGATCTAGCCAGCAATCTCAGTTTGAGGCTGCTAAAAAGATACATAATTTGTAGTTCTTTGATCATTTCTGTATTTTAGTGAGTAAGCCATGCATCATTTTAAAACCCCTTCAGACCTGAATTATGTTCCCAGGTTGTGAAAAATATAATAATCACTTTTTTCCCATCCATATACAACCAATAATGAGAATCAATCAATATTTTTTTTTTATCAACACTCTTTAATTGTTATTTTTTTTGTCCATCTTAATGGACATTGGGTCCGAACAGTTGTGAAAATATGACATCATACATTCATTTATTGACATCACATGTCACCTGGTTTTACAAACTAGGCTATAAGAGAGCTTAGGTTTGACTGGTGCAACTATCTGATATAATATATAGACTATTACAGTTACAATTACAAAAAAGAGATTGTTTCCTGGTGTTGCTGTTGCTTGACATGCAGTAGATTTTTAGCATATTTTTTTCATTTAAAAACTGCCATTTTATCCACAATTGCCTGACAATTGCAACCATACAGACTTTTTTTTTTTTGGCATCTTCTGATATCTTCAGGTAGCACTCAGGGCTTCAGCTCAAACTGATCTCTGTTCAGTGTTCATCTCTGTGTGTGTTTGCTGCTTGTGAACCCTGAGCTGCTCCTTACAGACCAGCACACATAGTAGGGGGTCTGAGATCATTCTCAAACTTATCAAAAAAACTGAGATTGCTGAAATTCGGTTATACCTGTAAAATTTACCATTGGCAATATAGAAGGCAAGCACAATGACCGCTGGTGCACAGAAAGTGATAAGTGTGAGTGTGGAAATAATCAGCACTGCTGAGCCAGGCTTGATGTGGTCAGGTGCAGGAGAGGCTTTCCGAGCGAGTCTGCATATGATGAGTAAAAAGCAACAAGGCAATAAGCTAAAAACCAAATTCAAATAAATATCTAAAAACTGACATCCAAAGGCAAGCAGCCACAGAATGATGCAGGAGATGGTGGAGCAGAGTGGAGAGAAAACATGAGCAGACCCGAGCTGGTTTCTGAGAGAAAGCATGCTCTCCAGTGCCACCAGCAGGTGGAGGTAAAGACCACCATATGTAAATACAAACCGTAAATAAATAAGAAGCCAGAAATTAAACCGGTCAAATGTTATATATCTTAACTCAATGAAATCTTTTAAATACTTTGACTTCATAAGGCTGTCTATTTTAGGGATTAAATATGATGCTATAATTGCACTCAGGAGCTGCTCAGCCAAGTCATTAATGATGAGGAGGATGATGAAGGCCGAAATTCTGCCTCCATGTTTGCGGACTGTGTGAAAAACATGAAAAGTCCAAATCAGAGCTAACAGGTTGACACACACACCAGCGACAAGGGAAATGATGACCATCAGGTGGTTATAATAACCATGAAGATGAATGGTAAGACTACCATTATAAAATGTTAAATATGGCATTATAGTATATGAGAACTATATGATCACTCCACGGTCTAAAGCAGTATCCCAACAGAGCAACCTTGAAAAACAACAACAACAAAAAAAATAGACAGATTGTGTGCATTGATGTGTCAACTGCAATGTTTCTTCAAGTTTATAACAATCACTTACTGAAGCCTCAGAAAGGACCCTGTCTGCTAAAGCCACTGGAAGAACACACCATGAGGAAACCTGAATAGAAATAACATGGGCAAAAGCACCAATCTTAGAATTTGACATTTTCCCGCTTTCTTTTTTGGTTTATAATGAATTATAATGACTAATGAATAAGATAATATATAACAGAGAGAATATTATATTTATAATATTTATTATTATATAATGAGTTCTATAATGAATAAGAGGATATTAGGCATATGCACAGATGATTATTAACAAAACTGTTATGAACTGTGAGAGGAAATATTTAATACTTCTACACATGAAAAATGTGATAGGATTTTGTTATTGATAGATGACAAACCACACTTAAGAAACATTCAGCTAATGAAATTTATAATTTAATAATAATAATAATAATATTATTAATATTATTATTATTATTAATATTATTAATATCACACTCTGTCCATACTAACCAGTGACATTAAATGTTCTTTGTCTCACAATCAGCATGATTTGCTATATAATATCAAAAAATATAAATAAATCCATTACCCATAATATTTAGTTATCAGAGTATTAGATTTGAGTGAAGTTGGAATTTATTATTATTATTATTATTATTATTATTATTATTACTACTACTACTAAGTTTTTATTGCTCTCTTTCTTATTGTTCTTATGTACCAGAAATAAAAAAAAAAGAAATGATTATTTGAAAATTAATTTATAAGTAAATATTTATATACGGAAAAACACAACAAATTATTTAGAAACACCAATAGTTTGAAGTTTTCTCTTACCTGAATAAGTGATTCAGTGGTCTTTCTTTCCTTCACTTTCCTCGCATGCACCACTCTAATGGCCCGACGAGATCCATACCAATACCTTTGAAGGGGACCTCGATTAAGGGAAAAGGGCACAATGGCACTTTTGGGGTGGCCAGCGGATTCACCAGATGACGTTCATGACAGGCTGCATACAGTACACCTCTGTACACCGCCACGAATGCCCGGCCAATAAAAACAAGTCATTAGACGGTAGATATTTTATCGTGTCCTAGATGCCCAGCCATGGGATTATAATGAGCTGCCTGGAATAGCATTTCCCGACGGCTCTTCGGTACCAACATTTAACTTGTTTTTTCCATAGTTTGAGTGTCCTGTATCACTTGATATATAAGCTATCTTTAATAACTGAAAAATAGGGGTAGATTAGTAGATTTGACCATAGATTACTCTCACTTGGTCAAAGACGTGGCAAAGAGACTTGTCACGCTTCTGTTCCAAAGAGAAGTCCCTAAGGGGAAACCACGTAGGCAGGTAGGGGGTGGAGCTCTCCCCCTCCTCCAAGTCATCATGACGCAGCACAGACGTTGATGGCCCCAGCACCACCAGCCAGAGCTGCACATACCCTACACCTTCCTACACTGCGTTAGAAGCCATCCACCACCATAAATTTTAGCATAATTATTCCTAAACCCCAGCCAATTTGTCCTCAAAATGAGGCTGGGACTAACCACCACCCATTTCATTGCAGAGGTCATTCCCATGCAACTGCCACACAATCAAAAAGACCCAAGAAGGCCTCTAGAACATCCGTAGAGGCCATCTTCATGAGCATCGCATGTGGCACAGTGGCAGGGGACACAGCTGAAGATGTGGTGGGCTGCAGCAGCCTCTGGAGTGCCCACCGGCTCTCAGCCTGCTCCTGCACAAGGGCTTAAAAGCATAGCTGCTGCTTGTGGACACAGACACAGATGCAGGTGACAAAAGCTAGTAGATGCATAAACAAGCTCCAGTTAGTCCAGAATGCAGCAGCGAGAGTCCTTACTAGAGCCAGAAGATATGACCACATCACCCCTATCTTATCCACAATGCATTGGCTCCCAATCAAATTTTGTATTGATTATAAAATACTACTATTGACCTATAAATCACTAAATGGTCTCGCGCCACAGTACCCGAGCAAACCTTTGGTCTTTTATGATCTGCCAAGCCTATTTAGACCAAAAGTGCAGGCTATTTGTTGGTACCTCAAATGGTGAGGGCTACAGCTTGGGGTAGAGCTTTCTCTTACAAAGCCCCACAGTTATGGAACAGCCTTCCACTTAGTGTTCGGGGCTCAGACACAGTCTCAGTGTTTCAGTCTAGGCTGAAAACATATTTGTTTAGTCAAGCCTTTTGTGAATAGTTTTTCTTAGGTAAAGGAGTGGGTCTGGAGGGTTCACAGGCATAGAGTTTTGTGGTGAACTGGGATGTTTGGATGCTGTCGCCCCCCCACTCTCATGCATTCACTCAGGTTTGTCAACAGTGGAGTGGCTGGCTGCCTTATGTCCCAGGGTGCCCTCATGTCTGTCTTAGCTTCTGGCTCTCCCTTGTAGTTATGCTGTCATAGCTAATCTTCCGGAGTCCCTGCTTGCACTCTGCACACAAAGTACATTCTCCTTAACCATTAGAGGACAAAAGCTTACCTAACAATCTCTCCCTCTCTCTCCCTCTCTCTCTGTCGAGCTACACATGCTACTCCTGAGATCCCAGTGATCCTGACCCCTTCTGCTCTCCAGACCTGCCTGACCCATCCTGATGCCCTACTTCTGGTTGGAGTTCTCATCGGTTGAGATCGCTTGCTGCTGGTTGGAGTGGCCCCATATGGGCGGCCTGAAGAACCATTTGGATTGCTGGGTATGGTGCCACCTGGGGGCTGTGGAGATGGCTTGGAGATCTCATATGGGGAGCTGTACAGTGATGGCTTGGGACTGCGATTGCTGTGGTGGCTTTGGGGCTGCGGTTGCCACAAGCAGCTTTATACTCGGGACATCAGTGGACAGTGGATAAGTTGTGATGAATTTACAGGTTGCACATTTGCACTATCTGTCCATATAGTACACAATAATAGAAGGGGTTTATTTATAATTGCACTATCCGTTGCACCCAGATGAGGATGGGTTCCCTTTTGAGTCTGGTTCCTCTCAAGGTTTCTTCCTCAAATTGTCTCAGGGAGTTTTTCCTTGCCACCGTCACCTCTGGCTTGTTTATTAGGGATAAATTCACTTTAAATTGAATTGAATTGAAAAACTTTATTTATAAAGCTTGCAGACAGATCCAAACCAGGAGACAAAAACAAGGTCAGAGAACAGGTAATGGTCAGGCGAAGTGCCAACAGTATAAACTGGGCTAGGCAAAGAACAAAAACAAAGAAGCCAGAAACAAGATCTAAACCAGAAAAGACTATGACAAAATACAAGGTTTGGTAACAACTGGTACTTGAACACACAGCATATACTTTGCCATGAACGAATTGGGTGAGAGTCCTACAGTATTGTGGAGTGTGATTGAGTCCAGGTGTCTGTGATTAGTAATCAGGTGAGTTGGAACTTGTGTGATGGGTGTCGGAGTCCATGGCGGCCATGTTTGTAGGCCATGTGCTATTATGGGAGTTGTAGTTCGATGCTGATTCCGGCGTTGACATGACATTATCATGGAAGTCCTGATGAATTTCTGAGTTATGTATCATTGCATGCCATGTATCATTTCAGATATATTCCCCTTTGAATTGCTGCTTGCCAAAACTTGTGCATCTCTGTGTTTTCAATACCAGGCAGTAACCCAACTATACACACCCTCGTGCACAACACAGTCAAGCATTACCAGCAAAGAATGACAGTCTACAATTATGTGAGGAATAGTGCATCTGCTTTTTGTGATGGGGTTAGTGTAGTGAAAACATCCTTCCATGTCCAAACGGTACACCCTAAACTCTGTAAGTTAACAATAATCTTGCAGAAAGTGGAAGCAGACACTGAGTCAGAGATGAAACACAAACCACTTCATGTTCTCTTCTCACTGAAATCCTGCACCAGTTCTTCCACCAAACCTCAAGCCTTCAGACATCTGAAAAAAACCTGCTTAACTGAAGGACTATATTACCAATCTCACTAGCTAAACATATGTTTAATAAAGGTACTGATTGCTTAAGGTATACTGAACTGTGGCAGTATTAGACAGCATAAGTCACAAAGATGTATTATAATCTATCTATTTATCTATCTATCTCTTTCTATATATATATAGAAAGTGTGTGTGTATGCAAAGGCTTTGGGACAGGAAACATTACTTTTATAAGGAAATGTTGTGTTCCTTTAAGTTACTGGAACATGGTATTGGTATTAACATACTGTATTAACCTATTAACCTACATAATAACATTAACTTACTAACATCAAGTGAAGTCAGCTCAATTGTCATATATTTTTAGAATATAGAGTAAACAAAAACAATGAAATCTTTGTGCTACAGCTTCTACAGCTAACAGAAAGTCATAATCAATAACAGAGACAACGTACAAAACAACATGAGGAGACAGTTGCACATATGTGGGGAAAAGCACAGCTTTGAGACTGCATATAATATGAAGAGTGCAAATTATTTAGTGTGGCATGAATGACTATACATTACAGAGCAGAGCAAAATGATGTGCTAAGCAGTATGTAATAATATTTAATATTATTATTATTATTATTATTATTATTATTATTATTGTTATACTGTATGTGAGTGCTTGCTAAAGAAAGACAGTTTTGTTTAAATACTGTCGTTCCAATAGGGTGTGCTGTTGTTTCATTTGAACTGGTAACTGAATTATCTGCTGTATTATATATATATATATATATATATATATATATATATATATATATATATATATATACCCACCCACACACACACACACACACCAATCAGCCATAACATTAAAACCACCTGCCTAATATTGTATAGGTCTCCCTTGTGCCACCAAAACAGCTCTGACCCGTCAAGGCAAGGACTCAACAAGACCTCTGAAGGTGTGCTGTGGTATCTGGCACCAAGATGGGCAGGAGGATACTTAGGCATAGTTAGGTAAAATATATGATGAATCAATGTAAGGGCTGGAGCAGGAGGGTATGAACATGGCTTGTTCTCTCTTCTGCTTCTTTACTTGTGCTGTAATAAAGCATGGTATGTGTAAGAAATACAACATTTTGTAACATGCTGTTATAGCTAAATAAGCAATACTGGAGCAGTGAAGCAGACTGATGTGAAGGGAAGTTGATTACTTTCCATAAAATGTCCAGAAGAGGTATTTTTTCCATTTACACCACAACTATTTGTTAAACATTTATGGAAGGGGTCTTCATTGTCAGCATTTTACATGCATACAGACAAGATAAAACAGATAAGTGAGAAGATACACATAAGATCTTTTACCACATGGAACAAAATCACATGCTAGAAAAACCCCAGAACAAACTGAAACCCTGCGTGTAAAATCTTTCAAACACATTCATTAATCATTTCTGCAAACCATATTTCTTATTTTAATTAATTAATCATTCATCTTCTGTAATGGATTATTACTTTATGCTGGTCAGGATTGCACTGGATTCGCTGATTCTAATAGAATAGAATAGAATAGAATAGAATAGAATAGACCCTGGCTGTGACACTAGTTCATCACAGGGCACCACATACACTCATCCACACCTATCAAGAAGTAAACATTGCAGACACATGGAGTCTGTAGCGTCAGTAATCCACTTATAATCCACTTAGTGTTTATAATCCACTTGCTAACTTTGTGCAGAAACAGAAGTGCACACATTCTGTCTTGTGCTTTGTGCTTCATGGCTAGTCTTCTGTGACAGCATATCAAACCTAGCATTACTGTGATACAAAATTGCCTTTTGGAGTATTTACCTCTGCCCACTCAAATTAATGATTATTTGTATAATATGTGAAATCTACTTTGCAAAATAGTCTAATATATTGCAATATTTATGTCTAATTACAGGGGACACGGTGGCTTAGTGGTTTGCATGTTCTCCCCATGCTTCGGGGGTTTCCACCGGGTACTCTGGTTTCCTCCCCAGTCCAAAAAGACATGCATTGTAGGCTGATTGGCATTTCCAAATTGTCTGTAGTGTGTGAATGTGTGGGCGATTGTGCTCTGCGATGGGTTGGCACCCCATCCAGGGCCTCCCCCGCCTTGTGCCCCGAGTTCCCTGGGATAGGCTTCAGGCTCCTCTGAGACCCTGTGTAGGATAAGCGGTATGGAAAATGGATGGATGTCCAATTACTCAGGAGAGTGTGTATTACAATGAGTATCAAAAACATTTTCATATTTGTAAACAATATGACAGCTACATGTTAATCAATTCTAAGGAGGTGGAACTGGTTTACTCAAATAGCCATAATTCATGATCGATCATATGAATTACTGAAAAATGATCACTGAATTACTTCAAAGACATGACCACCTTCAGCCAATCAGCTTTCAGCAGTCATTTCACACAACTAGCATTGAAGGGGCTACAGCTTTTCTGTTTTGCATGTTTGGTATTTATTTTTATTTAAGGTTACATTCTTGGGTTAAGCAAAAGTATAATAAGGGACCAACAAACCAGAAGTCCTTAGATGTCAAAAAAGAACAACAGAAGTGGCATTTAATGTACATTAATACTTAGTAAGATTTGATATGATGTTTTATCACATGCTATGATAAAAATTATACCTACATTAAAAAGGAAAAATTACATTTAATTTCTAATGGTATACATATATAAATATGTGTGTGTGTGTGTACTGTATATAACAAAGTAGAAATATTAGAAATTAAAAATGTTACATTAGAAATTAAATGTTACTTTTTATAACCTTTTATATACAATATATATGCATAGACTACAAATCTCTGATGTACACATCAAAAAATAGCTCTAATTCTAGTTCCAATAAAAAGCTTCTAATTTATTGTGTGTGATCTGTTTGTGTGTGTGCTGTTTCAAACATACGATTCTCCCTGCAGATGAGAACACACAGGAGCGACTCTGAAATCAATCTCATGCTCGCTAGAGAGTCCAACATAAAAGACAGGCCAGTAAAAATATCCAAGAAAAATGGCACATATAAAATGATCAGAGTAAACATGGCAACACTTAGCACTAACACTCCTGGCTTCCTGTCTGTGGGCTGGTTGGTGTCAGGAGAGGCTTTGCAAGTCATTAAACATGTGAGTGCACATACAATTAAAGGCAATACAATTAAAAATGTATTAATTTTTACATAAATAATGTCATTTGGGATGAACTGGCACCCAACTGCTACCAGCCACCCAATGACGCAGAGGGTAACAGAGCAGTGTGGGGAGAAAAAATGTGATGGATATTTCTGAGTAAGAATGCTCTCTAATGCCAGAAGCTGGTGAAGCTGATGCCCACAGATCCTAGCTCCAATCAACAGGTTGAAAGCCACACAAGCTGGATAGTCATCTTTGAAAATGTATGCTGAGAAGACTGGATTTAGAAACAGCTCCAGTAGGTCACTGACGAGGAGGAAGATGGCGATGGTTGAGATTCGACCTCCACTCTTACGATGGTGGCACAGAACACTGACAGCCCAAAGCAGAGCTGGAAAACCCGCACACATACCAATGATGTGGAAGATGAACAGGCGGATGATTTTGGTGTCTCCATAGTCCGGTGTATAAGGCCCTTGAAACCATGGCCTATAGTAAGGGCTGATGCAGTGGTATATGAACATGGCTTATTCTCTCTTCTGCTTCTTTACATGTGCTGTAAAAAAAGTATGGTATATGTAAGAAATAAAACATTTTGGGAGTTAATTCCTGTTATAACTTACATGATAGAAGCTATAAACAATCATTCCCTCAGCAGCCTCTCTGTTTTTTCTCTCTCTTGAAGATAATAAGACAGAAGATGCAAAAAATAATACATTTATAAAAAATTTACAGCCAGAGCTGCTATTATAGAAAATTAATCAACACATTGAACCAAGCAGATTTAAGAATTAAACAATGCTATGGTACAATAATTGTATAAATAAATTAATTAATATGTCTTTTAACTGTCTGTTATTTATAGTGTAACTGCCTGAGTGCATCTGAGTCATTTACTAACATTAGTGACATTTAATGTAATACATTTAAAGAAGTAATATATTTTTTCATAATGTCCTATTTATTTTCTTTTTTATATATATACTATATACATCAGTCAAACGTATCACAGGTGTTAGCAGCTGAAATATCTCTTTTTAAATTGTGGGTGATTTCATCCCGTTATACAAAATGTTTGAGTAAGAAAGACTGGAATTCAGTTTTTCTTTAAATCTTGCAAGTGACGCATTTCAGCTACAAAACTTACCGAAACCACTGACGACTCGGAGTAAAATCATTGAATACAAACCAAATTGTAGTTACACAATATGGTTACCTGCATAAAAATGAATAATAATTTATATACAGAGAAAGAAAGAGTGAATAAAAAGTTATGAACATGCAATATCTAAAATTTGATGAGGGAAAAAGTTAAAAAAAAAAAAAAAAAAAAAGATGGATGCAGCGCTGCGCAAAAGTCTTAGGCACCCTAGCGTAACGTAAACATTTTGTTGTAGATGTTTATTTTATGACTTCTGCATTATTGAGTCAGTACAAAAAAATTTTGGACTTCCAAAAATTACTCAAAAATTACAAAAAAAATTTATGTTACAGTAAAATATTGTATACCATTATTGAATTACTGTCTCACTGAGCTACTTTTGGGTGGCAATTAGGTTTTTGGTCTTTAACCTACATATTTTTAATATACTAGAATAAAAACATCAATTTCAAAATCATTATTTGATTTTTTCTTTGTAATTTAAAATAAGTTGTTTTGGATAACTTTCAAACAGCTTACCTCCATTTTACATCATGTTCACATTTTATATTTAAAAAAAAAAAATTAAAAAGAGAAAACTTGAGCCAACAATTTGTTTGATCTAAATATTTGGAACGCAATCCAAGACATTATATTTTACATTAATTTTTTTTCCTAACTGTCATTTTAGAAAATATGCTGGAAATAAAGTACAAAAAGCATTTTTCTCATTACTGTTTGCAACATATTTCTGAAAAGAATTAAACTGGATTTTATACAAATAACTGTATACAAATATTCATTCATTCAAAATTGCTCTTATGTGAAATAACTCACAGCTTTGTGCAGAACTTCGGTACCCTGGATTACACTTGAATGAATTCTCAGTGGAACATTTAGTTACATTTTTATCTGTGAGTGACCTGTAGAAGGGGGAGGAGGAAACAGAAAGAGGAAGCGAGAGAGAGAAAGAGGGTATTATGTGTCATTTATACTGCAGTGCTGCTGAATTCTCTAACTCTCTAATGATTGGACAGAAATGTTGATTAGTTTCTATAACAGCAGATCTGACAATAGTGCTGGTCATAATTCTAATAACAGGTTCATACTGAGGCCTGTTGCACGAAGCGAGTTGAACAAACTCAGAGTTGCAGAGTAAGCTTTGAGTTGACAAAACCAAACAAATCCAACCCAGGTTCATTAAAGTTAATAGGTTTCATGACACTGGTTATCAACTTTCTCAATCAATCCAGGTTTTAACCCTCAATCAATGTTTACTCATCGTGCTCATACAGTACACATAAAAGCCAGACATTTGCAGCAAACAGCCAATAGCATTCAACATGGAAAAAAGCAGGTGTGCAGACTTTTCGGTTGAAGAGCAAGAAATTATTATGTGGAAATATGAGGAATTTAAACCTACACTAACTGCAAAAAGCTTGGGAAAATTACTGGAGGAACAATACTGATTGTGTAAATGTGTAAGTTTACTTTTACAGGCTCACACTGAGAATAAACAAATTGAAAACTTATAACCCAACATATTTCATGTAATTTCATCTAATATAAATGTAAATTGTCTTAATTAAATATTAATAAAATAAATATCAATTTGTGAAAATATATTAGGACAGGAATAATGAATTGGTCCTGACAAAGATTTAATATTTAACTCATTCATTCTAATACTTAGATGCAACCCAATCTCCAACCGATCCTGGCAGCAGATTAAAATGAAATACAAAAACTTCATTCAAAGTGGTGAGTAATTGCAATGTCCTTTTTATTGTACTTGTGTGCATATTATAATAAAATGTATCCGTTGTACCGAAGAGAAAACAGTGTGAATTAAAGAAAACAGGGGGAGGGCCACCTCCTCAGGAATACACAGTGGCAGAGGAGTTATTTATATCACTTTTCTCACAGCTGATTGATCCACTTTGGGTTTGTGATCTCTTACCCAGAATAAAACCTGCTGGAGCAGGTTAACCGTGTAATGTACGTTACCATGGCGATGAAAACCGCTAAAACCAAAAACTTACCTGTGTAGCCACCCAAAGCGGCTTTGTGCAACAGGCCTCTGATATCCTGTACAGCTGTTTGCCACTGACAACAAAATCTGATTGTGTTAATCCAACTGCCTTCTTGGTTAAAGAAATAAATGGATTGATGATATCGGCTGATTCTGTGGCTGAATGTGGCATCATGGTGTTTATTCTGAATATTACATTTATAATTTTTAACTTGGTGGACAATTTTATCTAAACTGAATAGCTGCATATAGACTTTGCACCAAGTTATATTCAATGAAATATAGAGTTTACACACATTTTTTTTAAAAAAGTATAGTGTCTATAGACTGTTATGTTCAATTAAAGATAGTGTTTTCTTTGATGTTGTTGTTGTTGTTGTTTTTATGGATAGGTAGGAGTTTTATTGGTGTTGATCATGTTTATCAAAATGCTTACAGACTTGTTTAAAACTCTTATTTAAGGCAACCAGAAGTATTATTATTATTATTATTATTATTATTATTTGTATTATATATATACATAGGGCAGTGGGCAGATGCTTCATTATGCTACGCATCTGTACGGGAAATGAACGACCCCGCCCTCCACGAGTTTCCTGCTGTCTTGCAGGTCGGCCTTGGTTGGTCAAAGGCTATGGGAGTAAACCCAGAAGAAAAATCCGGTACGGAGACCCGTAGGCACTTGGACGAGTTTTGCGATCCCTTCTGGCACCTCCTGCAGCTGCGCTGGTACCGGCTGTATCGGCTTGCCTTTCCGCCGGATTCTACCAGCAATGTCGAGAGGGGGATCCTGGCACTGGGCACTCCAGGATCTCCATACCACTTGCCCAGGCCTGCACCTGGAGAGGTCACTCCAGCTTTGCTGTCTCAGCGAAGACTCA
>CM040481.1:6794785-6857415 GCA_022758105.1 Pangasianodon gigas
TATCTGAATTCAGGTGCATAAATAAAAATCTGCCATAGCTAGGTTAATCGAACATTTTCCCCATTTAGATAAACTGTAATTGTGTTTGTGCCTACATGCATACATATTTTACCCACTTAAAGGGTATTGTATATCCATATAAGCAAGGTTTTCTTTTTCTAAATGAAGCAGCCGCATTAGCCATGCAGCTGTATTGTATACAGCCTGTAACAGTATCACTGTCCTATAACACTGCTGATCTTCTGGAATTGTTATATTTGTCACATTTAATGGTTTCAGATCCTCAAACAAAATATAAGACAATGACAACTTGAGTAAACACAAAATTTTAAGTGATCATTGAAGGAAAAATGTTGTCCTATACCAAGTGGCCCTTTGTGAAAAAAGTACTTGCCCCCTCAGTTACTCAATCAACCAGTTAACCAAATTTACTGGCAGGTAACGTGTGATGATTCTCAATGGTGTATGATCACTGCATGTCTACATATGTGGGTTTCTTTGTGCTTTCGGTGACTCCCATAACCTGAGAGAGGGACAGTGGCATAGCTGGTAGAGCTTGATAGACACACACACACACACATACATTGGACTTGAATGATGACTCTTTTTCTGTTTGTGTCACCCTTTGTTGAGTTTTTGAAAGTGCACTGAAGGTGCCTTGAAAATAAACATGATCCCAGAGCACTGTTGACACTCCGCCTGCCTCCCAAGTCTTCCTCCTCACCTATCCACACCAGGTTCTACAGTTATATCTGGTGTAAAGCTAACACAGCATTTCACAATAAGAACATCATATCAACAGCCAAACATGGTGGTGGTGGTACTGTAGTGTGATGGTGTGAGGATGCTTTGCTGCTTCAGGGCCTGGGTGACTTGCCATAAATGACAGAACTATGAATTCTGCTCTCTACCAGAAAATCTGTCTGGTCATCAGTCATTGTAATCTGACAAAGGCAATTAGGTTGTGGAGATTAGGATGTCAATTATTGTTTCAAATGGGTTAAATGAAATTATCTTTTAAAAATGTTTTTGTGAGTCCTCATGTTCTTCTTGTCTTATATTATTTAGTGTGGACACCATTTAGTGTGGCAAATATGCAAAAATAGAGAAAATTATGAGGGGGCAAATAATTTTCTTGGCACTGTACAGTCTCTGTACTTTGGGTCCCTAGAGGACTAGTGCTTAGGCCACAGCGCTCTCGCTGGTGCAGTCCGGGTTCGATTCCCAGCCAGGGAACTAACCCCAGCCACTGGGGTTGCATGCAACAGTGCACTCTCAGTGCTGGTCCCAAGCCCGGATAAAATTGGGGAGGGTTGCATCAGGAAGGGCATCCGGCATAAAAACTGTGCCAAATCAAATATGTGGACCAATGATCTGATGTGGCGACCCCTAAAGAGAACAACAACAGTCTCTGTACTTTGCAATCCCATGGAATGAATGTCATGACAACAGCTATTACATCATCAACCTTTTTTTTGAATATATACTGGTTTAACCTTCAGAAACTTTGTTTACTACACTGAAGTACACTGCATTTTATTTCCTGGATTCTTCTTCAGAACTATATATACAGTATACTCCCTACTCCAGTAAAAACATATAATACTGTGATAGTTACCATGTATATTAAAGATTAACGACCTAATTAGGTACTTCAGCTCAACTGTGCAATAACATTGGAGAAAATCCAGCATTATGTGGATGTTGTTTGTAAAAAAGGTTCAGGTATTTCTTTTACCAAATGAAAAATGTACATTATGCTTATATATATATATATATATATATATATATATATATATATATATATATATATTCAGCCATCAACTGGCAATGTTTTATTTTTTTTTTTATATTTGCTACTTTATTGCAGTAACATACATAGACTTTGACAAGAGACTAACGTGTTTCAAAAGGGCATTTTATGGGGGAAGTTGTGGAAGAGTTCGGTATATGAAAAAACCATTGTAGCCAAAGTTATTCTAATACTGTATACTATATTCGCATGAACAGGAAAAGACCTAATCCTAATAAAGGTCCTATTAAATTACAATGGCATTGTATTCTTTATTCAACCATTACTGTTTCACACTGTGTTGCTTTCTAGTCTTTGTTCTAGTATCGTTTTTAGTGTTAGCTTCTGGCTTTACATCAGCAGTCTTCTGTTTGTCAGTTGCTTGAAAATGTTAATGATTTCCTTATGATCATTTAGGATCTCCTTTTCAGTTGAGAGACGTAGTAAGCTTACACCATACTGACATGAACAACTTGTTACTGTAGAAGTGTTATACTGTGCAATGCTGTATATCAGAATTAAGCTATGGGGAAAAAAAACACTGATACAACCTTTACTAAAGGTTTCTATGTGTAAAAACCTTCAAAAACTTTAAGGCTGATTTATTTACAGGCTCTATGTTTGCATCGAATTTGCTTTAATGAATATGAAATTTGTGCCGTTTCTTCCTAAAAGACCAATACCCTTGACTATCCAAAAAGAATTCATTTTGCACCTGCAGTGTGATTTAGCGCAGCCTGAAATTTAGTTTTGTAATAGAAATTAATATTATATGTGAATTAATATGACAAAAAAGGCAGGTACTACATTTGTGTAAGCTTAATTCTGGCATTTGAAGGCAAACTAAAATCATTATTTTATTTAGGTTTCTCAAAATGACTCATTACCTCAAAATAATTGACGTTTTGAGGTAATATTTCCACGATACACACAGGTTTTCAGAACGCCTCAACGCCTTGAGTCAGAGTTATACCTGACATGCAATTATGCATCAATTTCAGTTTACTCTTCCAGAACTATTGTCACCAGGGCAATTAGAACCAATTAGCACCTATGAGAAAACTCATTTAAATATTGTTTCCGCTCATATAAACGAGTATGGATGTACAATTACAGTGTACAGTATAAATGAATGAAGCCTTCAAGGTGACTGTGCAAGGCACATCTCTACAGTAGTCTTCAACTTCATTTCAGAGTAAATGCAAGATACAGAAACAATGGGCATTGTCTCTGTTAGTCTTTACTTTCATTTCAGAGTAAATGCAAGATACAGAAACAATGGGCATTGTCTCTGTTAGTCTTTACTTTCATTTCAGAGTAAATGCAAGATACAGAAACAATGGGCATTGTCTCTGTTAGTCTTTACTTTCATTTCAGTGTAAATGGCAGTTACAATGGGTGGAGATAAACAAACCTCATACAAATTATTGGATGAAAAAGTGGGGCTGTATTCTGCTATATCATTTAAATGACACCTGAGCACATTCAAACCACATTCAGAGGGCGCACGCTACCTTCTAGCACACAGGTAAGAAATCTGCACAGATCATTTATCTATGAATAAAATACGTAAGGGATAATCCACGGCATTAAAGTGGTGTAATGCACACCTAGCCGTGGATTATCCTGCTTATACCGTGGCCGCTTGCCAGCATTGACAAGTTAAAGCTGTCACTGATTTTTTGCAGTGCAAAATTTGACTGAAAGTATAAAATTAATTTTTGTTATTTATTTTATATACGGGTCATTAGATCTAGAATTCTGCCAGCTATAAATCATAAACAGAGATAAAGTACTGCATTAAGATTACATTTATTTGAATGGATTATAATAAATAGTTCTGAGAGAGAGAGAGACGTGTGTCTGTGCAGCATCTCTGCTAATAATGAAGCTGTGAGTTTAACTACTGTATGCAACTGTATCTGTATGTTACTATGGTTACAACTGTTTATAGGCAGCACGTTAATTTAGAACGGTGATTAAACTGACTGGAACTACTTGTGCACTCAATGGTTTGAATGCACACCTTCCAGCCATTCAGAATCGAGTATTCAGGCAGACCATGGTATAATAGTAAGCAGCACAAAATTCTTATAAAGGTACATTGTATATTTAAGAGTTTTGGAGATTTGCTTTCAGGGAACCCCTAGATGGATGAGAAAAAAGAACTATTAAACCTTTTTTGTAAAATGTCAAATTGATTTTAAGATTGATAAAATGATTTTAAAGTTCACTAAATTTCCAGGCTTTAACCAGACCTGTCATTTTGGCAAACCACAAGACAGTATAACTTAATCCTCAGGCATTAACCTTTTCAACCCTTTGTGGCTTCTCAGTTCTATGAGTGAAAGAAAGGTTGTCAGTAGTCACTTTTCAGCCATAACTAGGGATTTAAGTGCTATTCAGAAACTGTGAGTGTTAGTGATTAATATGATAATTACAGTAGGACTATTCAAGCAGTAGTATATTGGTAATATTCTAGACTCCTATTAGATGTTTATTTCAATGCTTGCCATGTTCTCATTCATATGTCTCTTGTTACATTACTGTAATGTGTGGTAAGAGGCAAGATGCAAGAGCATGAAGTCAGCATGTTGTTTATTACGAGCAATCCATAACTCATCATCAGAGTCTGTAGCAGGTGACAAAGCAGAGGCAGAGAGAAGCAAACAGGCATAATTCCTCATACACAAGAACAAAAGCACAGGTCAAAACCATGAAGTCAAACTAGAAACACTTGAAAAGGGAAACAGTGAAACAAGAAATGCATGATTGATGAGACAAAAAATATAGTAAACAAAGAATCAAAGAAATGCAAACATTGATGAGACAAAAAGTACAACAGGGCTTAAATAGACTAAATAACTGACAGAATGGGGTCAACACCAATCAGAAGACATGGGCAGAGACAAGACACAAAGAAACACATGGAAAAAAAAAATCATGAACAGTGTATGCCATGCTGGGGAGCACACTACGCACAGAGAAAAAGAATTTGTCACAATTACACTAGACAGCAAAGAAAAAAAAGCTATTTCGTTCTTCAGTCCGCATTTTCTATCCCTGTTTTTTTCTGGTTTATAGGCACGTGCTTGTGTTTAAAGCAGTGGTCTAAAGCCTACTGAAAGACTCTTCCACGGACTCTTCTACTGAAGAAAAATCCAACAACCTCGGAGACGTGTACTACGTGAAGGTGATTTACATAATCTGACAAGGTCTAAATAAACAGAGATTTACCTGTGTAAACACTGACATAACTTTTGGTCTTAAGTCAGCAACCCTGAATACATTCCACTGAGTTTCATTAGCTGAGGTTGTGTTCAATCACTGTCATTACTGTCACAAATGCAAAACATAGGTATGCAAAAGCAGATGGGGTGTTAGTTCAGAAATATATAAATGGGTATGATTTGGTATTAAAGTGTTGGTAATTTATTTATGGTAAAAAATTGGTAAGTACCATGTCTGCCTGAACAAACTGACTGAAATTACTGACAGATTTTATTAATATACTGTGGTCCCAAAAAGTATTTGGACACTTAAGCCACACTTAAAGATGTGTGAATTTCAATGCATTAGAAAACAACATGTCACACCAAGTGGCATTTTTTTCAAAGAAAGATACCAGGAGCACATTTTTTTGTTTGTTTTCTGTAATAGTTGGGTGGAAATTTCCTCCGAGTTTTAACCAACAAAACCTTTGTTATCCTACCGACAAATCCACTTCCATTGCTCAAATAATTTCTTCAATGATTTCTGAAGGTTTGCATCCAGAATGCCTCTGTACACTTCTGAGTTCATGATCCCATCAATGAATACAAGCTTACCAACACCACAGTAGGAAAACCAGCCCCAGCCACGTCTGTGATTTATAGTACTCTTAGTGCAATTTAGTTGGAATTCTTCTCCTGGCTTTCTCCACAGAAACACTCTAGCCTCAGATCTATCTGAGTTAAATCTGGATACATCTGAAAATAAGACACTTCTCCAGAAGCTTCTGTATTTTTGTTCATGTTCTTTTGCAAATTTCACCCTTGCTTACTTAATCTTGAGGCTGATGATTGTTTTTCCCACATTATTCTCCCTCTGTATGACAGGTGATTGTTTTATGGCTACACAGGAAGCCTGGCTTCCCCAAAAATTTCATTAAAATGCCACAGTGAAATGTTTACCAAAGGTAACTGCACCTTTGGTACAGTACTAGCAGGGCTTTTTTTGAAAGCCCTGATAGAGAGCTAACAGACACTCACTGAAGCCCATGTGTGTCTGACTGTTTATTAAAAATTCATGTACATGGTGTTTCAATGGGATGAAAGATTAACACTCAGTGGACACCCCGCCCAAACGTACATGCTTCACTGGGAGTGAATGGAGTGTGTGTTTTGCACAGAAAAACATCTCAACATTTACTGGACAGTGAGCTCTTTGTTTGTCTCACCTCTGGATGCACGACCTCGCCATATGATGACTGGGAGACCTCTTAAAAAGGTGGAACCTTGTAACCAACTGCCAACCAATTAATTGATTGGAGCTGCAGTGGTGGTGTGATTTAGCAGCTAATCTGCTTTTTTGGCACAAAATGGCAGGAACTGCTAATGTTGACCAGATACATACATACATACAGTATGGAGAGACTGAAAATATGGAGAGACTGAAAATTAAACAAAAAGGCAAACCAGTGCCCAAGATTTTAATTCAAAAGTCAGGGAGCAAAAAAAGGGTCTTTTTAGCTGTCTTGGTACAGTAAAATTGATTGACTGTGGTTTTTTTAATTATTATTTTTATTTATTTATTTATTTTATTAGTCTTAGATTATGTACAGCATCCGGCATACAAATCCCTGTAAATGAGCTGTTACTGTAGAAATGATAACGTGATAAAAAGTGGGTGTTGATATAAACCTATCGTTCATGTTAAATGTGCATATATAATGTGTGAAAATATTGTCCATAACTGACAGTTGTGCCTCCCCTATTTTAATAACCACCAGTCGCCATTGCTCTGTTCCCATGCTTGTTCTATCTAGTCATCTAGTTGTATATGGTAATTCTTACTGATGTCTATCGCAATCCTTTCTGATGTTTCTCGGCTGTCTTTCTTGATTTTATTCATAATTATGCTTACCCAGTCTGCTGGTGGTCTTTCTGGGGCTGCCTGCACATTGTCTGTTTTTAGTTACAAGTCCTCCATCTTTAAACCTTTTTACAGGTTGTATAGATCTGGTGAATAGAGTGGCCTTCTTTGTGCAAACAGATTAACTTTTCTCAAAATTTACATCCCTCTTCATAGACATTTTTGCAATTACTTTTTACCAGCTGGTCACAAGTTAAATTATAGTGGATGTATGTAGTTAATTACCTTCAAATTCATACAGGTACCCCATCACATCAACTATGGATTAACTGTGACAACCAGAATAATCTTAAGTGAACAAATACTTTTTTGTCTAATTAATACACATGCAGTCATTGGAAAAAGAAAGTACACCCTCCTTCAATTCTTTAACCTTTAACAACAATAACTTGAAGTAAATGTTTTCTGTAGGAGTTTATCAGTCTCTCACATTGTTTTGGACAAATTTTGGCCCACTCCTCTTTACAACATTGCTTCAGGACATTGATGTTTGAGGGCATTCGTTTATGCACAGGTTTCTTATGATCCCACCACAGCATCTCAATGGGGTTGAGGTCTGGACTTTGACTTGGCCATTCCAACACCTTGATTATCTTCTGCTTTAGCCATTCAGATGTAGATTTGCTGGCGTGCTTGAGATCATAGTCCTGTTGCACGACCCAATTTTGGCCTAGATTAAACTGCTGGACAGATGGCCTCACATTTGTCTTCTTGTGCATTTCATTAGTAACACCTGGCAGCTAATTACTCTCTTAATGATTATGAAAGTAGGAAGAGTGTACTTGTTTTTTTCCCCATCTGGTTTCTGAATGTTGGTTTACTTTTTTGGGAAAAAATGACTACATATTGAAATCTGTTTTTTGTAGTCATCTGAGTTTGTTATAGAAGTTGGTGAGGACTACACAATTGTTATTTAGGCCGTGATAAATAAAAACATAAAATTGAAGGAGGGTGTACTTTCTTTATCCCATGACTGTACATCAGACTACAGGCTTCAAGATTCTAGATGGTTCAAGATCCTAGATGGTAATCAGCACATTTTTAGTGCTGCTCTGCTATGAATGATTAGCATGAATCTTCTAACATGACATTTATATGTGTTAAAGTCTTTCTAAACTGCAAGCGTATGTCAGAGTTAGATGCAAGTGCAGATTTATATTTTAATAAAAACACGAACGATACAAAAAACATAAACCTCAGACACCAAAACAAAAAGACATACATGGACTAGAGGGTACAACATGACAACAAACGACAACGAAAGATAAAAGCTAGACAATGAGTGTGGTGCAAGATGTGACTTAAATACTTGTGCTCATTAAACCAAAATGTGACTCAGGTGCAGACAGTCATGAGACGTGATCCGGTGAGGTGCAGTGGCTGATGGGAATCGTAGTAATGTGCTGTTTTTGGCGTAACCACGACAGCCTAATTAGATGTACACTGTGAGGTGCCTTGTTGTGAGCCTGTGGTAGTATGAATGAATAATTATTAGGGGTGTAACAATACACAAAATTAAAATTCCTTATAATGTGATATGGTGGTTGTGGCTCAATGTGTTATATATATGAAACAGCAAAAATATGAATTTCCTGAATTTGTGCATTAGTTTCCATTTTTAATTAATTAAAACATTCAACATTATAAATATACAATAATTGAAATTGAATAATGACAGTGTT
This sequence comes from Pangasianodon gigas, assembly GCA_022758105.1. NCBI lineage: Eukaryota > Metazoa > Chordata > Actinopteri > Siluriformes > Pangasiidae > Pangasianodon > Pangasianodon gigas. The sequence continues at coordinate 6,803,393 of CM040481.1, forward strand.
TGTTCCATTTAGACTCCTAGCAGTACATAATGAAACAAAAACTGTGTGTTAGAATGCATAAAATTAAACGTGGCTAATTAAACATTAATTAATTAAACCGCCACTGTTGTCGCTCATGGGCGTGTATCATCCGTCCAGCGTTTTTAGCTCAGATGACATTGTCATTAAATGTACTTAAAATGAACTATAACATTTTAATAAAGTGAAAAATGTATGTTACGTGCCAAGCTTTGTATTAGCTTTGTTAGCAGTACAAGCTAACTGTACTAGCTAAGCAGTACATAGGAACTAATCGCAGATAGGACCTAAAGTTATGAAAGGGGGGTGAAAATATGTTGTACCAAATGCGCCATACAATTGGTGCAATGAAGTGTTTGCACCAATTGTTGTGTGTAACTAGCTAGCAACTTAGTGTGTGCTAGCCTTGATTTTTACTCCATATACTAGCTAGCTAGCTACTTAGCCACTAACCTTTTTCCATTTCAAACTGACTAAATTAAATAAATTAGCATTAATGTATGGTGTATGGAGCTTCATGATCACTGCTTCTTCATGATCTTCTGATGTCATTTATGTTAGTTACCTAATTTAGTTATGTAGATTTCAGTTTCTATTCTTTTCACACCACAAGGGGGTCTTCTTTGAGTGCATGATGCATAAAACCTTTCGTTAAATGATAGTAAAGTGTGTTTTTTGCATATCTGTTTTAAAAATCATGGGGCTTCCTGGTGGTTACTGCCTTCCAACCACAGTATTCCACAACCTCAATCTTGTGTCCTAATACATTCTTACATGTGTTACTCCTGAATAGTTATTGTTTACTAAGGAACCATATTGAGAAGTGTTACCAAACTGTCAAACATTTATTTAAAAAAAAAAAAATCAGTATTGAGTTTACAACAAACTGATGATTTCTTTTCAATTTTTTTTCTCCAGCAAGGCACTTTGGAAGACACAGAATCAAAATCAATCAAGGGTTAACCTCAGAACTCAGGCCTGATGGCAAATTATACTGTTCCTTCTCAACGTGGTGGGCAAATTCCACTAAAGACTCAAGACAGAGACCATCTGTCAGCCCTTGATGTTGTGTGGGCCAATAAATATGACGGTGAAATGATCAATCCTACAAATGCCATACAGATGGAATTCGAGTTTTACAAAGGTGCCCCACCCCAATGGCCGAACTTCTACTGGGCTGAACAAGAGAACTCCCCCTTTGTCAAGCGGGATCTGTATCACGAACTACAAAGAAAGATCAGTGAAACTAAAACTAAAAGATTGAGCATTGCTCATATTAACTTGTTCCATGAACCAGGCAGTGGAGGGTCCACCCTGGCCATGCAGGTACTATGGGACCTGAGAAAACAGCTCAGGTGTGCCAAAGTAATAGATTCCACAACAGACACAAAGGCAATTACACAGCAAGTGCTGCGGTTATTTAGAGCAGGTGGTTCAGAAAACCAAAACACTGTTCTCCTTCTTCTAGACAATAAGTACACAAGTGACGATCCTTCATTTCGAGAAAACCTTGAGGAAAACCTATGTGATGAAATTAAGATGAGCAATATCACTACTACCATCCCTGTGGTCATCATTTTAAACTGTCTCCGCCAGACAGACTTGACTGACAGAACAGAAAATGTAATACTGTCCTCAAGCCTTTCAGAGGAAGAGCAAGACAATTTTAAGAGAAAACAGTCTGACATCATTCAAATACATGGAAACAGACATACCCAACTTTATGCCTTTAACATTATGCTGAGAAATTACGATCCATCTTATGTTACAGAGGTCTGCAGAATTCTTCTGCCATTAAAGAAAAAAAGGAGGTCCCGCAAAGAACAACTTCTGGCATTTTTGGCACTGATTAATTCATATGTCCCCAGCTCTGATCTCCCCCATGATCTTTGTCAGACGTTCATTGAGAGGCAAGTTAATAAGCTTGTCAATTTATCTTTGGAGCAATATATGCAGCCCTTCACAGACTTTCTGGTCATATTCTCAACGAAAGAAGAAGAGGCCAGAATTGAGAACACACGTGTACGAATGGTACATCCCATGATTGCTCATGAATGTCTAAGATTGTTAGCTGAAGCTGGTGTAACCAGAAGTGACACTACATTGAAGCTACTGACAGAACTGTGCGGAGATGACATGCCTCCATGTTTGGTGAAAACTATTAAAAAATTACTCACAAAGCGAGAATCTAGGCTGCAAGAACAGGAGAAATTCTCCAGAGTGAGCCTAGATCAATTCTCCAAACTGATCCTAGATATAAAAAGAGAAGAAAAAACATCCTTCTGTGTTGCAGTATTGAAAATGGCCTTGAAGAAGTTTACAACAGATCCATTTTATCCACAAGCTCTTGCCCGTTTCTATTACATTGAGAGGAAAGATTATGAAAAAGCTAAATATTGGGCTGAAATGGCAATTATGAGGGATGAAAGAAACTCCTTTATCAGAGACACCCTTGGACAAGTGCATAAAAACTGCCTAAAAAATCTTGCCTGTAATGAAGGACCCTTGAAAAACCCTGAAGCATATGCTAGAAGAATCTTGCATCATGGAAAAAAAGCAACTGAGGCTTTTAAAGCTGAAGAAGAAGTTGCTGTGGCAGAGGAGGCACCAGAGTTGAAAGAGGATGTCCTGATAAACACATCTACCATCTTCAACAACCGGGGTATCTTCGGCTACATGCAAGTGGCAAAAATAATTTTTGACTGTCTCACAGACGTACATGATGAATGGGCCAAGGTACTTACAAAGGAAATATCCCCACACCGTTTTCTCAGCTCTTACGGAAGTGGTAAATGTGAGAAGTATAAGAGTCTCATTACAAGTCTAAGAGATGAAGTTGAAGAAAAGTTTGAATTTTTTGAATGGTATCTCCTTTACTCAAAGCCAAGCATCCACAAAGATGAACCCAAATACTTTAGGCCAGAAGTTGATGCATGCTACGAGAAATTTGTAACACAATCCAAACAGAACAAATCAGCATTTCAGATCCTCAAGGAAAGAAAGGCCAGCACATTTGCAGGATTACTGCACACACAAGACCAAGACACTGAACTGGAACTGATCACTGAACAATGGAAAGAAATTTACTTGCATTCACAGAATGATGCCAATATTATACAAAACTACATTGCTGCAAATGTCATGTTAAGTCAAAGGAATGGCACATCCACAGCACTCAGACCACTGGGAGAACTTCAGGAAATGCTACACAATCTCTGGACAGAACAGAAAGATAGAAGAAGTCCAGAGTTCTACCTTTTGGTCCTTCTGCTTTTTTGGCCTGATGAACAACAGGGCAGACACAACAGTCTGGACGTATCAGAATGTGTTAGATACATGCATCATTCCTTTGAAAGAACATACAAAAATTACCTACGCTCTCGTTACCTGGTTCCTCTCTTCTTCCTCACTGAAGACCACGGACTACGGAGATTTATCCATATATCATGCCTAGAGGAAACTTCAAATGACATTCTTACCAAAGGACGTGAAAGAGCTGAAATTCCGAAACTACGACGTGTGAGAGGAGAGGTGAGAAATTATAAGGTTTTTGCTGTAGAAGGATCTGAGAAGATTGAGGTTTCTCCCAATCATCCAGCCAGTGTGCGTGGTCAAGGAAAGGTTTCTTTCTATCTTGCCTTTAACATCAAGGGACCTGTGGCTTACAACATCAGATATGAGCAATAAAGCTGAAGATAAATACATTAGATATGAGTGTGAGCTCCAGTTAAACAGTAGGGTTCAATGAATACACAGAGATTGAATGAATACTACCTTTATGTAAGATTAATCAATCCAATAAGTATGAAATTAAAAACACGATTCTAAACTTTCTACAAATATATCATCACTGGTGTAGGGTCAATTTAATCAATTTTAGATAATATAATGGCTTTAGTAATGTTCTTCATAATGGGTCAGCTTTTGCTGGACTACCATCAACTGCACAATATATTCAAGCCAGTGTCAACTACACATGATCTGAGACACTGCTTTTATTTAAATAGATTTCTGATGGGATGGTAGAATTTGACTAACCTTCCGTATCTTACTGCTAGAAAAGGCAAATACTATAAAATAGTTTATGGTTTACTATAAATACAGTCTGGAACATATTTCGAGTTGACAAGTCCAAACGTTATGTAAATATTTACTCAGGGAACGTTATCGTATTCAGACGCGGGTTAAGCTTAAGTCGACTTTCTGGGTGCGCCATTCAGATTATACAAAATACTTGTGCGTAGCTCCAAGATAGCCAGAATTTTCTTGAGTAAAGGTGTCCAAGAAAAATTTTTTGCCCCATGAGAGCAATGTCTCCAATTATGATGCTGTCTTCTTCAGTGTCCTCTGTGTGAAAAAAAGCACTTTTGTGGAGACTTTAAAAGGACAATGCTATTAATTAATTAATAGTGTCATATTTGAGTGTACTTACAGGATAAACCTTACAGTACATTTCAGTGTGGCACATTATGGTTACCTCAAAGTCTCGATCATTCAAGCTCAGATTCACTGGTAACTGAGATGCCTTCATTTTTCGGCAAACTCCGCCTTGGTATGTAGCTGAAGTCTTTAGCGCGCATAAGTCAACTCTGAATCCTTCCCTCAGTATGTAACTGCACACTTTGTCATCCATTTCCTGCACATTCATTACACGAATATAATTTCTTCATTTATATTTATACACTAATACTAAAGGCAATGACACCTACATGAAATGATATGACTTTAGCTAACACAATCCTTATGTCTATGCAATTAATCATAAATGGTTTGGTATCAATAACTCGGGTACACCCATTTGGGGAGTCAGCCATTTTGTAACCAGACATCACTATTCTAAGCTAACCAGCATGGCAGTCCAGCAAAACTACCTCTAGATAATGAGACGATAATCAAGTTTACTGCACAGAGGGTAGCGATGTACTGTATATATATTTTTTTATTTTTGTTATTGTTGTTCTTTTGCTCTGTCATCTGAAATATGTGAATCTTATTCTTATTTCAACAGATAAGTATGTACTATTAGCATGTTAAAGAGACGGTGGAGGGTCTTATGTGGATGATAGGATTTTTTTTTTTCATTTTCAGATTCCATTGAGAGTTTAGATAAATTACTATATTCTTTGAAACAGTGAATGCTATTAAATATACTATTGTAATGATGCATTGTTATAAATAAATAAATAAATAAATTCATCTAAAGCAACTAAAGGCCTCTTACTCAAATTATTTTAGCCAGTTAATTCCTAGGTGAGACATTAGTAGTCTGAGTGAAAATGTAACAATTTAACTGTAACAGTTTAATTTAATGTGCTCAGTTTAACACTGTGTTAATTAAACGTTGTCTTAGATTTGCTGTTTAAAGATGAGAAATCGTTTCCTGACTGCATCACAGGCCTTCTTAGTCTCATTGTTAACCTTAACCAGAAAAAGACATTGTAGAACAAAGAGACATCTGCACAAAAAGGAAGCAGACTATATCTACTCTGAAGTAACTCTGAAGTTTCCACATGTGAACACAAGCATAAATACAGAAAAACACGTTACTGATCAGGAGTGGCTTGTGTCCGTAGATTTTGGTGGGGCAGGATGACATTAATAAAAACATAGCCTCTTGCCTTAATTTTGTTTGAAACCTGTTCTAAAAACCTGCTCCCTAGCACAGATGAACTGTCTTAGAAAATGTCAAACTGAAAAACTCTCACTTAAGACTGCCACCTGTTTAATTTGCCTCATTTGTAAAGAGATTTAACTCAGTGATCTTTCAGATGTGCAAATTTTTGGATCACAGCTTTAAAATTATGAGGGTTTGTGGTTGCTGATAATTGCTCTCCAAAAATACTTTGACAGCCAATCCACACAACAGTGTACATTAAATTTGCTGATTAGATTCTTTCTAATCAAGGGCTGAAAATTATAGACTAGTACCACATAGAAACCATAAAGATGGCCGTGGATGTTCTTCCTTGGATAGCCTTAGGACTGCAATTGCTACGAACAGTTTTGCACTCAAGTCTCCATCATTGAACAGTTGATAAGTTCAACACAGTAGACTTCAAGCTAAAACTGTAATGAATTCAGAAATAACTTTGATGCTCATACTCACAAGTTGCTACGAACTCATAAGCTCATAAGTTCCTGTTTAAACAATTGCACTTTTTGCCTCTATAGCACACAGTTATAGAAGGGAAATTATTTATAATCATGCTATTCGGTGTCACCCAGATGAGGATGGGTTCCCTTTTGAGTCTGGTTCCTCTAAAGGATTCTTCCTCGTGTTGTGTTAGGGAGTTTTTCCTTGCCACCGTCACCTCTGGCTTGCTCATTAGGGATAAATTTAAAATTTATATCTAGAATTTATATATTTCTGTAAAGCTGCTTTGTGACAATGTCCATTGTTAAAAGTGCTACACAAATAAAATTTACAATATAATTTAAAAATATAATTTAACTAAAACGATGGCAGTGTTCATTTTGATAACTTACATTCAAAAGGCTATTTAAAAAGAAATTTATCTGTGAAAAAAAGATTAGCATACAATAGCAAAATTACAATTACAAACTGCTTATTGGCATGCATGTAGTGCACTGACTAAAAATGCAACTCAAAAGTGAACTGAAATTAACTTAGATTTGCATGCACTTCTTGTAGGGTTCTTCCTCTTTATATATATATGTGCACACACACACACACTCACCACACACTTTATATGGAACACAATACTAATACTGGGTAGGGCCTCCCTTTGCTCAATTCATTGTGGCATGGATTCCACAAGATGTTGAAACATTCCTTTGAGATTCTGGTCCATGCCGAAATGACTGCATCTCAATTCCTGCAGGTTTTTCAGGTGCACTTTCATGCTGCGAATCTCCCGCTCTACCACATCCCTGGATTCAGATCTGGTGACTGGGAAGGCAACTGAAGACCACCAGCCTCATTGTCATGTTTATGAAACCAGTTTAAGGTGACTTTTGCTTTGTGACATGGTGCATTATCATGCTGGAAGTAGCCATTAGAAGATGGATAACTTGTAGCCATGAAGGGATGCACATGGCCAGCAACAATACTCAAATACGCTGTGGCATTGAAGCGATGATTGATTGGTATTAATGGGTCCAAAGTGTGCCAAGAAAACATTCCCAGTATTACACCACACCATTACCAAACACACCATTACACCACCTCCACCAGTCTGGACTGTTGACACAAAGCACGTTGGGTCCATGGATTCATGCTGTTGACACCAAATTCTGACCCTACCATCTGTGTGCCTCAGCAGAAATCGAGATTCATCAGACCTGGCTACATTTTTCCAGTCTTCAACTGTCCAGTTTTGGTGAGCCTGTGCCCACTGCAGCGTCAGCTTTCTGCTCTTGGCTCACAGAAGTGGAACCCGACGTGGTCTTCTGCTGTTGTAGCCCATTTGCCTCAAGCTTGTTCATTTTGAGGTGCTTTTCTGCTCACCACAATTGTACAGAGTGGTTATCTGAGTTACTGTAGCCTTTCTGTCAGTTCGAACCAGTCTGGCCATTCTCTGTTGACCTCTCTCATCAAAAAGGTGTTTCCGTCTGCAGAATTGCCACTCACTGGATGTTTTTTCTTTATTGCTCCATTCTGAGTAAATTCTAGAGACTATTGTGAGTGAAAATTCCAGGAGATCAGCAGTTCTCTACTTAAGCAGTTAAATACTCAAACCAGCCTGTCTGGCAGCAACAATCATGCCACGGTCAAAATGAGATCACATTCTTTTTATTTTTGTATTCTTTTTATTTTTAGATTTTTATATTATGACTTTGACATTACTGAGTCAGTACAAAAACATTTTAGATTTCTAGACATGAGTTTTCCAGCAAAAATTAAATGTTACAGAAAAATGTCTGTATATCAGTAAAGAAAGCAGCATATTACATGAGACCACTTTTCAGACAAAAAAAAAAAAAAAAAACATAATGAAGGCTGCTGGGTTTTGCTGCAAAAATAAGAAGCAAGTGTGACAAAGTTTCCAGAAGAACTGTGGCTGCTTCTGCAAGATGCTCAGTAAACCTTACAGCTCATTTCCTTATAAAACTGCTACTATATATATATATATATATATATATATATATATATATATATATTTATTTATTTATTTATTTTAAAAAAGCAAAGGGTTGTAACACCAAATATTTACTTTATTTCATTTATTACTGTTTACTTCTCTTTAGAGTATTTTTAATGTAGAAACATTTAATTTCATTATTTTTGAAGGCATTTTGGTAACAGCATTTTTGCATGGGCCTAAGACTTTTACACAGTACTGTGTGTGTGTGTGTGTATATATATATATATATATATATATATATATATATATATATATATATGCATGCATATCCTGCTTAGGCTTATGGTTGTGATTGTACAGTGACTGCAGTGCACTAATGACAATGAAAAGCAATGCAGTTGGCAATCACAATCACTTCTGACGCAAAGACATTGATTAATTGTTAAAAGAACCCTGCTGATTTAAAAAAAAAAGAAAAGAAAAGATAAAGCGATATAAGGACAATAGAACGCAAGGCCTGAAACTGTTTTATTGAGTCATACAATGTGGCGTCGACGTACATGGCTTTTATTTTGAAATGTCCTCATGACTATCAAAGGCTGAGCCAACTTTACTCCGGTTGCAGGAAAACCATCCTTTAGTACATTGCTAAATTACCTAAAAACACCAAAACTGAATAGCAGGATTTATGCATATAATGTTTTTAAGCCCTTCCCATCAGTCACTATTCAGCCTCAACGCTCCAGTCACAGCAGCTGAGGAAGTGCACAGTAGCCTGGTGTGCTAACTGCCATAAAACAAGACGAAGAAGAACCTCCTCGTCCAGCTACCTGAAACACCCAGCCACACGCCTCACTGTTCACCAACAAGCTCAGACGTTTAAAACGGATTTTCATGGAGCTATTTTGATTAAAATACTGTACACTGCAAGAGGAACGGCATTACCTAAAACACGGCTCATATACAGGATGTCGGTCGAATCTCAACGGTCGCCTAAAAGAACCGAGTCGTTCGCGCGAGTCGACTGTCAGCGTTCATTGTTCAAATAAAAAGAGCCGACTCAAAGAGCCGACTCCTTGGCGAACGAAGCATATCTACTCTACTGAGAAACAGGTATTATAATTCGGCACCTGCGTTTATTTCAGACTTAGGGCCACTATTATGTGCTGTTTATTATGAACCAGATTTTAATTACAACACCACGGAGACACACATCTCTCCTACACCTACACCTAAAACTAAAACTAAAAATAAACACTAGTAAGGGAATGTGAGAGTTCAGAGGGGAAGCTTTGGGAAGCGTGAGGTAAGGTGCTCATCTGATACCGGCTTTGTTATTGTGTATGACACGCAGACATGAATATTTAATCTGGTTTATACTTGTTTTGTTGATATTTTCGAGGCCGCTGCAGGTGCCACTGGAGGCGTGTTAATCCTCGTCACAGGGTCAGCTGTGATTAATTCATCAGGTTCTTTTTAAATAAACACAAACAACGGCGATGTTTTCAAACACAACCGATGTTATTTAAACATTTCTGGATATGTTCATATTCTAGTTAACGTTTGTTGTTGGGAATTGGTGACACCCTTTTGGTTTAAATTCTCAAAATACTTGACGTTAGCATATATGCTAATTGTCGGCAAAATACTTACGTCTCGCGCATTTTTTTTTTTTTTTTTTTTTTAAAAGCTGTGCGCGCGAGTTCTGACGTATTTCTGCTCGTCATATTCTCTGTGCACTGAGAGACCGAGACAGAGACCGCGTCCCAAACCTCTGTGCACCTGCACTGAACAGGACGTCAAAATCGTGCGCCGCCGCTGATCTGGACGCAGGCAGGCGCAAGAAGAATCACGTGACCGTCAGTGTCATTATAGATGTGTGTCTGAGTGCCATCAGGTCCGCGGGTTTGCTCATCCGATAAATTGATTTCCTGTGACGAGTTTGTTTGTTTGTTTGTTTGTTTTTGTTTTCTTGGAGATGGACATAGATCAATATACGTAGATTAGATTAATATACTGATCTTCTCCATGTCAAAAAGGTAAGAGGAATATTTTATTGAAAAAAATACAAAATAACAAGATGAAATAAGCAATTATAACTATAAGGAAATGCACATGAAATAAATTCATTGTCTATTATTTCTTTAAGACTGTCCATTTTTAAGGTCAGTGTATTTTTACTAGCATTTTGTCAAATTGTAGGGTGTTACAGTGTAAACAGAAGAACACATTTGGTATAGTGAGGTATTAAATTAGGGGAAAATTTTGCTTGGTCATTGGGTGGATTTTGTCATGCAGACCTGGTGACCTTGGTCTTGCTTTCATTTTAGACTTCTGTTTTAAGAAACAAAGTGAGCCAGCCTTGTGTCTTCTCTGAAATTATTTAACAGTTTTTATAAACTGTAGGGTTAAATTGTTTTACTTTTAACCTTTTATCTCTTTACTCACTATCTTGTTTATGAATATTTTTAATATATCAGTTCATGTGTTATCAAAGAAGTATTTTGGAGGATTATCAAAGTTTTCATTTGCTTGCACTTAAAGAAGCACCGTCATGGCCACAGCTTTGGACGACACCAGCGTGCTGGAGGAAGAGCTGACGTGCCCCGTGTGCCTAGATCTTTACCGAGAGCCCCACCTGTTGCCATGCGGCCACAACTTCTGCCTGCAGTGTCTGCGGAGGCTGAAGAGCCGCTCAGAGCGCGGCCGTCTGCGCTGCCCCGAATGCCGAGAGAGCCATCGCTGCTCCACGCAATGGCAGAAGAACTTCAAGCTCGCCAACATCGCTGATGGCTTTCGGCGCCGCAACCGTGCCCAGAAGTCCAGCCACAGCCGACCAGGACCCTCATACAGGACCAGTGAGGTGCGCTGTGATTATTGTAGTCCGGACGTCACTGGTGATTCAGCCAAGAGATCCACAGCGGTGAAGACGTGCCTGAAGTGCGAGGTGTCCATGTGTCCAGAGCATGTTCAGCACCACCTCGAGCTCCCTGCCTTCCGCGAGCATCCACTGGTGGAGCCACTGAGCGACATGAGGAAGAGAAAGTGCATCGAGCATGACGAGATGTTTCGATATTACTGTATGGACGAGCGCAAGTTCCTCTGCAATGCCTGCACCATTGAGGGAGGGCACAGCAAGCATGCTATCAAAACGCTCAAGAATACCATGAAGGATCTGCGGGTAAGATGCACAGTACTAACATGACATACCGACTGACATACTGACATGTTCTACACTGGCATTAATGTCTGAATGTGGTCTTTAATAATAAGAAGGGAGTGTCCATGCGTGATTCCACGATTACAGAGTCATTTTGCCCTTGTAACTCTTTAGCTAAATTATTAGCTTTTTATCATTTCCAACATTTAATCTAAGAAAACATGCTTTTAACCATTTAAAAAGGTGCCACGTGTTAACCCATCTCAGCCAGCATCATATTATTGCAAGATTTCTTTCTTTCTCTGAAAATGGCAGTGAAAAATGCTCTTAAATGAGTAACAGGGATGAGTTTTTTAGCGTAGTATTTCCAAATATATGTGCTAATGGAATGAAGACTTTAAAGACATTCTAATGATTTACTTGAGAGAATTTTTTTTATTAATAATTTATTTTCAATATAATTTGGGTAACCAGGCTGAATTTTCAAAATGACTTCGCCAGTCAGTATCACAATATCACTGGAAATAAACAAGATTGAGAGAACCTAATTTTCTTCTTCCCATGATCTTCAGGAAATTTGAATGTTCAACTTTCTGTTGTATATTTCATGGGCGTGAATGTGTTCAACCGGGTTGAGTGAATGTTGTGGGACGCAAAATTGTAAATTTTTTATAACCTATGGATGACTCATGGAAAAGGGCGTTTCCAGCATGATGTGTTACATGAAGTCACACGTTAATGCAATAATTATAAGATTTTTAATGTATTTATTGATTATATTTTAAGGTAAATGTATTTATAGTGGGCTGGGACATGCAAAAATGCTGTTTCCTAAGTGCTGTGGGTATTAGTAAAGTTTTAGGTGATTTATCCGAAACATGCACATAGATTGTTGGGAAGAACCTGTGTTTAAAATGTCTTTTAGTTTTATTTAGCATACATATATGTAAATGTTATATCATTATCAGGCAAGAGTGCACTTATTAAACTGCACTTGAAGAACATATCTTTATTGCTAAACAGGGTGTTTATAGAGATAAACACAGGCGTGTTTGGCAGATTTTGTTCACACACATTCCGTTTCAGCATGTGTAGGGCTGCACAATTAAATGAATATTCATCAAGATTACAATCACACTGCAGTGAATATCAAAAATGTTGTGAGTACTTCATAAACTGTAATTTAAAATCTATACATTTGTCCAAATTTCCACAACAGTGTTGAATTCTTGATTCTGATTGGTCAGAAGGTTTTCCTTAATTTACTATAACAGCAGCTCTGACAGCAGAGCAGCCTTTAATTCTAGTCAAAGGTTTATATTAATGTACAGGGACTTGTATAGCGGAAGCAAGTGGAATGTAGAAAGTGACAGAAGCATGACGCTTCTGTATGGCTCAGGTCTCTTGTAGGTCTTATTTAGTCAGCTTAACCCATGTTACAATAATGACTACAGAATTGTTAAAATCACTAACAATACAAATCATCTGCTGTCTCAGTAAAGAGCACAGGAGAACACAGGAGAAACGCAGAGCAGTGCTTTTATTCTGTGTGCTTTGTCCATTGATTGGACCACTGAGCAGTAGAGAATATGAACTGGGGATCTGTGTTTCACTCTCGCTCCATGTTTCTCTAGTGAATTTTGTGATTTAAATGACACGTATTTACAGTATTCTTTGTACCGAATACTGAAACATCATGTGTGTAGACGAAGTTGCTTAGAAAACAAATCTGGAAAACTAGAAAAACATTCTGAGCTGTTAAAAGTGAACATAATGGATTTTTTGTGCATGTATACCCACTTAGTTCCAGCTCAGCTTGCACTACACTACAAAATGTGAGGCACTTTTTTTTCTTTTGTTTTTTAACCATTTGGAAGCACACTGCCTTGGTCTCATTAATATGTCTCACTGTAGGGATCTCTGGAAACACAACTGCAGAAGGTGGACAGGAAGATCAGAAGAGTAGAGAAAACTGTGCAGGAGCAAAGAGAGGTGGAACAGCAAAACAAGGTAATGCATCATACTCGATTCCTTCTGTTCCTCTCAAAATATGTCTTTTACATACACGCTTGCCTGTGTTGTTCTAGGCCTTCCTGGAAGAAGTGGACAAGCAGGTGGACACCCTACGAGGGGCTCTGATGACCAGGCTGGATGGATTCCTGTCATCGCTGAGTGAGTGTGTTCGTGCCTACGAGGGGGAGAACAGCCTCAGCATCCAGCAGGAATTAGTGCGAACAGAAGAGGACCGTAGTCGCCTAGGAGTTGTGCATGCAGGCATCGAGCAGCTGCTACAGGAGAATGACCCATTCCAGTTCATTAAGGTCAGTAAGCTCATTAAGGTCATCAGTTTTGGTTTATGGAATAAGACAGGGCAAGCTGTTAGAGGGAAATAATCACAACAATGATCGCAAATCTGTGGGATGCATCAGGCTTGCTCTGGTCATGAACAGCTAATGAGATAATATTTGCAATGAATTTTTATGTTATGTCATTTTTGATGTTTCACCCTTTCTTGTTTATAATATATCTGGATGTTATTGATTTAGAAAATGTGAGCATTTTTTGAGGGCACAGAAGACTGTTCATTTAACTATGGGCCGTTATGAGTCGTTTTGAACCATTAATGTCATTAGTGAAAAGACTGAACTGAGCAGGGCTTGTAATCTGAAAATAGCCTTTAATATCCCAGTAGATACTGTGCTTATTAAGGTGTTCTGTGTTTTTTTTTTTTTTTTAAGGAATATATGTCATGTGCCAGAAGGTAAGAGGCCAGTTTGAGTGATACAGTAACATTTAAAGGCACCAGTGTGAATTTGGTGATGTGAGTTACTGTCTGTGTTTCTCAGTTACCGCAGGCTTCTGAAAAGGCCACTGTTTCAGCCACACGCTGCGACAGTGGATACGGAGGTCATTGAGGAACGTATGGAAGGAAAACTGGAGGATTTTATGACTGATCTGCGGGAACACATCACCGCATTCATTAACACTGTCTGTAAGTTGAAGTCAGTAATAGTAGCTATGTAAAGAGTACATTATAAAAAGCAGAGAATGATCCAACTATTGGCTCAGTTGTTTTAAAAAATGCTTGAGTGCATCAGTGATGGCGGTAGATATTTTCTCTGAGATTGACACAGTTTGGTTTTAAGACTTATAACACCAGTGATGAAACTGAACACTCAGTTAACATGCTGAACTAAAGTTATGTAAGATATAAAACATGACAGGGTGTGCTGTTATAGGAAATTAAACAATGAAGGGATGGAATAATGTGGACTGATGTGAAGCAGAGTAAATGAACCACCCCAAAAGACTATTTCCCTATAACATCACATCCTGAAGTGTTCTATTCTTCTTTACCACAGCAATTTGCCAATGATTACATCTTTCATTTTTTTAATGACTAAGACTTTTTATCCATTTATAGTTAAACTTAATGTTGTGGAACTTTGAAACCAAATGGTACTACTTGGATAGGAGAGAAGTCAGTCCAGACTTCAGTATTTTCCAGCCTCAGACCCTAGGTCCTCCTAGGGGATCCTTACATTTTCCCAAGCCAACTGTAAGATATAATCTTTGCAGTGGGTGCTGGGTCTGCCCTGGTTTACTCAGTCCAGTGGGACGTGTCTGATACGGCTCTAGCAGGAGCTGACCAAAGGGGCTGCTCTCAATTCGGAGGAGCCGCGGCCCCACTCCGAGGCTCTCCCAAACTGTCGAGCACCTCACCCTGCAGAGGCACCTCATTTCTGCCTCCTGTACTCTCGACCAGTTCTTTTTTAAACGTCAGAAAAGATGCGTGTTTCTCTTTTAGGTACAGGTGATGCGGTAGATGAAGGAGATGAGGGAGTGGAAGAGGAAGAGGAGGATGAGGAGGAGGACAGCGATGAAAATGAAAACGAAAATGATAGCAGTGATGAAGATGAAGGGCAAGAGGAGGAGATGAGCGAAGATGAGGAAGAGTATGACCACAGCGAGTCTGCTACTGACTATTCCCCAGAGGAGGAAGAGGAAGAGGAGGATGAGTAATACTATCCTCACTGAGCCTTCTCCACACTTGTAAGCACTTTGTTGCACTTGTGAAATTAAGTGATTGCTCCTGTAACTTGTTCTGTTAATTTTTGATAACCAAAAATGCATTAATATCTTTAAATATTTAGTAAAAATTTCTATCCCAGGCTGGCCACTAGGGAAGCGTAATGTGTGCTCATCTAAATAACTTGATACGACTATGAATTCATATATTTTCAACCTGGAGTCTGATGGTGTGTTTAACATATGTGTTTTAAGAAAACAATATTAAACATTATAATGTATACAACATTTTCGATATAACTGCAGTTATATAAAAATAAATTTAAAAAAGTGTGTTTTGATACTACTGACTGTGACTATACGTGTCTACACTCACCGTCCACTTTAATAGGAACACATGACACCTGCTCCTTTATGCAGTTATCCAATTCGCCAATCATGTGGCAGCAGCACAATGCATAAAATCATGCAGATACAGGTCAAGAGCATCAGTTAATGTTCACATCACACATCAGAATGGGGAAAAAGTGTGATCTTTGACTTTAACTGTGGCATGGTTGTTGGTGCCAAATGGGCTGGTTTGAGTATTTCAGAAAATGCTGACCTCCTGGGAATTTCACAACACAATAGTCTCTAGTGTTTACACAGAATGGTGTGGAAAAACAAAACACAATGATTGAGCGACAGTTCTGTGGGTGGAAACGCCTTGTCGATAAGAGAGATCAGAGGAAAGTGGCCAGATTGGTTTGAGCTGCCAAGAAGGATAAAGTAACTCATATGATAGCCTCATATTCCTGTTCTTGCCTGACAGGAGTGGAACCTGATGAGGTCTTCTGCTGTTGTAGCCCATCAACCAACAGGTTTGATGTGTTCTGAGATGCTTTTCTGCTCACCACAGTTGTAAAGAGTGCTTATTTGAGTTACTGTAGACTTCCTGTGTTTTTCGCACCATTCTGTGTAAACTCTAGAGACTGTTGTATGTGAAAATCCCAGGAGAGCAGCAGTTTCTGAAATACTCAAACCATCCCATCTGGCACCAACATCCATGCCATGGTTAAAGTCACAGAGACACTTTTTCACCATTCTGATGTTTGATGTGAACAATAACTGAAGCTCTTGACCTGTATCTGCATGATTTTATGCATTGTGCTGCTGCCACATGATTGGCTGATTAGATATCTGATTAATGGGCAGGTATACAGGTTTTCCTATTAAAATGGGCAGTGTGTGTATAATAAAATATATATATACACACACCAATCAGCCATAACAATAAAACCACCTGCATAATATTGTGTAGGTCCCTCTTGTGCTGCCAAAACAGCTCTGTCCTGTTGAGACATGGACTCCACAAGCCCTCTGAAGGTGTGCTGTGGTATCTGGCACCAAGTCGTTAGCAGCAGATCCTTTAAGTCCTGTAAGTTGCAAGGTGGGGTCTCCTTGGATCAGACTTGGTTGTCCAGCACATCCCCCAGATGCTTGATTGGATTTAGATCTGGGGAATTTGGAGGCCAAGTCAACACCTTTGTCATGTTTTTGCAATTTTTGCAGTGTGACAGGGTGCATTATCCTGCTGAAAGTTGCCACTGCCATTAGGGAATACCGTTGCCATGAAGGGGTGTATTTGGTCTGCAACAATGTTTAGGAAGGTGGTATGTGTCACAATGATCACACGCATCAGTGAGCCTTGGGCGCCCATGACCCTGTCGCCGGTTCACCGGTTGTCCTTCCTTGGACCACTTTTGGTAGGTATTATAACCACTGCATCCCGGGAACACACCACAAGACCTGCCGTTTTGGAGATGTTCTGACCCAGTCGTCTAGCCATCCCAATTTGGCCCTTAAAGTGGCTCAGATTTATACACTTGCCCATTTTTCCTGCTTCCAACACATCAACTTTGAGAACTGGCTGTTCACTTGCTGCCTAATATATCCCTCTCCTTGACAGATGCCATTGTAATGAGATAATCAATGTTATTCACTTCACCTGTCAGTGGTTTTAATGTTATGGTTGATTGGTGTATATCTGAGCTGCCCTTTCTGGATGAATGTATTAGTGTAATATAAAATTAGCCTTGTGAAGCACTGAATGTAATTGCTGTTTTTTTCTACATTTCTAAACCTGTATCAAGCTAAATTTTGCACTAAAATAAATATTTACTGGGCATTGGATATTTATAAACACTGACCATCCAGTTTATTAGGAACATCTGTACACTTGTTAATTGTTGCAATTTTCCTGCAATCATCTACCCATCATGTGCCAGCAGTGCAGTGCATAAAATCATGCAGTTACAGGTCAAGACCTTCAGTTAAAGTTCACATCAGAAGGGGATAAAGTGTAATATCAGTGATTTTGACTGTGACATGGTTGGTTTGAGGTTTGGGATTTTCAACAGTCTCTAGAGTTTATAAAATGTTGCTTGGTCTTTTTCCAATCTTTACCTGTCCAGTTTCAGTGAGTCTGTGTCCACTGTAGCTTCCTGTTCTTGGCTGGCAGGAGTGGAAACTGATGTGGTATTCTGCTGTTGTAGCCTATCCGCCTCAAGGTTGTGTGTTCTTTTCTGCTCACCATGGTTGTCAAAAGTGGTTATTGGAGTTACTGTAGCCTTCCTGTCAGCTCGAACCAGCCTGGGCATTCTCCCCTAACCTCTCTCCTCAATAAGGTGTTTCTGGTCATAGAACTGCTGCTCACTGGATGTTTTTTTGGTTTTCACACCTTTTTGTATAAATTCTATATTATGTGAAAATCCCAGGAGATAAGCCCCTGAGATCACAATTTCCCCCATTCTAATGTGTGATGTGAACATTAACTGAAGCTCTTGACCTGTATCTTCACGATTTTATGCATTGCGCTTTTTGGCTGATTGGGTAATTGCATGAATGAGCAGGTGTACAGGTGTTCCTAATAGTGGCTGGTGAGTGTATATTAGACTAGATGTTCTTGTTTGGAAGGGCATGTGTACTGCACAATTTTTTCCAGCCATAAATTTGTTTATTTAATAATTTTTAAAGAAAAAATGTTTGTAGTGTATTTAAGAAAAAAATGAAATAATAGTGTTTGCTGTTTATAGTTTTTTGACTGATTAGCTCTTCATGTTCTTCTCAACAGTTTTTTGTAAATAGTTTGTAAAATGAGCCAAAATGAACAAATTAAAAAAATTATATTGAGCATTGGTTTTGATATGACATTAATTTATGAGCATTACCAATGTTTCCAGTCAGTGCTTAGAAAGAAATCTGGTGGAAAATTGTTTTCTCTTTGCACAGTGATTAAGAGCAGGCTGTGATATGATGTATAATGAAACATAAAATGTGAAATTATTTTACTTTAACACAGTTATAGCATTCCATTGCAGATTTATTCTCCCCCTTTCTGTTATAATAACCTCCACTCTTCTGAAAAGGCTTTCCACTAGATTTAAGATCGTGTCTGTGGAGATTTGCCCAATTAGCCACAAGAGCTTTAGTGAAGACAGGCACTGATGTTGGGTGAGAAGGATATCTGCGGCGCTGTCTGTGTTCCAGTTCATCCCAAAGGTGTTCAGTGGGGTGGAGGTCAGGGCTCTGTGCAGGACACTTGAGTTCTCCCACTCCAACCTTCTCAAACCATGTCTTCATGGAGCTCGCTTTGTGCACAGGGGCCTTGTCATCCTGGAACAGGTTTTGGGTCCCTTAGTTCCAGTTAAGGTAAACTGTAATGCTACAGCTTACAAAGACATCCTATACAGTTGTGTGCTTCCAACTTTGTGGCAAAAGTTTAGGGAAGGGCCATATATGGATATAATGATCAGGTGTCCACATATTTTTGACGGTATAATGTAGATTTCTTTCAACTGGAGGTAAAAAAAAAAAAAAATCTAGTATCTCCAATATTCATATTTAAATGATTATAAGAGCACATTTCAGTGTGTATCAACATATTTCAGGCTTACTTTACTGATTACTGTAATTCCTATTGACTCTGGGCAGAGAAGAAATCAGAAAACATGCAGCCTTTTTATGCCTCTTCTATCAAGTGGTGAAGGCATTCTGTTTTCAGGTTGCTCATCCATGCGTTCGTCAGAGATTTTCTGTAGCGTAATATCTCAATAACAAGTGGTTGAATGTTTGTCGGGTTTATATGGAGTTATCATTGTAACCAGGTTATGAACAGATTAGATTTAGGAATTAATCTGAACAGGAGGAAGGTCACAGCAAGGTCAAATGTCTGAAATGTCAATAGCTTCCTTCCTGTTTGAAGTGTATTTTAAGGGTTTTTCTACCATACAAATTAGCCTAGACTTGCATCCAAGTTGTCGCTATTGGTGGTGTTCTACTTGTTTTCCCATAATAGGCTCTTTATTGCTGTATTGAGGGACTTTTGGTTTTCTTATCATGATTTCACTAAATTACCCTAGCAACAGAAACACCTCTTCCACACACCTTTCACAAAAAAAAAAAAAAAAAAAAAATCACACATCTGTAGGTTAGCAAATGTATTTTAATATAATATATAATTAAATATTTATACAGATTTCAGCACAATGACATAATGGTATCATTTCAGTTTAATTTACGTCATCATAAATTTATTATTAATTTTTCATAGTATGTCTGTATTTTATTTATTATAATTGCAAAATAGCTATCCAATTTTCTCAAGAAAATAAAATGGAAAAAAAAAAACCCAAAACAAAACAGCAGACAGCCCATAAAACGTTAAGCAGTTTGATGTCAGGAAAATTATAAACTATTAAGAGATGCATATCAAAATAATCAGCATAAGAAAAAAAAATTACTAACTGATCAAGTCATGTGCAACAGGATCCTTCAGGAAATTCTTATTACTCTATGTCCAATTGTCTATGGGACTTCCAATAAGATCCTGGCAGAATATTCTCAAATAAAAATATCTTGGAATTTAATAGGTCATCAAGCCAATGTTGAGCCAATGTCTGTATCATTGTTGAAGCAACTGAGTTAATCCTGGAGAACAGATAATCAGATAGCGAGCAGATAGCAGATATGCAACTAGCAGACCTTAGTAGCCATGCTCTTGAATTGTTGCTTTGGTGAGCAACCTTACATGCAATTTGAGCCTCCATCATTTTTTTTTTTTATTATTATTTCTAAAAGACCCTTAGTGAAAATGAAAAAGTGCTACAAACCCAATATAAATATCACACCATAAGCATTTTGCCAGGAACAATTCCATGTTAATAATATGTGCCAGAACTCATTGGAAAGCCAATACCTAAGCCTACTGCACATCTATTATAACTTACTTCAGCATGGCAGGTAACAATCTCACACTCATTTCCACTCACATGGGCCTAGCACTGCACTGAGCACCTCAAAACACACACACACACACACACACACACACACACACACACACACACACACACTGCAGCACTCTAGTCTTTAAGGTTCTGTTTAATATATGCTGTATTTACAGCAAGATTTGTTATCAGGTGTTTCTGTACAGTCTCTAAGCAAACTAATTTGGCACAATACCAAAGCAGGAGAAGATAACTTAAACTTTATAATCTCTTGAAATTTTTCACATATAAAAATCCTTTAATCCTTTAATAATATAATATTTAAGTCTTGCTACTGAGGAAAAACCGGGTCAACTTACAGTGCCTTGCATAAGCATCCCCCAAATCACCCCCCCCCCCCCCCCCCCCCCCCCCCCCCCCCCCACCACCACCACCACCACCACATTATCTTTCCATGTTTTTTAATTGGGATTATATGTCATGAAGCTACATAAAATAGCCCATAATATTAGAATGAGGGGGAAAATCAATATAGTGTGCAAAAAAATAAAGAAATAAAATTAAATACAAAAGAGAATTCATAAGTATTCACCCCATTGCTGTGATACCCCTAAATTAGTTCTGGTGTAACCAGTTGCCAAAAGAAGTCATATTATAATTAGTTGAATGGAGTTAACCAGTGTGCAATTAAAGTGTCATATGGTCTCAATATAAATACACTTGTTCCTGGAAGGCCCCAGAGAAAAAAAACAGCATCATGAATACCAAGGAGCTATCAAAACAATTCCAGGATAAAGTTCTGAACATCTCATGGCAAGTTGGAATGAACCAAATACTGGACTAGAAGAAAACCTGTTTCAGACTGCAAGAGACCTAAGACTGGGGCAGACGTTCACCTTCCATCCTTCCAACAGGACAATGACCCTAAGCATACTGCAAAAGCAACACTGGAATGGTTCAAAACCAACATGTGTTAGAATGACCCAGGCAAAGCCCATTAAGAATCTGTGAAGATCAAGACTTGAAAATTGTTGTTCACCATTCAGTCTAACAGAGCTTGAGAAATTTTGCAAACATATCAGGATCCAAAAGTGCAAAGCTAACAGAGACATATCCCAGCAGACTCCCAACTATAATTGACCCAGGGGTTGAATACTTATGTGTTACAAAAATATATTTTGAACCTTCAAATGTTACACATATTGTGCAATTGGAAAGGTAAAAATCCTAATTAAGCCCATTTCGACTCCAGGTTGTAACAGTATAAAATGTGGGAAAGTTCAAAGGGGGTGAATACTTATGCAAGGAATTGTTTTTTAAGCACATGAAAATACTCAACATACCTAAGTGGATCTCCTATAAAGGGTCATAAGTAATTCATTACTGGCTCCTTTCTAAAATCATTACATTAAAGGACTCTAGCTTTCAAAATGCCTATACCAAAACGTTCACAAACACACAAACAGGAATTCACTCTTGTCACATTCAGACCTCATCTTAGAGCTTTATGTGCAAAGAAAATTGGCTCATTTTCCATTTTCCAATCTAATTTTTTTTATATGAACACCACTGTCCTGTTAGTTCAGGCTTACACTCAGATCAGCTCTCCATGTTTACTGTGTTTACCCTGTTAATAACATACATAACCACCAAACAGCTTCCTAGTCTATTATCAAACCCGTTAGCATTTCTATACACATCAAAGGCATGTCAAGCAAAATCATGTTTGTATCCTGTCACGTTAGCAAAACAAGCATAGTCAGAAATGATCAACTGCAAATGATTTGACATCGCTGTAACAAAAATACAAAAATAAAATAAAGAAAAATCGTCTTATACCAAGACAAATTCAAATATATATATATCTTAAGCTGAAGGTAAAACAGAAACCAAAATACATTTATGGATTCAGTACTAAAGTGGTGAGAAAATAAAGTAGCTATATTTTTCGCAGGATTGATGGCTACAGATTGCTAATTATTCGGAGTCTGATTCGGTTTTAAAATTAAATTCAAATTTCATAGCAATCAGAGGATGAAAATAATAAATTAGCTCAAACAGGAGTATCAAAAGAGAAAGCATTACTGCCAAATAGCAAAAGAATCCTGAGGCAAGACTCCCAAATAAAAACTTTTTTTTTCAGTTGAAATAATAGCAAAATCAGGCTCATTACACGTCAGATTCATTGCAACTGTTAATAGACACACATTCTCATATTTTCCAGTTAGTAAGCAAATTTCAGTACATATAAACCAAAAAATACATTTGCATTAAATAAATAAATCAATAATAAAACACACTGCTATAAATTCACAATATATATTTACAACTTATCTAAAGGTGAAAACATCAGCCAGAATTGGAAAAATCTTTCGATTAATAAAAATACTTTGTAAGTTTAAATCATAATTGAAAAATAATTTTTAAAGGTTATTATATCGTTAGATTTTTGTTTGCTCTAGGACTTTTTTTTTTCTCTGTAATAAAGCTAAAGCTAAAATGAAACACCATGTGGGTCAGTTACAAGCCGAGTGTGGCTCATTTTTGCCATTATACGTTTTTTGCAGCATTGTTAAAGTCGATATATTCTTAATGTTATGAAATCCAATTTCACAATGACATTTTGACAATAGGACCTTTTCATGCACTTATGTTTAAGATGTTGTCTATTATACACTGGATATGTCAAAATCTCATGTTTTTTTAAGACTATTGGTCAATTATATGCCTGAACACAAATACCAAATTCTCAAATCACTTGCATGTTGAGGTACAATGACCAAGAAATGCTAGGAACATGTGTAACAAATATGCACAGTGCCGTTACTATGTATAATCTGCATAGAGCTTGGCAAATATTCAGCGAAGTACCGACTAAATCCATACTGCGAACCAGGCAAAGCAATTGGCTTGCATTCATATAAAATGATTTGCATTAATGTACAATGATCATATAGGGACTAAAACCTGATTATCCTTATAATCACGTAGTTATCCTTGCCTTCCAATACTGTTTTTAACACACCCTTGTTGACATCCTATGCGAATGAAGAGAACTTACCCTTATTTTCTTCCAATTTATACAGTGTGCAAACTAGCTGTCTTGCTGACTATGTTAATTAGCTAGCTTCCTAACTAGCTAGTAGAATAAAGTCATGACGTATTACTGGATTGTGTAGATTGAGTAGTCTGTCTACATAACAACACAAAAGTCTTATTGCTTATCTAACACACTTCTTGGCTTTGAGTGAATACAGTACTGGAACGACTCTTAAAGGAAAAATCCACTCTAAATGACTTGCATGTTACTATTTATAATGAACATTTTTTTTTAGTTTAAACTTCGTTCAATTGACATGTTGGTCTATTTTCACTTTGCTTAGCAGTATCCCACATTACCCACAATGCCATTCGACTACCCGCTGATAGTGGCGCCAGTGGGATTAGCTCTCGCTTCATCTCTGCCTAAAGGGAGCGATGCAGCAGAGCTTTAGTCTTTTAGTCAGTCCATCTCTATCACATTCCCATCTGTAAACTCTGTTCAAACAGATCAGCTTCCAAAGCTTCAGAGCTTTCATGCTAATACCACTGTCAATGCCATCGTGCTCGTCATCTCGTTAGACTGCTCCCTAGCTGAGCCAAGACTCTGCTGTACTCAGCATAACTGCATTGTGTAGCTGCATCGCATTCTGTAACTTCTGTGTTGGATTACTCATTAATATGACGTTGACTGTTGCTGAAGATTGGTGAGAAAATACGTTATTGCTCTTTTGTTTTTAGGAGCTTACAGTGGAAGCTAACTGTTATCCCTTATGTTTGAGATTAAATTTTTTCTCCTACTAAATACCATTGTAACTGCTCTACCAATGCCCTTCTGTGATATCAGCATAGCAAACCCACCAACAGAACCAACCAACAAATTAGCACAAGAATCGCCAAACACATCACAAATATTTCAAGATAAACCCATTTAATGTGTTACAGGGTGAACTTTTCCTATAAGATGGCAACAGGGATTCTGGCTTAGGGAAGTTGATGGTGTGTTAAAAATAGTATTGAAATGCTGCCCGTGACTTTTCCAAAAAGGGATATTAACTAACTGATTCGTCAGCGTCTTGGCAAGTCAGAGCTACAGTAACAGGTACAAGCTGGGATTTACACGTGCAATCTGAGCCTAAGCAGTGTGACCAATGATTCAAGCTGTTACTGTGAACTGCCCACAGACTGACAAGATATACAAAAATAAAGTGAGGACATTTCAAGGCCTTTTTTGCTGGTCTGGTGTCAGCTGTAATATCATGATTAATTGTAAATTTGTAAGAGTTATAGTTGGGGCATGTCTCATTTATCTGATATACAATGAAATTGACCTCACTTGTTGCAATTCATAAAAAATTTGCTTGAAATAGGGTTGATTAGCTTGTGGCAGTCTGAACAATGATCAGACATCAAAAAATGACTAACAATATAGGACAAAGTCTAGATTTACTTTCACACTGGGTAATAAGCAGAACATTACACTGTTTTTAAAGCAAATAAACCAAATGAATAATAGTAAATTGGCAGTGCACAACATTATGCGAATTGGCTTATATGTGCAAAGATTCAGACTTCTTAAACTACCCAATTGAAGATTAAACAGCGAAAACTATCAAAGTCACACGGTCACAAACATTGAAACTTACATACATAGCTGGAAAACAGTAAAACAACTAAAATCTCCAACCCTCAGACTGAACTCGGTAGCTATTTTCTTGGTCATTTTTAATGCAGACTATTCTTCACAATCCTTAAAAAAAGCTTATTCTCAATCCAATCCAATGTTCAAAAGATCTTTTGCTTACAAAGGTCTGGATAAGCATCTATTTTGAATTTGACACAGGGAGAATAAACACTTACTTCAAAACCGATGTATCTCATGTGTTCAGAGTCTGTGGCACTATTCAAAAGTGGTAATGTGAAGCACCACTGTGAAACAAAACATTTTATTCAAATTATCTTATTTTTATCCATGAACTAAATTAATGGTTAAGCATCCAATGTAATTGTTGATGCCATTCAATCATGGGAGTTGTTTATCCAGCCCTTTGTAAGAAAGGAATTTTATGAAACTGGTCCTTCATAAATTTTAGTTGAATACCTCTGATATATTGTGACAAGTATTCACAGATCTACCAGGTATTTGTTATCAGAAGGCATCAAGTCATGAATCGTTAAA
The DNA here is from genome assembly GCA_022758105.1 of Pangasianodon gigas. Classification (NCBI taxonomy): domain Eukaryota; kingdom Metazoa; phylum Chordata; class Actinopteri; order Siluriformes; family Pangasiidae; genus Pangasianodon; species Pangasianodon gigas. The sequence continues at coordinate 6,829,127 of CM040481.1, forward strand.
CATTTCTATTACTCTACCTGTTAGACTTGGCAACCAAGGATCCAAACGGTATGACCCAAAGTACTTCATAGAAACAAAGACGCTACTTTCAACAATGCATAATACTACATAACCAATTAACATCCAACTTCGAAGATATTGCGGATCAAGTTGATCACATTTGAACTGGAGAATTCTAAAGGCGAAATTCAACTTCTTATGATACCTACAATTTGTCAGACAACATCACATGATAATAGCTAGCAATATAAACCGAAACACAAAGGTTTACTACAAGTAATCCAATCCAAAAATACATTTTGTTTGTTGGCACAAGGAGAGGAGAGGATAGGTATAAATTGGACTTTGTCGTTGTTACACAAACCGAGTTTAGGTCCAAGGGTTTCTGGGGACCACATATACCCTGCAAGTGCTGACATTTAACACTAGCTGTAAAAAGAACATCACAAACGCATATACACAAAAACACATTATTTACTCAGCAATTATTCTAGCACTTAATGTCATATGAATGCATACTGGTATTTAGCATAGCAAAAGCAACAGTCTGTTGAGGCTGGGCAAAAGAGACACAGTGATCTAGCTAATATTGGATTTTAAATCAACAGTCTTTCTGCAACTGGGCAATATTATATGATGGCTTGGAGGAAGAAGATGCACTTGGAAATGTTTTTGATATAAGTACAGTAATTCAGTAATACCGATTCATTTCAGAGACAGTTTCAGCTTCCTGTAGTCTATTTGACAGTTTATTAGGGGTCCAAGCACCAACAGTGCTGGAACCTTTTTTTTTTTTTTGTTAGGATTTTTTATTTTGGTGATATTATTGATGTAACTCATTAGCTCCACATAGCTATAACTCATTAGCAACCATTTTAACGAGGGGTGGACGAATCACCAGCCCAGGGCAAGCAGATTTTGTGTCTGGGATATTTGTTTGTTTGTTTTCCTTTCTTGCCTAGCAGACAAATAGGTTAAACAACCAAAGAAAGAAAATAAAACCTTACTACTTACTGACTTTCGCAAAACATTTGATTTTCATGCGACACCTCGAATCCTGTTGCCTACTGCACTACACACATTAGCCGAGGCAATCTGGTTGACAGCAGTCACCTTACAGCTAAACTTACTGGGAGAAAATAAAGACGTCAGACTCAAATCAACACTACAGCTTATAGACAACATTCGCCAATGACTAGCTGACTTTTTTTTTGCTGCGGTCGCAAAAACAATGTGTTACATCGCAAACTTTATAAGGATAAAGATTATGGCTACAGTTTCAATTCATACACTCAACTCATTCCCTTAGTCTGTATTAATGCACTTAACTAGCTGACCATATGTTATTACATTATGTTAGCTATGATTTTTTAGCCTAGTCAGGTAGTTTTACCAAAAACACGGAAACGTGGGGCTGGGCACCACATTAGCGCTTCCACTTCACTGGTGGACTAGCTAATAAATTTGTGATTTGTCCACCCCTGTTACCCCAACTGGGGTCAGTGCTTGTAGTACGATAATTATATAATACTGAATAATCACATTGTTAATTGTAATGCTAATGTCCATCATTTTGCAGATTTCTAAGTATGCATCTTATGAAATTTTTATGCAAATGTATAGTATACTGAGAAGCACAAATAATTCATTCACAGTTTATGATTCAAAATAATATACTGACTCAACATTATATTAAGCCCTAACAAGCCCTGTGCTTGTGCAAAAGTTGTCATTTTATGAGCATGAAGCCAATAAAATCACATGGAATGATATCTTTTCGGTCACTGTTTAATCGCCGATCACAAACACTGTTTATGTTTTGAGGTATTTAAACCTAAAATCCCAATATGTATGCTAATGAAGTACATCTATAATATGGGCGTTGTTATCGATATCAAAGAAACACTCTTAAAAACGTGACCCTCATGATATGTTTGATATGCGATATAAGCTATTCATCATACTACATAAAATGATTCATTACAATGCTTAGGATAAATAAACAAAAGAAATAATAAAAAATAATTTAAATTTAAACAGATCTAATCACGTACACACGTAATGTGTCTCTACGGAAGGCAAATGTTGGCTTTGCAATTATCAAATAATTCATGACACTAAATTCTCACTAAATTCTAAACATTTTTGCAGGTTGTTAACTTGTGAATTTTAAAGGGTATCTACAGCCAGGTGAACTGTACTTACACTATTACTCAGAGTAGCAAAGAGTAAACGAAACAGGCTGGAAGATTTATCACCATATTAGATATGTGAAGAGGTCTCGGTTACACGGGCTGCTTGGACTACACTGTTGCATTCAACATTTCTATGGTCAGAATAAAAATTCTCTTCCATTCACACACACGCATTCGCTTCTAAACCACATGGGCTTACATACATACTCACTGACAACAATTTCCCATAGCAGGAAACACAATCTCAGCGACACTCATGGCAAACACTAACTATTGGTCCATTCCATCTTTCCTTCTCTTACTCCTTCTTTCACCTTCTTCCGGATTTCAAAACTTCTCGAGCCTCCAGGGTTCAGAATGTGGCTTTGAAGCATTTGTCAATCCAATTGGCTGTTTAGCTGTTTCGGGTGGCGGCTTGTGGTGAGCGAGTGGGACAAGGACGGGGTTTAGAGATAGGAGCTGAAGACGATTTGACAAGGTGGCGTGCCATGGACAGAGAAGAAAGGTCACAAACTTCAACCTCAGACTTTCTTAGGGGGAGGGGCCAACTTGATAATTTCATCTTCTGAAGGCTGGCGAATGATATCTGCAAACAATGAGAACATAAGCGTTAGGGTTTAGAATTTTTACGCAAAATGTTAAAGTGACATTTGGTTTAAATTTGGGGTCATATTGGATTGGACACAATCCAATTATGCTTTTCAGTATCTTTGTGTATAATTTGTCATCAATCACATTTTTGTCTATGGCCTACCACTGTAGCCAATTTTTGACTACATACTATGCCTACAGTACGTTGTATGCAACGTCACACACATTTTCTTGCAGCTCCACTGACTTCACCTTGCCCTCGACCCTGGCCAGTCCCTGCTGATGAATAGCATCCCCAAGGCATGATGCTACCACCACCATGCTTCAATATGGGGAAGGTATTCTCATGGAAATGAACAGTTTTGGATTCTGCTAAACATATCACTTTGTTCCAATGCCGAAAAAGGAAAATTCTGGTCTCATCAGAACAGAGAACATTTTTTCCACATATCTCTCCACATATTCTTCATTAATGGCTTTTATCACTAATGGGTTTATTCTCACCACGCTTTATGATTGCTCTTTAAAATGCAGCATAGTTCACACACCTGGAAATAACTATTTTTTGTAATATTCTACTTTGTGACTATTCTGACATGGTGATACATCATCACACCCATAAGTAGCATACAGTGGCTGCCCTAATTAAGACCTAATGTACCACTAAGGGCACTCCTCAACACTGGACATTTTTATTTGTTGCATTATAGCAGTTGGAAAGCCATACTTTGAAATTTCTGATAAAGGTTTAAAAAGAACAATAGAAAAATGTTGGTACCCTTGTACTTCTTGGCCGATGGGATTCGTGTTAGTTTGGTGTCAATTTCATCATCTTCTGAGATCTTCAGCACTGTCGTACGGTACTCGATGACCCGGGTCAAAAGATCAGGCCGTCGCGAGATCTCAAAGATGTGCTCGATGTAGGAGAGGTTATCTGCAGACAGAGAAAAGAAAACAGCACAAACACATATGTGATCTGTACAAGCGAAGAAACATAAATTCCCTAGAATTTATCTAAAAAAAAAAACAGACATTACTGAAATGGAAATGAAAGACATTACAGTATCTAACACCTAGAAAATTAAAGGCTATTCTTCCAACATGTCTGTCCTCTCACCCTGAGCTAGCTTATCATTTTTTTCCAGGTAACTGAACCACTCTTTGGAGGAGGTGATGGAGTTGCTCTGGTCTTCAGGGATGTCCTCCTTGCAGGCTGACTTCAGCTGCTCCAGATCCTCGTTAGTGATGTTCTCACACAGGTCGCTCAGCAAAGAGCTGTATTCTGACATGATCTGAAAGAAAGAGAATGGGGTGAGAACTATTTAAAAAAAAAAAAAAAAACACCTGAATGGGTAGCCACCATAGTTTCAATCCAAAGATCTATGCAATTAATTAAAATTATAATTAATTAAAGGAAAACTCCACAAAAAACACATTATATTTGTTTATATTGAAGTATTTGTGCTACTTTGCATTGATTGGTGCTATACTTTTGTTATTCCTGAGAGAAATTAGCAGTTGTCTAATGAGCTGTCGTCACAGGGGTACACTGCTTGCACAGTTACAAAGGTGTTTAATAGGAGAAAAAAAAAATTCAATGCTCTTAAACATAAGTGATAATGATCAGGTTTCAATGTTAAAAAAAAAAACTATTCAGTGTCATATTAATGAAAAATCCAGTGTAGAATTAGCGGAGATAACAAATGCTGGACTCTAAGTTGCAGAATGAATTGCAACTTATGATGTGATGCAGTTGGGCTCGGTTATGGCAGAGACTCAGTGCAGCTAGTTAGCCACATAAGAGCTACAAGATGACAAGCACAATGGCATTGATGGCAGTATTAGCCTTAAGGTTGAAGCTTTGGATCCTGATCTATTTGAGCAAAGTGTACAGATGAGGAGGTGAGAGAGCTGGACAGACTAAAGGAATAAAGTGCAGCTGCATCGATCTCTTTAGGTAGAGATTAAGCGACAGATAAATCACACTAGTGCCACTACTAGCAGGTAGTGAAATGGCATTATGTTAAATAGTGCCAAACAAAGAAGCTAAATAAATCTTGGATGCCACCATGGATAACATTAATTATAATGATTAATATGCAAGTCTTTCAGGGTGGGTTTTTCCTTTTAAATGCATTACAGGTAATGCATTTCCTCTAATCCTCTAATATCCTTTACATTTCCAAAACCTAAGGCTTGTTATCCAGAAACTAGATGGAAAACAATAAAAAGATTAAGGCATGCTATGTTAGGTTATAAGAGGAGTAGAGACATGGAGTTCAGGTTAATTCTCCTTGTTTCTGGCTTCTTCTAACTTGCTCAGGATGGCACACAGCTGTCCGAGCCCGTCTAGTGGCTCTCTTATTAAACATGGCTTGATAGAAAGACTCAGAAGACTTTTATTTTTGGAAATATTTCAGAAACTGCTGTTATGTTGTCATTATAATGATTGATTGGTGTAGTTGTCAAATGCAGATTTATATTCTACCCCATTCTGTAAAAAGGGACACAAGCATTCGGCAGGATGTGAAGCTCATATGCAAGCTTGTATATTCTAAAGTGCAGCAACTTTAAATTACAGTGAATTAAATGGGGCAGTACAGCACATCTCCTCCTCTGTATGCACAAACATAGAGCTCTCTGTGTATGAAATGTGACCAAACTGTACTGTTCACAACTGTAGGCCTCACTATCTACCACTATTATGTGGGACTGTGTGTGTGTGTGTGTGTGTACGATTATATGTGCATTAACCACAAAATAGAATGAATGAAACCAAGGCATCCTGTGCACACACACACACACTCAGGAAGAATATGAACCTCTGCTCGCTGCAGTTCCTCTATTGTAAATCGCATATACATAAACAACTGGTACAGAGGAGTGAGCCCTGGCCTAAATACAAGCATTGCAGTTACAATATCTGTCCAGTAGAGGGCCTTAGTAACAGTAACATTCAGCAATGACCGACAAAAGGAGGGACTCAAGAGACTCCATGTTTCAGATGAAAATTACTAGATAAACCAGAGGCTAGGAAATGGGATCAAATAGGATTAAACAAATAAGGCAACATCATTGCTATTTCAAAACTGAGCATCAGCCTACCTGAATAAGAAAATCAAAAACAGTTATATGAGGTGGCCTTGGAAAATCTTTCAAATGGTGAAATTTTTGACATTTTCTACTATATATCGTAAAACTGCACCCATTTCTGAACTGAAATATGTTTCCATGTCCCTATCTCAATTACAAGTAAAGTTCTGGCATTTTAAAGTCTGGATACCACCAAACGTGAAAATAGAGAAAACTGCATTTAAAGATTTAAATGTCTATACCAGTATAGCATATAGTCAGGTTCATAAATATTTGGACATTGACATTTATTGTTATTTTAGATGTCTACCATAGTATATAGGAGTTGAAATTAAATGAATAGGGGCTAAAAGAAGCTTTAATTTGAGGATATTTACATCAGGATTGTGTGAACGCTGTAGAAATTACAGCACTTTTTATATGTGGCTTCCCCTTTTTAAGGGACCAAAAGTAATTTGACAAACAGACATTTTGCCCTTTACTGCAGCTGTCTTCAGTTTCTGCTTGTTCTTATGGTGGTTTGCCTTCAGTTTTGCCTTCAGCAAGTGAAATGCATGTCAACTGGATTCAGGTCAGGTGGCTGACTTGGCCATTGCAGAACATACCATTTCTTTGCCTTAAAAAAATCTGAAATATGCTTCGGGTCATTGTTTTTATTTGTTATTTAATTTTGACTGCTATAATCTGTGGTAGACAGCTAAAATAACAATAACTTTGTCAATGTCCAAATATTTATCAACCTGACCGTAACTACAGTATGTGGCAATCTGGGAAAACCCATTGGACATTGGTGGTTGAATCCTGGCAAACCTGACATCAGTGCCTGACTTCACTGATACTCATGGCTGAATGAGCAAATCCCCACAGCCACAATCCAAAATCTAGTGGAAAGCCTTCCCAGAAGAGTGGAGGTTATTACAACAGCAAAGCGAGACTAAATCTGAAATAGGTTGTTCAAAAAGCACATATAGGTGTGATGGGCAGGTGTCCACAAACCTCTGGCCATATAATGTATATTTCACCAAAGCAATGAGAAAATGTTTTTATTTATGTTTTAATCTTGCCTAGGCTATCTTCCTACAAAGAAGGAGCTAGTTTAACAAACACAGTGATAAAAACAGTCAGTCTGCCTAAAGATGTCTAGAACCTTGCTAGTTGAATGTGATTTCCTCCCACAGTGAATGTCACATTTTGATCAAGCTGTTGGAAAGCAAACGGTCATTGCTAATAAGCTTAATCAATTCAGTTTGTGATCAGAATTGTGATTGAGATGCATGCAAAAGATAAACATAGCTCGCTTCAGGAAAGCCTGTATTTTTTTTCTAAACATTATATAGTAGAAAATGTAAATATTTCACCATGTGAAGGGTTTTCCAAGGCTGGGAATTAGAGCTTTGTGTGTGAAGCTAAACAATGTTGTTGTTGTTGTTCTTTTGGCTGCTCCTGTTAGGCATCGCCACAGCGGATCATTGGTCCGCATTTGGCACAGTTTTTACACCGGATGCCCTTCCTGATGCAACCCTCCCCAATTTTATCCGGGCTTGGGAACCTGGGCCACGGCAGTGCGAGCACCGTGGCCTAACCACTAGGGGACCGATGTTAAATATTAAAAATATTCAAAATATTAGCCTAAATACGTTAGCCTAAATCATATTTGATATCAGTGATTATCAGTGATTTTTGTCACCAAGACACTGTTGTGGAAGTCACAGGAGACCAGTTTTTGAAATACTCAAACCAACCCTCCTGTTGTGCATGAAAATCCCAGGAGATCAGCAATTTCTGAAATACTCAAATAAACAATGCCATGGTCTAAGTCACTGAGATCACATTTTTTCCCCATTCTGATGTCTGATGTGAATATCAACTGAAGCTCTTCAACTGTAAATGCATGATTTTATACATCGCACCACTGCCACAATTATTGGCTGATTGGATAATTGCATGAGCAGGTGTACTGGCGTTCTTATTAAAGTGGCCTGTGAATGTACAAGGCCTGAGACACAATGAGAGAATGGTAAAGTTTTGGAGGCTGGAGATACTGTCATACTTTTATGCTTTAGGAATATCTGTCTTGCACTTCTTTCTGGAGTCATTACAATACAGTACAAAGAGCCAAATACTTGGCCTTCTTTGCATAAAAGCATATGACAGTAATATATGTAAATGTTAGCATGCTGTGTCATAATTTGTCAAACCATTATATCTTTATCTCAAATGTGTTTTACCTAGTAATGTTATTCCTGAACCGCAGACCCCCCCCCCCGGCAGCTCTGTGTGTCTAGTGCAGCTTCATTAAAATGCTCGAGAAAACCATGCAGAATCTCAGAGAGAGGTTAAACGGCGGCTCTTTGATAGGTCAAGCTTAAGTGGTAGGCTAAATAAAAGGTGTTTGATTGGCTCCGCAGAGCAAAAGTGCTCCTGTAATGGAGGTTTGCGCTCTCCAGACACTGATATTAGGATTGTAAATACTCCCACACACTCATTACCATAAACGTCACAGTTCATCTTTTCAATTGTGCTATCGCTGAAAGATGGGCACGACTGCCCTGCATTACGCACAGGTGAAAATATGCGCTTATTCAGTGAGAGAGAGGGAGAAAGAAACAAAAGCTTCTCCACAGTGCATTACCCAATTCTTATTTGAATGGCACATTTTCTGCTCTTTATCTTTTTTTTTTCCATTTTCTCACTGATGAGTATAATAAGCAGGAAGCTTAATTGTGACAATAACAGTGATGGATTTTAGGTTATCTATTGCAAGGCACGATTTGATCGTAAGCCTCGTTCCTCTTTCCTTAACTCGAAAATTATTTTTTTGGCACTTTCTTTGCACTTCTTGTCTGTCTTCTCTGGGAAGAGTATGACATTGTTCCCCACACTGCCTGCCCCCCATCAGGCACACGAGAGAGAATTGGAGAAAGGATCTGTCCTTCACATTCTCGCATACAAGCCTGCTTTTGTCTGCCTGCTCAGTCTCCTGCTTTCTGCCTTGTGTGTGTGTGTGCGTGTGTGTGTGTGTGTGAGAGAGAGAGAGAGATGTCAGGGCTGTACTGGGTCTGGGCATACCATTTTGCCTCTTTTGTGCATAAGCATATGTGTGTGTGTGTGTGTGAGCATAAAAACAGTTGGGACAGTTCCACTTCCCCGTGACTAAATTCTTAACCCCCCCTTCCCCTTTTTGGGTCTGGCTGGGAGCCCCTCAATCTACAGGCTGCTCTTTTACGCTCCACACACTGCTCTTTTAATGCTGCAAAATCTCCAATGTCTAGCACTAGTGTACTAGACTTGCAAAACACAATGCTAAAGTCAAACTAATGCCAAATCCAAATGCTAGCACTACAATATTCTTATTAATAACGAGTTATTATCAAGTGACACATGACAATTCCGAAACAGCAGCTCGGACAGTAGTTCTGGCTGAAATTCAAATCACAGCTTTATATTGATGCGCTTGTTGTAACACATTATCATTTTTATACTGACAACTGATTCACATGCGACTTGTAGCTTAATCATAATCATGGTGTTAATATTTATTAAAGAAAAACATATAAATGGTGACATGGTGAAGCTTTCTGTGAGGAGATGTTTATTAACATTATGAAAGGAGTCTCTAGTGTCAGCGCTTCATAATAAGTTAAAGGTAAAGCTGCTCCTGTGCGTTTTCCACTGCAGGAAAGTCTTCAGGACAGAGGACTTTGAGTTTTGCGGTTTCTCAGTGACTGCATTTTTTAGCCTTCAAAAGAGCAAATAGAGAAGCTGGCGATTGAATGAATGTTTATAGCTGTTATAACGTAGGGGACGGCTTTTACCACCTGGAAGTTATTTATTATTTTCCTAGTGATTTATACCACACCAATTTGCCAACAAGTCATTTTTATATTCATTAAAGAATGATATGTCTTAATTTTTATCCACTTATAGTTACAGTTAATGATGTGGAACATCTGAGAAACAAATTACTTCTTGTTCACTTACGTTAAAGCAGATATAAACAGTCACATTCTCTTAAAGTCAATAAGACAAAAATGCAAGTTGTTACATGGAAACCAAAGCACAATGTCCTTTATCCTTAGACTTTTCCCCTGGAGGACAACGTAAAAGGATAGCACTATATTTGACTGTTACAAAGTGCTGTCACTGGAGACTCCTTCCATAAACATTAACAAACGTCTCCTCACAGAAAAATTTACCATATCAGCAATTAGATGTTTGTCTTTGTTAAATAACAGCACGTGTTTTTAATCTGTTTATTATTAGACTTAGGTTCCTGTGCATGAGTTGCTATAGAAACAATAACATATTAGAAAGCCTATTACATGTCCAAGGGGCTCGCTATAAACCTAAAAGAGAAACTTGTGGGACAACGTATTGTACATTTTTAGATTCTGAAGAATCTCCATTTATGAAATATAGGTCATTGACCACTTTAGCCAGTGCTGATTCTGTTCTATGATGCATCCAAAAAGCTGACTGAAATATGTCCTGCTGGTTATTCCTACTTAGAAAGATGATGCTTGAGATCAGATGTCCTAAGATGTTTCCACCATCTTGGGTTGAATATGTTCCACTTCATCTATAATCTTGTACTTTATTAATTATTGTCTATTAAACAATAGCAGTGTTAGATCTGATGGATTTTGAATGGTCACTTAAAAATAACTATTAAAATCCCTTGTTAAACAGATTATGCTCAGTCATCTAGGAAGTTTCCTATAATATATAAGCTAATAATCTAAAACGAACACTAACAAGATACAAATTCAAGCATTTGGAGGCTGAAAGTAGGTAAATGCTCATGGGCTGATGTGCATATGAATGAAAGGAGATAAAAAAAGTGATATGATAAAAGTGATAAATGATACTAAGAAGCATTTTGGAATATGAGAAAGCAAGCATGAAAGCCCTGAATCACCTGAATCAAATTTGGAGTGATACAGCTTTAATTGCCAAGTAAATGTATTGACACTCCAATTGAGCTTTTCAATTATTTGATTGTTCTAACAAAAGATCTGCAAACCTTCATCCGTCTTCACCAGCCTCCTTTTGATCCCACCCATTTCCACTATCTCTTTTAGAAATACAGTGCATTGATGCATGAATGTGCATGCATGTGTGTCTGTGTTTGTGTATATGTGTGTATGTGTGTGGTGTATGTGTGTGTGTGTGTGTGAGTGTGTGTGTGTGTGTGCGCAAAACCCAGCCATGGCACTACCACCGCAACGCCATTCACCCTTCACACGGCTGAGATTGCCATGACAACCAGACCGAGCTTGCCTTTTAGAGACGAGAGACTGTAACCTAGCAACAGGGCAAGAGTGTAACCCCCAACGAAGTTTCCCGCTTCGCCCCTCGGACCCGGCCCTCCAGGAAGAAAAAGAGTCACAGAACAAATGACAAAGAGAGATGGAACAACTTAGTAAATGACTGAAAGGAACATAATATCATTCACGAGACAATCACTATGTGATTGTGAACACACACACACATATATGCACTCACATCTACACTTATATAGAGACAAACACTTCGTGTTGCCATTTATACATAACACATCCATATTTAGAGCGGTACAAAATATGAGAAATGATCATTTTAAATGGATAGTACAAAAGAAAAGTCAAGAGACTGTAAAAAAGATCTTTCTTTCATTTCTAAGCCAGCAGATGTCATTTCTAAGCTGAAATGAAAAATAAAACAACATGCTGTTGTTGTATTACTCACTCTGTCTGCAAAACGTTCCACCAGTGAACCACACACGCTGTCTCTCAGGAGATCTAGTGAAGATGATTTAAAGGAATATTTCTTATTTCCAACAGAGCTACTCCCGATGACATCAGCAGGCTCGCTATTTAACCACTCTACAGTGTGCACTAATGCAGGCTTCAAGGCTGGAGCCATGAACACACATCTCTCTCTCTCTAATGATGGTGATTTGTTCTCATTATTCAGTGTCAATGGGCAAAATTGCTGTCAAAAATGGAGCTGTTTGTCACGGTATTTCATTTTTCAGAGAACTCTCATGGAAAGAAATGACAGAAAACAACATTTTTATTTTATGCCATATTAAATTTGTAAATTATAATATAACAAAATACAATTTATAACCTACCACAACTCATTTTATACGTCAGTTATATAAAGAATGAAAAATCCAATCCACCCAGTTTGATTTTGATACTCATCTGATGAATTTCTGTTTATCACAAATAATCCAGGCAAAACAATTTTATTGTTTTAGCTCAAAAATCAGTTTACAATAAGGAATGAATCTGGGTTGTGCCAAAAATCGATTCCAATCAATCTGGTTTTATGCATCTTCTCAAACATTGCAACAGGTTCCTGGTTAGCTGTTGTTGGCTTGAACGTGCTAAGAAACTGTAGTGAAAAGTTACCATGGCAACTCTGTGATTAACGAGAACTTGGCAAGACAGATCTTACTGGCTTGATCACACACATACACATATACACACAACTGTGAATTAATCCACTCCAACAATCTGTCAGGTTAGTACTATTATTATTGGAAAGGCTGAATTGCAGGCACATTATCTCACACACTGGGCCACTGGATACAAACAAATTTATTCGTAAATTGTTCGCAAGAGCATCCATCCGTTCTCTGTACTGCTTATCCTACACAGGGTCACAGGGAGCCTGGAGCCTATCCCAGGGGACTCGGGGCACAAGGCAGGGGACACCCTGGATGGGGTGCCAACCCATCGCAGGGCACAATCACACACTACAGATAATTTAGAAATGCCATTCAGCCTACGACGCATGTCTTTGGACTGGGTGACCAGAGAAAACCCCTGAAGCACGGGGAGAACGTGCAAACAGGGCGGAGGCAGGAGTCGAACCCCCAACCCCAGAGGTATGAGGCAACAGTGCTAACCACTAAGTCACCGTGCCCCCTCACAAGAGATCTGGCATTCATGATGATCCATACAGTTCGGAAAAACATTCATATTCTATGCCAGCTGCTGAGTTTGTCTAAGTTTATGTATAAGGAGACTCACTAATGTGAACTTTGTTCAATTCAATTCAATTCAGTTTAATTTGTATAGTGCTTTTAACAATGGACATTGTCACAAAGCAGCTTTACAGAAATAAATACATTCAAATTAAATTAAACCAAAATAAATTGTAAATATGTAAATTTATCCCTAATGAACAAGCCAGAGGCGATGGTGGCAAGGAAAAACTCCCTGAGACGACATGAGAAGGAAACCTTGAGAGGAACCAGACTCAAAAGGGAACCCATCGTCATCTGGGTGCTAACGGATCGTGCAATTATAAATAGATCCCCTCTATAACGATGTACTAAATGGACAAATAGTGCAGTTGTGCAACTAGTAAATTCATCACAGTTTTCACAAGAAGTCCGGTTTGTTAAACCTATCCACTGACCACCGATTGAGTCCTGAGTACAAAGCTGCCCGTGGCAACCACAGCCCCAAAGCCACCACAGCAATCAGTCCCAACTTTGTTAAATTCAGTCATTTTATATTAATGATTTAAAAGAAAATACTCCAAAAAATATAAGACTAGCCATTCAATTAGACAAAAGAAATGCCATCCTAACAGGAAATAGATTTAGTGTGTGTCTATGGTAGCTGACACGCTTCAGTGGCTGAGCTGGAAGATTTAGTGCATGCTATGCTTAGGAGGTGCTCTTTCACTGCTTTGTCATCATTTTGTCATTTTCAGCTTTTTAAGCCTTGCCTTTTATAAAGTTTTGTCGGAGTTACTAATTGAAATCAGCGATGCCATCAGTCCTGCCGTCACAGGGGGACAGCCAAGGAGGCTGTCCTGAGCCCAGACTGTATCTGGGGTGCAGGAGAGTTTAATAATCCACTGACATGCAGAATAAAACTCTAAAATATGTTTATTTGAACAAACAATGATGCTAAAAAATGTAAGTCTATGCGTCATACAGTGGATACAAAATGTCTACACATGCCTGTTAAAATTGCAGGTGCTGGAAGGTGAAATTTTTCTTCATCATCAGCTGTCTAACAGAGGCCGGCAGGTTTTGTGCCAAAATAGAGCAATCTATGATTTTGTTTATCTTGTCTTAAGCTGAAGACAGGCAGCCCCATAGCATGATGCTGCCACCACCATGCTTCATCGTGTGTATGGTGTACACACGATGGGTGATACGCTGCCTTGTTTTTATACCTAACATATCTTTTAGAATTATGCCCAAAATGTTCTACCTTGGTATCATCAGACCATAATAAATTTTGCCACATAGTTTGGCAAAATTTATGCAGACTTGGATGTTTGGGTTCCATCTTGCCACCCTACCTCCTGATCTTTATTTGGGGTTAATCAGAATCACTTCATTGATGAAAGGTGTATGATAATTACTCTTGAACCTGAGTTTGACTGTGATTGGTTAATTCTGAGCACAGTCACATGTCCCTTTATAAAAGGGTGTGCACACGTATTTCCCCCCTAAAGCATATCTATTTGTTTTTCACTTGCATTTTGTTGGTATATCACATTAAAGGTGGAAAAAGATCTGACATGGTTTATCTTGGTTTCATTTGTATTACATCACAAAAACCTGGGGTGTGTAGACTTTTTACATCAACTGTACTTCCCCTATATTTCCCCTATTTGTAAAATGGTTCAGTCTGCTGCATTTTCACTGTAAGAGTTTCCCCATGCACTGAATCTTTGGCTAATTGCAGAGACTTTCTTGTATATAGAGGGTCTCTGGCTATTAGTTACTTTCATTCATGCAAGTCTGGTGCTCAAAAAAAGAAAAGAAAAAAGAAAAAGGGAAAACGGACTGGTTAATTCAAGAGATTATAGGGCAGAGTTATTAAAATAATATTGAATACTGCATTGGAATGAATTATATTTTGATTATGTGGTATAGTCACTTACATTTCGCAAGGTGTGTGTGTGTGTGTGTGTGTGTGTCTATGTGTGTGTGTGTGTGTGTGTTAAGATGCATTACGTGCTGCGATGTAACTGTACAGTGTCCTTGTATACCCTGAAAGGAGCTTATACATAGAATGCAATCATCATTGTTATTATATAATCTCTTTTCTATAGTGTCAGTTTTCTATTCCTGGCTGTATGCACTGGATTTTAACACACTTTTGTTAACTTCCCCTTATCATTTCCCCCTTGCGGGAATCCCAGTCTCCATTTTAAAGGCTGTTGTAACATTTCATTAGCTTAACTGAAGAGTGTAAGTAATGAACTTTTAAATTAAGCAATGTGCTTTAAATAAACTGATTTAAATAATAATGTAATACAAACACATGTTGTCTAACAATTTGTCTAATTGTTTTCAGTCACGTTTCCACTCTTGATGTTTCGCTTTTCAAACTGCGCTTACTCACTGCCAAGTGCCAACTTATTTCCATCCTTATTTTTCAAATATTCAAATATTATCTGAATATTTCTCTCCATTAAATATGCCACCCCAACACACACATTGGTCCTACTACCTTTGTGTGGACATTCCATTGACATTAATAATAATTACTGCTACTTAATACTGCTAATAGCTAATTAATGTGATTCCTACATCTAAATCTAACCCAAAGCTTAACCTCAGTAGACAAAAGGAAACCTTTTGGCTCTTTTTTTATTTTATGCAAATTAAAACTGCATTTTGTAAAATGGTGAATGTGAAGATATTTGTCACTTTCCTATCACTGTGAGGACATTTATTCTTTTTTCATCCTCACAAAGGGCTAAAAACATGCATGCATACACACACACACACACCCACCCACCCACACACACACACACACAATGAAAGTGAACATTATGTAAAGGAAAAGTTAGGGGTATATGTTTTTATACAGTGCTGTTGAATTCTCGAATCTGATTGGTCAATACGCTAATACGTTATCGTTTCTATAGTAACAGCTCTAATTCTATACTAACATTCACAGGGACTTGTATGACAGATGCTCCATTTATTCAACAAAGAAAAATGTATAATCATAGTTTTCTGTAAGAAGATCTTTATATAGCATGTTTGGAAGGAATCTCCAGTGCTGTCTTAGCGCTGTGTGATGGTTAATACATTTTTTTTAACAATTTATAGTTACATTTAATGTTCTGGAACGTCCATGAGACAAGTTATTTCCTGTTATCACTTACGTACTAACAGCTTTAAACAGTCATTCCCTCACCAGCCTCTTTTTTTTTTTTTGCCTGTTGTGAAGTTAATTACACAAATAGCTTGTCGTTTTACTGAAAAAACAGAAAATATAAACTCCTCTGTTGGAAAACTTACCAGTGATTACAACGGGCTTACGCTGGAGACTCCTTCCATAAATACTCATTACAGATCTCAGAAATCTTCACCCTATAATTAATGATTATATGTTTTAATTTGTTTATTATAAGTGGAGCGTCTGCCATACAAGTCCCTGTGAATGAGCTGTTGCCATAAAAACGACAACGTATCAGAACTAGCACATTAATATAAACCTATAATTTATGTTACAGCTGGAACTACTGTCAGAGCTGCTGTTATAGAAAATTAATCCACACCTTCAGATTTGAGAATTCAACCACACTGTTGTATAAAATATAAAACAATAATACTGGTATAAATGTAATGATATGGTCATTACGTTACTAACATGGCTATGAGAGTGTAGAGAGTACACTCATTGATGAGGACAAATTAGTTTGGTAGTGGTCCGGCTACACAACGTCAGAGTGCAGAAGGTTTGTCAGTCAACGTTAAACACCAAACCAACGCAATTAAGTATACCTGGTGCTTTTGCTACTGGCACACAATAGGACCCAAGACACACAATCGACCACAACCGAACTGAGAACCGCACTGAGAAACATCCACACTGCAGAAAAGTTCGACTTTGTGAATATTCGTGAATACCCATGCGGGTGGGCCACATGGAACTTATTCATATGGAAATACCATTGTAAACACAACACATGTCAAAGCAGAAATAATTTCCTGTGCAGAACATCTGACGAGTCACAGCTGTGCTTTCAAACACTATCACATTAAAAGTGATGTAACACTGCATTGATTATTAGTTTTTAAGAGGCTCAGTCTTAGCCTTTAGCACATAAACGCACATAAATACAGCAACATGTGCAATCCAGACACACAAAATGAAAACACAACCACCGTGCCAATGCACGAGCGAGAAAATGTAGGCCAGTCAGTTTTCTATTTTCAGAAATCCTCTGAGCTTAACCTACAGAGTCACGATACATCAGCTCACATCGGCGCAGCTGATCCTGACGCGCACTCTCACTCTGGCACACGCATACATACAGAGGTACAGGACGAATAAAGAGGAAATACATGTGTGTGTGTTTGTTTGTGTGTGTATCTTTAGGGGGTCTGGCTTCCTTATAGTTTGAGACTTACTCATCTCACATCTGGTTTACTTCACATTCCTCAGTACTGTGGAGCCAGATGGTCCTTACAACATGCGCGCACACACACACACACACACACACACACACACAGAAATCTCTTCAATCCTGAGTGCACTCTGGGTTACAGTTCAGCTCCTATATTGAACTTTAGAGCAGATACAGTATTGCTGAAGTTCAGAGGTAAATCGAGCTATCGATGGTGTGTGTGTGTGTGTGTGTGTGTGTGTAAGTAGGCACTGAGGTCGAAAGTCAACATGGCAAATATAATTTGAAAACAGCAGATATTTTTTTCAATCTACATACATTATTGCACTCATGCACACACACACACACACACACAATATAGTTACACACACATTCTGCAGCGCTCAATGTAAATTCAGACTGCAAGAATAAAAGACATTAGTACAAGGACACTCTACTTCCATTTATTGCTTTACTTCTTTAGTGTCCCCTTTTTTCCCTCTACCTGTTTACTTCTTTCCGTCTATTTGTTCTCTCGAGTTGGAGTCCGGCCCAATCGTCATGGAGACTCAGCTGTGATTGGCGGGCCAGACTTAGTTCCTGCCATTACTATGGGAACGCTTCCTGGCCGGACTTAGAGGGCAGAGGAAATAACAGCAGCTGGACTGAACACTGGAGTTACAGTAAGACACCCGTTAATCATTTCCACTCTCTCTCACACACACACACACACACACACACACACTGTCTCTGTCTTGCTTGAGAACTCTCTTTTTCTTAGATGAGTGTAATGGAGGCTTTTAGCCATAGATAAATCAGAGAGAACAATATAATCATGACCATACAATCTTTCTCAGCAGCATTATTCATGCTGATTCTAATTATCTTACAGTGCAGAATGACTCTTTATAGCTTTTATCACAAAGTGATAACAGGAACTAACTTGTCCTGATGTTCCACAAGATTAAATGCAACTATCCATTATTACAAATAATCGTTCGTTAACAAAAAATGTGGTTCGGGGTGATAACACTAACTCTGCTTTGTGTCAGGCCGCATCACACCATCCAGACACTGATTATTTTCCTATAACGGCATGTCCTGAAGTGTCTAAGTGATTTATGCCTTACATATTGCCCATGATTAATACACAGATAGATAAATAGAATGTGTGTGTACAGATACGTATGGCTTGCTGTTTGACCTAACTAGCAAATGCCTTACCATGGCTTCTGCACCACAGCAGATGGGCAGATTTATAAGCATGAGAGAGCGAGAGAATAGAGAGAAGAGGAAACAAAAAGGACAAGAGAGAGAAGTAGGTCAGTGGACAGGAGCAAAAAGAAAAATAGCACTTCTCTTCAATTTTGTCATCTGTTACTTTGTTGATTTCTGAGAACTCACCACATATTACTCACACTCTTTCTCACTTTTTTCCTTCTTTCTTGCTCGCACACATGCGCGCACACACACACACACACACACACACACAGAGTTATATCGTTATAGCTTACTTTATGGCAAATGCGTTTTAATGAGCATGACCTTAATTGTTAAAAATGAATCAAGATTAGCTCACAGAGGCTTATACACACTCATCCTAGTTTATTTGATGACTCATCCAGAAGTTTTAAAGGGTTCTTTAATTTTCCCCTACAGGATGTGAGTTTTAAACCATTGGGAATTTTTAAGAGAACTGAAACTTTGTTAAGTAAGAAAAACCCAACGGGTGTGTTGTCATAGGAAAATAAACAACGACGGTGTGGTGTCTTGCCACCGAAAGCTGATTATTTTCCAATAACAACACGTCCCCAAGTGTTTTATTCCTCTTATACAGCAGCAATTTGCAGACAATTATAACTTTTTATTTATTAATGAATGGCAGGGCATGTTTTTTATCGGTTACATTTAATATTGTGGAAGTTATTTCCAGTATAATTCTCAGTTTAACAGATCATAGTGTGGACATCATACATTAAAAAGTCATAGTACGAAAACACCTCAAAATAAAAAGAGGATGCTGACCTTCCATAAGTGCACACAAGCATCCCCTAAAACTACGTAAGCATCCAGTACAGAGGAATGTAAAATCATTTCTGCTTTAATGGACAGACAGCACCGAAGGAAGCTACTTCACTGACCTACTTTCTGAATCTCACAGCTCACACACAACACAAACACAGCAAATGGCTGCATATGAAATACATGAACGTGTAAATAAAGGTCATTAGTAGTCAGACGCCACTCATCCTGCTAGTCATTTATGTGTCTTGGCCTTCCAAATAGATTGGTATTTGGAGCTATGCATGATTTCCTCTTTCTTGACTAGAGGCCAGTGCCAGCTGAAGAGAACCAGCTCCATAGCATGATGCTACCACTACCATGCTTCATAGTGTGTATGGTGTTGTTTGGGTGATAAACTGTCTTGTTTTTGCACCAAACATATATTTTTGAATTATTCACAAAAAGTTCTATTTTTGGTCTCAGACCAAACAGTTTGCCACATGGTTCTGGTAAAATGTAGGTGGGCTTGGATGTTTGTTTGTTTGTTTTTCATGAGAAAGGGCTTCCATCTAGCTACTGTACTCCATAGGTGGAAAAAGATCCGACATAATTTATCTTGGTTTCATTTTTTACATCACAAAAACCTGCAATTATAACAGGGTTGTGTAGACTTTTTCCCTTTTATCCACTTAAAAAAAATTGCATGACACAATTGCATGAATGAAGATGACTTCACGATTTCATTATCTACCTTGAATAATGCTAGAAAAAATGATTGAATTTCACTCTATAAAAGCCACACAAACCCAGCTTTCACTTCGTTATCGTTCAGGAAGTGTGCTGAATAAATATATCACCGTGCCTCAGGAGAGGGAGACGTGCAGTGCTTGAAGGAGTATGCGAGAGAGTCACACCTTTGTACTCTCAGTACAAAGCTTCTGAATGGAATTGTATTCACTCAATTGCCAGTTTAATTAGTACAGCTACAATCAGCTCCAGAATTATTGGCACTCTCCAAAACAATGAGCCAAATGTTTAATATTTTCTACTCAAACAACTCAAGAAACATCATTCCCATTTACTCTAATAGAAATCATTCTCTGTTAATAATAGCGTTTCATGGATAGAAACATGGTCATATTGTAGTCAGGTCTATAAATATTTGGACGTTGACATAGTTATTGTTATTTTAGCTGTCTACCACAGTATATTGGAGTTGAAATTAATTAATGGATATAACCTCAAAGTGTGAACTTTCAGATTTAATTTAAAGGTATTTACATCCAAATTGGGTGAATGGTGTAGGAATTACAGCCCATTTTATATGCTTTTAAAGGGACAAAAAAAAAAAAAAAACCCAAAAATATGACAATTGGCTGTTCAGCTGTTCCATGGCCAGGTCTGTGTTTTACTCCCTCATTCTTTCACTTACAAGTAAGCAGATAAAAGGTCTAGAGTTGATTCAAGTGTGGCATTTGCATTTGGAATCTGTTGCTGTTAACTCTCAATATGAAGTCCAAAAAGTTGTCACTACAGGTGAAGCAAGATATATCAAAAACTCATCAGAGAGATAACGAAACATTAGGTGTGGCCAAATCAACTATGTAGTACATTCTGAAAAAGAAAGAAAGCACTGCTGAGCTCAGGAATACCAAAAGGTTATAAGGTTGTACATGGGAGACCATGGAAAACAACCTTGGTAGGTGACATGAATTCTTTTCCTGGTGAAGAAAAACACCTTCACAACAGTTGGTTAGATCAAGAACACCCTCCAGGAGGTAGGTGTATCTGTGTCAATGTCAACAATCAAAAGAAGACTTCACCAGAGTGAAGTAAATACAGAGGGTTTACCACAAGATGTAAAACATTTCTAAGCCTCAAAAACTGAAAGTCAGATTAGAGTTTGCCAAACACATCCAGAAAAGTCTGTACAGTTCTGGAACAACATCCTATGAGTAGATGAGACAAAGATAAACTTGTACCAGAATGATGGGAAGAGAAGAGTATGGAGAGGGGAAGAAACTGCTCATGAGCCAAAGCATACCACCTCATCTTATGTCATGTGCATCTTATATCTCGTATGGCTGGAACTGGTTTCCTTGTATTTATTGATAGCTGAAAAAAGCAGCAGAATGAATTCTGAAGTGTATAGGGCTGTATTATTCGCTCAGAATCAGCCAAATGCTTCAAAACACGGTGCTTCACACTACCAATGGACAATGACCTGAATACTTTAAAAGCAACCCAAGGCAAAAAAGGGGAATGTTCTGCAATGACCAAGTCAATCAACTGTGCTGAATCCATTTGAGCATGCATTTCACTTGCTGAAGGAAAAACTGTAGGCAACACGGACCATGAACAAGCAGAAACTGAAGACAGCTGCAGTAAAGGCCTGGCAGAGCATCAACAGGGAAGAACCCCAGCGTCTGGTGATGTCTGTGGGTTCCAGACTTCAGGCAGTCATTGAATGCAAGGATTTGCAACCAAGCATTAAAAAATGACAATTTATTTTTATGAATGTTAGTTTGTCCAGTTACTTTTAGTCTGTTAAAAAGTGGGAACGACATATAAAAAGTGCTGTAATTTCTACATTGTTCACCCAATTTGGATGTAAATACCCTTATATTACTTAAATAACACTGAAATATTCATTTCAACTCCAATAGACTGTGGTAGACAGCTAAAATACCAATAACTTTGTTTATGTCCAAATATTTATGGACCTGACTGTACATGTGTGGCCTGGCAAAACCATTCACACAGTGAATTTTTGACACTTGGCCAAAATAAACTGGCCAGTGAATGTATGTATAAGGTCCACTCATACGCTACAGATGTGGTAGATGGATATTATGTCAATAATTCCTAATTGTACTGTGTTAATAAAAGACTGCGGTATAGCACGAAGCAGCAATCAGTCCTACAGAGCAATATGGTGAAAATGTGACACCTTGCATTTCAGGTGCTAACAAGATCCTGAGAGAAACTGAGAGACACAGGGAGAGAAAGGAAGTCTCACATTCCTCTGCTTGTCAAAGCTTTCATTTCCTATTCTCTCATTCTTCTCCTCCTCCACTCTCTTTCACTTCAGCCCAGCAGTATCTATCTGAATGTTCAGTGCTTTGCATTCTGACACCAAGCTAAACCAACACACACAAACACACACACACACACACACACACAAACAGTGGTCTACTGTGGTAGTGATGTGGGCATTATCAGTGCATTGCAGATAAAGACAAAAGCTGTGCGGATGTGTGTGTGTGTGATTGAGTGAGTGAGAGAGAGAGAGAGAGAGAGAGAGAGAGAGGAAGGAGGAACTCGGAACAGGATGACTTAACCTCAGTGTTCAGCCAGGGTCACAGCTGCAGACTGGATACACACACACACACACACACACACACACACACAGAGTTGTACAGACACCAAAAACTTGCACATGTTCTGAATTCTGATTACTGTCTCTCTTTCTTACTCTCTCAAAGACACACACAAAGACTTTAAAATTTAAACAAATGTAGGTGGTAGTGTGTGAACATGTTATGCCATCTGCCACCTTCCAGTTTTTTGTTTTTTTTTTTATTGTACTGAATGTCTCTATGGTATAAAATAGTTGTTGGCCAATTACCATGCGCATCAGTACAATAAACGCATTCAACCATTTTGCCCACTCTGCCTCTACGCCAAACACTGAACAACTGACAGGATAATAGTGCTGAGTCATGATTCATTTTAGAGATTTGATTCTGCTTTAAATGAATCTAACTGCGATGTTTATACATGATTCATCACCCAGCCTACCTGTACAGTACTCCACACTACACTATTACTCTGCCGATATGACACACGGTCTGATATCATCACTTCCATCAAAGTGATGATAAAAGGAACATACATCATATTTACAGTTCACATTCCAGTTTAATTACTAATCACATGCATTAATACAAGTGATTACAATCGGCAACACCATTATTACTCATATGTTGTCATATTAGAATTTATATTTGCTGCCTGAATGTTTAAAGAACCTCAACGAGAAATCATTTCATGATTCATTTAAAAAAAACTCTTCCTAAAAAAAAGGGCTGGTGCTGCTTCAGGAGCTGCCTAATCTCAAATAGTTCCAGTTTTCTCCTACAAAAAAAAAAAAAGTTATTTTCATGATCAATATGAAAACAAGGCAGTGCAGGGAATTATTTTTTTTTTTTTAAATTATCAGAACTTCATTATTACTACAAACCAGGGAGTTGAGGAAGAAATAACCATGTTGCAATTAAGAGTTAAGATCAATAAAAAAATATTTGTATCTGTTTATTGCTCTACATATTCATATCTATAGCTGTATTCAGATTTAAACCTGAAATGGGCGTGGTTTACCAGAAGATGTTTTTTTTTGTATTTTTGTTTGTTTGTTTGTTTTTTTCATTGATAAAAACCGAGATGTAGAAATGCCAGTAGTGTCAGCATGTCATAAACGAACACTGTAAATGCATCATGCAAATGTTGTCTTTCTTTGTTCCGCAAGAAACATCTGAGTGCTCGCTTGTGTCTGCATCAAATTAAAAACCCACATCTAGTCTCAACCAGATGCTCTGTGACCCTTTCTGGCAAGCTTTCTAAAAAAAAAAAAAAAAAAAAAAAAAAAAAAAAAAAAAAAAAAAAAAAAAAAAAAAAAAAAAAAAAAAAAAAAAAAAAAAACCTCAAAAACAAACAAAGAATAACGACCAAAAAAAAAAAAAGAATAGGGTGCCTCCACTTTGTATCTGTATTCGTTTAGAACATATGATGTGTTCAATCCATGTGATGTGTTCATGTTTGAATACATCCCTAGTGTTGATGCTGAAAATTTTGACTTTGGATGGAAAAAATATAGAACATTTCAATCCAGAGCTATGTGTCGGTATCAAGGTTGCTACTGGATTGAAACTCTTGATTGGTATTGGTATAGACTTGACAAATTTGCTCCAGCAATCCACAGTGTTTTCTGTCATTACCTTCTGTCATGTGTGTGTTATGTGCTGATAGTTTTAAAGCATGCCACATTTATGCCAGCAAATTTACACCAGATTTTCCACATGGACTTCACAATTGGAAGGTAAAAATTGTTAGTGGTGAAACTGCTGTTTACCTGCTACAGTGACAGGCTCAATGTACAGTAAATTTCAGACCCTGCTCACACAAACACTAAAAATAACTATCAGCATAACAGTAAAATGTGTCATTTTCACATTTCCAAATAGACTACAGTAAAAATGACAGACGCACAAACTAAAAGATACATTATAAAGTCACTAATGCTGCATTCACTCACAGAAACAGAAGAAATCACACAAGACATAAACTAGGGTTAGGTTCTAACAGTAACTGCAGCATACTGTAACGTATGTAAAGAATAAAGCACTACAGTTCATGCTTTTATAGGAAAATAATCAATGACCACCCTGAAGTGATGCATTCGTCTTATTTTACAGTTTGCAATTGATTACAATTTTGCATTTAAGACCAACACGGTGTATAGCGTAACAGCCGTTCCCTCACCCACCTCTCTTGTATTTTTCTCTCTCGTGAAACTTAAAAAGACCAAAAACCAAAACGCAGGTTGTCATGTTACCAAGAAACTGGATAGCCTCCATCCTGAAGACTTCCCCATGTTAGAAAACCTAAAGTTACAGCCAGTTGCATAGTACTGACACTGGAGACTCCTTCCAAAAATGCTAAATAAACATCTCCTTACAGAAAACATCACCATATCAAAAGAAAAATATTCATTTATCTCGTGCACCGACCATGCAAGTTTCTATGGAAGTCATGAGCACAATAATATAAACCTTGCAGCCAGAACTACTGTCATAGCTACTGTTATAGAAAATTAATCAACACCTTCGGACCAAGCAAAATTGAGCATTCATTAACGCTCTACTACTGTGCTAAAAGCTCTCAGTGCTGTTGACTGCTGCTAATCGCTCTGCATGAATTCTGATGCTGTAAATTGTGCCTAACAGGCTCTGGACACTGGCCAGATCCCCAGACAGGGCACACCTGTTTGACCGAATGGTGTTGACACCAATCAGGGGGGTCGTGGGTAATGTAGTTTGTGTGTGAGAGTCTAGATCAGTCAGATGGGCTGTGGGTTGATGGCTTCACACTGGTTAGGTTATGACTATGACTATGAGCAAAGAGCAAGATGTTATGTTCTCGATGTCCTCATTCATCTGTGCTTGTATTCTTGCTCAAGTTTATGTGCATGTGCATGATTCACACAAGGAATAGTCAAGCAGTCATTTTTATACCTTTATGGACAGCATGTAAAAGTGTAGTTTGAATCCCAGTGACATCACAGCTATTCATTGCTGGGAGTCCTAATCTGGCCGTGCTATCTGGATGACCAATTCGGTGATCAAATTAGCGAGAAAATGGGGAAAAACATATTTCCAGCATTTGCCTCTTTTTTGTTGTTTTTTGTTGTTTTGATTTGGGCCTATTAGAAATTAAATAGAATTTTTTATCTGTAATATCTATTCTGTTACATCCCCAACTCTTGGACATGAAATATCTTACAGGACTACCTTTTCAAAGAACAAACATATAACATTTAAAATGCTAAAAAAAAAAGGGATTCCTGGGTGGAGCAACAGAAAAGCATTTGCACTATCATCTGGAGATTGAGAGTTTGAATCCTAATGATGCTATAGCCATCCATGGCCGGGAGCCCAAAAGAGCAAAATTGGTCGTGCTCTCAGGGAGGGAGGGGTCTCTCTCTCATTCTCCCTTATCAATCACAGGGACACTAGCCAATCATCTGTAAGCTCCTGCATGTTACACTGCCCCCTGACATTGAATGAGCAGCAGTTCGAAAAGATGTGCCTTGGAGGAAGCATGTCTTGGTAGCTGTTGTTTGATGGGAGAGCTGCTTGATGGGTGGGAATTGTCTAGAACTAAATTAGGGAGAAAATCTTTTAAAAAAAATGCTTCTAGGTACAAGTTTGCTCAAAGACAAAAAGGCCAAGTGAGCAAGAAAGAAGTTACCTCAGTTAGTGTGTCTGGGGTAAAAGGATGAGCTGATGGAAGTAGATGTCAAAATGAAGTGAAGTGAAGTGAAGTGAAGTGACTTGTGGCTAAGTATGGTGACCCATACTCGGAATTTGTGCTCTGCATTTAACCCATCCAAGTGCACACACACAGTAGTGAACACACACACACACACACACACACACACACACACACACACCGTGAACACACACCCAGAGCAGTGGGCAGCCTTTTTTGCTGCGGTGCCCGGGGAGCAGTTTGGGGGTTCGGTGCCTTGCTCAAGGGTCTCACCTCAGTCGTGGTATTGAGGGTGGGAGAGAGCGCTGGTCATTCACTCCCCCCACCTACAATCCCTGCCGGACCTGAGACTCGAACCCATGACCTTCAGGTTCACCTTCGGGTTGCGAGTCCGACTCTCTATCCATTAGGCCACGACTGCCCCCAAAGCCCCCCCAAAATCTATAATATGGTAGATCTGACATCACCTATCCTATAATTTGTTAAATAATAAGCCGACGAGGTTCCACTGATACAATTTATACATGACTTCATACAAATTTCTATCATTTAAATACGTTAAAATATTCATGATTCGCACAATAAGCTCAGGTTGTGTTGTTCAACTGTACTGAATTGTCAAGTTTCTTTGTCCAAGAAGCACATACCACACAAAAAATGATTATCTTTGACATATTGTACAAGATATTGCAGAGCTAGCCTAAAATTAAACAAAGGAATAGCAGCATACAGGCCTCAAACTGATTGAAAAGAACAAGAAGATGTATAATAAAAAAGACAAGCAGGTCAAGAAAAGAACGCATGAGTGACTTTATGCTTCAGTGACGGAGGGAGAAATTTCATTTAATATAATGCATTTTAATTATATTTTATTATGTTTTTTGTTTTTAATTGGTATTTTGTAATAAATTGCATTTTTTAATATATTAAAAATGCAAAAATATCACTTCATGCTAGCCAACGTTACTACTGTTCACAAAAAATTTAATTTTATAAAAATTATTATGCAGAAAATCTGCTACATGAGTTTTTTCCACTGCCTGTGCGTTTTCACTTCAGTGAACATCCTGAGCTTTCATGTGGAATATCGGTGCTGGATGACATAAAAACACTCCTTCAAAGGTTCGCATATCAGAACCATTTACCTTTGATGCTGATTCCATGTGGAGTGGGAAAGTCACTGAAAATCAATGCTGATACATTTCTTAAAATGGCAGCGTGATCACCGTGAGGGACAAGCAAGGGGACAAATAACTGATGGCTTATAGGTGAATAACTCTGATTCTCAGACACACACACAAATCTTGATCATTTGTAGTGCTCATGAGAACACCGCCACTTAGAGCCAGCTAGATAAATGTTCTCCCGCACATACTGAACATTTACCTAAAATCATGAGTCTCCTAGCTAGTGGAAAAAAAGCTGGAACTCTTTGTTTCCCACAGCAGAGGACCATGCGATATGTGATCTCATTTTGGACATCAACTTTTCCAAAATCTGTGGTACTCAAGAGGCCTGCAATTTGGCACCAATATTTTAATAGAGCACGTCTAGAAAGGAAGTCCGGAACACACACACACACACATACACACACACACACACACACACATAGACAGAGCCAAATCCAGGACAAAACCGCCGCCCCAAAAGAATTCTTACATAACAGCTCTAAAGCATGGCATGTTTTTATATTATATTTCCTTACCTATCTTATCAAGTGCTATCATTCCGCTTTGTCCCAACACACAAAAAAAAAACATCTGTTGCCTTTGCACTGAGAGATTCTGCTGCTATTTGATACATAATGAAGGATGCACAATGTGAATGACAGACCAGCGGAAATTACATTGTGCAGGAGGGGGAAGCTC
Source organism: Pangasianodon gigas (assembly GCA_022758105.1). Taxonomy (NCBI): domain Eukaryota; kingdom Metazoa; phylum Chordata; class Actinopteri; order Siluriformes; family Pangasiidae; genus Pangasianodon; species Pangasianodon gigas. The sequence goes on from CM040481.1 coordinate 6,857,292, forward strand.
ACTGAGAAACAAAGAGCAGGGTTGGGACAGCAAGGCAGACAGGGTTTATGGATCTGACAAAGTAGCAAATCCAATGAAAACAAATGCCAAGTAAAAAAAAAAAAAAAAAAAAAAAAAAAAAAAA
>CM040481.1:6859530-6871145 GCA_022758105.1 Pangasianodon gigas
CTCTCTCTCTCTCTCCCTCCCTCCCTCCCTCGGAGTGTGTGTGATTCTCTCTCTCTCTCTCCCTCTCTCTCTCTCTCTCTCCCTCGGAGTGTGTGTGACTCTGTCTCTCTCTCTCTTTCTCACTCTTTCTCTCTCTCTCTCTCTCTCCCTCCCTCGGAGTGTATATGATTCTCTCTCTCTCCTCCTCTCTCTCTCTCTCTCTCTCCCTCGGTGTGTGTGATTTTCTCTCTCTCTCTTTCTGCCTCCCTCTCTCCCTCCCTCTGAGTGTGTGTGACTCTCTCTCTCTCTCTCTCTCTGTCTCTCTCCCGCCCGTCATCCCTCTTTTCCTGTCACACGCTGCCGGACTCTCTCTCTCTCACACACTCACACACTCACGCACACACATACACACACACACGCACACACACACACACACACATTTTTTCGGGTCTGATGTCACCTCACTATCCGGTCTCGTAATTCCTCCTCCTTTCTTTTCTGTCCTCGCTATTTCCGGCACATGCATCCGGACCGTGGAGTGAGCAAAAACACAACCCTGGTGTGCTTATCAGTGATAAAGAACATATTCTGCAGGTATAAGTGAAGCCTGTAGTTTGAGGGAACAGTTAAAGCTATGCTTTAAAGATTGAGATGGAGTGAAGCGGATGTTGGGAGGAGAATGGAATGTGCTCTGTGGGAACTCTGGACTGCTGCAGTACCGACTCTGGACACAGGGGGCAGTAGAGTGCAGTGTGGGTTGTAGCCATCTGTTTTTATGCTAACTTTACATCTCTGCCTTGATGGAATAAGTAGTCGAAATACACCTAAATATCGCAATTTTTGTTAAAAGTATGTTTCCATCCATCTGTCCATCTATCCATATACACTATATGGCCAAACGTTTCGTGGACACCTGATCATCATGTCCATATTTGCTTATATTTTTGAACACCCCATTCAGATTTAGTCCCCCCTTGCTGTTATAATAACCTCCACTCTTCTCCGAATACACATACATCCACCTTCTCAATCACTGCTGATGATGTGTTACGGATGTGTCAGTTGCATGGGCTGAAAAATATGCCAAAAATGAAAGCTTACATTGATGTCTTTTTGTTGTTGAAAGACAGCCCTGCTAATCCAGTTATACCAGCTGCCTGTCTGCAGTGCTTCCAAGATTTCTGGTGCAGAAATATAATATTCTTGGAAATTCAGTGCAAGTCATATTTGAGTAATAGAGTTGGCACATAATCACATAATCACCTCAATAGGTGTTTTTTTTTTTTTTTGATCAAATAAATGATGAAAGTTGGGACAGACTGACATCCTGTCCATCCCCACGCCTGGTGCTCCTGATCCACCACCATCCTGACAAGGGTAAAGCACTTACTAAAGATGAATGAATGAATGAATGAACGAATGACACAGCAAGTGTGTGGTTGTGACTGTTTAGCTGGAGGTCGTTTGCTTAAGTAATTTTGCTGCAAGAACGTTCATTGATTAAAGATTATAGTAAAGACCCTTGATGTAGACGTTTTGGAAATTTACCTAAACTTTGCAAAACGATTGGGTGGAAACAGACTATACTGTATATGCTGTAGATGAATAACAGGGTCTATTATTCATAGACCACCAACACATGTTACCATAGTTAATATTCTGACATACTATATCCTGCGTTACGATCTTATTTGGTATGTAGCCATAGACATTGGGTCAATAATTAATTGTCTCTTTATTTTACTCCTTGTACAAGAGGTACCTTTGCAGTAGTTTGCAAATGCAGTGTGAAATTTCAAATCCAATTTTCAAAATGATCGAATATAGATATTCAAAATTAACCTATAAACTTAACTCATAGCTTGCTGACAGTCTGGGGATGACATGACTACCGATACTACTATCACGCCAACATCTATAAAAATACCACAGATAACACTGTGGCTTGGACCAACCACCTCAAAACAGCATAAGGCACATGGTTCCGCCGTATTCTACACATGATGTGAGCATGTTTTCACCTTCACAGTGCAACAGTTGTACTCAGAAGATCTGAGTGGTTTGAACTGGACTTTTCAATCTCAGCTTGTTCTAGTACAGAAGGTGATAAAGTATGCTGTTACATTAGTGCCAAAATTGATGAGCACAATAGTTTAATTAGTGAGCAGGATTCCTTCTGGTCTCATGCAGATTTCATGCAGAAATATACACCCACACTGTAATCTATCTTGCTCAAACCTTAATACAGTCTCTCGTTTGGCTGGTGCAATGCTATTAGATGTACAAGTTCTAATTTCATTGGTTGTAGTTCATTGTAGAGTTCATGCTTTTGGGTGAAAGCCATATCTGCAACTTGGTTTAAACATGCATGATTGAGAGTCACTGTAGCAGAATTTCCTGTCCATTTCTGCTCAGGTTAGGTTGGATGGTAGGTTCAAACATGGAGGGATAGGAGTATAGCTTTGGATATTTATTTGTTAAGGTTATGTCTGATATGACATCTCATCTGCGGAATGCCGTAAAACAAATTTCTGTTATACTACTGAAAAATCATTCACTCACAGATGCAACGTCAGATGAGTCATCAATGCAATACAGCTATTATTTCCTAGCAAAATCTAATAACTTGTATGTTGTATTAGTGTGGGCAAATATGAAAAGTAAATGTTTGCAGATGTTGCAATATTGTTAACTTTCCAGTCAAAGCAATAGGGATTGTTTCAGTTTATTGATGATGAAAATCTGATGATGCTATTGCATTTTTTTTCACTCAAAATAGACAACAATAGGCTACACTAAGGTTCTATACATATTGGATATTGACATTACGCAATGCTGAGTGAAATTTTCTGTCACAAATGCAGGATAATCCATTTTAATGGAGGATGCAGATGCCACAGGAACATGAACTCAGACTCGTGCAGTGCAGAGCTTATTCTACTTCCCACTTCAAATATTTACGCTTCTTATATTTGACTATTCAGAGATTTTAGTGTTATTGCAGAGCACATTTGGATACACAAGGTAAATAGTTCCCATTGCGTAAGTATTGTGCAAGAATATTGTGTAATGTACTATAGTACATTACAATACAATAAGTGTGGGTGACACGCCTACCTTGTACCCCCACAAAAAGTTTGTGTGCAATTAAGATCAATTTAGGCAAGTGTATGGATAAATGCAAAAAGAGTAAATTTGTATGACAGCAGCATAAATTGAGAATGCAAATAAATTTTTGCTTATGCAAAACAAATTCACATGCAAACAAGATCAATTTTAAGTGAGCGCATGGATTTGTATATGAGAGCAAAAGAAATCCCTGTGAGATCAAACAAAATATAAAATTGTGTGGATTTTGGCAGCGAAATAATAATAGTAGGGGCTCAGCTCTTTTTTGCAGAGATAGGAAGATACAGAGTACATCATTCAGTTCAATCCATTTAACATTTTCCAGGCCCAGATCTCATGGTTATAAGAATGTAAGAGGGATATTTGTTAACATACATGCCTCCTTGAAATTTAAGCCTCCTTTAGAAAGCAATTCTTACTTCATATGATCTGCACAGAGAAAGAGAGAAAGACAGAGGGATGCACACCGAGAGGAAATGTAGGGACAGGCAGAAAGTGAAATAGGGATAGCTTTGCATTGTAAGATCAGATACTGTAGATTTGAATACCACTATGGCGGTTATATGCAAATGATAAAATGGAACTGCTAACTGTTGTTTTTCTATCTGACTAGAGTGAGCGATAGACTGAGATTTGTGTGTGCTTGAGCTTGTGTTTCTCTGGGTTGCATTTAATGAAGTGTAGCTCTCAGGGAAGGTGAAGGGATTTGACTGTTGTAATGCTGATTAATTGAAGCCCTTGAGGCACTCAGCAAATGAGAGCTGCTGCTGTTGTGCAACTATATAAAATACACAGCTCCAGGTTTTGACCATGTGTCTTATTAAGTGTGTAGTGCAGCTTTTTCGGCTGCACTACTAAGCCATTATTGTCATGCTTTGGTTTGGTTGGTTATAAAACACACACACACGTCAAGAACCAAGAGGTCAAGGACAAGCACAGGAAACAAACAAAGAATAATACTCTGTTTGACTCATTTGAATGTAACCGGCAGTCACTGAACATATATTAAAGTAGAATTTTTTTTTTTTTTTTTATGCTGTGGAATTAAACAGGCATAGTCACAAATGCTACTGCACTTCCTTTCTAATCAAATAGCAATAATACTCATTAAATAAAACATAGCTCCTAAGTATGCTGGGTGAACATATTAACATTAACATTAACATTAACATTAACATATTTACTGTAATGTACAATTTTGGAACAATTTAACTATTAAGTTAATATCATTATAGCACAGGGCTGTTGGAGGCTCAATTCTGATTGGTCATAAGGTGTTGATTCATTTTCTATAACAGCAGCTCTGACAATAATTCTGGCTGCAAGGTTTATATTAATGCACTTGTTCTAATACATTATCATTTCTATATTAACAACTTTCAAAAGGACTTGTAGGCAGATGTTTCACACAAACTGATTAAAAACGTGTAACTGTTGCTTTGGTGATGTTTTCTGTGATGAGACATTTATGTAGCATTTCTGGAAGGAGCCTCCAGTGTTAGTGCTTTGCAGTCAGAGGTAAATCTGTCCCTTTAAGTTTTGCAACACAGGACAGGACAGATAGCTTTTTTCTCGGTAACATGAAAAGCTTGAAGAGAGAGAAATAAAGAGAGGCTGATGAGGGAATGATTGTTTTGAGCTGCTAGAATCTATCAAGCACTGTATCATGGCTGACCCTGTGCTCTGACCCAAGCTTTCCAACAAGCTGGGGTATGTGGAAATTCAGGCTGTGGTTGATGGTTAAGGCTCTGGGTTACTGACCAGAAGGTTGGGGGTTCAAGCCCCAGCACTGCCATGCTGCCACTGTTGGGCCCTTGAGCAAGGCCCTTACCCCTATCTGATCCACAGGTGCTGTATCATGGCTGACCCTGTGCTCTGACCCGAGCTTTCCAACAAGCTGGGGTATGTGGAAATTCAGCCTGTGGTGGCTTGATGGTTAAGGCACTGGGTTACTGACCAGAAGGTTGGGGGTTCAAGCCCCAGCGCTGCCACTGTTGGGCCCTTGAGTAAGGCCCTTAGCCCTATCTGATCCACAGGTGCTGTATCATGGCTGACCCAAGCTTTCCAACAAGCTTGTGAAAATTTGGGCTGTGGTGGCTCAATGGCTCTGGGTTACTGATCAGGGGTTTAAGCCCCATTACTGCCACTTTTGGGCCCTTGAGCAAGGCCCTTAACCCTATCTACTCCAGGGGCACTGTATCATGGTACATGACCCTATGCTCTGACCCCAGCTTCCTGGGCAAAAAAAAGAATTTCTGTGCTGTAATGTACATGTGACAAATAAAGGCTTCTTCTTAGAAGAAGAAGTGATAACGAGACTTTGCGGATGTTCCAAACATTAACTGTAACTATAAACGGATAAAAAGCATGACATTGTAGAACCTTGGCGTGTGGGTAGGAAGGAGGACTCAGGAAATAGGTGACCTTTGACAAAACTTCATTCTCATGTTTATTTTCCACTATGCTTTTCAGTGCATTTCCAAAACCTCAAACAAAAAACAACCCAACTGAAAAGGGGTCATCATTAGCTTGCAGCTTTCACCTGGTTCAAGTTCAAGGTTCAATTTCACGCTCCACGAGTGTGCATATGTGTGTGTGTGTGTGTTTATGTGTAGTATTAAAGTATTATTTAAGGTTTGAAAAGTTCAAACAGGCTTAGGCTCTCAAGTGTTTTGCTGTGAGCAGTCAAGAAACAATGGGATCACTTCATAGAGCGCAAAAAAATCCAGCACCGCACCTGGAAGTCTTTAGAGACAGGTGGAAAATAATTCACATTGACACCACATTCAGAAATATTTGATTGCTTCACTATGCTGGAAGTGATGCAATCAAAGCTTGCTCTCATTTGTAGGTACAAGACCAAAGAAGAGTAACCTAAGCCCAAAAATATGTACACTGCAAAAGTTTGCATACCTCAGAATTAGGAACCCTCCTGTAAGAAAACCCGACAGGAGAATTTCAGGAGAGATCATGAGATCATAATGGGGGAAATTATAAGTTATTTCCTCTCCATCACAAGATCATATAACTGGCAGAAAGTAGAAGAAAGAACTTAAGAAAAAAGCTGGCAAGGAGAAGAAAACATGAAAAACAGCATTCATATTCCTGGTTGAGAATATCTTCAAAGATAAATAGGGATTTTTTTTTTTTGTATGAATGTGTGTTTATTCACAATTTATGAGAAAGAAGGGAAAGAAATTGGGATGGGGCAAAAGAGAAAGAGAGTGAGAGCACATGCCTGTGTGTCATCTGATGTTCTGGAATGTTCCTCTGCCTTGCACACACTCTGTGATGTCTCTTTATCTGAAAGAGCTGCTTGTTGTGTGCAGGAATGAATCTCTCTCTCTCTCTCTCTCTCTCTACCAAAAATTTGTCCATGGTGAAAGGATTACATGGAAGTTTGATTGACATTGGAGCTGTTTCAAAATAATAAGCTTTAAATGACTAAAAGAGCTAAATGATTTGGGTAGAGATTTTAGGTTAATAGCAACATTAATAGTAATTTGTATATCTTATATCAAATGTCCCCACAAGGATAGAAATATCTGACAGTTTTGACCTTGTGGGGACATTTGGTTGGTCCCCATAAGACTGTTGTTCCCCCCACCCAAACTGCAGATTTTCTTTTTTAAAAAAGCACCAAAAGGTGCTTTCTTTTCCGTTACTGAGGTTAAAGTTAGGCACAGAGTTAATTAGCTGCATCAATAGTTACGCATTTCAGTGGAAGTGGAAATGTTTTGTGTGTGTGTGTGTGTGTGTGTGTGTGAATGGGGAGTGAATCAACTGAAAAAGCAACAAAGAAAATGCAGAGTCATTTCAAACCCTCTTTGTCTGCTGCTAGTGCAGCTCTCACTTCCTGACACCCAACGGAGCGATGCAAAGAAGCGGAGTCACATGATGAATGTGATTTAGCACCATGTTTGTCTTCACAATTTGAGGTGTTTCATAGTTGCTACAATGTGAATCTTTTATTTAAATTTTGATAGCTCATAAAAACATCCACGTCTTGTCCAAACGTTGATTTATATTTTACATCAATATGGAAACACCAGTATCAGGGTAAACTGTAGCTGTAATCAGAAATGAGCTGTTACAAAGAAATGTGTATATGTTCATTGGCACAACAGCCCAAGACAGTCACCATTTCCTGAATTCTAGTCATTTGTTCATTTCCTGTCTACTTCCTAGTTCATTTACTGTCCCCTCCGAAAGTTTTGGAACGGCAAGGCCACTTCTTTGTTTTTGCTATACACTGAAGACATTTGGGTTTGCCATCAAAAGATGAATATGAGACGATAGATTAGAATTTCAGCTTTCATTTCCTGATATTTACATCTAGATGTGTTAAACAACTTAGAACATGGCACCTTTTGTTTGAACCTACCCATTTTTCAAGTGCTCAAAAACACTGGTACATGTGACTGAAAGGTGTTTCTTGTTGTCCAGGTGTGTCCTGTTTGATTGATTGTTAACAATTAATAGCTCTGAATGTCTACTCTAATGTCTAATCTAATTGGGAGGAGCTTCATCATGGAGCAAGACAATAACACAAAACTCACTGCTAACACAACAAAGGACTTCATCGGCGGGGTGGAAGGTTTTAGACTAGCCAAATCAATCACCAGACCTTAACCCAGTTGAGCATGCATTTCAGGAGACTGAAGAGAGAAACCCCCCAAACAACTGAAAGAAGCTGCAGTACAAGCCTGGAAAAGCATCACAAAAGAAGAATGCAACAGTTGTCAGTCAGTTGCCAGCTTGATGCAGTTATTGCAAGCAAGGCATATGTAACCAAATATTAAGTGTTATTTACTTTAAGACTATCTGTTTCAATACTTTTGCTCACCTAAAATTTGGGTGGTCTGCCACCAAAGGTGCCATGTTCTAAGTTGTTTAACACATCTAGATATAAAGGAAATGAAAGCTGAAATTCTGATCTATTGTCTCATATTCATCTTTTGATCTCAAAGCCAACTGTCTTCAGTGTGTAGCAAAAAACAAAAGAATTGGCCTTGCCTTCCCAATACTTTCAGAGGGGACTGTATTATGTAAAGCCCAGTCGTGCATTGGTTAAACCCGAAGTCTTGCCTTTCTCTCAAGTTGGGTAAGTTCTAAGCCTTGCTTTCCTGTTTGTTTCCTATGCCTTGACTATTTTACTACAACCTGTTTCATTACTCTTTGGATTCACCTTGTTGGTTTGATGTTTGATGTCATTATTGTGTATGACCACTGCATGCTTAAAGATTACAATTCTGGACCGTGAATTAATAAAACTCTGCACATAGGTCCTAACAACTATGCTGAGCCTGGTTTGTTACAGTCATATACTGTATACAGTATGTGTGTTTGTGTGCTAGCCTTATGAGTGTATCCTATTGTAAATAGGCTTTTCAGGTGTGTCCTCCAATAAACACACCTAAAAGCAAGCAAGCAGGTCTTCCTGTACCATCTTGCCATGCTAATAAGCTAAGTAATGGCCTTTACCAACCTCTAGTTAATTACATCTTCTCTGGATTCATGTCATACTAAGCCAATTAGATTGTGAAGCCATGGTGCTTTGCTGTGGTACCCTGCTCTTAGGCTCACTGAGCTATATGGACAATGAGCAAAATGGCTGCCATAACAGTTGTTACTCACATTTACTTTTAAAATAGCTGTATTCTGCATGCAAACAATTTTTCAACAATAATGAAAAATCACATCATATTGACAGAGCTACTGGAAGCCCAAGATTGAGGCTTGTAAAGTGGGACAGATAAATTGGGACAGATTTGATGTACCTATTTGAAGTAGCTATACAAATCTGTAAACACAAGCATGTAAAAAAAAAAAAAAAAAACAAAAAAAAAAAACTCCACATTGATTCATCACCCATAGACTGTCGTCTATTAGGGCTGCTGTTGCTTGGCAACAGGATTATTCCTGAAATACCGACAAAGAATTATAAGCAGAAATGAGCACACTTATCTTAGATTAAGTATGCAATGCAAAACCTTCTGAAAGCTTTTTTTTTTTTTGCTGCTTTTTCAGCCCATATCCCTCTCTTCCTGGCACCAAAGCCTGTCAACAGCTTGTCTAGGCCCCAAACACTGAGCACCCAAGACATCTCTTAGCGCCTGTTTGGCTCTCATAAGGCCAGTGGGCGATGATGTGTGTCTCCACAATGATCCCACAGACTGGCAGAGGGTGAGCAAGGATGAACGCCAGGTACCATGAGACATTTCAGACATCAACAAGCCCCAACATGTACTGCTGCCATGTGCAAGTGCCTCTTCCCCCCTGCAGCTTGGTTCAGAGCAGAAGTGTACCAGAGAGTGAAATAAGGGTAGTAGAAGTGACATGCTTTCATTTTTTGGCTGGCCATTTCTTAGTGGTAGTGGCTTTTACTTGAGTAGAAGTAAAACATTGAAGCTACAATTTGGCAGCCTAGCTGTGTGGGTGCAGCTATCATCTTCACTTAGTAATAGACCACAGAAGCATTATATGATATATACCAGTCACTCAGAGATCACTCAATCAGGTTTAGTGGTGATGGAACAGAACTGACAACACATTAGGGAGAAAGCTATGTGGGAAAATAACATCTGTAACACAAATGGCTAAACTAAAATGAATAACTTTGGAGATGGACGACTTGGTTTAATCAGGCCCTCAAAAATGATGGTCTGCAAGTTTGTTCATGATGATGCTAGAAACTGGAATAAGACATTGGGAGAATGAATCTTCACACAGCAAAAACTACATTCAGTATATTCTGGACCTGAGGGCAAAACTCCACACATTAGGTCATTTAACTCAGAACATGCTACAGACCCAGATACATCATTCCCGGCTGTATAACAGGGGTGTTTATCTTCAAGTGTTTGTACTGGGAGATAGAGTACTCACTTTACTGCCCACATCAAGTTCTAAATTAGTCACCAAGTTACAAGTGCCCTTTGTGTTCACACTGGAAGTCAGAGAAGTTGACTATGAAGTATGACAAACAAATAGATGAAACACACTCCAAATATACACTATATGGCTAAAGGTTTGTGGACTCTGACCATCAGACTTATATGTGGGCCTTTCCCAAACTGTTGCCACAAAAATCTAGTGAAAAGCCTTTCCAGAAGATTGGAGGTGTAGTGGTCAGTTGTCCACATGCTTTTGGCCATGTAGTGTACCAGCCATGTAAAGCCCTTGAGAGAAACATCTGGGACAGCTTGGGACAAATGGTGGAGACCAACTCTCACCATCAAACAGAGTTTTCTGATATCTTTTCTACCTGGTTTCACGAATTACATAGAAGATCATATTGAAATGGGAAATGATTGTACGCAGCCACTCCTACAAAAAAATGTGGTTCAGGAAAAGCTCCAGGATATGACTGACATGGGGCAATCGAGGAGTTCCATAGAGATTGGAGCAGCCCTGTGGTCCTAGTTTCCAAGTTGATCTGGTCCAGAGGAAAAGTCAAAGTCAAAAGTCAAAAGTCAGTGCAGTGTTGCAATTTGATGCTTTCCAATGGACAGGAAAGCAGTTATTCTCACTTTAATAACTGCAGCCTGCGGTAAAGGTTTACCACAGATCTGGTGGATTTTCCTGGATATATTCAGGATAGAAACATGTCATAATAATATTATTTGATATTTATTTATTGATAAGCATTTTAATATATCTATGTATTTGATATTTTATAAATTCAAAAATATAAGACAGAACATTCTGGTACAAACAGAAGCAAGCAGGAGCTCAAATGCAACATCATGGTCACGACTATTGATTCGCTTAATAAGCTCTTTGGATTCTAGGTGTGCGATTTATTCTCTCTCTCTCACTCTCCCTCCCTCTCTCTCTCTCTCTCTCTCTCTCTCTCTCTCTCTTGCTCACTTGCTCTTCCTCTGCACCTGCAGTCAGGTACAGTAATTTTCATTGCTTTGGTGCTATTTGGCTTTAGTCAGTTCACGCAGTTCACAGTCTATATGCAGCTTCAGAAAAGTGCTGGTTTCAAGCATAAACAGGGATTAAGAGATGAAAAATGCTGCACACAAGAAAACACAACACCCACATAGCCTCCTACTCTCAAACATGTGCGCGCGCGCGCACACACACACACACACACAAAATCAGATACAGTTGAGCTCAAAAGTTTACATACCCCTTTCAGAATCTGCAAAATGTTTATTATTTTACCAAAATAAGAGGGATCATACAAAATGCATGTTATTGTTTATTTAGTGCTGACCTGAATAAGATATTTCACATAAAAGATGTTTATATATAGTCCACAAGAGAAAATAATAGTTGAATTTATAAAAATGACCCAGTTCAAAAGTTTACATCCCCTTGATTCTTAATACTGTGTTGTTACCTGAATGATCCACAGCTGTGTTTTTTTTGTTTACTGATAGTTGTTCAAGAGTCCCTTGTTTGTCCTGAACAGTTAAACTGCCTGCTGTTCTTCAGAAAAATCCTTCAGGTCCCACAAATTCTTTGGTTTTCCAGCATTTTTTGTGTATTTGAAC
>CM040481.1:6871245-6892477 GCA_022758105.1 Pangasianodon gigas
GGGTTCAAATACACAAAAAATGCTGGAAAACCAAAGAATTTGTGGGACCTGAAGGATTTTTCTGAAGAACAGCAGGCAGTTTAACTGTTCAGGACAAACAAGGGACTCTTGAACAACTATCAGTAAACAAAAAAACACAGCTGTGGATCATTCAGGTAACAACACAATATTAAGAATCAAGGGTATGTAAACTTTTGAACTGGGTCATTTTTATAAATTCAACTATTATTTTCTCTTGTGGACTATATATAAACATCTTTTATGTGAAATATCTTATTCAGGTCAGCACTAAATAAACAATAACATGCATTTTGTATGATCCCTCTTATTTTGGTAAAATAATAAACATTTTGCAGATTCTGAAAGGGGTATGTAAACTTTTGAGCTCAACTGTACACAGACACACAAATACAAGTTGGAAAGTGGTTTGTTTCGGACTCTGCCATGTGAGGGCGCTGTAGCGTGGACCTGCTTGTTGCATGTTTCCAAATTATTATTGAAGTGCACTGTAGTTACCTTGATCCTTGATTCTTCTTCATGCGTAGTACATAGGAGATTGATATCCAGACCTTGTTTCCATCACTCCTACTCATCTTTTTTTTTTTTTTTTTTTTTACAACACACTACATGATGCATGGCGTGTGGGTGTAGGATTGTGAAATCAGATTTTTTTTGTATGCAGCATATTTATAAACATGTAAACATTGTACAGCGGATGAATCATGGGATTTAAATTCCGCTTTCCGATCCACTGTTACTGCTGTTTTTTTTGATAGAATGAGATAAGTAGCCAGACTATATATTTACTTTCTAGATGTTCTACATAGCCTCTTATGTATCGACATGCAATTAATGCATTAATAGAAGACTAAAAGTCAGTGCTTACCCCAAAAAGATATTTCCTCGATCTTTGTTTTTGATAATGTTTCAGTGTAGTCTTACCTTCACCATATGATAAATTGTTTAATATTGGTGTTGCACACATTTAGGAATATGATAAAACTAAATAAGCAAAATGGCATAGTTTAAAGTGGTGATGGCTGGTCATGATATTAAAAATCTATTATCTGTCAGTAGCTTAACAGTGAAACTATTAGGGTTGAGTAATGCATTCTATCATGAGATCTCACTGCTGGCATAATGCGGATGATTTGTGGGAAAACTAATACACACACACACACACACACACCCCTAAAGACAGACAGACAAGTACATTTGATAAAATTAGATTTCTAATTGTTTTTTCAAGTCCTTAAGCCTGACTGGGTTCCTGCCGTGTTACCTCCAAATACCAAACCTACTAAACATGTAATTTGTACTTTGACTAGACAATGTGTGCTCAGACTATCTACAAAGGATGACATACTATATAATCCACCTAATTCGCATTCATCGCATCTGCGACTGTGTTTCACATGTGCTTTCTTAATCTTCTTAATCACTGCTACTGAAAATGAAATTTGAAATCAAATTTAAGGAGCGTTTCACTCTGTGTACATGACTGTCATGGAAAGGCTGCATGAATATACAGCAGGGGCTAGAACAAAAAAAATCAGCCCCAGCCTCACTTCTTCATACAATTCTGTGTATTTTTCATAATGACCATTGGTGGTGCTGTTGCGCTAATGTCTCACCATACTGTACTCTAGGTGGTGGTTTACACAAAGTGTGGATTTGCACTCTATCAGTAAACTTGGAGAAGATGGCTATCAATTAACTCTTTTACTGCATTATTTTATTCCACCAATATTCTGATTATTAGCACCTCCTGTGTGAGGACATGTTAGTAGTTCCTAATCAACCATTCTGATGACTGGGAAGTTGAGAAGCTGTGTAAAATGGAGAAAAATATCCTCAGGCCCGTTAGAAGACAGTGGCTCAGTGCCACTAACATACCCATCAGTATTAACCTACCTGCTATTACAGGTGGTGAATAAACAGATAATAACTGGGGCTAGCTGTAGTCTCTGTTGGTTTGGTTTTTATCCATGTCCTCAATGACATTAGTATTGTGTCTTAATTTGAGTTTTCTTTGAAATGCGACTCGAAACGAAATCAGATTTTCTGCTTGTTCGTATTTTTGGGCAGCGTCTCTGTTTTTGAAGCTGTAGTGTAAACATCCTTGATTGGTGCCAAATGTATTGTTCATATTATACATTTACTCAACAAATTCATTTAATAAATAATTTAAAAATATACTGTATATTTGCCACAACCTTTTTAAAGCTCCTGCCCACCTTCCTACGCCTATGAATATCTTCTAAACGAGGGTTCTCAAACTCTTGTGCAGCCAAGGAACCCCTTAAGGTAAAAAAAAAAAATAAATTCACAGTCCCCCTCAGTACAGTTTTCATTTTATATTAATTTTATTAACTATTCAAATGTTGGGCAAATTATTCAAATGTCCACTGAAAAAAAACATTAGGTCCAAGTTGACATTATTTAAAGTTGACATAAGTTATATTATTTATAGGCCTAGTTATTTTTAAGTTATAATAGTAAAGTTATAAGGTTAATTATACCCATTAATTAAACCATTCAATTCAAGTGACCAGTCAAATAAGCTAATATCTACAGTATATGAGCTCAGTGATAAATACAACTTGAATAATGGTGGGTTGTAATTTCCAGCACTTTAGCCAAATTTAAAATAAATAAATAAACAAACACAGATCCTCTGGTGATGCTTCATGGACCTCACTTTGAGAACCACTGATCTAAATGAGATCTGTCAAAATACAGGTGGGAAAAAAGGTAAGGAATCATATCTTCACATGTTCCACTGTTATGGCTTTTATCATATCTTTAATAGAGAATGTGAGTATATGTACATTGCGCTCACAGAAGCATACAGTACCTTATTCCATGTCCCTCATCTTCTTATAATTGAATAAAGTAAGTTTTTGGCTACTTTACCCACCTCTGGCTACACTCCACCTCTTTCCCTGTCTGACCTCTCCAAATGCTATGATCTGTTTGAGTCAACAGAATAAAAGAACAGAGGTCATATGTCAAACTTATTAATAACTCTAGTCTCCAGTTACACTCTGTAAATATGACACTGCCTGATCTAGCTCTCTGAGCTCTCTAGCTGTCTATATACATTTTTGTGTGGCTCACGCTCATGTACACAAATACTCCATGTTTAAGCTTTGGATTAGTAAGTTTAATTGAATTTTAAAATATGCATATTTTTGGTGTATTACAATGGGAATAGAGCCAAATGAATTTGTGAGCCAAATGAATGTATGATCAGCACAAGAAGAAGAACCACAGACTTCCCTGTTTTCACTGTCCAAGCAAGCTCTTATTTTTAGTGAGGGTTGAAGCCCTCATCAAAACTTAATATGGAAATGGAATCTTATTGCCTTGCTCTCTGGCTCAACTGTACCTATCTCTCTTTGAGGGACCATATCAGTGTCCATCTCACTACCCCACTACCCCTCTGCTGATTGAAACAGGTGCTCAGATTTGGTCCCACCTTCTTTGACATATCCCACCCCTTCCCTGTTTAAGTTATCCAATCACATCTTGGTCTGATTTTATGCTGCTACTACCTTCTTCCACTGCTTCTATCATGTTGCCTATGCAGGTCCAACTTCACTCCAACATATTTACCCCATGCTACCCCCCCTCACCCTCACCCCCACCCCCTCCCAGAGTCATCAGCAAGATTTGTGTGTATGTGTGTGTTTAAAAGGACGTGTGAATTAGCAGTCCTGCTCTTTTCAGGGCGGCAGACACACGGACTGGACCTTGTTCCTAACTGTTTATGTGACCTGCCGTTAGGAACAAAGCAAAAATAAAGAAAAAAATAAGGAAACTATTTTGATTTTTAGTTCTGATTGAAGTGTCGGGAACATGAAGTGGGGCTTGTGGCTTGGAGTCGTTCTCCTCACCTGTGGAATTCTGTGCTGGGGAGTAAAGATCCTGGATATCCCTGAGTATGATGGCAAGGATCGAGTCCATATACTGACCAACAAAAACTACAAGGCTGTGATGAAGAAGTACGATGTCATGGTGATCTACTATCACAAAGCTGTTGGGGAAAACCACATGGCCAAGAAGCAGTTTGAAGTGGAAGAGCTCGCTTTGGAGGTGTGTTCAAGGGCTACATTATAGTTGGTAGAAAGAAAGGAAAAGGAATCAAGTAAAAGAATTAAGCACATGGGAGATGGATATTTAGTCAAAAATAAATATCAAGGTTTCACTAGATTGGCCCTTAAAAGGCAAGAATGCATCATGTTTCAGCAAAGAGGAGATCAAGATGTTAGCAGTTCACATTACAGTTGATGACCAATATGGTGGAATAGTGGAATCCATCCAGTGTTCCGTTTCACATTTCCATGCCATACCCCGACAAGGCTGAAATAAGATCCAAGTGGTTTTAAGAGGAACTTGTCTATGTATGTAGTGTCTTTACCAGATGGCTATCTGGTATAGTTTGTGATGGCTCTCATTGCTAGCCTGTCAGCAGAAAGTCCTGCCTAACCTTTAAGTTCAACCAGATAGTCTGTCGCTCAAATAAGCCTCTTAACTTGCAAGATACGTGTTTAGTGATGACAGAGAAATGAAGTCAGATATTCCAATGAATGTTTTAATGAATATTAAAGGATGAACTGGAGCCTGTCCATTCCAGTCAGTGAAAGAAAGTAATTTGCTGTTTTTTCCTCAAGTATTCTAACCAAACCAGCAAGTTCATGGTATACCAGCAAGTTCAGGGTATAAGCTTGATTTGCTGGGCTTTGATTGTTTTGTGACCAAGTAGTTGAATGTCATATGAACTAGACCTACATATGAATGGTGAATCTAGGTAAGGTCACCTAAAGTGAGTGTTTTTTTTTTTCAGGCAATATGACAGTTGAGTGAAAAGTTGCACAGAAGTAGTGTCCTCTTACAGGCTAGGCTAGCTGTGGTAACCTCAGCAAATTGCTCTGGACAACAGTACAGAGACCAAACTCGGAGGATAAGAGTTGCAACTCACCCGGTCTCATTCCAACCCTTTCTCTCTCAAACATCCTGCACTTACTGCAGGAATCGATGCCATAAATCACCAGCATTTATGTCTGCCTTTTTGAATCAAATCAATTTTGTTGTTTTTAGATCTTATTGATTTAACTCACTTCCAATTTGAGGTCCGGGCTCATAGCAACAGCACTCCTGCTGTCTATAAACTGATGGCTTTGCAAAAAGCTACCATTTCCATCTCTCACATCAACTGAAACAGATGTGCATAGAAGCTAAGTAGCCTTGAGTTGGCAAAAAACACAGTCTAAATTCTCTTTGGTAGAATGGATCTTCACAAAGGTTTGAGAAAATGATTGTACTATATTCTATATATCAAGGGTCATCAACTGAATGCAAACCCAGCAAAATATTTCAGCTGACCAAGACCAAGTATTTGGAAAAAAAAATACTGTAGCACAGTCGATAAACTTATGAAAGCCCGGTTGAAGTTCAGTGACTCCAGTTTTCTAAACATTAACCAGCTCGGTGTCTGGAACAGAACTCTCTTGACGCTTATCTAATAACAAGCATGTAAAATATTTAGCTGAAGGGTGTTCATCAGACCAGAGACTAGCTACATTAGCTCAGAAAGGATAGAGTGCTCAGACTTTCACTGAGTTTTCATTTTATTTATCTTCTCTGGCCAGCAAACTGACAACATGTTGAAAAAAATGAACTTCAGAAATATAATGTTTGAAGATAATTAATAAATGGACAAAAGAGTTTGCAATCTTAATGCATCAATTTCAAATTAGATGTCTTATCTGTTCAGAGTCCATGGCCCTAGTCATTGGTGGTAATGTGAAGCAGAAATATGACCACTTCAAACTTATTTTTAGCCTTAAGTTAATTGTTAATGATTGAGCATTAAAAAGAAATTATTGGCACCATTCCTGGCCTTTATAAGCAAGAATGATTGTACTTATGTAGCTGGACCTTTACAAATTTTAGCTCAATACCCCTCATACATACTATGTACTACATAACTACGTATATACAACATGCAATTCATTTTTTTGCAAGGGGTTTGCTAATTTAATCCCAAATTGTCAGAAAGAACATAACACAAAGATCATTGTTAGCATGGTTAGATTGTTAGATGGTTAGCAAGGATTGGTTTGAGGTGATCTTAGAACTCCAATACTGGGATCAGATTATTGATACAACAGCTAATCTAATGGACTAATGGATTATCTGACATCTGGCAGCCACTCTGACAGAACTGGAATTTGTGAACATTGGGCTTTGGAGTTATCTATGTATCTATATGTGTATTGCAACAAGCATATCAGCTAACGTCTTGCCTTGGTGTATTGATCAAAGTTGTTTTTGGGTTGTATAACCCAAGCTTTAACTGTAATTCCATTCAGCACTGAAACTGAATGGCTGAAACACTGCTGAGCAAAAACTGTCAATGTAGTTGCACTACAAAGTGCTCAACAGATGCCTCATGTCTTACAGTCATCACAAATCACTTTAATCATTCGTCTCCTGCCTAGTGGCAAGGGCATTATCTCCTGAATACCGAGCGAAATGGTGATACGTGCTGACGTCTTCAGAATACCTACACCTCAGCTGAAAGTCAAACATGTGAGAAACTTAGAGCATGCTATGTGGAGTTGCTAATGATAGCAATGTTAGACCAAGGTTACAGAACCTCCCTGTTAAGTGTCAGCATCTTGAAGTGCATTTCCACACAACTCAATGCTAGTTGACAAAAATGGGAAATAACCATTTACTTATCCCAGTTATTCATTTCATATTTAAACATGCATTCTTCTTCTTCACTGTATTCTTCTTTTTACTAAGATTTATTCACTTACTATTTTTCACAGTTTAGTGGATTAATTTCATTTAGAATTCCAGTGAGAATTACGATTCATTGTAAAAATGTAGCCACCAACATTTAAGAGGGGTCTAATAAGACCAAAAACAAACCAAAATGTAAGATAAATAGAACAACATCTGACATTTGGCGGAGTTGGAAAAAGAAGAAGAAGAGAAGGAAGAAGAAGAAGAATAGGGGCACATTCATTGGCCTGCCTTTCAGTACTGTAGAACCCTAAAAGCCTGAGATTGTTACATATACACATGTTTATTTTTTATATTTTCTGTTTTTTAGTTGTGAGATGCCTCAGCTACATCTTTATTTATAACCAAATCTACTCATAGAAGCCTTTCTGCCAAATATTAAAGAATTATAAGTTTACAATGCGAAATCAGTTCTCACTTTGATTATCAGTATCATCCACATCAGTTCATTCTCATCACCTGAGATGAAATTCAGTTCCGTTCTATTGACTGAATTTCTTTTTATTAATGTCTTTTTATTAGATCATGTAAACATTTTAAAACTGTCATCTGTACAGAGTGTATAAGCACTCTTCTCATTTTGACAGTCGATATCTGATTACAGGCTGAATTTATTAGGCTTATGTCCTTTTCACTATGGCATGCAACCATCCAAAAATTTAACTAAACCATGATATTCATTGCACGAGAAAGGCACAATTGACTAGCAAGGTTTTAGACATCTTTAGACAAACTGACTGAATTTTTCTGCTGTATTTGTTAAACTGGTTCATTACCAAACATAATCTTTGCAGGAAGATATCAAGGCAAGGTTAGAAAGTAGCCTATGTAAAAAATCCTTTTGGGAAAATATATTTGTGTTATTCTTAAAGTAGAGATGTCAAAGTATATTATTGGCAGAAAAACCTCAATATTAATTAAAACCTGACATCTGACGGGTTTTCCCAGACCTCCAAACAAACAGAACCCCATAGTTATCATTACACATTACATCATTACTTTTATAATAATATAATTATAACTATTTGACACCTTAAGATAATTTGTTGTTCAAATTGGAAAAAAAAAACCATCCTGTAATTAACCTAGCATTACTTAAATAGTTCCATAAGTGTGGAAATCAGTTTCTCTGATTAGACGTATATTAATTTGAACTCTTACCAGACTTTCTACTCAGCTAACAAGAAGCTTTACTGGTTTCATGCTATATTACCAGAATTAAACTACAGCCCAAAGTAAAAGAGCAACATTTAAACCAACCTCCACAAGCCAAAGACAGTGTGTTTGCTGCCTCTCATTGCTGATGTTACAGCCAGTCTCAGGTTTTATTATCTAATCTATTTGATTTGCCTTCTCATTAGTCGTGTAAAAAAATGTCCCATAAAGGAAGTCCCTTAAGCTATTGCAGACCTGTCATGGTAACCACAGCATGATTATATGGTAGCTCTATGCTAATGTTCTCTCTCTACAAGGCACCAGAGACTTCATTTTCTGGCAGACTTTTATTAGATGCCTTGAGGCAGCAGAACACAGAGATCAAACAATTAGAAAAAAAGGATGTTTTTTTAACCACTTATTAAAGATGGCTTGAATAACGTTGTGTGTATCTAAGCTAATCTTAAAATTGGCAATACTATAAAAACATCAGAAAAGATAATCATAATCTGTGGAATGTTACAAATGAAAATAAATGCAATGTCCCTTCCAAAAGATGTACTTTTTTGCCTAAAAAAAAGTTGGTTCGCCTAGAATGGCGCCGAATCCAAGAATCCTTTTCAAAGTCCAATGCAGGGATCAGAACACATGCAAATAGCAACAAACTATGATAATCCATATTCATAACATGGTAAAAACAGTTAGATTCAAAACCAGGAAGTACTACTACACTATGTGTGTGTGTGTATGTACTTTTTAGGAGCACCTGTATGCTTCCACGTTCATGCAGTTTTCTAATCAGCCAATCATGTGGCAGCAGCACAATGCAAAGACTCCTGCAGATACAGGTCAAGAGCTTCAGTTAATGTTCACATCAAACATCAAAATGATGAAAAAGTGTGATCTCTGTGACTTTGATCGTGGCATGGATGTTGGTACCAGCTGGGCTGGTTTAAGTAGCTCATAAACTGCTGTTCTCCTGGGAATTTCACATGCAACAGTCTCTAGAGTTTACACAGAATAGTGCAAAAAAACAAAAACAGGAGGGCAGTGGTAGCTCAGTGATTAAAATGTTGGCCTGCTGTGCAGAAGGTTGTGAGTTCAAATCCTAGCACCACCAAAATATGCCTGCCCAAAAGTGGAGGGCAGTGGTAGCTCAGTTAGTAAAACATTTGCCTAATGGTCAGAAGGTTGTGCATTCAAATCCCAGTGCTGCCATTGAGCAATGCCCTTAACCCTTAACTGCTGTGTGTGTATGCATATATATATATATAAAATACTTCTATAAATTATAGATCTTTGTGCAAGATGAAGTAGATTATGATAAGATATAACAGCATGCAAAAATGTTGTTGTGTAGCCTTGGACTAAGAAAAGTGCAGAAGGCTGTGCAGGTAAGAAACTAACAGAAGAGCTAACAAGATGATGAGAGTTATGCAATCTGATAGCTGCTGGGAGGAAGGACCTGTGAAAGTGTTCACTTCTGCACTAACGCAAAAGGAACCTGCTGGTTAGAGCAATAATTTCAGCATGGAGTGGTTGGGTGAGTTCATTTCTGATGACTGAGAGTTTGGCCAGCATTCTCATCTCAACCACCATCTACACTGTGAGTCCAGACTGAGCCCCCCCTTCCAGATAACTCTGTTGGTGTCTTTACCATTTAAGCTGATACCCCAGCACACAGCTACATATAAGATGATACTTGGCACCACAGACTCATAAAAGTATGTAGTAGATTGCCACGTACACCAAAGGACCACAGACTCCTCAGAGACTAGAGTTGGCTCTGCCCCTTTCTGAAAAGACTGACTGTCTTTCCCCCAACTATCCCAGCATATCAGCCAGGTGTGTACCCAGGTATTTGTAGGTCTGTAGCATTTCAATATCCTCACCCTGTATGGTGACTGGGGCTAGAGATAATTTCATCCTGCAGAAGTCCACCACAATGTATTTTTTTTGTTTTTCTTGCTTTCAGCTAAAAATGAACCACTCTTGACACCACTCCACACAGCTGTTGATCACCCTCCTGTATTCCTCCTCTCTCCCCTCTTTAATATGTCCCACCACAGCCATGTCATCTGAGGACCTTTGTAGATGGCATGTCTAAGAGTTGTACCTGAAATCTGTGGTGAAAAAGTGAAGAGGAAGGGAGCCAGAACAGGTGGAGCACCTGTGCTGCTAATAATCTGCTCTGAGAAACAGTCCTGTAGCCATACATAATGAGGTCTGCAAGTTGGGAAGTCCATGATCCATTGTACCTGAGCAGTGTCCACCTGTGCAGCCCTCAGCTTGTCCCTCAGAGGTGTGCGGTGAATGGTGTTAAACAAACTTGAAAAGTCAAAGAACATGATTCTCACAGTACATTTGGTGTTCTCCAAGTGGGAGAAAGCTCTGTGTAGCAGGAAAATTCCAGCATCCTCCACCCCCACATGTGGCCAATTGTAGGGAATCCATTGTTGTGATTGTCTGCTCTTTGAGCTGATCAAGGTCTAGCTTTTCCATGGTCTTCATCAGATGTGATGTCAGCGCTACAATTGTGTAGTCATTCAGGTCCTTTGGATTCTTTTTCTTAGACACAGGTACCACGCAGGATGTCTTACACAGCCTCAGGACCCTTTCCGGTCTCAGACTCAGGTTGTATATGTTCTGTAGCACTCTGCATAGCTGGTCTGGGCAGGTCTTCAGCACATTAGAGCTGACACCATCAGGCCCTGCTACCTTGTCTGTGTGTCTCCTCGGCTGTCTCCTCATCTGGACACTTGTGATGACCATATTGGGGGAAGGACGAGAGGGGGGAGCAGTGGAGGGTTCTCATCGCTGTGTGCTGGTGGTGATGATGATGGACCAGTGGAGTAGTACTGAGGGACTGCCCTGGGGGATGGGTGGATAGGTGGCAGCTGTAGGCCAGTTGAGGGGGTGTGTAGCAGAGGTACCCTGGAAGATAATGGGTGAAAGGGGGGCCATATTTGCCTTCCCAAATTCTACTCTGTTTGTTGGTCACATTGCAATTTGTAACCTGAGATTTTCCTCATCCACTTCCAAACCTCTCTGACCATGCCCCTTTTCAGATTGCCCTCCAATTTCCTTCTATAGGCCTTTTTAATTTCTCTGATTTTAACCTTCAGCTCTGATTGCACACACTTCACTTCCCCTTTGTCACCTACCTTAAAAGCCCTCTTCTCCTTATTCATGAGGGCCTTCAGGTCACTGGTGACCCAAGGTTTATTATTCTGGTAGCAGTATACAGTCTTAGATGGTACTGCAGTATCCATACAGAAGTTGATATAATCTGTGATACAGTTGTTGTGTTGTCCTCAACATGAGGCTCACAGAGTACACTCCATTCAAAAACAGTCTCTTAGTACTTCATTTATTTCTGCAGACCACTTCCTGACTGTTTTAGTGTGCCTGTTGGCTGTCTCTGTACTTAAGGTTTGTACAGACAGGATATGTTTGATGACAAAGAATAACAAATTCCCAGATTTATATGAAAACTACAAACATACTGTACAATGAGTGAAGTTTCTAATTGGCTGAGCAGGAGGACAAGCAAGTGATTGGCACAGTGTAAAAGCCAGCAAGGGTTTGGGTGCATACTGTATATAGCTACAGCCTTGTGGAGAAAAAAAGTCAGCTGCTAGAATCATACAATTTATTTATGCCACAAGGCATGTTAACAGCTAATTTTAGCTTCCAGAGAATTATGTGGTACCATGAAAAGATTCAGAGCTAACCCCTGTATCTATCAGTTAATGTTGTTCCTCAGAGGAAAGTAATGTTAATCATTGATAATAAATAATTCAGCATGAATAGAAGGTGCAATTATGGAACCTCCTTGAGAAATAGATCATGCAGATGTATTATGTAGACTCATATAATTTAATACATAAGTACAGTGGTGTCAGACCCCCAGAGAGGCACATAGCATTGCACAGAATTTATCTACCCTATTTAGCACACCTGATTTACTCATTAGCTAATTACCGAGGCTTTTAAAAGAGGGAACACACAAATCTCAGCAGGGTTATGGCTAAACTCCAGGACCTGAGTTTGATACTCCTGCTGCTGCATTAAAACATTAAACCTAGTGACCCTGTGGAAAGTCACCTAACACATCTAGAGAACATTTGACAAGGAAGACTGGCTGACAATTGCCCAAGCCTATACTTTAAAATCATAAACATTCATAGGATTTAGTGTGGTGATGAATGTGCTTTTCCTCCCATAATTCTGCAGTGCTTGTTGAGGAGAAATTGTGGCTTGTTGTGGATGTCAGCAGGTTTCAAGAGCTGCCAAAATACTTCTACATGCCAGAATAGCTCCTGCTGGACATAGCCTGGTGACTGTCTGTTAGCCACTAATTTTAGCCTCTATTACCACCTTTCCAAAGCCCCTGACGTTCCTCCACTGTGTACCTTCTACTGTGGAGAATTATGTCTTTAGCAAAGCCCATAGTCTTTTTAATCCTATGCCAGCACATGTTATATACCAGTATTGGGATTAAGCTGGCTGTTTCTGTTAGCCTGGGTCTTTGCTAAGATTTCACAGCCAAGGAAAATTTCTTGTAAGTGAAATATTCATTGTCTGAGTAAAGAATAAACACAATATGCTGTTATGTTAAAGGAAAATAATCAAAGATGGGGTGAGGGCGGGGTATGGGGGTGGAGAGGGGACACAGTGTGAAGTGGAGTTACTGTTACCACCACAAAGTTGATTATTTTCCAGTAACAGCATGTCACGAAGTGTTTTATTCATCTTATGACACAGCAATTTGCCACGGATTACATTGTATAAATCTATTAATGAATAACACATCAGACTTTTTAGCCATTTATAGTTACATTTAATGTTGTAGAATATCTGTGAGACAAGTTAGTTCCTGTTATCACTTATGCTAAAGCAGCTACAGTCATTCCTTCATGGTTTTTTCTTATTAATGAAGTTAATAAGACAGAAAAATGGAAAAGTTATAGAACATTTATTTACATCTTCTGTCCAATTAGACTCCAGAATTCACCATTGCTGTGATATAATAATAATAAAAAAAGAATAAATTCTGATTTTGAGGACTCAATTTTTTAGTAGCGCTTTCTCTTTTACAAGATGGGGAGATTGTTTGATAAATGAAAATAGGCTGTACATTTAAAGCTTTAGAGAAACAATTACACCAGTTTTTGTTGTCTGTCAGATATTTCCTGATTACCATGAAAATTGATTTACCAGTGAAGTGTGTGTGTGTGTGTGTGTGTGTGTAGTATTTATCATTGCTTTAGAATTTTGCCCACTAGAAAACCCCTTGGGATTTGTTTAACATAGAGATTCCATTATGTAATCAGAAACAGTACAGAAAAAAAATACTAGCAAATTCTTCAAACTGCTTGTAATTTATAGTTCACATGGGGTTGAAACCATAATCTGACATGATCAAATGTGATGGTCACCTTGAAACAACAAAGATGTGTGTGTGTGTGTGTGCTGATTATTACATAAGCAACCACTTCATTTTATAATATGAACCCTCCACTGCTCTATGAGATGAGTGAGTGGAAAACAAAATCACAGATGACATGATGGAATGGAATACACCTTTACCATCAAAAAAATTGAGTCAACTCAAAATGGCAAGGTGTGCGATGATTAATACCTAGCCTGCTGTAAGTAATATGGATGTACATATTAATATCTCTTAGCCATGTTAAAAAATTTCATGGAAATGTGAGAGGAGCAAATGTGTCATGAAGTAGCTATCATTTTGGGTTTCCTGCTGAAGGTCAATTTCAAACAATGGAACAATCAGTAGCAAAGAAGCTATAATGACAAAGTAAGAGCATATAGTTTCTTTAAACCTATGTGTCATATTTAAAAAAAATAATGTAGCAAAATTCTAGCCATCATTGTTTGTGCTATAGTTTATTATTATTATTATTATTATTATTATTATTATGGGACCGATTTCACATAGCCATTCAATACTCTAAAAGACTCTTGACTCCCACCTTCTTCCTCATTCAGCCAGTGCTCACTTGGTCCCAGCTGTGCTGAGAGCCTGAGCCTTGATCTCGGATGGGAATGCACACACTCTGCATCAGATACACACCTGAGCTCAGCATTTGAGTGCAGTGTGCATGACCATGCATTAGGTCTGCAGTTAGGCCAACATCCCATTTCTTTCCCCTCACTAATTACAAACATAATATTTGTTAACCTTTTCTGAGAACATCTGAGCTTTATTAGAAATAGATATTAGTTTGTGACAAAGTGCAAATCTAAGAAAGCCTGGTTTAAGGTATGCAGATCTAATGCACATTTCCTCATGTTTTTTTTTTTTTTCAGTTATAAAAATATCTACTCTATGTTTGGCTATTTGTGTAAATATGCTTTTCCCAACAAACTCATTCATTTAATTATTTTCATTGTTTAATTGTAAGAAGAAAATGTAATCACTCATTAAAAAAAGTCACAGATTCACCTACCTGTTACTAAAAGAGATGAAGTAATTCTTTGTCTCATATTTCATAAAATAAAATAGATATGTGTTTCCTGAAATTAAGCTGACAGGGAACCAAACAGCAGACAACAATGTTCTTTAATCAGCTAGACTGCTGTGGCTCAGTACATTATTTTGTCCTGTTCACATCACATGTGCGTCATCAATGAACATATATATGAGTGCACAGCCCAAAGTCATTATCCATGCTTCTCCACTCCCCTGGTCTCTCCCACCATCTATGACACACCATCTATGATAGCAGCAGGGGACTCAAGTATGCTTTCAAGGACATGATGTCCTACTGTCAAAAGCCTGAGTGTCCATAGTGCTGCATGTTAACTGCCGTCATATATAGTCCTTGTATCTTAAAATCTTAATAATAATATTATTACAGCCTAACTTTGTAATATACTGTATATTACTACTATGTGTCCAAATCATAAACTGTAAGTCCATGCCATACACTACTGGGTAGAAATTTTATATAGTGTTAATTAACATTATAATCATATACCTTGTGATTACCCTTACTGTTATGAAACCAGTGTGATTAACCATTAAGTGAATTTTTTCTTGTGGTGTAAATATGTAAATATACACAATCATGTTTTTGTATTTAAGGAACAGCGGTTATTGCTGCTTAAATGTAATTACACAGTGCCAATGTAAAGGAAATTGTTGCTGATAATGATGGTGTTTCGGATGTATGAAGCTGTAAAGTATGTATCTCTCTTTATTTCTGCTCATAGCCAGATATAAAAGTAAGCTTATTCAGTATCACTGGAAGCATCAGTGCAGCCAGTCTGACTCACATTTCCCTGTTAGAAGAAAATTGAATTTCGAAGATGTTTTATTAACTAATTTGTTTTTAGTTTTATAGAAACACTCAATTATTTCTGGGATGCATTGAGCAACATGACTTTAATTTTAAATCCATAATTTTGAATACAGATGAATGGTCAAGTGGATAAAGCACCTTTTATATTTTTTGTTGTTGTAATATACCCTTTGCAAAAGATAATGAGCAAAATACATCAGGTTAAATTTTAATTCAATATTATTACGCCATAACCCATAAATTCACCTAAATACCTTTTTGAGGGCAGGGATAGAGTTGATGGGTCCCAGCATAGCTTATGTTGTCTTGAAGAGGCAGTAGAAATTGGATACAATTGTGAGCACTTTAATGACAGAATGTCAAAAGTATATTGGAGGTGAGTGTGAGCTCTCTCTCATACTGCTGGTTGGAACCACTCATCCACAGCAGGAGCCTCTGATTGGGTCAGATTCCATGGTAACAATGATGGTTGGTAACCTAGGACACACTGAAATAGCATTAGACCAGTAGATGAGTGACACAGAGAATTCTGGGCATATTCATCCCATGAAAGGAACCCATTCGGTGGCTTGGTGGCTGGGGCAGTGACTCCTCAAAAATGTCCCCAGCTACTGATGACAATCACCTTCTGGTAAACCATACTGTTGGAAAACATGCTCAAATGGCAATTTTGTATTGGGCAGTGCTTACACTGATATACAATTTTATGCAAAAGTTTAGGCACCCCTGAAATGAATAGAAGTAAACACAACTGCTGCAGAAAATTATTATTTTTTAAATAATGTTTTTTTTCTGCATACACTCCTAGGCAAAAAAATGGGCCAAGCCCAAAATGGCAAAATTTTTGCAAAGGTAAAATCATGATAATGATTAAAATGTTTGATGTAAAATTCAAACTAACACATGTCTGGGTGTACAAAATTTTCCAAAAATATCTTCTGGAATTTTTTTTTTTCTTAAAAGATTATTTGTCATTATTTGTCATTAGTCATTATTTGGTTATCTGCCACACCTGATGCAGCCCATCAAAGGCCTGATAACAAGCTCATAAATGGAACCAGGATTGATAGAGCAGGGAGAGATCTGCAGTGTTGGTTTAATTCTTGCTAATTTCCTGATCAGCGATTTGTTGTTAATACCATTAAAAGCTTAATATTTTGCCTTTTTGGGCTTGGACCATATTTTGCCCAGGAGTGTATATTAATGCACTTTATATTTGAAGTTTATATTTGATGAACTTAAAAAAATAATAATAAAAGTGAATGTCTGATATAATAGTAATTATGACCTGTGCAAAGGTTTAAAAACCCTTCCAGTCCATCCTGAAGTGTCAGAACTTAATGACTCACTTAATAAGTAGGAATTAGGCTACTCTTTAAACCTTATGCTAACAACCAACAACCATGGGCTTCTCTGAGCTGCTGTCTAAGAATCCAACAATTAAGCCACATTGATGTCTACAAAGCAGAGGATGGCTATACAAAGATATCAAAGTGCTTCCTGCTCACAATTTCCACTGTCCAAAATGTCATTAATAATGGCAAAAAGGGAAGCAACATTTGATGAAGGAACTGTGGATGTCAAGGCAAGAGCTGGAAGGCCAAGAAAAACTCTCAGATAGAACTGCCCAAATGCTGGCCAGAAAATCAAGCAAAATCCCCAAATGACACTAGGGACCTGCAGGAAGTTTAGCTGATACAGGAGTGTATCAACAGTGCACCATTCTACTGTGCGGCTTTGCTTGCACAAACATGAGCTGCATGGAAGAGTCATCAGAAGGAACAAAAGAGAATGTTCGATGTATGCAAAACAGTATCTACACAAGCCAGAAAGCATTTTGGAAACAAGTACTGTGGACTAATGAAGTAAAAATTGACCTCTTTGGCCAAAATCAGCAAAAGTATATTCGTGGAAAAAGGAAGCAACTTTTGATGAAAATAAAACTTTGTCAACTGTTATGGGTGGACGTATTATGCTTTGGGGTTGTGTGGCAGCCAGTCATGCAGGAAACATTGCATGGATAGATGGAGGAACTATCAGCAAATTCTGGAGCAAATGCGACACCGTCAGTCAAGAAACTGAAGCTGAAAAGAGATTCTACAATGACAATGATTCAAATGTCTGGAGAATATCTCAGAACTAAAAGCATCCAGCAAGGAATAGTGGGTGAAATTTCATTAAACAAGAATAGATAGATTCCTTACTGGTTCTCAAGCAATCCTTTCAGCATCTTACAAACATGCTGAATATGTTCTGACAAGGTAGCAGGAAATCTATCTAGTATATCTATGTACACTATTACCTGTTTGTCACAAGTCACAGAGAACATGATTTATGAATGCCTGGGAAATGGAGGGGGCATTAACCAAACCCTATGACATCACCAAATATTCGTAGTACCCCTTGGAGTTGGAAAAGCACATCTTCTATTCATCAATCTCTCCACGCACTTCACAGGTCGAGGTTCAGAGTTGTTTGATGGCCAAGGGGACTAAAGGAATGGTATATCTTTACATTCCTGGACAAAAAAATGGGCCAAGCCTAAAATGGCAAAATATTAAGCTTTTAATGGTATTAACAACAAATCATTGGTCAGGAAATTAGCAAGAATTAAACAAATACTGCAGATCTCTCCCTGCTCTATCAATCCTGGTTGCATTTATGAGCTTGTTATCAGGCCCTTGATGGCCTGCATTAGGTGTGGCAGATAACCAAATAATGATTAATCTTTTAAGAAAAAAAAATATTCCAGAAGATATTTTTGGAAAATTTTGTACACCCAGACATGTTAGTTTGAATTTTACATCAAACCTTTTAATCATTATTATGATTTTACCTTTGCGTACAAGAAGACTATATAAGTGAATTTGCCTGTTTCTAGCTTTTCCCCAAACAGTTCACTGCAGCAAAAGTAAATGAGCAAATGGTGGAGCAGGAGATCTCAGGAGCGCATTTATTTAATGCCCAATGATTTGTCATTAAGACCATTGAAAGCTTAATATTTTGCTGTTTTGGGCTTGGCCCTTTTTCTTTTTTTTTTGCTCAGGAGTGTATTTGACTGTGGACAAATGCCACCCTGCTTCATCATCATGAAGAAAATCCCTGGAGATATAGGTGGATGGATGAAACCTTGTTGCAAGTCATCCATCTCTTTGATCTCTGGGTGGAGTAGTACCCTCTAAAAATGCAAATGTGCAATTCCCAGACTGATGTGGCAGGACTTCAGTGGCTCAGTTTTCCTGAACACTTCACTGAGATGTGTAATTCAACAATTTCATGGGAGGAATCTGGACTCTCAACAGAATGGAGGAACATGGAATGCTGATTGGTATGCGTAGGCATCTTCCTCTGCAGGACTTGGACCAAGAAACAATGGCTTTGTGCTCCCAATCTATAGTGGGATTGTGCTATTGCAACTAGGGTAAACCAAGGATGATTTGATATGTTGGGGAATGAATGAGGATGAATGGTGGGTGGCACTTTTCACTGTCTGTGGAATTGGTTATGGAGCCCTCTCCAATGTACATACATCTATGGAGAAGTGCAATGGATGGATGAATGTTTGCAGCTCGTTCACTAGCTCTGCAGCTATGAAACTCCCCACTGTATCTGAGTCTAGAATGGAGAGAAATCACAATGACCATTGTGATGATCAATGAATTTATCACCTAGAGAGTGAAAATGGAGAAAAGCTTACTCCAATGTGTTTAGTATTGAAATCCTAGAAAGAGGAGCATTTAAGTCATTCTCTAGGAAATGACCAGCCAATAAGTGCAAATACTCAGTCTTTTCCTTGTTTATCATTTCTCAGGGCGCAACTGTGATGAGCCCAACTGCATTGGTTATTCTCTGTATCTGATGCATCTACTAACTCAGCAGGTTATCTGATTTGATGGAGACCTTAATGAGACCATCTAGGGTGAAACCTAACAGTTTTCTTAGAACGTCCACCTGGAGGTTCTTAAAGTACAGGGCACAGACAGCGGGCTTATTCCATTCACTTCAGGTTGCAATGGTGCAGAAACTTAAGATCAAATCAGTGGCTTGATTTGTGCCTTGGCAAAGTGCACTAGCTTATCACCTCCATCCTTTGTGTTGTTGAAATAATGAATTGTTAAAGATGCTTCAGTATCTCCTCCATAATGGAGTATCTCCTCTGAGATGGACAAGTTCTTGCTGATGATCCCTGAGCAGTTGCTCTTTGACTGCTTTGTGAAGCTCAGATTCATGATGGCTACCTAGTTCTCGGTGACCGGCTGTTTCCATCTCAGTGGAAAGGCTCTTTGTCACAAGGAGGTGGATACAGTTGGACATACATGTGAGAACTGTAATAATAGATCACAATTGCAGGCAAAAATGTATTGTAAAAAACAGGCATATGCTATTGATGGTTCAGTTCTTCAATAGTACTGTAATGACTCAGAGTGATTATTAGTTAATGCTTTTACAATGTTCTCTCAGCTTTCAGTTGAACAGTTTCATTGTTAAACAGCAGTTTAAAAAGCAGGAGCTAAACATTTGACATGCTTGATAGGTGGCTGAAAATACTAATTTAATGGTGCAAAGAGGTTTTATATTTAATTTGTAAGGAAATGTTATTAACAGTAGTAGTTCCTGAACTTTCACATCATTGTTTGCAGACCTTGAGCAAAATTCCCAGGTCAGATTCTGTAAAGTAAAGGCAAAAATTTGCCATGTCCTTGATCGCTGCAATATCATTTTGAGAGACAGGAATGGTAAAACATCAGGAATAGATCAATATATAGCAGTGCTACCCTCATAAAACATGGTCCTTTGAGTCAGATAGAGAGGCAGCAGCAAGCTGGAGCTGAGATGATGCCAGAGACGGATGAGTCATCTGCGTAACTGGATGGTGGTGGGGTTAAGAAAACATGATGAAAATGTGTACCGTAAGGGAAGCTTGATAAATGTCTGGAATCAAAACAAGAAAATATTTACATTTATATATTTATTCATTGACAGACACTTACAAGCAAGGCAGGAAACAATCCAAGCACTTGGCTATTAAAGTCAATGCAGAGTGTCATGTTAGCTACACTACCCATCATCCCCATATGCACATCATATGACCCCACTGATCATACACACCTGTTCCTGATTGCACCTAATGAGCACAGTATTTAAACGTGGTTTTTGTATTTTCCTTTGTCTAGCGTTTGTCCTGTGTTACCTGCTGTGTGTAGCTTGCCTCGTTTGCATAGTTTATGTTTTGTATCCATAGCTCATGTTTAGCCTCCTAGTTTCTGTATTGTTTTTGTTCGTGTTTCATTTTTAAATAAACCACTTGCACTTGCATCTGACTCAGAATTCCCTGACAGAACACTAGACACAACAATGGATGCAGTAAATATGCTGGAACTTGTGAAGGCTTATTCATAAAACAAAAGCAACAGTTCTATAGGCTCGATGCCATTCTGGACCAACTCCTGGAATGGCTCCCCAAGGACAACAGCTCCTCCCTACCCTGCAGAGGACACTGCAGAGGTTGTCTCCTCACCTCCCTACCCCACAGAGGTCATTGCTCTTCTTTGCAGCTCTGCAGAAGATGTCTCTCTGTCCCTCTGCTCTGCAGAGGATGTAACCAGGATTCTTGGTTCTGCTAAGGACATCACTCCACTCTCTGGCTATGCTGAGGATCTCTGTATGCTGCCCGGCTCTGCCGAGGACATCACTCCACTTCCCGGCTCTGCCGAGGACATCACTCCACTTCCCGGCTCTGCCGAGGATGTCATTCCACCTCCCTACTCCATTGAGGACATCACTCCACTTCTCTGCTCCGCTGAGGACATCTCTCCTGCCCCTCACTTTACAGGGTACGTTGCTCCCCCCCCTGAATTCACGGAGACCATTGCTCCCCCATCTGGCTTCATTGAGGGCATCGCTCCCCCCTCTGGCTTCACGGAGGGTGT
>CM040481.1:6892577-6905077 GCA_022758105.1 Pangasianodon gigas
TTGGACTTCCTTGGCCAGTGAGCCTCCATCAATGGATGGACATTTTGCCTGATGGCCCAGGACCCCCGTGACTATAGGTTTCGCTTCAGGAGCTATGCTATAGGGGGAGGGTTCCGTCATGTTAGTGCCGAAATCGGTGCCAGATTAAACCACCCATCAGCCCCTGCATATCACATGACCCCACTGATCACACACACCTGTTCCTGGCTGCACCTAATAAGCACTGTATTTAAGCCCTGGTTTTTGTATGACCCTTTGCCTAGAGTTTGTCTTGTGTTACCTGCTGTCTGTATGCTGCTCGCCTCATTTTCATAGTTTATAATTCATAGTTACAGTTCATGTTTAGACTCCTAGTTTCTGTATTGTTTATGTTTGTGTTTTGTTCAGATATAAGCCACTTGCTCTCCAAATTCCCTGACACAGAGATACAAGTGCTACAAGACAAAGCTTCCATCAATGGACCAGAAACATGCACACATTAGTTGTAGGAAGAATAGGAAGAGCCATGACTAAACATGAGGTGCTAGTACTCAAGTGCTATACAAATTAGTCACAGTCCTACAAATAATAATAATTTTTAAAAAAAACGTGCAACTCAAAGCAGTGTTGAGAATGGTGGATCTTGTTTGTTCATGTGTGAATCATACATCTACCTAGCACAGTGGGTTTCCAAGCTGAATATGGAGAATGGGCTGCATAAGCAGATACTAAACCTCCCCTTTTCACTTTAATATACATATAAGTTGTGATATCAAGACATATAAGCACTAACCTAAGTGCATACACTCATGCAAACAGGTGCACTGTTATGTAGTTAAGCCAATCATAAGTGCTACTAGCTTCTTATAACCTCTTACAGCTTTTTAAGAACAGTGACAGGACACTATAACGTCAAGGCCTACCTGAGTGCATAAATTTAAGGTGTAAATATGCCAAATGTAATTAAGTCATACCCCTCACAATGACAATGGCCAAGTATTGTGAATTGGCCACATGAAAAGCACTAAATAAAAACTGCCCACTTCAAACCATTGAGATCTGAAACAGCCCTGACCTTTTGGATGCTTTCATGCATTTAATAAATGTCCTTTATAGCAGACCTTTAGGGTTTTCATTTTCCCCCTCCACTAAAACGTTCAGTGAGACGTTCTGATTTAAAATGATGTTAATTTTAATATTTGTACCTGTCAAGAGGCCTTTTTATAGGAAGATCAGGCAAGGGTCATGAGTGATTCATCCTCACACATTCATCCACAGGCAGAGCTACATTCATTTCCTTTTTGACATTCATTTCATTTCCTTTTTTTCTGGGAGACAGTGAACAGAAAATGTACTGCCCTTATTAAACGTTTAGACAGACAAGTGCTGTTTTCTCGCTTTGTAGGCAGTGTCTAAAACAGATGGTCTGTGTTTCTCTGTCGCTTGCTGAATGCATGCTGGTGGCTGTTGCTCATGTCTGAGTCATTTCATCTGTCGTCATTTTTTCTAGTGCCCTAACCAACCAAATCTAACTTCAAATCAACAACCAGTTGGTTTGTTCAAAACTGATTAGAACCAAACTTCAAGACAGCACTATTTTTAATTTTTCATAACCAAATTTATCTTGTTTATGTGGTAATGTGAAACTATGTAAATGCAAAACAGTTAAATACATAAACTCCATGATTTGGTCTGTAAAGTCATGAAAATTTAAAAGTGTTGTGTCAAAGTCTGAGCAGTATAAATAATAATCTTCCAGATGCACTACATTCCTTAAATCATGCTTTATAGGGCTGTTAATTTTTTCATATTCAGTATGAATTGGAATTATTTCAAATGCAGCATTATCTAATGAAGATACAGTACTGTACAAAAAAGCCATAGACAGAATATTTTTTTTTAAATGTTGTATTATGGTATGTGTCCACATGGAAACTTTCCACGGTAAAGGTTCAGTGAAGCTTAACTCAATTACACTGTTATTTTATCATTAGTCTTAGCCTCAGACACTCTGTGAACAGAGCTGTAATCATTTCAGGCCATCTTTTATAATCTTAAAGTTAATCATAATCTAATGCCTAGCTGCACTTCTGTGTATGTGTACAAACATGCACCAGCTTTTTGGAGCAAGATATAGTCAGTGGATTGAAAAAAGGAATTCCAGAGTTTTTTTTTTTTCTTTTTCTTTTTCTTTTATTAAAGAAGTTAGTGGTGAGTAAATGTAATATTCTTGTTTAGATGGATCCAGTAAACCATGCATCTGTCATGCTTACAGCACTATAATTTAAACTCAATTCCCAGTGAGAAATCAATGCCTTATACTTTCCTAAACATGAAACTGTATTGTAGAGAGCGAGCCACAATTATGCAAATATGCCCACTATTATTTTGTGCGTAGCTCAGGAACCAAAGCCTATTTAGGGGGAACATTTTAACAGAATCCAAGATGTACTTAAATGACAAAACACAAAAAAATATATTGAGACGTATGATACCAATATGATTATTATTATCAAATTAGGTTAGACAGGCTTTAGTTATGGAGTACTCAACTGCATTCTTTAAATTTACAGATTAGAAACAGCAGAGAATGAAATTTTACAGCAATAAATGTGCTCAATATTTCAGTGTGTGAAATTTCCTTTCCTAGATTGTTGTTGCACACATATTAAATTTAAGGACACATTTCAGAGGAAGAGTTTAGAAGAAATGAAATCACTCTGCTGCTGTTGCTAAAATTTGCCAGAAATCCTGCATGTACCTTCCTTCTTACCGGTCCCATTGACACGTGTGCTGTGCCAAGCTGTGAAAAACATTTTATATGTGGAATGATTTGTCTCACTGTGTATCTGGTCATATTTATTCATTTTGTAACTAAATTGAATGCAAAGGCTCATGGATGTGGGCTGCATATACTGTACTTGCATAACCTTGTCAAATTGAGTAAGTACAGTGTGCATTTTTGCTTCAACAATCCTGCTTGTTCTTGGCTGCATTGTGGGCCATGTTCGCTGTCTCAGTTCACTTGGTTACCTTGAGCTGCGGTGTACTGAATTGAATAATTCTGTGTTATGCTGACTGCGCCTGTCTGTTCTTTGGCGTTAAATGACTGTTTTGTTGGTTGTCCTACTCTAAAGAGTCCCCTAACTTCTCTCTGCAGTTGCTAACAAGCCCCGCTGCCCTCACCTACCAGGTATGTCCAGGCCCTCATCCTGTTCTCCTTTTCCTTTTTCCAAATTTCTCTGATTTTTAAATTAATTTTCTTAAAGCCTGGCCAACTACTAAATCGTGATCTGAGAAAAAAAAAAAATCTGAATGGCATCCTTCCTTTCTGTCTAGGAATGCTTTATTTGGACTACTTTCATCTGTTCAGGTATTTTCTGATGCATTATGTAGTTGTGAAATATGGAAAGAAACGGAGAGTGATGCTATTGTAGATTTTTTGAATGTGGCTTCTGGAACATCATAAAAAAGAAGCCTAAATATGTCGTAGTTAACCAATAAATCCATCCCTCCCTCCATCCATCAATCCATCCATCAATCCATCCATCAATCCATCCATCTATTAATTTACACTTTTCATTCATGCATTTCAACTTCTATTGGCCCATTACCACTAGCTTGCGATGGATATATTGGTAGCAATTAAACTTGTATTATACCACAGCGCTGTAGAATTCTCAATTCTCAGTAATTCTGGCTGCAAGGCAAATCACAGGTTTATATTAATGTGTTAATTCTAATAAGTTTTTGTTTTTATAGTAACGATTTATACAGGGAATTGTATATCAGATGCTCCACATAAATGGATTAAAAATGTGTGTAATTGTTGATATAGTGAGGTAAATTTAGCATTTTTGGAAGGAGTCTCCAGTGTCAGTGCATTGTAACAATCAGAGATAAAACTACTATATTACTTTACATTTTTAGATGTGATTGTTTGTCTTATGAACTTCAAATAGAGGCTGTATAGCAGGAACTAACTTGCTTTTCAGACATTCCACAACATTAAGCATAACTACAAACTTAACATTAAAATGTACAACTTCCCATTCTTTAATGAACAAAAAATTGTAAGTATTGGCAAACTGCTGTGGTATAAGAGGAATAAAACACTTTGGGCCATGCTGTTATTGGAAGATAATAGGGTGACCCCATACACTCCATCATTGATTATTTTTCTATAGCAGCACATCCCATCAGGTTTTATTCCTTGCTTAAAATCTTAAATTGTCTGACCTCTTACGAACTGTCCAAGAATTCAAATGAGCAAGAGCAAATTTGTAGGATTTCATGCAAATCGACTACTAACCTCACTCCTAACCCTAACTCTAACCTTCACAACTTTTTATTTGAACTGAATGAAGCAAATATGTTACAAATTTGAACCGAGAAGTGAGACAAGATCAGATTTGTTTGTTATATGATGAATTAAAGCTGGGTGTCCTCGTGATGCTGTGGTTTCTTTGGCCGAAGTGAGTAGATGGCAGCATCACACAGGAAAAAGCTGATATGAAATAAATTCTGTATGCAATGAACAGTGACGTGCGTCTTCAGGGGACTGAGTTGCATTCAAAAACAAGACAAAATGGGTCTTAAATGAATAAGAGCTTCTGTAATATGAGAAAAAAAAAAAAACAGGACAAAAGTTGTTGAGGCAAAGAAGAGGGTTGGTAGTAAATCCATTGCCGTGCAGCATGTTCAGTCCAGATGATATGTTTGTTTGTATCTACATACATGCCTATATGTGTGTACTTTCCACGAGCTACACATTATCCCTTGTCCACCTGTCTCCATGTCTCTAGCCTTCAACACCTTCAAACAAGTCTCACTCCTCAAGCATGTGAACAGTCAGCTTTGCCCCAGAGGCTCTGGTATTGGTCAGAGCAGCTGTCCATTAATGGCTCTAATTTCACAGTGCAGGCAGCCAGTATTTGCCTCGATGCGTCCTACATCGGAGTAATAATTGAAAACGCACTGACTCGGTCTTAGTGTTGAGTTTATTATGGCATGGTGTCACTCTGGTTTTTAGGAAGGCAGCATGTCATCACATATAGGTGGTGTTGGGTGTGCTGTTGTCTTTACAGTGACCATGGGGCATGTGTGGTCATCCCAAAATGCTATGACTGGGCTGTGTGTATAGGCATCATGTAAAAAACACTGTTTGCTCTAAAGGCCCTTGATATTAAAGGATGGAAAAACCAAGGATTAAACTTTCTGCAGTGAAATATTTCAGGAGAAACATTCAGAAATGCACATGAACACAATCTTGAGTAGCTCAGTAATAAGATGTCTCTCCTGTAAACCAGGTTCTGCATATTAGTTGTTAGTGGTGTGTTTCTCTCTTTGTGAGTATGTGTGTGTGTGTGTGTGTCTACCCATGTGTCAATTCTACATTAACTCTCTGTTTTTGTGCAGCTTGCCGCCCAGGTGCTTGATGACTTCAATGATGAGGATATTGGATTTGGGCTGGTAGATGCGAAGAAGAATGTTGCTGTTGCCAAGAAGTTGGGTAATGTGCTCCTACCGGATCCACTTATCCCCAACACAATTATACCATTACCCATTTAAGTACTCAGTCACTATTACCCTTTCCTCTCAGGGTGAATACTAAAATATAACAACAATATTAAAGGAATCACTCTTGAACCTTTGAGCATTTCCAAAAATTAAAGTGCTGATATACAGTGCTCTATTACAGTGCCTTGCACTTTTAAACCTTTTTTTTTGTAGTGTTACAAACAGGAACTGAGTTATTTAGGTTTATACAGTGTGTTCCAAAATTATGGGATTTTTTTAACCTGAAATTTTAGAATTTTGAAAAAGTTATAACAAATAAGGGAAAATGAATTTTCACTTTTCAAGATACTGCACTATTTCTAGGTCATTATTTAAACGTAAGCAAATTCGTGATATTGACCATGTTAACTCCTTTGTACAGGATTTAACAAGGTCAGATTTTCCTTGAGTCTTATCCTTCCAGGAAGTGTTCCGGTGACACGCCAATGGATTTGATCTAACATGGATCATCAGGTTTTACACAAACTTGTGGAGTCTATTTTGTGTCGATTTATGACATATGATCACAATTTAGTCCATTTCAGTTCCAGGGTGTAACAGTACAAAATGTTCAAGGGGAGTGAATACTTATGCAAGCCACTGTATAAATAGGGCTGTATAGTTTGTATATACAGAGTCATTAAGTTCAGCTTAAAGCAGTATACCACCCTCTAGTGGCAGAGTGACTCAACACAGCATGTCTAAAGT
The DNA here is from genome assembly GCA_022758105.1 of Pangasianodon gigas. Lineage (NCBI taxonomy): Eukaryota > Metazoa > Chordata > Actinopteri > Siluriformes > Pangasiidae > Pangasianodon > Pangasianodon gigas. The sequence goes on from CM040481.1 coordinate 6,898,824, forward strand.
TCAACCAGGAGCAGAACAGCAATGTCTTGACTATTTGACTAGGCTCTCTAGTTTATAAGCTGAAAACTGTTAAAATTATTATATATCATGCGTGCATTAAAAATATGAGTAGAACAGTGGTTCTCAAACCTTAGGGCCTGCCAGACAGTCCACATTTTTGCACTATTTCTACTCACACGACACAAGCATAGAACAAACCTGTGGAAAGTCTGCGGGGCCCTGAGGACTGGTTTGAGAACTGCTGCTGTAGAACATAATGTAAAATGTAATCCACTCAGCTATATTGCATTTGATTGAGTGCTGCCTCAAGTGAGGCAAAACTAAATGTCAAGTACCTTATTGCATTTCTCCAAATGTCATTATAATCTTATTCTTATCCTACTTGTCAGTAGTGCATGTCTCCAGGGTATTACAAGCAGCACATTCAGTCTTGCCATTCAAAGTAAGACAATCCTCAAAAGACAAGCTTGTTCTCCATTATGGACTAATCACTCAGCCACACGCTGGAATTCCTCAGAGGACCATGATATCCCTACGCTGTTGATTGAGGAGATATACAATGAACTATGTAGAATTTTTTAAAAAATGTTGTTCACTTTACAACACTACACAGTCAATATCTGGTGGGATGTATTCAATTCTGACCTAATTTCCTTGTTTCATTCTTAATTTTTTATTATTTTCTTCTTTTTAGAAAAGAATCAAGATTTTGACTTCTTACAATGGGCTTCATTTATCAATCTTTTAGTAAAGTTGTGTGTAAATGTTAGCATAAGCCAAAATGAACTAAAAAATTCCTCCAGATTTACGAAAATTTGGGAAACGCTGATTTTTTTCATACTCACATGCATATGTTGAATGTTAGTCACCAGCACAGCTAATTTACATTTGGTGACACCCACAAAACTCCATAAAAGGCAAAATTCACAGGACTGAAATGACAAAGAAATTTTTTTAGACAAAAAATTTTTTTTGTTCATTTTTTTTTAGATGAAGAAATGGAAGTTATTTTGAGACAAGTCTATGTCAATAAAAATATATATTATTTAACAGCACCTGAGAAGACCAAAGTTTGGAGCCAAATTATAGAAAATGTAGATTCAATGTGATTTAAGTGAGGTGAAAAGAAAATGGTTTGACATGAAAACAGAGAAAATATACAGTATATCTATTGTACCCAGGTAATCATGGACCCCAAGCACATCGCACAGGGAAACTGCCTTTTTTTTTTTTTTTAATTCAAAGTGTCTTGTCAACTGTCGGCCAGATATCCCTCACACACTAACATCCCCTCCCTGATGCTGGAAAAGCAGGAGGGCATCAGAAGCCTGATGGTGGTACGCAGCAGACTAGGGAGTACATGGCACATTGCAGCTTGAGACATACCAGATCTGTCATTATGGGTCACTTGCTGCTGGTTCTAATAAACTGTTACACAGCATTAAAAGAAGGTGCCATGGCAAATGGAACTGACTTGTACGCTGAGCCGTTACAGTCCACCCTCCTTTCATACAGCATTTCTTCTTAATTGAATGACTGGTCTTATTTGACTTAATTTATAGATTTTACTTGCCTTGCTTTCTTTAATTTTTTAATATGTAATATTTCTTTAAGTAATGCGATTGATATAAATGACTGGGTGCCGGACCGTGGCAGTGAGAGCACCAAGGCCTAACCACTAGTCCTCCAGGAACCCCAATGTAAGCTGTATATAAAAGTGCAATAATCCATGCAAATGATATGATTTGAAGCCAATCAGCCAACTATTACACTAGTTCATCTTCTTACGCATAAATTTACATATACTCAGGAAATTTCTTGTGTAAATGTTCCTATAAATGATTTACTAATAAATTTGTTGATAAATGAGGCCCAATGTTTGTAAGGTCAGTACATTTTCCCTTTCTTTCATATCTAATGACAAATGTGTCATCATGTCTAATCATAGATATTCAAGTAGTACAAACACATACAATGCCTTGTATGACTATTTTATAAGTATCACCTATCCCCTATCAAATGATATCTACCAACCAGGGAGTGTGAAAGCTAATATATATGCTTCGTCAGAGACACATGAAGCCAGCCATCCAGAGCAGTGTAACACACTCTGAGGAAAGTGCTATCTGCCCTCTTCCATATACAGTACATGAGCTCAAAGATGCCTACAAATGCATGCCATCCCATGATGGAGACCGTTGCTGCACAGCAGTTTTGCCAGAAGCCTTGCCACAGATTCTCAATCGGCTTGAGGTCTGAGCTTTGACTGGCATTGTAACACACAAACGCCCAAGTTCCTGGTTTGGAACTGCTCAAGTGTAGCTTTGGAAGTATTGTTTGGGTTAAATTTTAGGATATTTTATAACCAAACCCGGATTGATACCTTTAAAGAACTTTATCCTGGACTGTTTCTTCCCCCTACAACTGGCTCTGACTCTATTAAATCATGCTGTGATGTGTGCACCAGCTAAGAAGAGAATTTGACAGGTGCCAGAGAGTGGTTTTATTAGGTTCTTTTCATGATTTGGTATGAGATTGGGTGCATTATATTTCATATTTTCCATTGTAATGATTGTATTTAAATGTGGCACAGTTTCTTCAACATAAAACCAGTTCAGAGCTCAGTCCTGGAATAAATGTATGTAGAGCAAATTTTACATTTAAAACTTTGTTACTGATTGCTTAAATTGGAGAACATCAGAGGAATGCAGACGGAAATATCATGAAAGGTGTACATCATGCTTTTAGTATTATTTTTGTGTAAATCATAATTCTGCTACTAACTATACCCCTGATTTTGAACAGGTTTGGATGAAGTCGACAGCATTTACATCTTTGCTGATGACGAGATCATTGAGTATGATGGTGAGATGGCTGCAGAAACATTGGTGGAATTCCTCTATGATGTGAGTCATGCTGATCTTAGCTTGTGAAATAATACCTATAATGTATGGCCAAAGCAATAATCTGCATTTATACCATAGTGTCGCTGAGTTCTTGATTCTGATTGGTCAGGAAAATTTTCAGGGCACTGCACTTTGCAATGTCTTAGTAACAAGAATTGCATGTTTTTGTCTTATTAACCGAAAAAGAGAGACTGGTGAGGGAACAACTGTTTACAGCTGCTATGATGTAAGTGATAACAGGAGCTAACTTGTTTCATGGACGATTCACAACAATAAACATAACTAAAAGGACAAAAGTATAAAGTGGTGTTGGCAAATTGGTTTGGTATAAGATAAATAAAACACTTTACTGGAAAATAATGAACTTCCCACTTAGGTTCAGGCTACAACCCTCACCATGTTGTTAAGTTATTTTCCCATAACAGCAAAGCCTCTTGTGCTTTATTCCACTTAATTCCCTTTTTTATTATACTTGACCTATTATTCCTATCTGTGACAGAATGATGTACTAAAATCCCAATACAACATCCACACTGTGTGTATATCCTTGTGTTCCAGTAGTATTTAAAATAAGCCCTTATCACTTTGTCCCATAGACATCACTTAAGGTCATACCAATTTGAAACTGCAACAAAAAAAAGTCAAATTTGGTTTTATTATAGTATTCTATCTGTAAAGGACAGTTGATGTAGTGTTATTACTTTATTCTGCTAGCTAGTAGGAAGAAGTAGCTATTTAGGATTCTGGCTAGTAGCTATATAGTTATTAAGCAGATATTACACTAATATGACATAATTCAAAGGAATTAAACCATATAAATCATACCCTTGCTGCCAAGGGTTAGTACATTTCAACTGAAGAATGCACTTCTTGCCAAACCCCTTTCACTTCCAAGTTATGAGAAGTAATTTCATGTTTCATGTTAAAGCCAATGGTTAGATGAAACCATGTGATGAAACCATGAATAAGTCAAGTGGAAGTAAATTTCTTCAAAACCTTCACAGATTACTGAGAGATGTTTTGTTCTCTGTTCGCTCAGGTTATCGAGGATCCAGTGGAGATCATTGACAATGAAGGAGAGCTAAGAGGCTTTTTTAACCTCGAAGAGGATATCAAGTTGGTGGGATACTTTAAGAATGAGAATTCCCGACGTAAGTATTGCCCAGTGGCTGTATAATTACTCCAGTGTTTGATACTGTATGTACTGGGCCCTATATCTCACATGTTCTTCATGTTTCAGACTTTATTGAATATGATGATGCCGCTGAAGAGTTCCATCCCTTCATCAAGTTCTTTGCCACTTTCAATTCAAAAGTAAGCAAAACCTAAACATTCCATTGTATTGCTTGCAAAATATTTTAGTTAATACTCAACCATGACAAATTAATTCCAAATAATGTATTGGGAAAAGAAAGGACAGTCTAAAAATAATATCTACTACCATATCTACTATCTACTATATCAGTAGTAAGGTACCACAATAGGAACACTATTGACCAGGTATTATTTGGATGGTGGATCATTTTCAGCACAGCAGTTACAGTGGTATGGTAGTGGCATGTTAATGTGTGTGTGGCATCAGGAACAGTAGTGTTGATGAGGTTTTTAAATATCCTTGTCACTGCTAAGGAATTTTAAATACTACTATCAAGACAGAAACTAGGGCTAGAGGATGATTAACACAATCACGTGTTGTGGACTAACAATGTTGGTGTGTCTTGAAAAAAATCCATGTCAGAGCAAATTCTGTTGGGAGTTCCTCACCCCAGACATGTTTACTATCTGATGGCTCCTGTTGTAGTTTTGTGTTGAAGCTATGAGGAATGTATGTAGTAGACAAATAACAGAAGTCTGTCTCACCCAAAATCTTCTCTGTAATTGTGGTTCTTTACTACACAAACATTGGTTACTGTTGTGGTTTTGAGGTTTTGTTCTTCATTTATTTATGGTTTATAAGAGTCTTGACCTTTCGTGACTTAACAATATAAAATTTTGATAGTTTCCATTAAGAATATTTTACAAATGTAAAGATTTTGCATTAGGTTGAGTATTTAATCAGGTGTAATCAGGAGGTCAGTAAAACTACATCAGTAGAATCAATGCTATTCCCATCATTCCAATTCCTTCTGATAAAAAATACAACATCTTTCCAGAACCACCATATCAGTGTCACTCTAGGTGTCATGGCAGGGTGCTGAGAATGGGTACACAACCTAAATAACGTCAGAGATGGTTCTATTGTGGTCCCTTTCCACTGGGAGGCAGTAGAGAGGTTGACAAATTGTGTACGGCAACAGACAAGCAACAGCCTGTAAAGTGCGTCTTTCCATCATACTCAAATATAAGCTCTATAACATACAGTATATTACAATACAAGATGCATTGCTCAATACATTAAAATACAAGATGCACTGCTCAATACATTAAAACATATTTTATTTTGGCAGCGAGTTGGTCGTTTAAGTCCAAAAGTTGTGTTAAGGAAGTTAGTTATATTCAGAGTAACTAAACTGAGGCAATGAAATCATAATCATAATCTGAATGGAATATAAGCTCCTTTGTCATGCATTTAATTTGCTATTTTGAGTTGTTGAGTTAAATTAATTCCAGTGTGCTTGATCATTTTTGATAATTCAACCACTACCCAGAGACATTCAATCCCAGCTTGACACAACACAGGTCCTAAATTCTGTCCAAATTTTGTCCAAATAGGATAAACCCTAACCTTCATAATGATCATGACTTTTCCACAGAAGTGACAATGACAGCCACAATGAATAGTTAACATCAATCAAATCCACTGAAAAAGTCATCGAAATGACTTCCTTATTTGCATGGATCTACTTGGAGAAAATCGTACCTTTCACTTACATGTTGTAATGTGGCCCACAGTGTCAACAAAGCCAGAGAATCTAACATGCCCAGTTGAAAATAGTATGAAAATAGTCAGGTTCCACTGGGTCTGGACCATCCACAGTGTACCTCTATCTGAATTCTGAGTGCTTCCTCACTGTCCTGACTACTGCATCTGTGCAGATTGCCCAACAACTAAAACTGGAAATGAATGAGGTGGATTTTTATGAGCCCTTCATGAGTGAGCCTACCACAATCCCAGGCAAACCTTACACTGAGGCTGAGCTGGTTGACTACATCGAGGAGCATGAAAGGTAAGGCCTCATAACAGGGGCATCTTTTTATAATATGGGAAAGTAGGATTATATAACAGGACTATATAACATCATTATTACAGGAATAGACCTGGTTACTTATTTTGTGGGATTCATTAAGTTTTATGGACTGTTCCAGGAGCAGTGTTCAAGCAATGTGACCGTACAGATTAATGTTTAC
>CM040481.1:6910077-6917197 GCA_022758105.1 Pangasianodon gigas
AAGGTGATGAAACTTGTACAGACATCTGTACAGGAATAACAAGAAACCGGAAAATCAAGCTACAGTCGGTACATCACCTTGTCATAAAGATAATTATCATGTCTCTGGGAAATTCAAGCTAAATGACTACAAGCCCAGAAATGTCACTGGTCTGGGTATGTAAGCCAGGCACACAACAGAAATCAGAAAACTGATATATGCAGACATAGAGACACAGAAGCAGCTTAAAGTGCCACAACCAACTGCAAGCAGAACAGCTCAAGGGAAGAACGTGACAGGTAAAAATGATTACATCAATTAAACATTTGACCTTCCTTAAGTAGATTTAAGCTTACTTAACTACTATAAATCAAATCTGTCTTTAATAAAACTAGATTTTAATTTTAATGTCATTTTGATATGATTAAAAAAATAACAAACCATAATAATAGGGTGTAAATAGAAGCATATTAAAGCTTTTACATTATTACATGAAAAGTGGAATGTTGCAATGTTGAAAATATTCCTGTATAGAAATAAATTTAGACATTTTAAGGTTAATTAATTAATGAAGTAAATGAAAAGTAGCAATATTTAATTAAAAAATTAATTAACCAAAATAACTTTAAAAATCTATCTTAAACCTAAAATAAAGTTGTTTAATGCAACATATAACTTTAATTAATTCATTTACTTATCATTTTAGTTCTGTTCATATGTTTATTAATATGTTCTATAATTAATAAATACATTCGCTAACTAATTAAGTTATATTGTCAAGCAATTGATTGATTTAAAAATACAATATAAGCTTGAATAATTAATTAACTCATTAATTAAGTTCTTTTTTCTATACACTGTAAAAAAAATGCTGTAAATTTATAGTCTTATAGCAAAATACTGTTTTATTATGTTACAGGATTGTACTGTAAACAATCAGGCAGTTAGAGCAGTGTATTGGTTTAGAGTAAAATACCAGAAAATGCAATGCATAGTGGGATATCTTAAGTTTTTGGCAGGGGTGAGAATGTTAAAAATTCTCCTTGTGTTGACCTTGAGTTTAGAATAGAATAGAATAGAATAGAATGCCGTTATTGTCATTGCACATAGTACAATGAAATTTAAAAAGTCATCTCCTCTGTGGTCTAAGGTAACAGAATAAAACAGAACAAAACAACACACAACAAACAACTCAATAGTAATAAATAAGATGAAATAAATAAGATGAAACGGCAAGAAGACATTGTATTGCACAGCCCCAGCATCAAGTGTTTAGCTCTCTTATGACACTTGGGTAGAAAGTCTGGAGGTGCGGGTCTGTAACGGACCTGTAGTGCTTCCCAATAGGAAGCCATGTGAACAGGCTGTTGCCTGGGTGAGAGCAGTCCTGTATGATGTTGGTGGCTCTGCGTCGACATCTTGCTCTGTATACGTCAGTCAGTTTAACTTTCTATGCTGGTAAAAAAGTAAAAAATTCAGTGATAGAGCTGGTTGAATCTTCGCAGTCTCCCTGCACTCGCTGTGGTGGCTCAGTGGTTAAGGTTTTGCGTTACACATCAGGATGTCATGTGTTCAAATCCCAGCACTGACCAATTTCCATTGTTGGGCCCTTGAGCAAGACCTTTTTCTATCTTCTCAGTTGTATCCTGGATCAGCCAAATGTACTGATTTTTTCTTTATTTTATACTATAATTATATTTACAACTATTTTTACTTGCAAGATTTGCAGTGTATTACTGAAAACATACATTAATATACTATAAAAAAGAACAGGAATTATCTGTAAAGATATCACAGTACTTTACTGTAAATATGTTTTACAGTTATTTAAATGTAAAGTATTGCTGCTATTAGTTATTTACTATAAATGTTAGTTATTTACTGTAGATGTTAGTTATTTACTGTCAATGTAAAGTATTGCTGCTATTAAAGTAATGCTGCCAGTAAATTATTGTAAATTTTACAGTAAAATTTTCAGTGTATTTAATAAGTTCTGTAATTACATTCTATTTTTTCCAGTAATTAATTATCTAATAAATTATTTAATCAAGCAACAAAAGAGACAAACTTTTGGTTATTAAAATTAGCGTCCTCACAAATAGTAAAATGACGGCGTGTGTGTGTGTGTGTGTGTGCATGTGTGTCTGAGTGTGTGGGTGTGTGTAATCTGATTACTCAGAGAACATTTCATCATGTAACATAATGAAATACTAGTACTAGTCTTTGTTCTGCATATGAGTGACATGTTCTTCTTTGTTTCCAACAGGTATCATGTATCCAGGAATGAACACAGCAAGACATCAGGGTAAGATAAGTGAATAGCAGAATAGCATGGCTAACGTACGAATCATTCTCTAAATTTGGTGATGCAGAAAAGTAATGGCTAATCCACTCATCTTTCAACTGTTCCTCAAACAATAATGACATTTACCTAATATGTTCATCAGAGTATTACCAGCCAAACAACTTACGTCCACTCATTTTATATTTAGTCAAAATGTATTAAGAAACAAATGGTACAGTATATTTAAGGGCATGCACAGTAATATAAACAGGACGTCAGAAATATTTTTTATGTTAACAGTTAATGTTTATTTTTGGGAAATTTTGTACATTCAGGTGACAATCAGAGGCTTTCCTGCATAGTTTTAATCTGGTTTAATAAATAAACTAGTAGTTTCCCTAGCCAAATCATCTAAATTCTTGTTCTTATTCTATATAATTTAGTTTTATCCTCACATAACAGTACAACTACATTGTGAGACAAATGATAATGTATTATACATTCATCATACTGTGCTTTCTTAATACAAATCCTATAGCTGTAACTATAGTGTAACAAAGCTGATGGACGTTCAGGCGAGGTGTTGGTTAAATGACGAAAAGACTAAAAAAAGCACAGTACATTGTGAAACATTAAAACAATGTATAGCAGTGTTCCAGAACAGCAGTGATCAAGAACATGTGTGACAGTGCATGTGTTTGGTGACGCAAGACAATACAAAAGGAGCATTCATCCAGTGTGCAAGAAAAATACCCACACTTCATTCAACCAGCACATAGTTTCTGCAGATGTTCTTTCCACAGAAATATACAGTACCTTTCGATCTTAACGATTTGAACATAATTCACATGTGACCATTTGCTTCACTGAAATATTATTTAACCACAGACACATTACAGAGATTACACATAATTGTTAAAAAAAAAAAAACGTTTAAAAGAATGTCAACTGCATAAAAAGTTATTAGATTAACAAGATTTAAGATTAAATCCCGATTAAATGTGATTGCTATAGCTCCTGAATATGGAGTTTAAAGTACACTTTTGTTTGAAACTAAACCTAACCCATGATATTCAAATGTATGTTAGTCAGAAAAATCTTCATCACATGACCCAGTTGTTAAGTCCATTTGACAGCAAAAGGCAATAAAAACAGTCCTTATGACAGCTGGCACCTTTTCATAAGGCATTCTATAAATGTTTATGCAAATTTATGTCATTTACGTCATGAAGGGATTATGTAGGTGTCATATAGCATTAAGTGATGTGTTGCTGCAAAACTATAGCAGGGTGTGAACAGTGATGAAAAAATGTGACAAGCTTAGAAAAAACAGTAGGTCAACAATAGGATTAACATTATTAATGATGAAAAATATATTCTGAGATGTTCGGAGAAAGAATGACTGTAAAAACAACCATAAGCAGGCAGTCCTACGGGTGAATTCCCTAGTATCAGATACCTGATGGCTCTGTTTGTGCAGATTTCTAGCAGATTGTCTTTGCTTGTATCTCCATCCTGGTACCTACGAAGACCTAGAAATCATAGTTACGCCACTACTGCTTCTACTTCTTCCATTCATTATCATGTGCCAATACATCTACAGTATAACAATAATTTTACAATGATCAAAAGCTGGAAAAACACAATTGTCTATAATGTCTTTGTATGCTGTAATGTTAAGATTTCCTTTCGCTAGGAGATGAAAGCTGAAATTCTCATATACTCATATTATGAAAGTCTCCTATTCATCTTCATAAACTCAAACCCACATGTCTTCAGTGTGCAGCAAAAACAAAAGAATTGCCTAATTGCCTTGCCGTTCCAATACTTTTGGAGGAGACTGTACTTTTGACTGTACTTAAACTTAGCATTTATGTTTAAGAAATCACATCTAGCATTTTTACATTTTTATTTTCGACTCAAGCAGATTAGTAAGGAACCTTACATGACCTAAGACACGTTCCTCACCCTCCTTTCTTGAGAAATTCATGGTTAAGTCAACTCAGTGGCATTACTCCACAGGAGCATTACTCCAGTTATAATGTGTTATGCTATGTCTGTGTGTGCAGATTTGGTAATGAGCTGTATGGATGAGCTGGTTGAGAATGTGAATGAGACACGGCGGATATGTAAAGATTTGCTGAACCAGGGTCTGCTGAATGAGGACAGGTACCGGACCATTGTAGCAGCTCCAAGCTCTCAGGATAGAATGAAGCAGCTCTTGCATGCTCTGTCTAGCAAAGGACAACAGGGGAGAAATGCCCTTTACAGACTACTACAAGAACATGAGCCTGAGCTTACTCTGCAGATGGGTATGTTGTATTTTCTCTATTTTCTATTGTATAGGATTTCTCAGAGCATTCTGTTCATACCAAACATTGCAGTTTAATAACACTTAATCCATTTCCTTGTTTACCTATATATATATATATATATAGTACTGTGCAAAAGTCTTAGGCACATGCAAAGAAATGCTGTAGAGCAAAGATGCCTTCAATAATAATGACATTAAATGTTTCTACATTAAAAAAAATACTATAAAGAGCAGTAAACAGTAATAAATGAAACAAAGTCAATATTTGGTGTGACGATCCTTCACTTAAAAAAAAAAAAATAGTAGTTTCAGGTACAATTTGTGCAGTATTATAAGGAAATTAGCTGTAAGTTTTACTGAGAATCTTGCAGAAGCAGCCACAGTTCCTCTGGAGACTTTGACTGTCGCACTTGCTTCTTATTTTTGCAGCAAAACCCAGCAGCCTTCATTATGTTTTCTTGTCTGAAAACTGACTTTTGCACAGAACATTATATATATATATATATATATATATATATATATATATATATATATATAAGCACTCTTTCTTTATGGTATCACAGTTAAAGAATCCTTGGTTTGAGCTAAATTCTCATGCTTAAAGTGGACTTGGTTATTGAAAATCACTCACATACTGCTGTTTCTCCCATCCAGAGCATGCTGTATATGTGCATGTGATGAGGCAGAAGCTCATTCAGTCAGTGAGGCAAGTGGAGCCAGTGGCCAACCGAATGCTCACTCAGGGCCTGATCACGGAAGAAGAGTACTTCCAGGTATGTGAAGAGGAAGGAAGCGAAGCAAGGATGTACGCCATGTTCCGAGTTTTGGAGCAGCAAGGGATGAAACAGAGCGACGGGTTCTACAATGCGCTTTTCCACTGTGAGCCTTTACTGTACCGTGAGCTAGGTCAGTCAATCCTGCAGCTGCTTTCCTTTGTTGGACTTGAATTAAGAATTATAAAACATTTCTGAACACAGGTTCTTAAAGAGCATTTAGTGACCAGCCATTTATTTATGGCTTATCAGTGTCAAACGCATTTCAGGTTGAAGATTCGGTTTAAATGATTTATTTGTTGGGTGTTTTTTTCCTTTCCTAAAATTTTGTTTTAATTTCCATTTCACGTTTTTCTGATTGATATTTCAGTAATTTCTGTTTTTATATTTAAACACTGGGTTTAAATTAGTGCATTCAAAGCAATTAAAAGAATAATGAGCATCAGTATTGTTAAAGAAAATGGTTAACTGTGTGCTTTAGTGAGCACCGTTTGTCACTTTCCTCTTCTAGTTTCTCAGATGTATCGGAAGAATTACTCCCATCTTCATTTAAACTTTAAATGAAGTGGCTGTGTGACAATGTCAAGTGTTAAGAGTGCTATCCAAATACAATTAAAATAACTTAAATACACAGTAAATTGCAGTATTACTACATCCCCATAGTAAGATATATATATATATATATATATATATATATATATATATATATATATATTTTGTTGTTGTTCTTTATGATGAATATACTGCAATTCTATGATTCTGTTATTCTGTGTGGAAATTTTTATATTTTAAATCTATGTTTCATGTTTTTTGTCTCAGACATTCCTCTTTCATTTCCAATGATTTTGCACTTATGATGATAAGTGAATACATTGCATGACTTGCATAATCATCATGAAAGGAAACATAATTCAAGGGCAGACAAACCAGTAGTCTATTTTTTTTTTTTTTATTCGTACTCGCCTGGAGGAAAATTCAGTTTAAGTAAATAAAATGCCGTATGTACTTTAACAAAACTTTTTTTTTTATTTGGCATGCTTTGCTACATAGCTACAGTATGTTTAAACTTAATAAGCTTTATGGTCATGCAACACATCTCAATGCTGTAACTATAGCAGAAGCTCCTCATTCTGAATCTCACCACCTGCTGCACCACACACATCACCTGTATATACGTGTATATATATATATATACGTACATATACTGTCTATACAGTACTGTGCAAAAGTCTTAGGCACCCTATTTTAGTACAAACTTTGTTATAGATTTTTATTTTATGACGTCTACATTACTGATTCACTACAAAAACTTTTTAGATCTCCAAACATTAGTTTTCCAGCACAAAATTAAATGATACAGAAAAATGTTTGTATGTCAGTAAAGAAAGCAGTATATTACATAAGAGACACTTTTCAGACAAAATAACATAATGAAGGCTGCTGGGTTTTGCTGCAAAAATAAGAGGCAAGTGCGACAGTCAAAGTCTCCAGAAGAACTGTGGCTGGTTCTGCAAGATGTTCAGTAACACTTACAGCTCATTTCCTTATAAAACTGTACAAATTGTACCTGAGACAACTAATTTTTTTAAAGCGAAGGATCGTTACACCAAATATTGACTTTGTTTCATTTATTACTGTTTACTGCTCTTTATAGTATTTTTTTTAATGTAGAAACATTTAATGTCATTATTTTTGAAGGCATCTTTGCTCTACAGCATTTCTTTGCATGTGCCTAAGACTTTTGCACAGTACTGTATGTATATATATATA
>CM040481.1:6931837-6954650 GCA_022758105.1 Pangasianodon gigas
AAGTGGGAGGCACATATGCAAACTGTTGTAATTCCTACACCGTTCACCTGATTTGGATGTAAATACCCTCAAATTAAAGCTGACAGTCTGCAGTTAAAGCACATCTTGTTCGTTTCATTTGAAATCCATTGTGGTGGTGTATAGAGGCAAAAATGTTAGAATTGTGTCGATGTCCCAATATTTATGGACCTGACTGTATTATTAAATATTTTTATTGACATAGATGTGAGTCAAAAAAACTTCCACTTCTGTCTTTTAGCCTTTACCCTGATCATTCATTTCGTGCTCCCAGCTGTCTGTGCGCTTGACCTTTTATGGAGTTTTGTGGGCATCACTACAAGCAAATGAGCTGTGTTGGGAGCGTGCTTTGCACGTTATATATGCACGCAAGTACATGTCGTCCTTTCCGAAGATTTTAGTTCGGTTTGACATTTACACACAACTTTACTAAAATATTGATAAATGAGGCCTATTGTCTGTACATGAGAAATATATGCAAACAAAAAGTCTCCCATTTCAATGCCCAAATGTTTTGAGCTAGTTTTAGGTCTGCTTGTATGGTTTTTGATATGTAGTTGGGCTTTTTTATATGTAGTTGGGAAATTTTTCTAAAACATTTAAACCCTGGTTAAAACCTGGATATCACCTTGAACATAGTTGAACAAAGGTAAGTCTAAAACAGCTCAAAACAAGCTGCTGAACCGTATGCTGTATGAATGTATGTTGTTGGTTTATGATATTAGTTCCTCTGTGTACATTTCGCACAAAAGAAACCTGCTGCATCAAACACAATTAAACAAAGGTACGTCTTAAACCACTCAGAATGAGCTGCTAGACTGTATGCTGGATGACTGTATATTTCGACTCTAAACTGCTGTAAAAAAAGAAAGGTTACTCTAAAAATTCACTAGATCGTAGCCTAGACAATATGTGATAGCCTCTTGACTCAAACTCTCGACTAGTTTGAGGCTGTCATTATTAGTGTTGTCCTGCTGCACCAAAATCTATGTTGATGAGCAGCTTCTGAAGATATTTAATGTGTTTCAGGGTGGCGTTTCCTTTAAGTCTCTGGGCTACTGATCAGAAATTTGCAGAAATTCCAGTGTAGCCAAGCTCCAACTCTTGGGCCCTTGAGCAAAGCTCATAACCATCTGCTCCTATCTGCTCCAAGCTTGGACCAAGACAATTTCATTGTATTGTACATATGTGTATACAGTATGTATACAATACTGTATGTGCAGTATATGTACAGTGGCCCTAAAAAGTATTTGGACACTGAAGCCACACTTCCAAATGTATGAAATTCACTGCATTAGAAAACAATATGTCAAGCCAAGTAGCATTTATTTTAAAGAAAGATACCACAAGCAGAATTTTCAAGAAAACATTTCCCAAAAAATAGATTGTTATGTTTAAAAATGTAAAAATAATAGATAAGCATTTGGAAATATTTGAAAAATATATTACCGGAGAGGTTCATATCTGAAGTGACCTAAGGTGTCTTTCCAAGAAAGTTTGGAAGATGTCCACCCATGATGCATAAACAGAATCAAGAGAACAACAGTATACGCCCTGGTATTATAAGGTTGGCATTTTGGTCAAAAATTATTTCACCACATAAACATCATCACTGGGGCACATCATTTTATTCTCCTGTGGTGTTATTATTTTTTATTTATTTATTTTTTTAAATTAAGTTTTTCATGCAATATTTGAAAAATCTTAGTTATATCCTGAAATGCACACATAAAAATAGATATTTATTATATTTTATATTGGTTCTATCTAGTTGAGAAATTAACTTTTAGCTGTAGATGTTCTACATATGCTCAATGAGAGTAATAAAAAGTGTACAAAGTGTACAGGCACATTAAATGTCGACTATACTTTTTTTTTTTTTTTTTTTTTTTTTTAATTGTTTTTTTTCAGTGTATAAGTATGGATATTGTAGTTATCATCAGATAACATTAGCATTAAATACTACTCACATTAGCAAGCCACATGTAATGAGCTTGGTCTGAAGGTCAAAAGACTTGAAAGACATGTTTGTGTGCTTGAACAGAAACACATATGGTATGTTATAATGTATAATGTATAAAATTATTAATAGTTTTACAACGACATTTCAAGGTACAATACCTTATTGAGGAACAACTTGCACCCTGGATACTTATGAATGTTTTTTTTTTTTTTATTGTTTTTAGGTTTATACATATACATACATTTTTGGTGCATTTTTAATGATCCCCTAACAAATCATCAATCATCAAAAGAAATGTCAGTCCTACAAACTCTAGCTTAGTACAGAAAAGAATGATTCTTTCATTATGTCCTGCAAATCATTGACATTTCAATGCACAGTACATTGCACTACAGTAACGGCCATCTTAAATGCCTTAGGACCCTTAGGATTATAAAGTGACTTTTGAAAATTTGACCGTTTATGTGCAAGTAACCAGTCCTGGTGATATACATACATACATATATATATATATATATATATATATATATATATATAGTAGAATCAAATGAATTGCATATATTTAAATTGCCAGTAAAATCACAGTATTATACAGAATTTAAGTTCATATCTTTAAATGCTTTGTTTCATAAATGTATGAATACAGTATATGCTAGTGAATAAGTCATTCACTGTTCTTGCATAAGGGTCTATGAAATAGATTGTACAGCTTTGATTTGGATTTACAGTTGCCCAAAAATCACATTTCCCATTAATTAGAGATGTTATTCACTGGGATTGACAGGGCAGATGACCAACGGGTCATCCTGGTTAAGGTGGGGGCTAAAGTAGGGCCTAATTACTTCTCCGAATGCGCAGTCAGTAAATGAGTAAATGTGAGTCTCTGCTTCCATGTCATAGAAGGAGACCAATGCCTCGTTGAAATCAACAAACACTCCTACTTTACGGGGTTTGTTTGAAAGAGACAGCAGGGTGGGAGGGTCTTCCAGAGCTGCATAATTGTCGCTGTTATAGTGCACAATGGCCCAGTATCCTTGGCTTGGTTTGAGGGAGATTGCGCCCTTCCTGTTGGCCTCTTCTCTTGCCACCCCAATATCCCAGCCTTGTTTGTTCCCAACTTCCACTACCCAGAAGGCCCTGTCACTGGTCAGCCAGTTCTGTCCCAAAATGCTGCCGAACAGATCGAAACTCTTAGGGCTATCAGATGAATCCCTTGTCTCCATAGAGCTTCGCACCTCTCTCAGGTCATCAGAGATTAGGAGTTGAGCATTAGCAGTTTCTGGATCCAGAGTCACATCCACTGAAAGATCAGAAATCATGAATGAAATGAATCACCGAACCTACTTGTTGCAGATCATAGCTATCAACTGCTGTATTTTATTTATTTATTTATTTATTTATTTGCTTTAACATGATCACCATTAGCTATTGTATCAGCTTTGTGCTCCAAAGTTAAAGATGTGTTTAACGGCAATTGTATAACAAGTCATGCCAGATTACAGTTGTTAAAACGAATCAGCGACCGTTTACAAAATGTTCAGATGTTAACAAAATGTTCACAAATTGTTTCTTTATTTATTTTGCATGCTTCTGTGCCACAAAATGTAAGGCACTGTGCACCCTCTGGTGGATCTGCCTGGCGTTACAGCATGGTGCAGCGTTGTACAGCAGTGATCTACAACTGTCAGTCAAACTGCTGATATCTAAACCTGTACCAATCATCCTCAAACCTTATGAAGATTAACATAATGTATAACAGTTACAGATTAATAGATGAAATCAGTTGCTTGGCTAAGTAGAGACAGAGTTTTCAAGCCCCACTAGTCTTACGGCAGGGTCCAAAGGTCTGAAACTGCCATGAAGGACTCATTTTATTTCATGCAGTAATTATTGTATGTATACTTGTAATACTTATTAGATTTTGATCTAATTATATATCTCGATATGTCAGTTCTAGGCATTATAATTGATATTATAATAACATCTTGTACTTACCTCCAAATTTCTTAATCCTTGCAGTTTCTAGAAGGCAAGTGAGAAACTAAATAAATAAATGGTACTCATACAAATGACAAAACAAGTACGTAATACATTTGACTGGAAGCCAGTAAAAGCCATTTCCCTCACCAATTCTGGAGAGTTTCTCAAACTCTTCCTCAATATCAGCCATCATGGTCACCGCCATGCTCCTTATTGTGCCAAAGCTCAAATCAGTATCCAAGAAAACAGAAGTCCCGTCACTGCCATTATCTACCATTGTGACGGAGGGATAACTCTTAAAAAAAAAAAAAAAAAGAAAAAAATAAGTTTCCTGCCATGTGACTTCAAGATAGAGGGAAAGATATGTGAAAATTTTAAAAGTAGCTTTATTCCTCTGCTCACAACTTTATTTTGCTCAGTTGCTATTATTTACTGAAGGACATAGTGACTGTAATGCATAATGAATAGACGGCAGTAGTAAGTGGGTAAATATAGACCTATAGAAATATTAATTTGACGTTAGGGACATCTGACATAAGAATTTCTCACACTAAAAAATGATTAGTCTCTGTCTATCTGAATAATAAAAGATTTATGGTATTTCTTGATGGTTGAATCAGACTTCAGAACCCTACTCTATACATTACTCTACAAAACTTCTAATGTATTAAACATAATCATGGGCTAAATTACATTGTCTTTCTGTCAATGGAAAAAAAGGTTTATTCTGTGATGGAGCACCACAAGTGATTGGTTGCTGACCTGTAGGAAGAACACCGGGTCTTCTTCATCCCTCAATATTTGTAGATCTGAAATGGTTTCACCCAATGTGGAGATCTTTCTCTGCAAATCCTTTTTCAGCTTCTCTGCCTCCTGCTCCACTTGCCTCCTCCGGTCTTCTAAAGGGCTCAGCACCTCGTCCTCTGCCTTCTGAACTGCCTTCTTTATGGCATTGAAAACCTTTTTAATTTCCTTTGTCTCCTGGTCAATCAGAGCCTGTAAAGAGTTAACCAGTGGAGGGCGTCAGTGTTGTTTCTTAAATATGCATGTGAACTGTAGCTTTCCTTTTTCAGGGTTTATTTGCTCTTGAGTATTCTCTGTTATACCACAGCACTGTTGTAATCTGATTAGTCAGAAGGTGCTGATTAATTTTCTATAACAGTGCGTCTCTGACAGTTACTATCAGGTGATAGTTCAAATGATATTTATATTAATGCACTGATCCTAATATTGTACATAATCCGCATAATCTAAGACTAATAATAAATGTGTTATTTATTATTAGTATATTGTCTACTTGTTGTATATTTGGTATTTAAAAAGAGCTGGATTTTCCCATTAACAGATAGCTTAAGTGCGAGTAAAACTGTTTAGATTGCTGCCAAGTGGTGATTTTGCTGCTATCAGATCATTTTGTACATGAAAACACAGCTATAATTCATTATAGTATATTATGGTAATTCATTTTAAAGTGTGAGTTCGATTAAGCTGTTTTGCTGAGTTGTAGGTTAGTTATGGAGACTCACCAGGCAGTTTGTTGCAGAATTGTCCAACTCCTGCACTTTCTCCTCTCTCTTTTGTATTTTCTGGTTGAGCTCGCTTATAACAGTGTCCAGCTCTGCCTGTGAGGAAATATATCTGTACACATCAACAGTGCTTCCACAATTGGGGTGCCATTTATTCCTGCATAAAATTAAACTTTATTTTTTTAATCACTTTCCAAAATTGTAAAAATGGTGTTCTAAAAAATACATTAAATGAATCAAAACCAAAAAAAACCACAATATCTAATTTTCACTACATTTCTCTCTTGAATAAAATGAATAAAAAAAATTTTTTAAGCGTATAATTAAAATTGGGTAAAGGGCTGTGCTTTCCAAATGACCTTGTCAGTCAATATCATATAAATAAATAAATAAATAAATAAATAAATAAATAAATGGGTTTTTTCTCTTCTTCCCATGATCTTCAGGAAATTTGGATAATGCAGCCTGTGACTTTTGTAATATTTCAAATATTTCCTAGAAGTGAATATGTTCAGCTAACAGGGTTGTGTGAATGTTGTGAGACATAACTTGTAGTGGGTAGATTCGTTTCTAAAATCTGATTAACATTCAGCATTCAAATGTTCAAAGCCATTGTAAAATCCTTGATATACTCACACCTGTGTCTGCATCAATAATTAAATTCTGTATGAACCAATAGGTCAGTTAGACCATTGATTTTTCCATAGAATGCCCTACTCTTTGCCTGTTATGTTTTGCTGCAATGAAATCTTACTGTTAACAGACTACATTGTGTGGCAGAAGAATTGTATATTGTTATTAATATTATTAATAATAAATGAAATTATGTAGTGAACTCTGGATTCAACATTTCTCAACATTTGTTGTCATTCTATGAGGGTTTTAGGCACTGCACATAGCGTCATGCCTAAGAACACCCATACCTGAAAACTTCTCATGGCCTATTGCTTAAACTTATAAATCATATTTAAATGAGATTTATTAATTCTTTTTTGCATTTTTGAGCATTCATTCTACACCAAAATTCAAAAACAAATTATAGAGACCTAACCATATTCTAGCAAGAAGAACCAGAGCATGGATTTTTTTTTTTTTTACCTGCCTTCTGTCTCTTTCTTCCTCCACAGACACCACATTTGTCCCTCCTTGCACACAGAGACTGCAGATTAACTTTCCCTCGCTGACCGAATAGAGCTCCAGAGGTCTGCCGTGGACCATGCACGCCCGCTGATCCAGCTCATTCAGAGGCGCCACCAGCTTATGCCCTTTGGAACGTAACTTGTTGTGATGCCTTTTAAGATGTCTACCGCAGTATGACAACAAGCACATCAGACAGGACTTGACTGCTTTATATTTGCGACTATCAGGGCAGATGTCGCAGGGGACCTCCCCCGACTGTCCAGTGAACTCATCCTGTCTTGGCTCCTGGGACTCAAGGAAGTCCTTCAGAATATCTCTAAAGGCAATGTTGATCTTTGGTTTTATCTTTAGATGCTGCTTGCATAATGGGCAGACTAGGTCATTGATGGTCATGTGGCAACCTAGGCAGGCACTGCAGAAGGTGTGACCACAGGAGGTAGTGACAGGCTCCTTCAGCAAGTCAATGCAAATGGAACATTTGAGGTGTTGCAAGATGGATACAGGAGTGTCTTGTAGAGAAGTGAAGGAAGATGTGAGGGATGTGAAGGAACTCATGGCTCTGGTTTGATGGTGAGAATCCATGTTATCTGTTGATAATTGGTACAGACTGGTAATTTTGTTATATTTGGCATCCCATTTGAGGCAAAACACTTAATGTATAACAGGTTTTATATGGCTTAACATAGGCAGAATTAACTGTGTCCTCCATTTTTTTTTTTTTTCAGTGCCTGATTTTGTCCCTGCCACCTTTTGAATATATTTGAATATGTATTTATGTTAGTTTACATATATGACACTGCTAAATATAGTGCAATGGCTATCCTACATACTGTTTGTTTGTTTTTTGTTTATTTAGCCTTGACTAGATATAACTTAAAATTAATTATTCTTGATAATTCATTACCGTATATTTATATTTATATTTACAGCATGTTTTACTGTAAGGTATTGTATATATGGTGCACATTCTTAATTAGTGCAGTTAATTTCCTGGATGAACGGCCAGATAGATTTCTGAGCTTTTACTTTTTATTTTGTCTCCACAGCAATTAAATTTTCATAACTTAATAGTTAAATAGTTAGACAAGCGGCTTTTAAAGTCATATTGAGCCCATATTGGGCAATAAAAAAATTGAAAGTCAGAGTTACCTTGGTGAAGTTCTGATCCTTTCCTCGTCTCTGACAACCTGTCCTTCCTTATTCTGACCACACTCATCTGTATTAGTACGCTATCTGAGTTTCATTTCATCTAAACTACACGCCCCTTTGCTCAAATGTTTTCCTTGTGTGTGGGTGTGTGTGTGTGTCTGTCTGTTTGCACATGTTTGTATGAACTTCTAGGTTAGTTTCGTTTTTCATTTCTGGGTCAAGTTAAGTTGTGTAACTAGATTTGCAACTACAGTGCCAGCTTCCTCATGAAAAAAATAATGCATGAATAAAAACCATTCAGTTATCAGCTGACGTATACACTCAGTTGTTTTTCAGTCTGTCGTATTTGATTGTTTCAATGGAGAACACTGGTACTATAATATTTTTTTCACCTAATGCCAAGTGTTTTGATACAGACAAAGCAATATATAGTCTGCACTTACTGTCATAATTCCACTATGAGCATTACATTTACAAGCAACAACATTCCATTGGTGTTATGTGGTTTTACTAATGGTTTACAAATGAGATCCCTATATGACACTATTAAATATAGTGCAATGGCTATCCCACATACTGTACAAGATTGGCATGTTTGATTGTTTTTGTTTGTTTGTTTGTTTGTTTGTTTGTTTGTTTGGCTGGTTGGTGGGTTTTGGAATGTGCAGGGATTTTGTAAGGCCAATTTTATTTATTAGCACTAATTTTATATTAGCATTGTGTTAACAGTGTTAACGGTGGTGGTAATCTTTGGCAACTGATCCTACTGTTGGTGTTTATATATGTCAGGAAAGTATATGATGGGAATGATAAGGAATACTGATAAGGTAGCTAAACACAACTAAAGTCCATATGAATTCCATTCAGACATGGGCATCATATCCAAAGCTCCATCCAGACAGTAACCTGGAGCTTTAAGGAGGCAACGTTGCCCAGCCA
Organism: Pangasianodon gigas; assembly: GCA_022758105.1. Lineage (NCBI taxonomy): Eukaryota > Metazoa > Chordata > Actinopteri > Siluriformes > Pangasiidae > Pangasianodon > Pangasianodon gigas. Next base: position 6,940,553 of record CM040481.1, read on the forward strand.
ATCATTGTGCTGCCCTGTCACAAGGCATTTTTTCTCCCAATAGAAATCTGGATGTAGATTTAGATCCCTAATGAATAAGACAGGTGCAGTGACAATGAACAGTTTTCTTTGAGACAACCTGAGGAAGAATCCTTGAGAGTAAGCAGACCCATAATCTCTTAAAAACTCTGCTTTTTAGTTTCTACTATTATGCTTTAATTAGTTTTTGTGCCAACATAATGTAAATTTAAGGGTCTAGTTAGCTACTAGTAATATACAGGTCTACAATTTGAATTAGGGAAGTTATTTGGTATTTGGAAAATTTAGCCTTGACTAGAAATAACTTAAAATTATTATTGATATTTCATTATCAAATATTTATATTTATATTTATATTTACAGCATGTTTTACTGTAAGGTATTTTTTTAATATATGGTGCATATTCTTAATTAGTGCAGTTAATTTCCTGGATGAATGGCCAGATAGATAGATTTCTGTGCTTTTTTTTATTTATTTTTTTTAGTTTATCTACACAGCAATTAAATTTTCATATTAATAGTTAAATAGTTAGACAAGCAGCTTTTAAAGTCATATTGAGGCCATATTGGGCAATAAAAAATTGAAAGTCAGAGTTACCTTGGTGAAGTTCTGATCCTTTCCTTGTCTCTGACAACCTGTCCTTCCTTATTCTGACCACACTTATCTGTATTAGTACGCTATCTGGGTTTCATTTCATCTAAACTACACTCCCTTTTATTCAAATGTTTTACTTAGCACTGTGTGTGTGTGTGTGTGTGTGTGTGTGTTTGCATGTGTTTTCATGAACTTCTCAGTAAGTTTCGGTTTTCATTTCTGGGTCAAGTTAAGTTGTGCAACTAGATTTGCAACTACAGTGCCAGCTTCCTCATGGAAAAATAAAACATGAATAAAAACCACTTTTTCCATTTTTCCACCTAATGCCATGTTTTGATACAGACAAAGTAATATATAGTCTGCACTTATTGTCATACCATACCACAACATTCCATTGGTGTTATGTGGTTTTACTAATGGTTTACAAATGAGATCCCTTTATTACCTTTAATCACAGTGATGATGTTCCTGGCATGATGTTACAGATGCCACAAAATATTGTCTTGGTGACACTGAGAAACATTTAACTGATTAATCTGTCATAGAACACCTTGTTCATGTACATCAAAAATATGAGAGTAAATTAATAACTAAGGGAATATAAATAACATGTCTTCAGACATGGTTTTGAGTAGTCCTATTACTTACTTTTCTGAAAAACATAAAGATAATAATAATCCATGATTTACATGTATAGCAATGTATACAATTATATTAGTTTATTGCAGAATATTAATTAATGGAATAGGAGTGTACACAGCAAGGAAGCATCGTCATAGGATCTCGGGATTTGCTCAAACACTTAGCCTTAAAACCTTTCCCAAATGTAACGGTTCAGCAAATTATATGCAGTTTTTAACATGTTGTGTTTTCACTGTGATGTTTCAGACGGGTGGCCTGTGAAACCATCCTGTTACGTGTGAAAAAATGTTGCAACCTTTTTCAAGCAAATGAAGTCTCAAAGTCATGGCCACAAGACGCTTAGTTTGTAGCCTCATAGTAATTTGTGGCCACATCTTTAAAAAAAATAACCACTCTACCACCTCAGCAGCTTCCTACCTCTCTAACTGGGTTTTAGTTTGATAGTATTCTTAGTCCCTGAACTATTTGTACTAGCATTAGGACAGGTTTTTGATGGACACTACAAAACACTTCTGTAAGTTGCTGTCTGTAATGGCATCTGCCAAATGCTGTATATATAAATGACAAACGACTAGACAGAGGATTTCATTTTAGCCAAGTAATCTAATTTAATTGCAGCACAAAATTTGTTTTATTAATTTAATACAACTATTTAAATGTTAGATAAATTCGGCAAATATATTAATTCATTAAAATTTCTCTAAACCTTCCAAATCATAGACCCCCAAACCAGTTACACTGTGGTAACATTTACATTTAAGACCTTTTATTAGTGTAATATTAAAAACCTGGCTGTAACAACAGCCCTGTCAGCTACTAAGTTATTGACACTTCGAGGCACAGCAATTGCATCTCCATAATGCCAGGGGCGATATTGATGCTTCACTACACCTCAGCCACTAGGTGTCAGTTTAAAGCACCAGAACATCATACTGACTGTTACATAACACAAAAAAGACAATCACTGAGCAGGTCTTTAAAAAAAATCCAATTTAAACTTGTTCCTATTGTCCTTGCATTAGTGTTCAGCACTGTTTGTTGTGTGTTAACTCCATCACTGGACGGATGCTTAGTATGTCTGAGGCCTTATCACAGCAGTACAGGTAGAAGAACGGGTAAAGTTTCTCTTGGAATGAGTCCATGAAGGTGTAGACGTGACTTCTGGATATTGCATCATAAAATGACACTTGTCCTTCTTCGAAGTCCACATACACACCCACTCTCTTCAGCTTGGGGTTGACAGAAAGAATAAGAGGTGGGGATGAGGAGACTCTGTACTCCTGTCCCTTCTTCATAGCCAATGCCCAATAGCCTTGAGTCGTGCTTATAGCAATGCGCCCTTTCCTGTTGACAGACGCTCTGGCAACACCCAGGTACCAGTCGTCCTTTTCACCCACTTGGACCTCCCAGTAATGGCGGCCAGAGGTGAAACCTTCACGGCCCAGGGTGATGACCACTGTGTCAAAACGCTCTGGTGTGTCAGGCAGGTCTTGCCATGCCCCCAGATGACGCAACTGTCGTCTGTCCTCAGAGAGTTGCAGCCAAGGATTGGCTGTGTCAGGATCAAGGGTCACGTCCACTTTACAAATGAGAAAAAAAAAACAACAAACTTAGATGTAACAAGGAATCACAATATTTTGATAGACATTTCATTTGTATGGGAAATCACACACAAACCGTACTTGAGTACTTCTGAACCGTCTTCAGCTCTGTAGGAAAGAAAAAAAATACATGTTGGGTTTCATTATATATATTAGGGAGCTTTCACAGCAATGCAATTCTGACCAATGAATCAAAGAGTTTTCAGGATTAAATGCCCACAGGCAAAATATTTGTAGAATATTTTACTTACATGCAGTGTGAAAGCAAACCAAACCAAACCAAATAACAACCAGAATCACAAATTTTCCTTTGATTCAGACTCAGCAAAGAGACTAATAGGAAGGAAAGCACCCTTGGAGTACAATTGTCATTTCAAAGAATCCAGGACCCACCAGTTTCTGCAAGTTTCTCTATCTCTTCTGTCAGGGTTTCCTCCAGTTTGGACACAGCTCTCCTGATTGTCCCCAGACACTGATCTGTGGGCACATGGGCCTCAGACCAGTCTTTAGTTTGTGGATGGATGATTAGAGATGGAAGATTCTAGAGATGTACATTTAGATTAGATGTCAAATGTCCTAATCTTAACTATTCTTGAATGGTAATCATGTAAAGGTTAAAGGTCATGGCAGAAGACTGCAAGAATATGAACAACAAACTAGTAAAATGACCAAATGACTTGTACGAAATTTGTTAACTTGGGCATCCTGTGTCTACTTTCTTTCTTTCTTTCTTTTAAAATTTTATTGTAAGACTCCACCTGAAGAAAGTAAATGTGGTCATCAGTGCGAGCAAGATGATCTATCTCACTGTTCCTCGTCTTCAGCATGGCAATCTCCCGTTCTAGTTCCTCGATGAGTCCTTGAGCCCAGCGCGCTGTTTTCCTCTGCTTCTCTTCTATGGCAAGAACGAGCTCAGCCTGGGCTTTTTGAACCATACGGACCAAGTTTGAGAACACCTGCATACTGTCCTCAATCTCCCGAAGAGCGCTGTGCTGAAGAGGGCAAGACAGGAAGAAGAGAAAATGCATATGTGCGTTAGCATGAAAGAGGGTGAGGTTATCAATCAAGTTTGCCTAGCTTTCTATCCAGCATTACAGGATGATTAGCAATGCCAGCTGATGAAACGTAAACAGTACGCTGATGATTCAAACTTACTTTATTCAGTTCGACAGAGTGTTTGATGTCTTCCACCTTCTTGAGTCGTTCCTGGATCATCTGCTGGACCTCTGCCTCTGTTTTTCTTAGCAGAGCCTGTTAATTGCCATTTAATACACTCATCAAAGACTCTCTGTCTCTTACATTTGATTTTATACTGTAATACTGCACATTTTTAGGGTTTCCTCTGCTCTAAAGTCAGCTTTACACTGTTCAATTTATGGCCCAATTTTTCTGTTGCAGACAAAAACTGTACATCATGAAAAGAATTCGTTGGTCTTGAGTAAGATTGGGAGTATTAGAATGTGTCAAATGATATGTTCCCTGGTGGCTGATTTAGTGCCACTGTGACCAAAAGGTTCTGCCAGTGGAAGAATCGTTTTATTAAAATCTTCCCCTGACCGCTGCTATAACGCTCGTCTAAAAGCCACCAATAGGAGGCCAACATTCATGAGACAGCTACAAATACGATCATGGGAATGGCAAAATGTAAATGAAAATATATTAATGGACAGAAAAATATTTTTATTACCTCAAGCTCACTTGAAGAATGTTTCTGTTTATGCAACCCCATTTTCTGCATGAGCCCTGATCACACTGATTAAGCAAAACGTAGTAATTTTCTTTAATCACAGGCTTAACTGTCTAAGTGTCATTAGAGGATCATCGTTATATAATCTGACATGGAGAACACATGTTACTGTGCAGTCTGTTACATGTGTGTACACTGTGCATGTCTTACAGTGTGACAAGTAATAATCTTAAAAGACTGCTGCAATTGCACAGTCTAGAACTGGCTTTACACAGCTAATGCAGCTTGAAAAGAGCTTGCGAATTAGTTGTCCGATTGAATCGGTCTACTTGAACAGGGAAAACACTAAAATTTGCAAAGCAGGGATACACCAAGACAAGGACTGACAAATCTTTTTTTGTCTTTTTACCTTTTTCTCGCTCCATTCTCGTTCGACCGGCACAGTGTAGTGTGCCCTGTGGTCCATCTCCGTGCAGAGGACACACACCATGATCTGATCTTTCTTACAAAATAGTTCCAGCAGCCTCTCGTGCTTTTTACACATGCGGTCTTCCAGATTCTGCACCGGCTCGATCAGTTTGTGTTTAGTGAATCTTGCCGTGTGTGTCCCTAGATGTTCCTCACAGTATGAAGTAAGGCACACCAGGCACGACTTCACAGCCCGTTGCTGAGGCCCAGTACAGACGTCACAACACACTCCCTCGATCAAAGGCCCACTCGGTGGAATCAATTCTGGTATTTCCAAGGGCAGATCTTCCAGGAGTTTCTCTGGCTCATGTTGTTGCTGGGACTGCTGTTGCTTCAGGACAGGCTTGATTCTCATTTCCTTGAACTGCTCTGCAATCTCACGCAGCACCGTGTTGATGCTAATGTCTGGCTGCTTGAAAAAAGTTTTCTTGCACATGGGGCACATGAAGAGGGAGCTGGTCTTCCAGTAGCCACCAATGCAGGCCATGCAAAAGTTGTGGCCACAGGGGATAGACACTGGATTGGTGAAGACATCCAAGCAGATGGAACAATGGACCTGCTCTTCTGCTAGCATGTTTGTAGGTGACGCCATTCCTGAAGAAATGGGAAATTTTCTGATTTGTATGCTTTTTTTTTAACTTTTTCAAAACTTCCTTACATTCCTCATGCTTATAATTACACATTTCCTATTAGTAGCATAGGATGCTTCAAGATTGCTTTAGAGGTATATTATTTTCAAATTGTTGTTGTGGTGACACTCCAAATAGGTAAATGTCACCCCAGCGCCAGAATTCACCCAAAACTCCACTTCCCAGAACACATCGCGGCCTACAAACTACTATCCCCAGGACAACACTCCACTGGCACGTTCTGACAATCCACACCTGTTCCCAATCACACACAACCTATATATACATGGACCCTCACCAAGACTCTTTGCAAAGTAACGCTCAGTGTACGTTTACCTGACTTACCAAACCTTGCATATTGTGTCTCGCATTTCTGGTTTTTGATTGTGCCTTGTTGCTATGTTTTTGGATATTGGATTTGCCCATATTCTGTTTGCTGATCGCCTGACTTTCTCCCTGTTCCTGTTTACAATTTGGAATTGTTTACCTGTGTCTTTTTAATAAAAAGCTAACCTGCACTTGCATCCATGGCAGTAACACATATACTCCAAACACTGTGGCTATTGTTCTCATCTTTTAACAACTGTCACAGATTCCCTCGTCACCACACAGTTCCTGGGGTTCCCGAGTGTCAAGTGCTTATGTTGTTGTTTCTGTTTTGGTCGTGTCTCCTTGTTACCTGAGTGTGTCCACCTGTTCTATGTTTTTGCTTCATTAGCATGTATATATAGTATACCCTGCTATTTCTTTGAAGCATTGTAGTCCTGTCTTAGTTCTTGTTTTTGACATAGATTACTGATTATTCCTAACTCTCCCTGCATGTATTTAGCCCCCCACTACAGACACTGACAACAATTCATAGATTTGCCCTAAAAAAGCACACATCTACCACCAGCACTTGTATCCTGCCTTATTTTCCCACGTTACAATAACCAATAGCTAATAATTACCGAGCTTATGTTTGAATAATTCCAGTAACTAAGTAGCTGTTTTAAAATCTTACATTAGTAAAGAATTATGTAATCTGGATTGACAAATAAAGATGGCCCCACTTTATATGAAATGTCTCTAATACCTATGTAATTCCATATACACTATATGGCCGAAAGATTGTGGACACTGACCATAACACTCATAGTCATAGTCACGGTAATAGTCATAAATGCCAGCGTTCCAATTAATCCCAAAGGTGTTCAGTGGGGTTGAAGTCAGGATTCTGTGCAGGCCACTTGAGTTCTTCCACTCCAACCTTGGCAAACCATGTCTTCATTGAGCTCGCTTTGTGCACAGGAGCATTGTCATGCTGGAACATGTTTGGGCCTCTTAGTTCCAGTGATGGGAAATTGTAATGCTACAGCATAGAAAGACATCCTATACAATTGTTCCAACTTTGTGGCAACAGTTTAGGGAAGGATCACATACGGGTGTGATGGTCAGGTGTCCACAAACTTTTGGCCATATAGTGTAAACTATACTGACAACATTGTTCTACTGGGCATGTACACTGTTACAGCAGTCCATCTTATGTCAATACATATGTATATAAAATTCAAGTACACAAGTACAGCTGAAAATATTAAAGTCTACTTTCTATAATTCCTGTACCATATATGCATTATAACATGCAAACTCAGTGGAATCAGATGGGTAAAATCCTAACTACACTGGACTTTCCATGTCTTCTATATGACGTTGTGCTTTAAATGTGTTCCTGTGTCGTCAGTATGCAGATACTGTCATGATTAGAAAGAAAATCTTACTGCAAATTCAGCAGTTCACACCAATGTAATTCCCCTCCACCCTGTTACACCTGAGAGAGACCTGATATCGAGATGTGTACTCAGACAAGACAAAACTGCTGATATATGTGTATTAACATAAGATGTGCTGCTGTAATCCATCTGTTACAGTACACATATCCTCAGTAGTTATATTACAGTTGCCTGTATAATTTATATGGAACTACAGGTATTACAGACATGTAACAAAACACTTTCATAACTAATTAAATAATTTTTAAAAAATGTCGGTAGTGGGCTCTGGTATTGTTAGTACAGTGCTTTGCATAAGTATGAGCCCCCCCCAACCCCGACCTCCCTGGAATTGAAATGGACTGGGATTTTTGCCATTTAATTGACACAGTATGTCTAACATTTGTACATGAAGGTACAAAAGTCCATTTTTAAGTAAATTTTAAAAAAGCAGATATTCGTTATTTGTTATTTATTCACTGGTCTGGGTTTCTATGTTGGGGATATATATATATATATTTTTATAACCAAACCCTGATTGAGACTTTTCCAGAACTTTGTCCCAGATAGCTCCTTGGTCTTCATGATGCTATTTGTATAGGTGTGTTCTCTAACAAACTCTGGCTTTACTGGAACAGGCATATTTATTGAGAAAACGTGAGAATAATTGCACAATTATTTGACTTCCGATGGCGACTGATCGTACCGGAACTAATTTAGGGATTTCACAGCAACAGGAGTGAATGCTTATGCAATCACAACTTTTTGAATTTGTAAAAGATTTTGCAAACTATATTATTTTTCACCTCCATGGCAACTGACAGATTAATGACATATCCCAGTTAATGCCTTTTCAGTTTCAGATGGTAACACTACAAAAAGTGGAAAAGCTCAAGGTGGGTGAATACTTAAGCACAGCACTGTACCATAATGCAACACTTGTGCAACTAGGCATGTTCAGTTGATTAGCAATCCTGCTGTTGTGCCTCTTGGCATATGCTCTTAACAGCATGCCACAGCTTTAGAGGCAGAGCAGAAAGGCAAGGCCTGTCTATTCATAGATTTCCAAGATTAACATTTCCAAATATACTAGTCTAGTCACTGCCCTGCTTCACCTCTCTACTCATAAATGAGCATTTCATATCTATAACTTTATTCCAGAATAGAGCTTCATATGTAGACTGTGTATAATTTGAGATTTTGATTAGTTTTCTGATGCAAAGTGCTGATGTTTTGGCAGTGTGCAAAACTGACTAACAAGCATGGTGTACCTGTCAGTAAATCATGTCTTCCAATTATGAAATGAAACTAGTTTTGTATGTTTGTTTTAGCAGTATGTATGTATTATTTGTTATAGAATAATAATGTTAGATGAAGATTTAAAATGGAGACTCACCAGTGAGCTGGAACTGCTGAGAGTCCCTGTATAAAGTGATCGTTCTACTATAGACAGCAGTGACATGCGACACAGCTGACTCCCTGCTCAAAAATATCAACCCCTCCCCTTTCCATTAGCCTTGTTTAGTATTTGAACTTCCAGGCTAGGGGGTCCCTCTAGACATAAAGAAAAACAGTTAACCCCTTACATGCTACTTGTTTTATACTTTTGTATTTCTATGAGCAACGTACAGTACAGATAAAGATTTTAAAGTGGTCTGGTCATGTGAAGAAAGAGAAAATAATGCCGTTGATGCCACTGATTTATTTTATTCAAAAATCTCAAAAAGTTCAAGTGTTCAAAATTACTTCATACAAAGTACAAACAGTAGGAAGAATATACATATGTAAATTTAATTTTAGTAGTCTGAACATGATAACATACTACCATCATTGTCCATTTTCAATATTTTTTATTCATTTTTCAACTTAATAAGTAATTGTATTTAACCATACCACAATAAAAAAAACTGTAAATACAATGCATTTGCAAATACAAAACGTACGAGCGTGAATAATGTGTTTGTATCGTAGTCCTTTCCACTTAATGTAATCATGGGTGCACATTATCACCCACTTCAAAAATGAAGCATGTTTATGTTCAGTCCATGTCAGAAATGAAACTCATATTGCCACAGCATCTTTATTTGTGCAGCGGCCTGAGTAAACCCTTCACATGGTTAAACTGTAAGAAAATCACACTTAGCTAGCAAAATATATTTGGAAATTTGGTAAAATATATTTATGTTTTCATAAAATAGAGATGTCAAAATATATTAATGGCAGGAATTTTTTTTTTCTTTTTCTTTTTTTCTTTTTTTTTTTTTTTTTTGGTCAAAACGCAATTTTTTCATAATATTTTCCAGTCTTCCAAAAGTCATCTATAGTAATTTCAGCAGTAACGTAGTTCTTGACTAGAGAGTATTAATAAACTGTAGTATTAATCAAAATACATTAATCATGTAGTATTATCATTGTTTATATAGAATTTCATTTTCCCTTATCCAACAATGATTAAAATTGTGATAAATATATATATGAATGTCTATAGTGTACATATTGTATTTTATTGTATTTTATTGTATTTTATTTTATTTTATTTTTTTAAATTACTTGTCTTGTTATGTTGATTTCTCACACCATGGGTCTGAGGGAAACGAAATTTCAATCCTCTGTGTGTCCTGTACATATAGCAGAATTGACAATAAAGTTGACTTTGACTTTGACTTTGATATATATATATGTATATATATATATACACTTTCTTGAGTAATATATTTGAGAATCAGGCAGCTTTTTAAACATATTTAACAAACAACCATGCTGCTTTAGCTGTGTTTCACAGATGTGATGGACAGCGGTGCTGCATTCGTTCCCTCTTGATTGGCACATGGGCTGAAGATGGGGTACACATTCTCATCGAACGTGTCCATGAATGTGTAGAGGTGAGACTGAGCCTTCACATCATAGAAAGACACCTGTCCTCCCTCGTGGTCCAGGTAGACACCCACCTTCTGTGGCAGCGTGGGCATCTGGAGGGGAATCCTGCTGGAGGCCAGAGCTTTTACCTCGTTGTTTTTCAGCCATAAGCACCAGAAACCACCTTCAGGATTGAGACGAATGTCTCCTTTGCGACGTGCAGATCCCCGAGCCACTCCTAGGGTCCATGCTGTCTTCCGTCCCAAGTCCACTTCCCAGTAGTGCCTGCCGGAGGAGAGGCCTTCACGAGCGAGAACAAACAGAGCCGGGCTGAAGCGACGTGGGTTGTCTGACTGGGATGAGGCTTTACGGCCCTCTTCATAATGAACCTGCCGGCCATCCTCGGAAACAACCAGGTTTCTCTGTGCTGTGGATGGGTCCATAAGCACCTCGCCTTTATGAAGACATTATAGAAAATGAAAAGAAAAGAAAAAACACACTACAGTCAGTCACTTAATCAATTTAGAAGTTTTGTTGAAATTTAACTGATGATGCTTACATGCTGCTCAACTGTTTAGGTTAAAATAGCCCATTTTAATTTCCATTTCTAAAAGTGCATCAATTCTAAAAATGTTGTTTACATCATGAAATATCCTCAATCGGAATTGGCTCAATTTCATGTTCATTCCTATAAACAATCACTTATAAAAATCTTACATTCAATACAATGATGATTGCATTGTAATCCATTTTGGTCTTAAAGTTACACAAGCAAATAAATGATAATAATAATAGTAAATCTCCATCAATTGAACTTATGATCTCTTATTTGGCTTTTCATGCATATGAAGGGGATTTGTGTGTCTAATACTATGTTTGTGTAAGGAATAAAACAAAACAGTGTATGCCGTTATAGGAAAATAATCAAAGATGTTCTGGTGTAATGCCAAAGTTGATTACAGGACATCCCAAAGTATACTATTCCTCTTATACCTCCTCTTAACATCACTTTGCCAACGATTAAGATTTTTAGTTTACAACACATTTTTTTTTCATCCATTTATAGTTACATTTAATGTTATGGAATACACAGCTTAGTACCAGTTATCACTTACCCTGTATGTTATGACAGCTATTAATAGTCATTCTCTCACTAGCATTTTTTTTTAAAAGTTAATAAAACAAAACAAAAAACAAATAAATACAGAAAAATAGAAAACTATAGAAAACTTCATCATATCAACAATTATACATTTTTCTTTGTCAAATAACATTTTTTAAAAATCTGTTTTTTTAGAGTTAAAAAAACTCATAGGTAGCATTTGCCATACAAGTCCCTGTGAATGATATAAATAGCTAATAATTAATATGATATGTTGGGAGTTTTAAAATATGATAAATAAATTGTAGAATTGTATTGCTGTTCATCAAAAAAAATGACTTAGGTCAGTGGAATGTCCATTTCTAAATAGCGAATTTAGTGAAAATAGCACTTACTTGCATAATTCTGCATCTTTCTCAGCTCTGTAAAAAGAATAGTCAGAGTTATTCAGAGTAACCATCTACATAAAACAATAAAACAAATTTCTGTGTAGGTTTTATTGAGATATGACTCATTCGTGTCAGCCAGCATGATTTTTTTCTCTGATTAAAGATGTTACCTTTCCCATAGAGGCGCTTCATTTCTTCCTGGAATTTCTCAATGAGCGCAGAGACAGACTTTCTGATAGTGCCAAGGTACAAGTCTGTGTTCACGGACACACCTGTCCAATCCGTTGGTTCGGGCGGGGGAGGGAGAGAGGGCAAGAGCTACGACAAAAAAAAATCACACGTCAGACTTAAATACAAACACACACATGAGGAATACACACATACTGTACATCCACAATTAGGGGAGTGCTTATATTACAATACATTTTACAATGATTATTTAGCTTTTTACCATAGTCTATTCATGAGCACCCTGTACCATTTAAGGCATAATATTTAGGACACTGTTCACTATCATCATTTATTATTACTGAATGTTCTGTTTATATGTCATACATCGGCGCTGCTGAATTCTTGAATCTGATTGGTCAGAACATCTTATATCAATGCACTCATTCAAATAAGTGTTTTATTTCTCTTTTAACAAAGTAATTTGCCAACACTAGCAGTTTGTGTTTATTAAAGAACAACACATCATACATTTTAACCATTGGTAGTTACCATTGATGTTGTGGAAAACGTGTTATTTTCTGTTCACTTACATTACAGCAGCTTTAAATAGTTGTTCCTTCACTTTCTTTTCAAGATAATAGGAAAGAAAACATGCATTTTGTCATGTTACTGAGAAACTGCAAAATGCAAAGTCATCTGTCCTTGAAGGAGAAGTTAAAGGAACAGCTTTAAAGGAACTATGCTAATGAAATTCCTCCTTAACGGACAACTTCCCCATACCAACAGATATGTTTTTCTTTGTGAAATAACCACATGTTTTTAATCGGTTTATTATTAGCCTTAGATTATGTCAAGCATTCGCATACAAGTCCCTGTATGGCTGTTACTATAGAAACAATAATGTATTCGAACGAGAATTGAATTACAGCCAGCACCTCTGTTAAAGCTGCCGTTATAGAAAATTAATCAACGCCTTCTGACCAATCCGATTCAAGTATTCAACAGCAATTGTCTACACACACATACCTGGAGGAAGAGCACTTTGTCCTGGGTGTTTGCGAGGACGTCCAGGTCACAGCTCCTGTTTTTGAGCAGGTTAAGCTCATGCTCCAGACGGCTGGCCAAATCTCGTGCCTGCTCCTCGGCCAGCTTCTGCCGGAACGTGATTTGCTCCACCAGCTGGGCCTGACTCTGCTCCAGCAGCCTCTGCAGCTCAGCATACACAGCCCAGCTCTCCTCGATCTCCCGCTGACTGCTCGTCTACAACATACATGCACACACATTGCTAGCCGTATTGACCTTGTGACCTTGTGTTGTGTTCATCTATTTCCCAACAATCCTTGAGGTCTCGCTGACTGTTTTTCACATATTAGCTCATTATTTTGACTGAATAACTTATTTCAATATATTATCTTATTATTTCGACTTAATAACTCGTTATTTCAACATACTAGATTGTTATTTTGACTTAACCCATCATTTCGACATATCTTGTTATTTGAACATAACTTATTATTTTGACTTAATATCTCATTATTTCAACATATTCATTATTTTAACTCCTTATTTCGACATATTAACCTATTTCGACTTAATGTTTAACCTTACAAACGACATGGCACTTCAATATTAGATGCATAAAGATGCAAAAAGAAAACATCACATCTCATTGCTTAGTGAGTTTTTGTTGACGGTGCAAATACAACGTGCTACGTTAGTACTTTGGTTCGAAGAGGATGAGTACTATTGCTACACAGGAATTCATATCCTAGTTTGTTTCCCTTGGTTTATAGCAATGCCTTACCTAGCTCACCATACTTCTGCATTACATTATGTTAGCTTGTACATTTTAACCTAGTCATTTGGGTTTATACCAACCGAAAAAAGGGACTGGAGCTCTCATTTTTCCAGTGAGCGAGTGAATTTATGACTTCTCCACCCCTGTGTTTGCCATAGATGACTCATTAGGTGTACTGAAGTTTACAGTTTTATCAAATCATTTATGTAGCGATATGATTTACATTGATTTGTGAGTGGTGCATTATGTTAGAGCACAGCAGACTCCTTCCATATAAACAGGAGTGCACATACACGGTTACAAGCTCTCCGCCAGTACCTTGCTCATGAGTTTGGCAGTGACTGGTCTGACTGGTTTAAAAAGAAAGTGTAATAAACACACCATGGCTTCC
>CM040481.1:6966098-6987904 GCA_022758105.1 Pangasianodon gigas
CACGTGGGCTCAGGAACACTTTGGAAAACCATTGTCAGTTAACACAGTTCGTCGCAACATCTACAAGTGCAAGTTAAAACTGTACCATGCAAAGTGCAAGCCATACATCAACAACACCCAGAAACGCCGCCGGCTTCTCTGGGCCCGAGCTCATCTGAGATGGACTGATGCAAAGTGGAAAAGTGTGCTGTGGTCTGACGAGTCCACATTTCAAATTGTTTTTGGAAATCGTGGACGTCGTGTCCTCCGGGCCAAAGAGGAAAAGGACCATCCAGATTGCTATCAGCGCAAAGTTCAACAGCCAGCATCTGTGATGGTATGGGGGTGTGTTAGTGCGCATGGCATGGGTAACTTGCACATCTGTGAAGGCACCATTGATGCTGAAAGGAACATACAGGTTTTGGAGCAAAATATGCTGCCATCCAAGCGATGTCTTTTTCAGGGACGTCCCTGCTTATTTCAGCAAGACAATGCCAAGCCACATTCTGCACGTGTTACAACAGCGTGGCTTCGTAGTAAAAGAGTGCGGGTACTAGACTGGCCTGCCTGCAGTCCAGACCTGTCTCCCATTGAAAATGTGTGGTGCATTATGAAGCGCAAAATACGACAACGCAGACCCCGGACTGTTGAGCAACTGAAGTCATACATCAAGCAAGAATGGGAAAGAATTCCACCTACAAAGCTTCAAAAATTAGTGTCCTCAGTTCCCAAGCGCTTATTGAGTGTTGTTAAAAGGAAAGATGATGTAACACAGTGGTGAAAATACCCCTGTCCCAGCTCTTTTGGAACGTGTTGCAGGCATCAAATTCAAAATGAGTGAATATTTGCAAGAGACAATAAAGTTGATCAGTTTGAACATTGCATATCTTGTCTTTGTGGTGTTTTCGATTGAATATGGGTCAACAAGGATTTGCAGGTCATTGTATTCTGTTTTTATTTACGTTTTACACAACATCCCAACTTCATTGGAATTGGGGTTTGTAAGTTAATAATTATTTTTGATGGTTTTTAATGGTGTTTTCTAGAACAATTGCTTTCAGTGGGCCATTGTGCTACTGCAAAGGGGAAGTCAATACAAAATAATAGGCCAAATTTAAATATCAGAAAATATTGTAATTAAATTTAAAATTCTTTTTACCAACTGGCAAATCATAAAATCAAAATAAAGTTGGGAAGTTATGAAAGTGTCCTGTCTTGATATGTTTTCTATATTGACAGATTTGGACTTGGACTTGTTTCAGTCTTGGGCACTGTTCTCGCTAAATACTGTATGGTCTCAACTAAGAGTTTATAAAAATAATGTTAGTGTTGTCTTTTCATTTCACCTGCACACAGTTTGGCAAGAAGTAAATCCTTCTTCTGGAAAACAGCCTAATCATTGATGCAATGCATGAATGAAGCCCACTAGTTGACGTAAAGGCTTGGCCTTGAAAAGGATTTGATGGTTTAGGTCTTGATATTGACTTGGTCTTGCTTTCATTTGCACTCAATTTTGACTTTGTCTGGACCCACTTAAGACTCGATCTTGACTCAACTTCAGCTAGTCCTGGTCTTGTACTTGTCTTGGACTATACAGTGATGGTCTTGACTACAGCCCTGTACTGTAGTGTCAGTACTGTAATGTCACTGTGCTTTTGTAAAGCAGGCGTTCATTGCACAGCCCAAGTGGCTGCCTGTTATCTTGCTGTTTAGTATCTTGTTTTGTTGGATTAAATGTTTATTGCTAGTAAAGAGATGTGTTGCCTGGTTGATATACTGGCCCATTCTTTTATGTTTGTTTATATTTACAGTCCAGAGGAAGCCTGATGGATTTTGTTCCCCTGCTGGTTTTCCCCGGGCAAGTTGGTCTTGCAGCTTACCGCCAAACCACTATTTTCTGCTGTAAGTGTGTATTTGCTAATCAAGATTGACATGCTTGTTCCTCGCTTAGGCCACAGTATCATATTTACTGATTTGGCAGCTCCTTCCTTAACCCTCAGAAGTCTATGCCTCTGTTTACCCAATTTTGATTCCTAGGTTGAAGTCAATAAAATGCCCCCTTTTTAAAAATGAATATGTTTTGTTTTATATTATTTGTTTTAGCACGGATACATTATATGTCCAAAAGTTTGCGGACACCTAACTATAGCACTCATATGTGCTTTTTGAAGATCCCATTCCAGATTTAGTCCCCCTTTGCTGTTATAATAACCTCCACCTTCCACTAGGGGCAGGCTTTCCCCTATATTTTATAGTGTGGTTGTGGGGATTTGTGCTCATTTAGTTACAAGAGCATTAGTAAAGACAGGCACTGATGTTGGATGAGGAGGCCTGGGGCATAGGCGGCATTCAAGTTCATCCCAAAGGTGTTCAGTGGTGTTGAGGTCAGGGCTCTGTGAAAGACACTCGAGTTCTTCCACTCACACCTTGGCAAACTCTGTCTTCACGGAGCTCGCTTTGTGCACACAGGCATTGTCATGCTGGAACATTGTAATACTACAGCATACAAAGGCATTCTATACAATTGTGTGCTTCCAACTTTGCGACAAAAATCTGGAGAAGACCCACATACGGGTTTGATGGTCAGATGTCCACAAACTTTTGGCCACATAGTTGATGAATGATGTGTTGACCAGACTGGCCGGACTTATGATTGGTATACGCATTGAATGACAAAAAATCTGATTAGTTAAAATGTCTTGTTTCAAAGCTGTAGAGCTGCTGTTTATAGTACAACTTGCTAAAAAAAAGAGTGAATAAATAAAAAATCCAACATCTTAACGGAGGGCTAGTTTATAATCCAAACAAAATAACAAAAATGTTATTTTTCAGATAAACAGATACTATGAGTAGATTTGCAATCATGATTTTTTTCACCATGTTAAGCTATGGATCTTTGCAACAAGATGCGATTTAAAAGTAAGTCTCTACACCAAATAACTCCTACATTATTAAGGAATATGTAAGGCATTATCTTTTATGGTGTAAGTGCAGTCACAGACTTTTAAGGATTAATTAAAGCACAGTTTTGTAAAGCTACATTGTTATTGCATAGGCCCATTTTCTCTAATTACCTCTTGTATTGTAGTCTACCACTTTACTTGTATTGTTAACCTTTTTTAACCTGTTGTGGGCTGTGGGAACTTTTATGGTTAGTCATTTGGAAAACTAAGTAGATAGCAGTAACTCTATTACTAAAGCAGTAATGTGCTAATGGGTTTTCTTTCAAAGGTTCTTTTAAACGCTGACCATGCCATTTACGCAAATCATGTCATATATTATATAATTCAAGTGCTCTTTGTCATCTCCTGAATATAATCCCACTAACTCCTTATATAAAACATCAAGTGATCTGTCTTTTTCCAAAACTCAACTGCTGCTACTTTATTGACTTCCTGAGCAGAGCCTGCAGTCTATCACTACACATCAGCGTGAAAGAGCCCTTCATTTTTTCCACTCCTAATGGAAACACAAGGTTCCTGTGTGTCCTTTGTTCATCCACTGCTTCCTGTGGGTCCTGCTGCTTCCTTGCATCTCCCTGCATCCCTGAGTGATGCTGCGAGTTCTTTCCTTAGCTCTCTATTACCCTACGCACATTAACCATGAGGACTATCTATAGAGACCGCCTGTGGACAGTGAGCCTTTTCCTCTGGAGACTAGCTGTCCTAATGAAGCTTCAGTCATGGCTCATCGCCTCAGCAGTTGAATGGAGTGAGGCTCATGGGAGGAAAAACACAGAAACTGAAATCTTCTGGGAATTCTCTGTTTAGCAGCTGATTCAAGAACAGCTTGGCTCTACTAAGTGCTACACTTAATTATTACATGAGAAATGTAACAGGTCTGAAATCAGCAGCAAAATGACAGTTCTCAGTATACCGCTGTGCATACTGGGTTGACGCAGACGATTCAACAAATCACACAGGAAGTGATGTCAAACAAAAAACGAATTAGGTCAGCAGTTTACATCAAGTCCCATCAATACCGTTTAATGCACATATTCTTCTGATGCTTTTTCATGTCATCTATAATGTATAGTTATGCACAATCACCGTGAATGGAAAACCCATTAAAAAAAGAACACAAGGTGGTTTTCTTAAGCAATCTGCAGCAAATTTTAATTGTGTATAATTCAAAGCAACACATCAGGAATGTTTGAATGCGCTTTCTCTGCCACACAGGATTACATAAAGTATGTCTGAAATGCCTAACACAAAACAGGACCTGTGGTGCTAAAACACAGTGTGATGTCACAACCATTTTCATATTCCCTCTCTAGGTAACATGGAAAAAATGTGGTCAGTAACTACATAGGCCCTACAGAGGACAGGTCCCAATCCAAAGCATCCGTATGCCCCTCCCCAGGGCCCTACTTCAGTGAGAAATCAGTGACTTATATCCACATTCAATTCAATTCAATCCACAGTTTGATGTACCCCAAAAGGACTAATATGGGATTCTATTATTGATATCCAATCATCCAGTCAAATCTTTTTGCAGTGTCCCAGTGGGAGGCAGCTACAGATTCCATGGGTGCTTCCCAAAACTCTAATTGATGTCTCCTTGATTCCTCAATCCTACCTCCTTCAGCCCATGAGCCGGAAGTCAATCAAACTCTGCCATCTTTAAGGATGTACTAATTCTTGAGGAATCAAGGAGAGAGCGAGGATACACAGATGTTTCTTATGCTTGAGTACTTCTTGTTGTAGAGCATGATATAAGCCTATGGTACAAATGCTCCACCTCTCCCAAAAATATCCAATTCCAATAAAGAATCACAAATACAAAATTTACATAATAATCTTAATTAAGTAAACAATAATACAAATAAAACCATTGCATGAAAATCAATTAATATCACTAGCTTTAAAAGTAGAGAAGTCAGGTGATCTTGTTTAGGCTAAAACATCAACATTTAAGCGTGTGATGTACACATGCAATAATGTTTTAAGTAAGGATAATTTAGTGTGTAATCACTGTACTGTATATACTGTTATATAGCTAATACAGCAGGGAAACATGTCATCAATAAATGAATTCGCTAAAGTCACTTTAAGGTAACCATTCAGTGAGCAAGAACATCTCATTGGTTCTTGATTCCTCCTGTCCTTGTTTCCTTTTCATGCCCGCTTTCTCCACTTCCTCTGAGGGAGGAGCTAAGAAGCGAGGACGGGAAGCAAGGAAACGAAGCGAGGAGGTGCAATTAAAGAAATCAGAAGCACCGCATCTCTTGATTGGGCTCACATCAGTAATCAACAGACAGGAAGTGATGTAATTCGGTCCGTTTAAAAAGGTCACCTGAAGAGGGTTTTGAGGTCAGGTTGTGGCTCTGGCACCTTGCCAGTGTTGCTTGACTTGTGCTCTCATCCTTGCTCTCAGTATCATGGCTATTGGTAAAGATTTCCTCCACTCCCATGGTTTTGTACTATTTTGAGTCTTAAAAGCAACATAGTAGTGGTAACTCCATTTTAAGCAAAGCCACATTGCTTTAATGCAGCAAATTAGAAACGTCTGGATTAGGGATGGGGAAAGGGAGGTATGAAAGTGCTAAGACCAGGCGAATTTTAAAACGTTATTCCCAAGTGTATTAATATAATAGAGTATTGACATAGCATATATAGTATCCAAGGTATAGAGTGGGTTGGATATACAGTACTTCACATTGGATATACAGTACTTAACTTTAATTGTAACTGCTAAGATATAAGTACAAACCACAACTGCACTGAGTATCATACAGAACTCTAAAACTGGCTTTCAAACAGCGTAGCCGGCATGCCATGTATGGGAGATCCAAGATTGAGATGCCTTGAGGCAAAGTGAAAGGAGGTCATGCCTAAAATGGGCCATAAAGTGTAACAGTGGGAGAAATGGGTGAGGGCCACAGGAGGAGGGAGAGTGAAATAAAATGAATAACTTATTGCCACTCAACGATTTGAATGTTAACACTCGCAATGTGTAAACTTTCACTATTTTCACTCCAAACAGGTCAATCAACCAGTTGCAGTTAGCTGAGTTTCGTCAGGGGGATCTGGTTTTAAATGTTGTTACGGCTATCTGATGAAAACAAGATCCATAAGACTACAGACTCCTTTCATGTAGTGCTTTAGGGATATCTCGCCATGCGTAATGAGCACGTGTTGAATGTGCTAATTGTGCCTCAGCCCTTTAAATAGAAAAAGAGGTTACATTCCAGTAATAGAGTATTAATTAGTTAGAGCTCTGCTTTTCCAGAGCAGGTCAATGTTTTATGTACTTTACAGACTTTACCTTTTTGTGCCAACAAAAAGTGTGTTTGTGCTCGTCTGTGGTAAAAATGACAAGAATATACTTAGAATTATTATAAATAGCTCATTGCTCAAGGGGTCAGATTCAATTGGGCATATTGTTCAGCTCCAATTGGTTTTTATGGTCTCCATTTCCTCTCTGTCCTAATTCTATTCCTCAATCTGTATTTCGTGCCCCTATGTTGGGATGTAAGCTACTGGGAAGTAAGGTCTAAATTAGGTCTAGTGCTATTAATTTGTGATCGTGTGTATAACTTGCATCTCTGGCACCTCAGATGAAGCATACTGTTTCATTTGTTCCTCATGGAGTTACTCAATGGAGTTACTTAGTCGAGGTCTATTGTATTAAGGCCTCAGTACTGATGGATTCTCTTGCTAATTTAATTCATATAATTTCCCCCCACGGTTGTCTTCCTGCTTATTTCTTTCTCACCTCAAATGTTCTTGGCTTTTTTGATCAGTTGGGCATGCTGTTGTGCAACCAAAGGTGTATCAATAATTCAGGTTGGCATGGAAACAGCATACCATGGGGATGCAGTGAATATCCCTCTAACTGGCCTGTTCCTCTACGAGTGTGACTGCATAGTGCAACCTCAGGAATAGCTATAACGTTACCTGGGAACATGATACACACTTTCCCTCTAGTTTCTGCTACAGAACCAAAAAAGAGAACAAAATTGCAGACTGTGCCCAAGTTGTCATCAATGCCACAGGGAAGAGCAGGAAAGAAATAAAAAGGAAGTCAAGAAGTGGGAGCTGGAAAATGCTAATGTGCTCTTTTGAACGAGACATGTGCTCTTTTGTATCGTGTGCTTGCTCTTTGGATGGAGAATATAATTTTGTTTGTCAAATGGCTTCCTTTTCAGTGCAGGGACTTCAGTTGGTCTATGATTTTGAACACTGAATTTGGACACATTTAAGCACAGTGTTTAAGTTTCAGGCATACTGGGGGTTTCTGTATTCATTTCAAGGCCTGATGTTGGGTTTGGGGCCATTTTGAGACACAGGAATTTCAGTTTTTGATCATTTTGTGGGGATGTATGTTAGAGCTCTGTGCAATTCCTGTGTAATTTATGAGTTTAAAGTTTTAGGGGAAAGCAAATGGCTGACTGACTACTTTCATGCTAGATTATAAACTCCACTTCCTGTCTATATTTGTTTCCCCTCGCCGAATAACCTCTCCACAACATGCAGAAGAAATCTTATTGTTTTTCTGCTTACTATGTACGTTTTTTTAAAAATAAATAAACTTCTACCACCACTTTCTTTCTATGTCTTATTCCTGTTAATATTGGTTTAATTTATTACAGTTGTTGGATTAAGGATCTACTTCTTTTTCTTCTGGAAACGCCTGAACTGGTTTTGGATAGCAAGAGCTGCTTTCTCCGTCTCGGGTGCCTCCAGATCAATATCGATCTCCTCCTCCTGCTCCGGCTTCCCTGCTGTGGCAGACGCCTTTCCTATAATAAAAATCAGTCGAAATACAAATGAATGTATAGAACATAAATCACAGAATAAACAGATCAGGTTTAAATGAACACAGTGACTTTTAACCAAATCATTTCTTAACCAAATAAACAGACTTTAGGGCACCAGAATACACGTTTGGTACAGATTGTTCAGTACACAGTAGAGTAACATCAGTGCACAAGACTGTTTGTTTTTAATCCCACTTCCACCCACTCTCAAAAGAATTCTAACCAATCCTTTCACCTCCTGCAGTTATTGTTTTTGTTTGTACCCGCCCGTAATATTTTTTTTAAGGAACTCAGTTGGTTCGATCTTTCAAAATATAGACATATTAGCAATTTAAACTAAAGCAACCCTGACCAGAATAAGCATTTACTGAACATGAATGAATCAATGCTGTTTACCAAGAACAACTCACCACGTCCAAAATGCTCCCAAGTTAATCAACGTGGCATTTCGTTGTACCGCAAGCTTCATATTTGATGCCCTCGTGCATTCTGGGCTGCATGAAAGTAAAAACTGCCCACTCCCCTGACTTATTTATGGGTCATTTGGGATCCCAGTCTTGATACACACCTCTAATTTAATGCTACTGATGTCAAGCCATGTACAAGTTTGATTTTTCGATACAGACTGCAAAGTCTGAAAATGTTCACCAGCCATGGTCAAACATTAATAAAACACACAACATGTAACATTAAACAAATAGTTTGCTAATAAACTATTACTATTAATACTATATATTAATTTAATGGTGTAAATTTTAAGGTTAGTACATATTGCGTACATGGTGAAGCCTCTGCCGTCACTTGTAGTGTTTAAGCAATTGTTCACCAAAAATATATGAAGCAGCAAATTTAATAAATTACTGAAGAGACATCCATAACAGATAACACTCAAAAATGACTGTTATACAAAATCAGTCCAAGGCATCATTGCCAGTCTACTGATAAAGTGTTTAAGTAAGGACTTAAACACGCTGGGGCATGATGTTATAGGACGATAATCAACAGCATAGTGATGTCATGTGGTGTGTTTTAATTAAGTATTTTATTCCTCTTACACCACAGCAAATGTATTTTTTTAATTAAGGAATGATGTCATACTTTTTCATTGTTTACAGTTACGTTTAATGTCGTCATTAAAACAGTCATTTCCTTACCAGCCTCTCGTTTTTCTCTCTCTTGAAGTTTATCATGTTACTGCAAAGCACAAAGTTCTCTGTGTCTGAAAACTTTACGTTTTCAGCTGTACCTCTGACTGTTACAAAGCCGTGACACTGAAGACTCCTGTCTTGCAGAGAAGTAGCTGTGATACATTTATGAACACTGCTGTACAAGTCTCTGTGTAAGCTGTTACTACAGCTTGTGAAATGATAACGTATTAGAACGATAAGTATAAACCTTGCAGCTGTAACTGCTGTCAGATCTGCTGTTATAGAAAAATAATCAGTACCTTCTGTCCAGTCAGACTCAAGCAAACAACATCACTGTGGTATAAGAGCAGTTAATACACAACAAGCTAAAGGGTCAAGCAGAGAGAGACAAGTAGACAAGTTAGAGCCATAGACTCTAACACACTCACCTTTGGTGTCCGAGGCGGGTGTTTGGCTGCTGTCTGGGTTCCCTGTGGGCGTAGGCTGGAAGAGAAATAAGAGAGAAATCAAAACCAACACACACAGCTTCTTCTAGGCCTCACAGAGCTGCTTCTACATTACTAGCTTTAATAACAATGCTTTAAAAGCTCAGAATGAACATCTACATTGAGATTTTTTTCGGCAAAACAAGAAAGCGATTGACCTTAAGAGCAAAAGAAGTGAAAAGGCAAACTTTAAATACACTTTAACCTTCTGAGGGAACTTCTCCTGAGCAAATTCATTTCACCTTTTAGATCTTTATCGTTTCATCTTTTAGTATAAGAGTGTTTGATAGACGACCTAATAATTTTGTGCCCAGTCATTTTGGTGGTAGAAGGCTCATAATATTATGAAGTAAATATCATAAAATGGATTTTTCAAAATGGTACCCTTCATGAAAAGGCTGGATGGTTCCTGCAGATCCAAAAGTCCATGGGGTGGAGCTGGATCTGATTCAACTCTTTCAATAAGCCTAAGACTAACCCTAACCCACGAGACACTGTACAACACATCACAGCAGACTCACTTATCCAGCTTGCAACACACTGAGTTGTCTCTAAGATATGGATTATTGTGTTACACCTTGATGCTTTAACTGTAGTGTGTGCTTCCAAATCCCGCCACCTGCTGAGCTTAACACATAGGCCAAGGGAGCCTATATTTACTAGAAGGATTAATTAACATGCAGTTTACAGATTTTTCTGAATCAGAAGCATGCAGGTATGTGATGTACTACATGATCATATACTCATTCATCTGTCTTAGTCTTGCTTAATGCACTTAACTAGTTACCATACTGCATTAGCCTAGTCAATTAGGTATCCAGGCAACCAAAACCAAGGGTAGTTTGGTAGCACCCTGGAGCTTTTTCTTGCCTGGTGAGCTAGCTAATGCACTTATGATTTGTCCACCCCTGCTGATGTTCATTTTCAGACAGTTAATGGAAGGACTGCACTGTTTAAAAAAAGCTCACCAAAGCTTCAACACAATGCATTCCTACAATCTTAGGTAATCATTGCATAGAAAAAAGTAATTACATAAATAATGTTAACAACCAGAAATTTTGATTTGATTCATAGTAGACTAATGGATAAAATACTGTCTAATTAGAATGATCGAAACAGGAAAATCAGGCAAATATATCATCATTTCCCTTCACGTTCATTATCAGGATAATATGCATAGTTGCATTAATGCGTGATAAATATGCCGTTTAGCTTAACTGCAAGCCCGTGCTGTTCCTCACAAATAAAATTACACCCCTTCACACTTCTCCTAAGCATAAACACGAATACATTAGTGGGGAAGAAAGATGAGGGTTTGGTATATTATATCTGAAGTGGAACGAAACCATGCGGCGGGGAACATCGCTGCTCAGTGTGATGTGATTTAGTTCAATCTCGACGCCAAAGTTTGCTGTGGCGCAGTTTATCTTCTTTCCCGGCAGGAGATCTTCTCCCATTACCATTACGTTATGGGGTCCCCTGCTAATCCAACTCTAAACTACATTCATTTCAACATACGCTATATGTTAGATGTGTTTGTGTCTTGAGCGTACTCCATAATCGTAACATCGAGAGAAGAGGTAATAGAGCTTGAAGCATATTGAGAATGATTCCGTCTCCCTGTAAAGCAGAGCTATTAGCCAGAGTAGACTCAAGGGACCAAACTGCTAATCTACCTCACACACACACACACACACACACACACACACACAGAGTCACAGATTCATCCAGAACACACACGCATGAGCTTAGGGATTCCATAAGAGCCATGATGGCCAGCCAATTCCTGTGTGACAACTGACCTAAATTTATAATCTCTCTTTTGCTGTCTCGCTCTGTTTCAGTCCTGTCTGGATTTTTTCATTCCACTCACTTTTCCATCTCAGTCTTACCGTTTTACTTTCCACTCACCTGTCTTCCTGACTGTATCTGCTGATGCTTTTATCTATGAATAATGCATACTGTAAAATGCCACATTGCAAAGTGCATCTTCCTGTCTTTATGTGGCTGTAAGCGTAAGTGCAATCAGTGTGTATTTGTGTACATGCTTTTACATCTTGGTGTGGACATCTGAATAGAAATTTCCGACACTTCTGACCTTATGCGGATATTTGGCTGGTCCCCAGAAGGAAAACTGCTTTTACTGCAGCTTTTATTTAAGAAACCAAAAACCAAGAGCTAAAAGGTTTCCTTTTGGTTACTGAGGTTAAAGGTAAGGTTAGATTTGGGTGCAGGCATGGCATTAATTAGCTGGATTAATCAATATGTTAATGGAAGGTCCTCACAAGGATGGTACAACAAACATGTGTGTGTGTGTGTGTGTGTGTGTATACACACACCGATCAGCTATAACATTAAAATCAGTGACAGGTGAAGTGAATAACATTGATTATCTCAGTACAATGGCACCTGTCAAGTGGGATATATTAGGCAGCAAGTGAACAGTCAGTTTTCAAAGTTGATGTGTTGGAAGCAGGAAAAAAGGGCAAGTGTAAGGACCTGAGTGACTTTGACAAGAGCCAAATTGGGATGTCTAGATGACTGGGTCAGAGCATCTCCAAAATGGCAGGTCTTGTGGTGTGTTCCCGGTATGCAGTGGTTAGTACCTACCAAAAGTGGTCCAAGGAAGGACAACTGGTGAACCAGCGACAGGGTCATGAGTGCCCAAGGCTCACTGATGCGCGTGGGGAGTGAAGGCTAGCCCATCTGGCCCGATCCACAAAAGAGCTCCTGTAGCACAAACTGCTGAAAAAGTTAATGCTGGTTATGATAGAAAGGTGTCAGAATACACAGTGCATTGCAGCTTGTTGCGTATGGGGCTGTGTAGCCGAAGACAGGTCAGAGTGCCTGTGCTGACCATTGTCCGCCACCGAAAGTGTCCAAAAATGGGCATGTGAGCATCAGAACTGGACTATGGAGCAATGGAAGAAGGTGGCCTGGTCTGATGAATCATGTCTTCTTTTACATCATGTGGACGGCCGGGTGCGTGTGTGTCGCTTACCTGGGGAAGAGATGGCACCAGGATGCACTACGGGAAAAAGGCAGTGTGATGCTCTGGGCAATGTTCTGCCGGGAAACCTTGGGTCCTGGCATTCATGTGGATGTTACTTTGACACGTACCACCTACCTAAACATTGTTCCAGACCAAGTACACCCCTTCATGGCAACGGTATTCACTAATGGCAGTGGCCTCTTTCAGCAGGATAATGCGTCCTGCCACACTGCATAAATTGTTCAGGAATGGTTTGAGGAACATGACAAAGACTTTAATGTGTTGACTTGACCTCCAAATTCCCCAGATCTCAATCCGATCGAGCATCTGTGGGGTGTGCTGGACAAACAAGTCTGATCCATGGAGGCCCCAACTCGCAACTTACAGGACTTAAAGGATCTGCTGCTAACGCCTTGGTGCCAGATACCACAGCACACCTTCAGAGGTCTTGTGGAGTCCATGCCTCGACAGGACAGAGCTGTTCTGGCAGCACAAGGGAGATGTACACAATATTAGACAGGTGCTTTTAATATTATGGCTGATGGGTGTATATGTGTGTGTGTGTGTGTAATCCTGCATAACTCAATTCCCTTCACTAATCCGTGGATGAAATAGCCAATGATCAAAACAATCCCGATTAGAGCATGACACAAAAATTCTAAATATTTAAGTGTGCTTTGCAGTAAAAAAAACACTTTTTCTTGTTGAATAGCTCTGCAGAGAAAGGAGAGCGGAAGTGAGGGAGAGTGATGAAAAAAGAGATAGAGAAGTCCCTATAACACTGCCATGTCAGAGCGGCAACATCTTGAGCGATAGCGCTTGTCAAATCAGCCTCTTGCAGCCCTCAGTAAAGACTATAAAATGCTGACATGGAAGAACAGACAACTCTGTCCTTTTCTCCAAACCCCCAGACTCTCTCTCACTCCTCTACCTTCCATGCTCTCTGTACTGTCAGCAGAATCGCCCCTCCATTTTCTGCTTATTCCTTCCTTCCCTATCTTTTCAGCAAGGAAGTGCAAATGACGTCCACAAAGGGCCGAGAGAGTGAGAAGAAAAACAGACATCTGTGTTTGGAGAAAGAGCGAGGGGGCAGAAAGATGAGATGAATGACAGGAGAAAGAGAGGAAGCTCTGGGAAGGGAGGGAGGGAGGAAAGGAGCAAGGTCATGAAGAGAAAGAGAAAGAAGAGCAGAATAAAAAAGCAAAAAAGAAGCCCACGCAATTAGCGCATTCACACGCTGCCTTAGGCCCATTCTCTTGCTCCCTCGCTCTCTAAAGCTTTTACATCCCATTTTGTTCTCTTTCGCTCTTTTTTATCTGTTCCCTCCCTCCCTCCCACCTTCAAGTTTTCCATCTCTTTGATGGTTTCATTATAACGATCTGTCTTGTCTCATGTTCTGAGTACTGCAGCAGATGAACAGGTGAACGGAGGTGAGGGGAGCAGATGGAAAGAAAAATGGATAGAGTGGGAGAGAAAAAGACAGAGAGAAAGAAAGGGGGGGCATGGGCCAATAGAGAAAGACAGCAAGAGAGAAAGTGAGAGAGAGAGAAAGAG
This sequence comes from Pangasianodon gigas, assembly GCA_022758105.1. NCBI lineage: Eukaryota > Metazoa > Chordata > Actinopteri > Siluriformes > Pangasiidae > Pangasianodon > Pangasianodon gigas. Next base: position 6,980,019 of record CM040481.1, read on the forward strand.
CATTTCCAAGACAGAGAGACAGAGACAGATTGCAGTATTTAACTGCCTGCCCTGGGGAGCTGCTGTAGGTGATGAGAAGAAGGAAACAGAGAGAGAGAGAGAGAGAGAGAGAGAGAGAGAGAGAGAGAGAGAGAGAGAGAGGTGTTACCCAAGTTAAACTTGCCACTGAAGCACACTGTAATTTTCTAACCGTAGTTTATGGTTAGGCACTGCAACACCCCTCCAGGCCACTTTTTTTTTTTTTCTAGCTCCTGTTACACTCTCTGCTTTCAGACACTTGCATCTCTCCTGCAACAGATGGAGCTCAGCTTCCTGATCCATTATGAACTGCTCTTCCCTAAACACTGACATCAGTATTCATTCCTTATCGACAGAATAATGAAAAATCCTTAGAACCAAGCAGTTTCCTACATGTGGAAAATGAAAAAAAAATTTTTTGTACATTGTACCACAACTATGGCTGATATCCCTACTATAAAGGACATCCTGAAACACATTAAATATGTTTATATTGAAATATTTGGCGTGATTCTGGTACTAATTTGTTGGTTGGTGCTGTATTCGTGTTATTCCCATGAGAAGTTAGAGATTGTTGCGCTGATGTACACAGGAGTACACTGCTAGAGCAGTTACAATGGAGTTTAATAAGAGAAGAAATATCAACAACCTCAAACATAACATAAAGGTAAAGATAAAGGTCAGGTTTTGCTTTTAGCTCTAAAAGACAAAAGAGAAAGGGTTTCTTTTATCACGTAGCATTTCCCCACAACATTGATTGTCATATTAATGAATATCCAGAGTAGAAGTAGCGGAAACAGTAAATGCTCTCATCTCTATGTTCCAGAATGAAGTGCTGCTACATGCCGCAGTTGCGCTGAATTATAGCGAAGACTCGGCTCAGCTGGTTAGCAATCTACACGTCCGCACAGCTCAGTTCAGTGTGGTTATTAATTTTTTATCCATGTTGGCTAGCAGGAAAGATGGCAGTCGCTTGTAATTTGCACAAAGTTGGAACCAGCTCAACTTCTCTTTCTGCGCCACGACTGAAGTTCTTGTCGCTTGCTATACCACAATCCCTCATGCATTTTTCACTACTCCCCACTGAATTTGCATGCAGCGGACATGTCCTGCAAAGGATTAAAGTGCTGCTGCATTGCTCTGTTTAGGTAGAAATGAATTCCCACTGGTGCCCCTATCCTCAGGCAGTCGAATGGCAGGAAACCGATAACCAAAGTAAAAATCGGACAGCATGTCGATGAGAAAAACTTTAAATTAAAAAAGTAAACTCAGAATTCCATTACAAAATAAGTCTTGGATGGCATTGACAATTACATGTTAATTATAAAAATTAATCTGCAAGTTGTTCAGGATGAATCTTTTGTTTAACTTTATCATTGTGCCCAAGAAATCACACATGAATAGGGATGCACTGATTCGATTTTTCCATTCTGATACAATATCGGTACCAGAGATTTCAGCCAATACTCGATACTGATCTGATAGTGATTTCCGAACAGGAACCGAACATTTGCAAGCTTCTATTGCCAGTGAAAATGAAGTCTCAGGGGCCGTTTACACGACAACGTTTTCAGCCAAAAATGGGAAACTTTTTATGCGTTTTGACTGTTCGTTTACACGACAATGGTGTTTTGGGGACTGAAAACGCATATTTTTGAAAACGGGTTTCAAAGTGCAAGTTTTTGAAAACGTCGCCGTTATCGTCTCCATGTAAACACCCAATATGGAATCTTTGAAAACGGTGACGTCATGCGCGTGCGTAGTACGTGTTAGGTATGTAGACATGCGTAGTACGTGTCTATTGTAAAGGCAAGCGCGAACAAACATGCACAACAATGGCGGAGTACATGGTAGTGTTGTTGCTGCTCAAGAGTTTGCTAACGCTTCTTCAGCAAAGTGTGGATTTACTTCACCAATATTACAACCAACAGCGGAGACGCATCATATACACACGACAAATTCTAAATACACATCAGCGCCGACGACATGTCTTAAAAAGGCAAGCTGCTATCTCTATGAATGAGGAGTAGAGCAACAGTCGGTGTGGTGATTTTAGTGACGGAGCTCCCGCCCACAAAGAGCTAATCGTCACTTCCCTACAGGTACTGTTTACTAACAAGGTGACAGCGCCAACTACTGGCCTGGCATACGTAATACAGCGTTTTTGGCCGTTATCACGGATATGTGTAAACGCGAATGGTTTTGAAAACGTTGTCGTGTATACGTGAAACTTTTTGAAAACGCAAGAGAAAAACTTTTCCGTTTTTGTCTACATCGTTGTCGTGTAAACGTAGCCTCAGAGGTGCGATGACAAAGTGCTTTAAGACAATTTGTATATTACATTCATTTGCGTTGTCATATCAGTCAACATAACATCAGAGGTGACAACATTGCTACAAGAAAATCTTAGCGGTCAGAGAGAGAAAAAAAAAACATAAATCCCTAGCCCATGTCAGTGAACAAGGCGGCTAACTGTTTTTTTGTTTGTTTGTTTGTTTGTTTGTTTCAGATGTGCACCGAGCAACAGTACAAAAACAGCAAGGCTTTTTTCACCTTTGTGTTTTCTATTAGCTCACAAGACCGGAGCTCATGAATTATGAGAAGTGAAAGTAACCACTATTAGAAACAAATAATAGTTTTTCCACATTCTGCGTCCTTTCCCCTTCAGTGAATAGGCTTTTCTGTCAGGGGAATTTTATACGTGTGTGGTTTGAGCGCTGCCTTAGGTAAAAAAAAAATTTTTAAATGTAAAAATTGTAAACGTTACGGCTAAATCGTAGATGTTGACACCTCTGTAACATGCATTCACACCATAAAATATGTCAGCAGACCCAGCATGTCAGCCCAGGAGCAGCCACAATACCAATACTCAGCATCAGATCTATGTTTGCATAGTCCTCTATAAGTTTAGCACAGAGACGGAATATGACGAGATCAAAACGAACGAATGTTCAGGTGATACTTTATAAATAAACTAAATAAAAGCTTTGTGTTCCGTAATATTTCATCAAAATGCATTGACTTTTTCCTGCCTTTAGACAGGGAGACAATTCAATTAACCTATAATATGATATTATTTTTCATAATCTGCTCCAGACGGTATAGATTAGTGACTCCTATACCACCGCTCCAATAATTCATCCAACATGTCTTCCATTTACTTATGCTTTTATGTCTTGAGATAATGGCAAAACTCTGGGTTTATATGAGTCAGTCAGCAATCAGATTTCTTGCTAAATAAATATGATACAAGCGTATCATACTCAATACATATGAAAATGATGCCAAAAAAAACCCCAAATGTGTACCATGTGTACAGTACTATTATTTATCCAGGTTCAAGGTTCAAGGTTTATTTAGAGAGGCAAGTCATTAACACAGGAGGAAAACAAAATATAAAATCAATTTCAGACAACTAAATCATAGCACTTCACTCTGTAATATTACAGTGTAACAAATATTCAGTAATGTAACACTCCATGAATACTGTAGAATGACAAAAATACACCAAAGCTGATGTTATATCGTGTGCCACCACATGCCATCCTCTTGGAACAAACACACAATCTATTAGTCATACACCTGTTGTCATCAGCATTAATTAGTTATGCTAATAAAGTATTCACTTTAATCATTACACTCAAGATTTTTCACAGTAACTAATTCTATGAAATAAACCATTTACATTATTACAAAAATTTTAAAAATTAGTTACACTGTTATTTGCATTAACATAATAATTAGTAACACTTATTATTAAATTATTATTATTATTAAAAAAACTTAATAATAATAATAATAATAATAATAATAATAATAATAATAATAATTATTATTATTATTACTATTATTATTATTATTATTATTATTATTATTTGGGAAACTAATATTTCAAAATAAAAATGCAAAAGTGTTTTATTTTTTGCCCGAGTTGATGCGCAACATCAAATGAACAGATTGTTCATGTAATCATTTTTCAGTATGGCAGAAGCATACCAGTTTTAGTATTGAAAATATCAAATAGACTTTGAATTTGAATTATGTCTCAGATTATCTACTCATAAGGGAATTACAATTGCAAATAATATTTGAGTTATTCGTTCATTCATCTTCAGTAGCCATGGTGGATCCATCTTGGGAACACTGAGTGTGAGGCAGGAATACACCCTGGATGGGGTGCCAGTCCATCGCAGGGCACCATGCACACACACACACACACACACACACACTGACACATGGATACACACCTTGGAGCAATTTAGACAGCCAATCTACCTGCTGGAAAGTTTTCAGACTGTGGGAGGAAACCAGAGAACCCAGAGGAAACCCATACACACATAGGGAGAACATTCACATCCATGAACAAATAGTAACCCAAGCTCAGGATAGAACCGGGGACCCTGGAGCTGTGAGCTGTGAGATGCCACCCATGCCACCCATATTTGAATTAGCATTTTTTTAATAAGCACTTGAATCATGTCACAAAAATGCTGCCATCATTTATTGTAGCATAAGCTTGTAACTGGTAATAAGGTCATTTCAAATTAATATTCTGCATCAAATTAGTGACTTCTCTGCTATGTCATAAACCAAACAATGCAGAGCCAGCCAGTTGTTATCTCAAAATAAATCACTTCAGAACAATACAACCTCTCATAACCCTGTCAGGCTTTATTTTGCATTTTACTGTTGAATACTTGATTATAATGGCTCAGAAGGTGCTGATTAATTTTCTATAACAGCATCTCTTGGACAGTTTTATTGCCTTGTAAGAGCCAGAAGTCAGGTTGTTTCTGTCACAGGAAAATCTTCAGGACAGAGGATGTTTTCCAGAGTGTGTTTTCTGGTTCTCTGTCACATGACAAGATGGTTTTCTTTTGGTCTTATTCAGAAATAAGTCAGAAATAAAAGAGGCTGGTGAGGGAAAGACTGTTTACAGCTGCTATAACGTAAGTGATAACACTCTAACTTGTCGCAAGGATGTTCTGCAACATTAAATGTATGACGTTGATGAATAAATGAAAAATTGTAATAGTTCGAAACAAACGTTTCGGCGCGTGCTGTTATAGGAAAATAATTAATCCTTGATTGGGTTGGTAACAGAAACACTGCTTCGAATGTGGCTGCATCACACCACCCCATCATTGATTATTTTCCTATAACAGCACACCCTGATATGTTTTATTCCTTACTTAATGACTGGCTGGTTGACGCTGTTAGGTAATAATACACCACACTGAACCAAAGGATTCAGAGGAGAGACTGAAAATATTGGCAACATTGTCTCCAGAGTGTCAATGGCTAAAAATTCACCTTATCATTGCAAGCTTAATTCCTGCTGAGGCCACAGTGGTCTGATGCAAGGTGTCCACAAGAGAACATAACTGGCCCTTCTCTTTCTCTCTGCTGTCAATCAGAGCAACATTATCCAGTTGTGGGTTTCTGTTAGCTCTTGTATTGGCAAGAAAGCAGTTAGCACTGTCCTTCCAGCATATTCAGCTGCATTATGACAGTACATGAGCACTTCAATAAGATGCACTGGCTGGCTTATGTATCTTGCAACCTCATTTAATTAGAAAGCATTTGTACACAATTGAACAGACAAGCATTTGTACACAATTGAACAGACAAGGGGGTTGGGTTTTGTTCAATTTCATGCAATTGAAGTTGTAAAAAAATATACAATGATCACCCCTCCACTCACCCTAACCTGAACTCTAAAGATATTTTCACACAACTTGCTTCAAATTTGCAAGTGTAAGACCGCATCGCCTCAGAAGCAGCATGTTAGTCTAATCAGCAAACTGATCTCATGAAGAATCTGAATGAGCAAATATTTATTTTCAAGCAATTTATACGTTATAAGAAATGGTACAAAAACCTTAACTATTACCCTTAAACTTAACTTTTCATTTGAATTCAGTACTGCAAATAGTTGAGAAATTTGCAAGCATGAGATAGATGTATTTCTTATTATTTCTTATTTCTTAATTTGTTTTATTCACTTCTGTTATTTTTAACTTTGTTATTTACATGCACAGTTGAAATAGGCCAGGTTTTCATTTCACTGCAAGTTATACAGTATACTGTGTAACTGTGTAAGTGATAAATAAAATCTTGAATCTTGAATCTTGAATCTAGATTGAAATTGAGATTGTAAATATTTGACGTATTGGGAGAAAAAGTGAAAAACTGCCTAAACTAAACTCTCTATTGTAGTGATGTACCATACGCAGAATACTGTATGTGACATCGAAGCATTTGTTAGGCAGCTATTTACGTCCAATCTGATCTCATGAGAAATGTTTGCGAATTTGAACAAGCAAGGGTGATGTGGCTGGATCACGATTTTATATGTTTTCGATTTTAGATGTTTTATAAGTAGAAATACTTACATTTAATGTTAACCATGCCCCTAACCCTACTAACCCTAATAACTTCTTATACAAACAGAGTAGGACAAATAGGGAATTTACAAGTAAGATACTTGTGCTTGTGGAGAATTGATGCTAGAATAAAAAATAACCCAAAAGTTCATTTATAGAATTAGCACAAAGCAGGCTGCCTGATCTCCAAGTAAAGCATAATAACTTACAGCCTGTGGCAGACTGGAAACTAACAGTGTGCAGGAGAAAAGATGGCAAAGCGCGCATCACCAGCTGGGATCTTTTGCTGCACCTCATGCAGATTGTGTAACAGAGTGCACTGGCAGAATTTCTCCGCATTTCACTGCAACACCTTCATGCATTTGAGGGATGAGAGAGATTTCCACAGCTTTTCCACTGCACCTTGAATCATGCAGTGGAGGAGGAGATGCACAGGCGCAAAGGTCGCAAAGTAGCCCACTAAACGCTATGCAGCTGTAGCTATAGGTTACATCATATCCATACACTTTTATGCAATTATGTCATACATAACCTTTTTTTTTTTTTTTAAAGTTAACCCAGTTGTTTCACTTAGTGCAATCCTGCCTTGGCTTCCTGGATGCCATGCAGGTTTACAGTCACCAAGTCTATGACTCTGTGTCATATCAACAGGATACAGTGGTGGTAACTGTGCATGGGGAGTCTGGGAACTCCATTCAAGTAAGCATCTCTAGATTTGGCACATCTACTGAGTCATAGATTTTTTTTTTTCTTTTCTTTATCTATCTTTCTCTCTCCTATTATTCCCACTCACCTCGCTCATGCTGGAAAATGTGCAGTTGAGTTCTGCAGAGATGATAGTTTGTTGTGGTTCTTATGGTCGTCCCTCTTCTCCTCTCCTTGCGCTCCCCTGAGTGCACTGATTTCTTTTTTGTTTTGTCTTGGAAGCTTAGGAAAGGCTAGAAGTGGGGATGCGGGAGAAACGCGGCGCGTGAGTGAATGCGAGCAGCGGGATCAGTCAGTGGTTTAGTGGTGATGCGGTATAAAGCAGTGCGGCTGTGCGCAACGGAACGGCAGAATCCCCCCTCCTCCTCCTCCTCCTCCCCTCCCCCCCTCCCCCCTCGCGCACTCGCACGCGCACTAACTCACGTTATTGGGCCGCGCGCAAAACTGAATTATGACGCAGCGGACACGCGTGTATTTCAGCAGAGGAAGTGCGGCGACAGTTCTATTGCACCGAGCTCCGTAATGTAACCGCATGCACGCGAGGGATTTCCCTTGGACAAAATCCACTACAGTATCGTAGGATCCCATACTAAGGTTTTATTATGACACACTCTGGGTTTCCTGTGATACAGTATAGTTTTACTGTAATACACTGTGGTTTAAGTACACTACAGTTTCACTAGGATACATTTATTATGATGTGCACTATGCACACACTATGACAAAATAATGTTTTACTATGACACACTGTGCTTTTATATAGTACACTGTGCATTC
>CM040481.1:6988004-7017946 GCA_022758105.1 Pangasianodon gigas
TATGACACATTACCTATACTATGGCACACTATGCTTTTACTATGACACACTATGTCTTTACTATGATACACTATGCTTTTACTATGATACACTATGCTTTTACTATGACACATTACCTATACTATGGCACACTATGCTTTTACTATGACACACTATGTCTTTACTATGATACACTATGCTTTTACTATGATACACTATGGTTTAACTGTGATGCACTGTTTTTACTAAGATGCATTATGTTTTTACTATGACACACTATGCCTTTACTGTGACACACTACGGTTTAACTATGATACACTATGCCTTTACTATGAAACACTATGGGTTATCTGTGATACATTATGCTTTTACTATGACACACTATGGTTTAACTGTGATACACTATGTTTTTACTATGACGCATTATGCTTTTACTATGACACTCTATGTCTTTACTATGACACACTACGGTTTAACTATGACACACTATGGTTTAACTGTGATACACTATGTTTTTACTATGACGCATTATGCTTTTACTATGACACACTATGTCTTTACTACGACACACTATGGTTTAACTATGATACACTATGTCTTTACTATGACACACTACAGTTTAACTATGATACACTATGCCTTTACTATGACACACTATGTCTTTACTATGACACACTATGGTTTAACTGTGATACACTATGTTTTTACTACGACGCATTATGCTTTTACTATGACACACTATGTCTTTACTATGATACACTATGCTTTTACTATGATACACTGTTTTTACTATGACACACTATGCCTTTACTATGACACACTATGTCTTTACTATGACACACTACGGTTTAACTATGATACACTATGCCTTTACTATGACACACTATGGTTTAACTGTGATACACTATGTTTTTACTACGACACATTATGCTTTTACTATGACATACTATGTCTTTACTATGACACACTATGGTTTAACTATGATACACTATGGTTTATCTGTGATACATTATGGTTTATCTGTGATACATTATGCCTTTACTATGACACACTATGGTTTATCTGTGACACATTATGCTTTTACTATGACACACTATGTCTTTACTATGACACACTATGGTTTAACTATGATACACTATGGTTTATCTGTGATACATTATGGTTTATCTGTGATACATTATGCCTTTACTATGACACACTATGGTTTATCTGTGACACATTATGCTTTTACTATGACACACTATGGTTTAACTGTGATGCACTGTTTTTACTACGATGCATTATGCTTTTACTATGACACACTATGCCTTTACTATGACACACTACGGTTTAACTGTGATACACTGTGCTTTTACTATGAGACACTGTTTTTACTATGACACACTATGCTTTTACTATGACACATTATGCTTTCACTATGATACACAATGCTTTTACTATGACACACTATGTTTTTCCTATGACACACTGTGCTTTTACTATAAAACACTATGCTTTTACTATGATCCACTATGTTTTTAGTATGACACTGCGCTTTTACTATGATACACTATGCCTGTACTATGACACATTATGCTTTTACTATGACACATTATGCTTTTACTATGATACATTATGCTTTTTTTATGACACAATATGTTTTTACTATGATACACAATGCTTTTACTATAAAACACTATGCTTTTACTATGATACACTATGTTTTTAGTATGACACTGTGCTTTTACTATGATACACAATGCTTTTACTATGACACATTATGCTTTTACTATGATACTCTATAGTTTTATTATGACACTATACACACTATGCCTTCATTATGACACACTCTGGTTTAACTATGACGCTGTGGTTTAGCTATAACACACTGTGGTTTAACTGTGACACACTATGGAGACAGTATAGCCTTACTATGGCACAGTACAGTTTCACTCTGACACATTATTTGACACATTATCTTATTATTACACAATATGCTTTTACTATGACACATTATGCTTTTACTATAATACACCATGCTTCTACTATGACATAATATGTTTTTGTCTATGACACAAAGTTTTACTTTGACAAAGTATGCTTTTACTATGACACACTATGGTTTTCTGCTATACACTTTGGTCTCACTATGACACACTATGGTTTACTATAACACACTAGTTAACTATGACACAGTTTGGCTTTACTGTATTAAACTATAGTTTTATTATGTTACACTATGGGTTTAGAATGCACCATGTGTTACCCTCATACTACTCAAATATGTAATTTGGAGTCAAAATACTTCATACGCAGAAAGGACAATATCACATGAGCACAGTGAATATGACTGTTCACAAAGAAAATATTTATCCAGTTATAATTGTCGTCCTCTTACAATTGTACATCTGGACACACTTTCTAACAGTGCTTTAGTTTAAAATAAAATAAAATAAAATAAAAATCATACAAATTTTGAATAACAATGGAGACATTAACACTCTCTGTGCTGTTTTCTAACATGTTTACAAAGTTCCAGTCACAAAATAATGCCTAAAACTATTATCTCTAAGTTATTTTTAATACTGCACCTCTTGTTGTGTGCAAGATCAGTCAGTCAGACCTGTGAGATTGTGCGCCATCTTCTGGAAAGTGAGAACAGAGCACATGTGTTATGTTTTGTTAAAACAACTTTTTTTTTTTATGAGAAAAGAATACTACCTATTATTTAGGTACATGTAATTACACTGAACTTATACCTGTAGGCTGTTTGCCTTTCACCCTAGACTCTATAATACTACTATACTACTTATATTACACCAGCAGAGGAATGAGTAAAATGAGAGGATGACAGGATACGGATTTCTTCCTCTCATTACACACAACTCTCAGTTACAGTAAAGAGAAAGACAAGGGGAAAAAACAGGTACTTTTTAAAGAAAAGCAATCTAAAACAATCTAAGAGTAAAAAGGAAAAAATCTCTATATAAAAATGACCAGTTAAAGCAAGTCTCATAAATACACTACTAAAAGGATGAAGTAAAGGATATGTAAATATTCAATTGGATATAAAAGGATGAAGTAAAGAATATGGAAATATTCAACTGGATATATTGAAAATGCCAAGAACAGACTGCCAGATGATGGATTTTTCACCATTGGTTGTGTTTTCATCCTCATTAAATATGGGAGATGCCTGACCTGAATTTCTTATTAAACCTTTTTTTTAGTTCCTGCATTTTTTTTAATTACCACAACATCAAACAGACTTACATTAAATAGTGAAACCGAGGCTAAATCCCAGATCACTACCTAGACATACTTTTATTACAGATGATCTTGCCAAGATCTTCTTAATAATGATAGGCAAGATTATTTCTTGATTGTATAAGCAATTGCTTAAGGCCTGTACGTAGTATGTGGGGTTTGGTAGTATTCTTTTGTTTAGTTTTTTCCCCCTTTTTTGCAGTTTCATTGGCACTCTGTTGTCTGAAATGAGATTGTGACTTTAAAGGTACACAGATTGGAGATCTGCTTTTCAGGTCTTTATGGAGGGAGAAGGGGCACATAAAAACTAAAATAATTTTAAATGATTATTAGAAAATAAACTGTGTGGACTGATAGTTACCATCTTTTTTGTGTTATTTTTCTATACTTTTTGTGTATATAAAAATACAATAGATTGTGTAGTGATAATGGGCACCATTATAATTACAAATAATTATAATATAAATATGTTGTGACAAAGTTGGTTTTTGTAAAATCTACCTTCCCTTTGAACATGTATCACATGTTTCCTGTCTTATATTGTAATAAAAACTTTTTAGCTAACTTTAAGTGCTGAAAAACTGTACCGTGTTTGAGAAGACAAATGCATCTGTAATGGAAGGTTTTAGCTTTAGCTGCTAGCAGCATGGAAATGACTAAATCTTAATCGAACCTTTAAACTTGGACAAAAGAATCTTTTAGACAGTACAACCAGTACAATTTAAATATTTAAAAAAAGAAAGAAAGAAAGAAAGAACAAAAAGTGCACATCATTATTACAGATGTGCCATAGGAAGATCATAATTATGTGCACAAGGTGTGCCAGGTGTGGATAAATGGAACCAAAACTCTGGTTAAAAAAAAAATGGGTGCTAACTACTTTAATTTAGTCTTTTTGTTGGAAGATCAATGCAGGTGCATGAGCTACAACTGTTTACATACATAAACAGCTTTACATTTATATATTTTTTTTAATGGACAAAATCACACAGTGATGCACGATTCAGTATATGCAATAAATAGGATTGTGATGCAGTCACTTCTCTCTCAATCCTTCTTGCAGAGGTGGCACTTATTCCAAATCACAAGGTTCCAACATGTACATACTTAACTAGGATTCTCTCTGAAGCACCTATATACTGTATGCCAACAATGTTATGTGGAACAGGACTCACCTTAGGACTCCCCCAAAAGGTGCTCTAGAATGACCACCTGCAATTACACCAATGGGAGGGGTGATGTTAACCTTGTAGTACCTGGAAAGAGTGCATGGTAACTCCTAGGTAACAACACCACAGAGTTCCTGGAGCAGTGTGCCTCGAAATAAGGCCCATGAGAAAGAGATTACAGTCACATATCACAGCGGCTGGACATCTATAAGCCAAGGTGATGATGTCCACTACCCAGTGTGCTAGTGTCTGCTTAGACTACGGGAGCCCCATAGTAGCAGATGGACAGTTGTTTTGAGAATTGGATGACAGCTGTCTGGTCTAAATAGTACTGAAGGTGGTGTACTATTCATAGGGTCACCCTCAGTTGAATTAGTGAATTACCATCTTTAATGAGGTATTTCATGGCAACATTATTAATATGGAAAGATTATTTGATGGTAGAGTTTGCTGCTGTCTGACATCCATCTTAAATGCACGAGTGCATCACACTTACCAGTTTAATTGTACAGATGAGAAAAACAGTAATGATTTTATTTTGTATATTTCGTCATCCCTCCGAAATTAATTTACGGTTACACCACTGCCAGCACAACACACAACATGCTTCTGAATAGTTTTACACATGAGTATGACTCACATCAAGCACAGCACACACATATTCAGAATGTGATCAAGCCAGCCGGGGTAGAAACCAGAGTGCACGTATATACAGCGGTTTACGGTAACTACCTTTGGATGGCTACAGATCTGCTGTGAATTGTGGATAGTGTGAAAATGTTGAGCAGTAATTGTACTAAGGGTCCTTTCGAGATTATTTTTCCAAGTTCAAATGAAAGGAAGCTGTGGGCCTTGTGTTTGACACATGTGCCATAAAGCAGCCTTCTGATTAGCTTAACCTTTTGGACTAATAAGTAAGCATGCTTTGAGACAGTTAGGTTCCCATAGAGTTTATAATGAATATTAAATGGAAATATTGTGATACACAATATGAGCAAGGGGACACAGTGGCTTAGTGGTTAGCACGGTTGCCTCATACTTCCGCGTTTGAATCCCGCCTCTGCCCTGTGTGTGCAGTGCTTGAATGTTCTCCACGTGCTTTGGGGGTTTCTTCTGGGTACTCTGGTTTACTTCCCCTTGTCAAAGACAGGTAATGTAGGCTGATTGGCATTTCCAAATTGTCTGTAGTATGTGAATGTGTGTGCAAATGTGCTCTGCGAGGGGTTGGCACCCCATCCAGCATGTCCCCTGCTTTGTGCCCTAAGTCCCCTGGGATAGGCTCCAGGTTCCCCCACACCCCTGTGTAGGATAAGTGGTATGGATGATATGAGCAGCAAATTTGTCTTGCTATATTTTGTGTCGCAATATCCAAGACAACGATTTCACTATGATACTCATTGTAGCTACTTTTTGTTATCAACAACTGAACTGACTCCATTTGAGTATCATAGCAAAATCTGAAGCCATTGCAATTCTTTATGTCTGCTTCTAACAAAGTCATTGTCATGCGACGGAGTCGGACACGGATGCAACTGCAGTTCAGTATCTTTATTAAAACGTGAAGCAAAATTGTAAACAGGGACAGGCAAAAAGTCAGGTGATCAGCAAACAACAATACAAGGCAAAATACAAAACACAAAAACCAGGACGCAAGCGAGATCAAAAACCAGAATAGAAATCACTGAAACAAAAGAATTGGTAAGTCAGGTAAGCATACATTGAGCGTTACTTCACAAAGAGTCATTGTGAGAGTCCGTTTATATATAGGGTGAGGGTGTGTTTGGAAACAGATGAATTTGTGAATATCAGTGATTGTGTTGGGCCACCAGTACTTTGCCTTTAACAGGTGATAAGTTCTCTGTGTGCCAGGATGCCCTGTAGCTGGAGTCATGTGTGTCCAAGTCATGAGCTTGCTCCTGCTCGATCCGGTGGGCATGCGGATGGGACTTGTACTGGTGTGTGTGCTATCTTGCTGTCAACGTCCCAAGTGATGGTTCTCCCAAAGCAGGAGAAGGGTAATGTGGGTTCTGGACTCATATCTTTGCTGTCAGTTGGGTAAAGACAGGACAAAGAATCAGCTTTGGTATTCCAGAGCAAAAGCTTGGGTTCCTTCTTCAGGAGGGATGTTAGGGGAGTAGAGATGGAACTAAAGCCCCTGATGAACCTTTGTTAGAAGTTTGCAAACTTCAGGAATCTTTGAAGCTCATTGACCTCCATGGGAGTGTGACAGCTGCCACCTTTTCTTGGCCCATGTCTACCCCTTTGGGGGCCAATGATATATCCCAGAAACGAGATGGTGGACACATGAAATTTGGATTTTTCACCTTTCACATAGTGTTGGGTGGCCAATAGATGTGACAGGACTTGCTTGACATGCTGGATATGAGTTATGATAGGAGTAGATCAAAATGTTATCATTGGAGGCATATGGCATGACGCAATACTCAAAGTTACCAGAGGTGGTGCTAAACGCCGTCTTCCACTCATCTCCCTCTCTGATCTGGACGAGATTATAGACACTGCATAGGTCAAGTTTCGTGAACACTTTTGCTGAACGCAGCTGTTCCAAGGCAGAGGCGGTCAGCTGGAGGGGATATCTGTTCTTGACTGTGATCTGGACCCATTTCCTATGGTTCCTTCATCGAACAAAATCCAAAGTACAAATACCAGGAAGCAAGGAGAGATCAAAAACCATAATAGCAATCACTGAAACAAAGGGCTTGGTAAGTCAGGTAAGCATACGTTGAGCGTTACTTTGCAAAGAGTCATTGTGAGATTCCATGTATGTATAGGTGAGGGTGTTTTTGGTAACAGGTGTGCACGATTAGTATTCCCACGAGTGGGAACGTGCTGGTGGAGTGAGGTGTTGGGGATTGTGGTGGCCATGTTTGTAGGCCACAGTGTATTCTGGGAAGTGGAGTTTCTGTTAGATTCCGGCATTGGCGTGACAGTCATACAAAAGCAGTAATAAATTGATGGAGAATTTATCTGCCACATTATCTCTACTCAATCTATTGCAGAATGATTAATAGAGGTAACATGGCAGATAAATTAGTGAGAACCTAATTTGGTATTATTAAAAAGTTTTTGTTTATTGAGAATTATATCTATAGTGTTACATTGTGTTTAGCAGAATAATGTATTCTGTGATGGAATGTTGTCCTGCCCCCATGTATTCCTGCCTTGCCATTTTTCTAGGATAGTGGTTACTGAAGAAGGATGAAAATTTGAAGAAAGTCTTCATGTTTTGAAATTTCAGCCAAAAATGGTGTTCCATTAAAACTTTCCTTTTAAGAGCAGAACTATTTCATAAATGTTGCATGCATAATGGAATATTCATTACACACTCTTTTTTTAGGAACTTCATGTTCAAATTGTAGGATTTTCTCTATTCCACATGCTTATGTCTAGCATGTAATATTGGGTTCATTACATATTCATTACATCCAAAGTAGATGCCTCAGAAAGTCCAAATTCTCACAATGGGACACTCCAGTGCTGACTGTGCCATAAGTTGTCAAACATAGATATGATTTTTATAAATCATATTGAGAAACTGAGTGCTGTATTAAAAACAAATCATGAAATTATTCAATCGGCCAATCATATGGCAGCAACACAATGCATAAGATTATGCAGATACAGGTCATGAGCTAAGATTATGCAGATACAGGTCAAGAGCTTCAGTTAATGTCCAGATTAAACATCAGAATGATGAATAAATGCGATCTCAGTGACTTTGTCTTTGGCATGGTTGTTGGTGCCAGATGGGCTGGTTTGAGTATTTTAGAAAATACTGATCTCCTGGGATTTTCATGCACAACCATTTCTAGAGTTTAAATAGAATGGTGCAAAAAAACATCCAATGAGCGGCAGTTCTGTGGGTGGAAACACCTTGCTGATCAGAGAAGCCAGAGGAGAATGACCAGACTAGTAGTAGATGACGGGAAGGCTATGGTAACTTGAATGACCACTCTTTATAACTGTGGTGAACAGAAAAGCATCTCAGAATGCACAACACGTTGAACACTGAGATGGATAGATTGCAGCAGCAGAAGACCACATCAGATTTAAATACTATCAGCCAAGAACAGGAATCTAAGGCTGCAGTGGGCACAGATTCACCCAGACTGGACAGATGAAGATTGGAAAAATGTCACCTTGTCTCATGAATCTCAATTTCTGCTGCAACATGCAAATGGTAGGGTCAGAATTTGGAGTCAACAGCATGAATCCACAGACCCAACCTGCGTTTTGTCAAAAGTTCAGGCTGGCGGTCATCATGTAATGGTCTGAGGAATGTTTTCTTGGCACACATTGAGCCCCTCAATATCTATCGAGCATTGTTTGAATGCCACAGCCTATCTGAGTATCATTGCTGACCGTCTGAGTCCCTTTATGGCTGCAATTTTCCCATCTTATAATGGCTACTTACAGCATAATAATGCACCATGATACAAAGCCTCATTACAAAGCCTCTCAAACTGGTTCCATGAACATGATAATGAGTTCAGTGTACTTCAGTGGTCTCCCCAGTCACCAGATTTGAATCCAATAGAGCACCTTTGGGATGTGGTAGAATGGGAGATTCTCAGCATGAATGCGCATCTGACAAATCTGTGATGCAGTGTTCTCAACATGAACCAGAATCTCAAAGGAATGTTTCCGGCACCTTGTAGAATCCATGCCTGAAAGAATTGAAGCTGTTCTGAGAACAAAGTTCGGCTCTACCCTGTATTAGTATGGTATTCCTAATAAAGTGGGTGGTGAGTGTATATAGAGGTTGACTAATTTACAATTATTTTGCTATTTGAGCAATATATTTGAGCTGTTATACCTCACAGCTCCAGGGTCCCTGCGTCTCCATGGGTTTCCTCCTGATTCTCTGGTTTCCTCTCACTTCTCAAAAACATGGTGGGTTGACTAGTCTAAAATAAGTGTGAATGAGTGTAGGATTGTGTTTGATTGGACTGGTATCCCATCCAGGGTGTATTCCCTCCCACCCAATGTTCCTGGGATAGGTTCTGGATACACCATGACCCTGACTAGGATAAAGCGGTTAATAAATGTGGAAGTTGGAAACAACCTATATAGACTAATATGTGCATTAACAATATAAATTAAATGTCAACATGTGCAATATTTTCCTAGGAAGTCCTTGGACCACAGAGCTGACTCCACTGGTGTATGTGCCAAGGTGCTTTTATAGAGAATCGTAGAGTAGGTAAAGTGTGCATGTGTGTATGTGTGTATGTGTGTGCGTATATACAGAGTATATAAATGTAGTTTATATTATATAATAAATATAATTTATTTTTTGAATTATAATGATAATGCAATAATAATTTGTATTTTAATTAACATTTTTTATTATTATTATGATGATGATGATTAGTAGTAGTAGTAGTAGTATTCAAATTAATCACTTTTCTGGGATCTCCTTGGCTTCCTGGTACGGAAGAATTTAAAAATACTAATATTTCCACTCAAAGATAATTGGAGGTGATAAAAGATATTGCAAGCAAATGGACTTCAATTATTCTATCTGATTCTTTTCCACTAGAGGACAGCACTGTACACCTGTAGCCAACACTGTCTGTCATTTCTGCAGTTCATCATGGCAAATTCAAAAACTGCACAAGGTAAGCGAGGTGATATTTTACTAGTATTGGAACGACAGTAACCGAGTTCACATGCATCACTTTCAAAACTAAGTCACCTGAAACACTTCTGAATCTTCCCACAAATCTAAACAAAAGACCAATGGACATTACTTTTTTTTCATTTACTTTCATTTGTAGTTTGTAGACTGATAAGTGTAAATCAAAGTCCAGTTAGCACAAAGCACAGCTGGTTGATCTTGTGCTTTGGCTTTCCGCTCCTTTAAAGTCTCACCTACTAAGTTCAGGCTAAAGGGGTCTATGGTAATCATGGCTCCCACAAACCCTTTTGAATAGAAGTTCATGTCTCAGGGCAGCTAAAAGTTGCTTCTCAATGTCCATGAAAATCTCTGTTTATACGGTTGAAAATGCGCCCCTTGATTTAGACATACAGTATATTCATATATAGTATAATGACATAATAAGGAAGTTGTTATATTCATGTTATATAAGTTAAAAAAAACATCATAAATAAATAAATAATTTCTTCTACAGTGACACAGACATAAAGACACCAAAAGAATTAACTTATTTTTCTTATATTTTATTGAATCTTTTCTACTATTTTTTTTCTCAGTCCACATTTTCATATTAATCACTACTATGTTAGACCAGTTTCCCCTTCACTGCAATAGCAGTCAACTACTTAAGAGCTCAAACCCAGACCTTCACTCCATCTCTCATCTACTGCAGATTCCCAGGAAACTACATGCCTTTCTTTATAAAATGATAAGATTTCTGGATTTTTAGATGTCACTGGGGGCATCATGACATTCACATATTTAAATACTGATGATTGACACATGAATTTGTAAGTAGGAATAAGATAGGAATGCACAACATTTTTGAATGTTACATATTCAGTGATTGCTTCAGCCATGCTTTTCCCATTAGATTAATTATTAGTCATTGTAGGAACTTAACATGCCAAGACATTATGCTCTGATAGTCATATTGCCCTGAGCTATACATTAAATATCCACACAGTCGATACAGGTAAGATTATTAAGAGAGATGGAGAGTCGGTGCTGTGGTTGGAGCTCTCATTAGAAACACATCTCTAACTCTATCTGTACATCAAACACAGTTTTCTTTTCTTTTTTTAATACTAAAAAAAACCAAACGAACATTAATTATTATAAGAAGAGCTTGATCTCAACTCATTGGCAAACAAACATCACAAAAATTAAAATAACACCTAAAAAAAAAAGGCCACAATGCTAAACAGTATGTCACCTTTAAGTGGTGTTTGTTGGAAAAGAGGAGCAGTTCAGAAAGAACTGGAACTGAATGAAGTGAGTACACAGAATAATGCCAGAATGTCTGATAATGTTGTGTACTTGAGAGAGAGAGAGAGAGAGAGAGAGAGAGAGAGAAGTAGACAGAATGATAAGCCTTTGAAGTGGCAACATTTAAAAGACAGGTAGAAGTGGAAAGAAGATACGGTGTGAGTTACTGTAGGTGCTTTTGGTGAGAATACAAAGTACTTGAGGAAGTGTGCAGGACAGAAGGCACAGTGGCTTGGAGTGTAATCTTTAACGACCACCACGTCAGGGGCTACCAAACTCATAAGGTGCTCTACACACAAAACAACACATGCACATTTATATAGTAAGGCCAGCAGTAACAATCAGTACCCATCTTTATCAGTCAGTGGCACAAGAGGCAGGAGTAAGGTACAGCTCATTCAATCACACTATCTGATTTTGGGGTAGAAATGTGTGAGAATGCCATAAACATTAATAGTACAGAAAGCAGGGAGTCAGTCCCTTATATTTCAAGTCAGTCAAACTGACAACAAAGTGATATGTCCTTGACACACTTTTTGCAATAATTAATAAATACGTTATCAAATACATGATGGTGCCAACACTTTAGTGCTGAAAACTAGAGTTTGATTGCATGCCTGATTAGATCAATAGTTGATAAGTTGATTTCATCAACATTTTTCTTTTGATTGATTGATTGATTGATTGATTGACCACTTTATAGTATGATTAGGAACAGAGATTTGAATCTGCAGCATTACTTCAAATGAAAGTGACTCAATATAAACAATAACTCTTAAAACAAAAAGTTTGGTCTATATTCAAAGGCAAATGAAAATCTACTTTGGGAAAACAATGAACTTTGCACAGTGTTTTTAAGACATTCCAAACCAGTACTCTACCACAACCATTATTATTACTGATATTGATATCACTTTTTATTCTTTAAGAACTCTTCTTAAAATAAAATAAAAAAAACATTTAAAAAAGAACTTTTTTTCTCTTTTTTATCTTTATAAAAGCTACACATTTCTATTGGGATGTCTATGAAGGTGTTAGTGATTTTATTATTAATGTTTCTTATTGTTTCCTTAAAAAACTATTGATCTTAAAGATGCCATAGTTATTATTTTTTTTTTTTTGTTCGATTTGCCCTGATGCTTAGGGACCCATGTCTTTCTCGTCTCAAAGAAAAGAAAACGTAGGAATGACTGATTGAGACTCAGTCTCTTTGAGTTGGACTCAATGTTGTCGAAATATTTCATTCGATATATGAAAACCAGACCTCAATCCTTCTTAATGTCTCCTCAGTGATCATGATCCAGTTTCATCCAAAAAAATCATAGTGGTATTTCTGATGTAAACACTGCAATTTGTTCTCTGTCAGCTGGCCATCTGTTCTCATGTTTCAAGTCCAATGTTCCACTCCTTTAGGCGCAACAGACAGGTCACAGAAATTGCAGCCACAATGTTCCAGAACTATCTTACCTTTAGAGTTCTTATACATAGATTGGAATATACTGTATATATGAAATATAATTTCCTGTGTCGTAGAATTCCCCTAAAAATAAATACAGCACCAGGCACTGAGACAGAATGAAGTAGAAGAAGTCTTGTTCACTAGAAGAATGCCAGACCTAGCTGACAGTATATGTGGGGAAAATATTATTTGCTCTGTTGTGTATTGTTAAAAATGGTCATCATCAGTACCATTTAGTCATCACAGTATACTGTGCATACAGCCTGGTAAAGGTATGGTAAGAAATTACGCCATCCATTTGGTTAATGGTGCAAGTGTTGGCAAAATGCAAAATTCAGCCAGATGGATGTTGTAGACTACACTGGCTTTTATGTTAAGCCAGCCTTTTCTTCATTTAACACAAGATATTATATTAGTACAAAAAAATATCTCATTATTATACAGTTTAATGTTTCTGTTTTTTCTTCTTTTTTTTTTCGCTCTTCCTGTTCTAATGATTACCATTTCCAGATGCTTTTGACATGGGAATGTCTCACAGTAGAAAGAAATATAACTTGGCAATTACCTTAAATGACAAAAATAAAGAAAAAATATATATTTAAAAAAACAGCAGTCAAGAAGGCCTCGGGACTCCTGAAGGCTAAGACTAGCATAGAATACTGGATATATGTCTGTGTGCAAGTCTGTGACTATGTATGAAACTAGGACATGATGTCCTTGTGTTGGAAAGAACATGATCAGCCTCATTTTAGTTTTCTGTGTCTAATTTTTCCAATAGATCCTTGAATCTAGCTCTGTGTTCCTCTGGGGCACTTTAAATCGCTCAGTTCTTCACAAGCTTTTCCCTGTCCTCAGGCAACTCCTCTTGCATCATGTCTGATAGATCCTTTGTCATGCCCTGTTGATAGGAGTTATCTTCAAGGTTGCTGTTTGTTTCCTGTCCATCCTCTATTTCTTTTATTTCATGATCATCTGTGTTCTCCAGTTGGCCATCTCCTTGTTTAAGCCCTTGTTTTGTGGGTTCCATCTCTAGGTCCCCATCTTCCAAGCTGACCCCATTTTCAGTCCTTGACCTGTATTTTATCCAGTCATCCATGGCCATGATTTCATCCCCTTCACTGAGGAACTTCCACAGTGCCAAAGGGTCATGGTTCATTCCATACAGGGTCAGCCTGGGAGAGTGGTTGTCACTTGTTACAAGGCCCCCCCGTTTACGGCGGGACTTGCTGGTGTGGTTAACTTGAAGATGCATCGCCATCAGCTCAGAAGAAGAGGTTCGAAATGGACAAAACACACACTGATTTAGAGTATCTCCATCTCTTTTTGTTCCCCCTGCTGGACTGTCAGAGCTGCTTACTGCTCCTCCAACTTGTTCCACTGCACCTGCACTAGACACAGGGCGGCGAGAGAGGTCTAGGGGTCCACATTCTTGGGAAGCACTGGAGTTGATGCTGCCCTGATATCCATTAGCTGGCATCATACGACTTGTAACAAGCGGCTTACGTCTGGATATTTTGGGCATTTTTGGAGGAGGTGTCTCACCTCTCCATCCCCTTTCTAGTCCTCCTGGGTACAGTTCCTGCATCATACCAGACAGAAAACGATACTGACTCTCCAAATTTCTTTCCTTTTGAACATCTCTGGACTTCAGATGACTCTCTTTCTGTTCTGTGGATCCTGGGGCCAAGGTCTGGCTGTGTCTGAATGTGGGGAATGAGCCCTGGTTTGCAGTCGAGGGTCGATGCTGTTTCTCTCGTGGAGAGCCAGTCAGTGAGGGAGTGAGGGTTGAAGATGAGGAGCTAGGAGAGTTTGCCATTGCATTTCTCTCACGATGGTGCCGTTGTAGATGGTATTTAAGAGAGCCAGATTGGGTGCCAGCATAGTCACAGTGGGGACATTTGTATGGTCTCTCACCTAAAAGAGAGCATACATCAAAATACTCATTACAGAAATGGAATCTGCAGTTTTACTCAATAACAGCAGATGGCACTCTTTATCATTTTTGACAGTCTGAATTTCTTTGAAAATATTACAATTTAAGTGACTGTTGTGGTAGAGGTCCCTCAGAGAAGAGAGTGAATGTATTGTTGCATAGGGTATGCCTTACATGTATGATTTAATTACTTGTAGCAGCCTCACCTGTGTGCACACGTAGGTGTACTTTAAGGTGATGGGAAGAGCGGAACGATTTACCACAGTAGGGGCAATCCTTCATTCCTGTACCTCGCACCCGCTCTCTTGAAGGTCCAAAAGATGTTGCTCTCAGATCATTGTCTCCTGGGGTAAAAATAAAAAGATTAAATAAAAATGTTATACATTTAAAAACAAGAGTAAGACAGAATTTACCAACTATGCTGTGAACTTAGAACCTTCCCTTATATTAATACTATTTTTGGACCAGAAGGGAAAGCAAATATCAATGACATCAACAGAAAGCATTTGAGGTCTCATTAAGCTTAGAAACAGCATGAACGAACTGTTAGAATCACTAAGAGATTAATAGATTATGCAAAGCTCACAACATACAACAAAAAAAAACATCTTAAGAAAATCAATAAATTGGCTTTTTAAATATATTTTTATTAGATTATCCTTACCAGAGAGATGTGCTATAGAAGAATGGAAACCTCCAGGTGCCCCCACTCCTGATTGGAGCTGTTGAGATTCTAGTCTGCCTTCATTTCTGTGTCCTCGTCCTTCTCCTGCTTGGAGTCTGGCAGTTTTTTGTACACCGTCCTCTTCTTTTCTAACACTCACATGTACACTTCGATACTTCCGCGGTCTCTGAGAATGAACACGAGCATGGGCTACTACCTGCTGAAGATTCTGGAAAAGCTTCCCACAGTCGGGACATTCCCAAGGGGCCCTGGAGGCTTCCAGGTCCTCTCTGAAGCCAAGGCCACCTAAGTAGCCATGCATCTGCTCAGCGTCCCCAACAACAGTGCCCTGTGAGGAAGGGTATTGGTGCTGTGCCTGGGATCTCTGCTGCTGCTGGCTCTGCTGCACTGCAGCCAGTCTGTGCGCAACCAGTTCCCACATAGCTGCCTGCTCTCGTCCATCCAATACCTCTGCTCCTCCTCTCTCTCCACCATTACCTATCTCTGCCACCTGCGCCACTGCCTGAAGGCGTTCCATGCAACTAGCACCACTGCTGTCATTTGGCAACCTGAGGTAACCCCATACTGAAGATCTGCTTGATCCTTCACTGAATTCTGACCTCTCTGTCCGATTCCCTGTCTTTGCACTTCCACCTGCCGCACTGTGTGCCAGGAGCACATTAGAATAGAGAGCTCCTAAAGCATGGTTCCCAGCAGGACCTTTGGAATGTTCAGACCCTGAAGGTCCCAGATCTCCTAGACCAGCCTTCAGGCCCAGTTTGTTGAGGTGCACTTTCATATGGTTCTTGAGGAACCAGGGCTCCTTAAATCCACGGCCACAAACCTGGCACTTGTGGTCAAGGGAGGCCTTGTGCTTGCGCATATGACCCTTCAGGAACCAGGACTGGGTAAACCGCTGACCACAAGTCTCACAACGGAAAGCTGGAACAGCAGGTGCTTGTGATGAAGTTGTTTGTGGTTGCAATGTGATTGGGCGGGAAGGGAAGACAGGATGTGGCACAGGCTCTTCAGGTGGGTGGCTTTCCTGTAGGTGAACAGCTAGACGTTCCTCCTTATTGGCTGAGAAGGGGCACAGTGTACACTTGTATGGGTTATGGAGGATCCGCACGTGACGAGCTAGCTCAGAGGCCGTGCGGAATTTACCCTTACATGCATGGCAGCGGAAGGCAAGAGCTGCCACTGGAGGGATGGGATCTTCCATGAGGGCAGACCCTAATGGAGAAAAGGTTGAAGAGACTGGTGCTTCTTCTGTTAGAGGTGGAGTCAGCGGTGTGGTTTCATCCATTTCGAACTGAGGGCTATTGACTGTTTGACAAGGATCCTCTGGTACATTCTCTTCTCTCTGATTCTGGTGAAATGACTTGTATATTGAATTCGGATTGAGCTTCCTGTGTTTTTGGATAACAGTATCACTGAAATGATTTTTCTCCGGTTTAACATGTGCAGTTTTGTACGGGGCATTAGGCTGGCGGTCCCTGTCCAAACTATGAGCTCGGGCATGCAGGGAGAGAATGCTCTGAAAGCGGAACCTCTTCCCACAAACATGGCAAGGGAACCTGAGGGCGGGGCCACTGGTAGAACCACCTTGGACAGCCACACCTTCGTTGTTGAAAAGCTGCAGGTCTAGTTCATCATTGCAGATGGCATTGTCCCCAGATGAAAGAACCTGCTCCAGTGCTCCAAACCCAGGTGGTGGTGCAGATGGAGTGGCTGGAGGACTGCTGTCTGAAGAGGGAGTACACAACTGCTCTTCCTCTGGAAACAGTGCAACAACTGTAGTGGGGGAAGGTGGACCTGACAGCTCCTCATCCTCATCTTCATCTTGCTGGTTGGCATCAGCAAAAGGTGACAGTTGTGTATATGGGTTAGTTAGAGGGCTAGATTGGGCAGAGTGAGGGCTTTGGGGTAAGGTGTGAGGGCTGTCATCTAGTGAGGGCATTGAGGGAGGGGACAGGGGTACCTCAGAGGAGAGGGCAATCACACATTCTCTAGGAGAATCCATACTCTGTGCCAGACAGAGAGTGACAGTGGTCAGAAATATGAGAAAGGTGGCATGCCCATAATAATGACCATGCTTTTCTTATATAGAAGAGTGGGTACTCACTAGTAGTGTGTGTATTCCATCATTTGCTTCCTTAAATGAGAGAGGATGCACGTCCGAAATGGTCTCTGACACCACCTACAAAACAGAAACAAGTGTGTATGCACTTGCACTGGGATCACACTTCTTTCTGATTATGAGAAAATTATTTTACTACCATTTTGGTTAATATTCTATATAATAATATGATTTTATTGTGTGTTGTGGGTATTGTATGCATGAGTATGCATGCCTGAATAGTATGTAAAAGCTAAGGGTACAGCAGGACACAAACTATCCTAAACAGGATGGGCGCGAGATGTTTTGATTTCCCCACACACCCTTCCTGCACACACACACATATATAGTAGCTGTTTAAATAAGAAAGAAATTATAATCTATTACCCACTCCCACAACCCAGTCAGAAGTAAATGTGTAACGTCACAATCACACATGCAAAGACACCTTCATTAACACGTACATGCACACATATACACACCAGGACAAGAAATATGCTCTGTATGAGGACATGTCCAGACAGAGCATGAAAAAATGCTGAAAGAAAATTGAGCTCATTAATAATTGTGGCAAAAATCTGCTGAATAGAGGAACATGTGTGGGTGCATCTGTGTTTCTGTATGTGTGAGTCACAGTTTGTGACAGTTTGTGTTTTTCTGTGTTGATGACAGTATGTTTCTATTTTTGCACAGAGTGAGTACATATGAATATAGGTAATTGTGTAAATGTGATTGGTTTGTGTGCATACGAGATAAACGTGGCCAGTTGACATTTTAGTTCGATCTCGTCTCTGTCACTACAATATCAATAGCACTCTCTCCTGCCCTCCTTCTCTCCTCTTTAATACACCATTATTGTTCATTCTTTTCTTTCCATCTTTTCACCTCGATAGACTCCCATCCCCCTCTCCTTTTCTCTCTCTTTCACTCCTCCTCCCTCTATTACTCACTAATTTTCTTTCATTCTCTCTCTCTTGCATCGCTGCCAGTTGGCACTATGCCAGGGAATGCTGCTATCAGCTGGTAGATTGGGGCCTCATAACATGGCGAAGGGAGAAGAGAAAGAAGGGAGCGAGACAGACGGAGAAAGGGAGAGAGGGGGGCTTGGAGGAGAGACTCACATCTGAATGAGCCATATTTGAGTGGTAATTTTCTCATGAAAAAGGGGGCACGAAGCATTCCCTGCTCTAGAGTAAAGGATGCTGAACCTCTTTGGTCTGATGGTATTATTTTCATATGAATATTGTTTGTGCCAATGCATTGTTCCGCCATGACAGATTATGTTTGTGTCTGACCAGGCCTGTCATTCTAATAAAGGTTTTTTTCCCCTGAATTTGGATAGAAGGAGTGATAAGGTGCTAGACAGAGGGGGGAGGGGAAAGATGAAGGCAGGAGAGTGATAAAGCAGCATGCACAAATAATACACACACACACACATTTGCAATATGGCAGCAAGTCACCAGATGATTCATGCATGTTAAACACCCTTGTCCGAATGGCCACATGGTACACTACACTGGAACAACATAGTTTTTGTCAACTACTACTTAAAAGGAAAAACTAAATTAAGGCAATATGTGGGCCATGCCCACTTCAGGTTTAAATTCGAATACAGATACAGATACAGATACAGGCACTAAGCAGATACTGATACAGATAGTGGCATTGCACTACATCCCTAGTACACTGAACATCCTTTGGTTTTGCTCTTAGGAGCTAAACTTAATCACCACATCCTCCAGACCTCAATCTTGCAAGTAGATATCTTACTGGACACTGCCATTCATATAAATCAAAGCTTATTATATACCACTGAATGTTCTTTTCAAGGAACAGACCGAAGTTCTTACTTGCATAACAACTATAATGACTATAATAACAACTATAATAGGTGTAATTAAACAACAGTAACATGGGCAGAATTAATAGCATGTAAATTGCCCACTGTCAACCTCCTTAATTCTTACATGTAAAAAGATAGACATACACTGGGGGAAAAAAAACTTGACATTAATATTGCTGAAACCATTCTAATATCATTTAAATCAAGGAATTGTATAGCAGTTAGAAACATTTAAAATGTTTATGGTGACCTTAAAATCTAGAGTACAGCTCTCATTTGTTAATAATATTTTTAAAACTACATACTTGAGTGATCTCTACCATATGAATAGTCATACCTGATGACTTCAATTAGAAAACAGAAAGTATAGATAGTTGATTCAGATACATGAACGATATAGAAATGGATGCATTCCTAGTTTATTAGATCACACATTTACTGGATTCGCTGTTCTAAATCTGTATACTCTGTAACCATGTAATGTATCTAAAGGATGAACAAGCGGCTATTCATGCAGTGTGTAACAGATGCCCTTGAGAAAATTTATGTGAAAAGGGTGTGTGTGCTCGTGTGTCTTTGTGGGTGTGTTGATGTGCCTCTGTGTGTCTGTGTCTCTGCCTGTACCAAAATCGGTGGGTATGGATTATACTATGCTCATTTCGTTGGCCGTGTGTAGCTGGGTTTGTTTGTGTGTGTGCATGTGACTTGGACTTGCGGCATTCGCCTATGGTCACAGGGCAAGCTTACACATAGACGCAATTCATTTCCTTTTTTTTTAAATCTTGGCCTGCACTTAGGTCTTTGCTTACTCCTCACTCTCTTTCTCTCTTTCTCTTGCACATGCATAACATACACATAGCAGTGACTTTGAAATACACACGTCATTTTTCTTTTCTCTCCCACTCAGTTTCTGCACCTCAGCCGCTCCCTCTCCTGCAATCTGTCTCAGGGTGCCCGTGTGCTTACTTTCAATACTCCTACCTCTTACTTTGATAGTTGGTGGTTTCATTATGTCTAACAACAAGCATTAAAGGAGCACTTACAATGGGCCTCATTTATCACTCAACTTTTAGGCCAGGGCTCAAGGTCAGCTCCATAGAAGTTGATGCCATTATAGAGATACAGTCTAATCTCTGAAAACACTATTTCTGTAATTTCTTTCAAAATCTAGTCATGCAGAAACATTACTGTTTTGCTATATTTCTAACACCTAGTTTTGAAAAGATCTGCTACCTGTTGCTACTTCACATAGCCTTGTGTTTTGCAGTGAGTAGACATGCAGCTGCCAAGTACGAAACGTCAGAGTGAATCTGTGTTAATGGCGTTTGTGTTACACTCAATAAATTGCCACTGTATCTGGTTTAAATACGGATACTAAAAACAAAATGTATAGAATCTCACATAGTATGTCTAATAGGTCAGAGTTCATTTAAAGCTACAAGTGGGACTTTTTGAGTGTGTGGGTTTGGTAAGCCTTGTACCGGAAATCCAAGTCGTTACTAACCACACACCTATAAGTGGTGCTGTGGCAAAACACTAGTTTCGTTCACTTTTAATTTGGAAAGTAGCTTCTAGATTCTGGTTCTGGACATCTACTGCATGACAGGTTTTTATTTTCCCTGCCGTAACCCACCTGACCCAGCTCATTAGTTAGTTAAGTCCTCAAATGTGTTCAGTTTCGTGGGTTGAAATGAGTAATAATAGGAAACTGCAAAGCATTAATTTGCACTTCCCAAAAACAGTTTATGTCCAAGTCTCACCCTTGCTTCAGTGGAAGATCTCACCTGGATACTGTAGACTTGTACCTAAGAATCTCTGCTGTAATCATAAAGACTGTTTTGTACTCATCCCAGGATGGTTATTCACACTGTGCTCGTATCAGACAAACAGCGTTTTCAACATAGTACTGTTTCACGTTAGTTTTCTACAGGTGTGTACTGTCTGGTGTCACCCAGAAGAGGCTGGGTTCCCTTTTAAGTCTGGTTCCTATCAGGGTTTCTTCCCCATGTGATCTCAAGCAGTTTTTCTTTGCTTATTAGGGACCTAAATCTCATCCAAAATTCAGTGAAGCTGCTTTGACCATTATTGTTAAAAGCGCTATACAAATAAAACTGATCTTAGTACTAAACCTCCTGAACTCCAAGGGACAGTGGATAGTTCCACACCTCCACTCCTCAGGCTTACAGCATACTATTAACTTAACTGTTTTTCTTTTTTCATCCAGATACTGTGTCAGGGACTGGGAAAAAGCACATAGAAGATTAATTCTGAGTAAGTAAAGTAAAGTGCTGAGCCCCAACACCTGCCCTTAAAAGGAACAAATGGGAGGTAATGCAACTGGATGAGCTCTGATTACATATATGAATCAGAGTAATTAGGGCAGTGATTTGTGCATGCTTGCATCAAATAAACAAAATCTATGCTAGGATGTTTAAATATACACAGGGCAAGCCATGTGAACCCTTCCACTGACCTTCCCGCTTTATTTCTTTATCTATTGTTAACTAAAGATAGCCTTTGCTCATTTACTACTCTGACGAAACAAATCAGCTGAAACTGCAAGCCTGTGGCATTTTTGCAATATGTGCAAAGCTCTTTCCACAGACCCAGGAGGGATGTAAGAGAGGTATCGCTTCCTCTGTGGGGGAGTAAGAGCAGATCTACCTCCAGCTGAGTGTTAATTGCCCAATTAAACCAATCAGAACTTTCATTAGTAAAGTCGACTTTATAGTTCCAACAGATGCAACCCTGGAACGCATCTGCCTACCGTTTTAAAAGAGCCACTCAAGGTTGACGAGGTGGCATTTTTGCTAAAAGTTATCACCTATACCAGGGGTTCTCAGACTTTTTGCAGCCAAGGACACCTTTAACATTCAAATAAATTCCACGGCCCCCCTCCAACTATTCAAATATTATGCTCATTATTTAAATGTGTACAATAATATTTTGGCTATTTATGGTAACCATAGAGCTTTTTATTCCTGAAATTTCCACCAGTAGAACACATTTGATTGAAGTTGACATTATTTATAGGCCTACTTGCACTCTCAGAAAAAAAGGGTACTAAACTGTACTTTTCCTTGTTTGTACTCTTAAGGGTACTTCTTTTGTACCTCTATTATTTATCTTTTGTCTGGTTTAACACGTATGGTGTATGTAGTGTACCTTTAAACTTTTACTCCAAAAAATTAACTACAGTCCACATATGCACCTTAAATCATTTTTAAA
The DNA here is from genome assembly GCA_022758105.1 of Pangasianodon gigas. NCBI lineage: Eukaryota > Metazoa > Chordata > Actinopteri > Siluriformes > Pangasiidae > Pangasianodon > Pangasianodon gigas. Next base: position 7,010,594 of record CM040481.1, read on the forward strand.
GGCAGACTATATCCACATTTCAAGTTCCTGAAAGATAGATATTAAAGGTACAAAAGATGTACCCTTGAGGGTACCACCCCAGTGACAAGGTTGAGTTTAGTACTATTTTTTTTTCTGAGAGTGTGCTTTGGAGTGAAAAAAGTGACCAGTCTAACAGGCTAATGAGTATAAAAATTCAATAATAAATATATTAACCTGGATAATAATAGGTTGTGATTTTAAGCACTCACAAAGTAAGAAAAAAAAATTAGGCTACGAACCCCCAGGCTATGCTTCACGGACCCCATTTTGAGAATCACTGACCTACACTCTCAGGAAAAAAAAAGTACTAAACTGCACCATCAAAGGTACATCTTTTTGTACATTTGCTATCTACATTTCACCTAGAAACATGGATAATATAATGTGCTGTTTAAAAAGATTTAAGGTACATAAACGGACTGAACTTCGTTTGTGGAGTAAAGCTTTAAAAGTACACTACATGCACCTAGGGAAAAAAGATACATACTAAAGGTGTAAAAGGTCTCCGCTTGAGGGTAGCACCCCAGCGACAATGAAGGGTACAGTTTATTACCCTTCTTCTGAGACTGTAGGTCCAAGTTGATATTATTTATACACCTGTGAGTTTTTGAGCTTTTGCGTAAGTGACCAGTCAGATCACTGAACTATAAGAACGCAATAAAATGTGTAACTTTGATAAAAATGGGTTGTGATTTCCAGCACTAACAAAGTGAGGAAAAAAAGAAGAACTGTATGGATCTCCTGGTTGAGATCCCACTTTGAGATCCACTCACCTATACCATAGAGTTACTACACTATAAAAACAAAAGAGGAGATCTTTTAGTGTTTGTTCTTTAAAGATACCTACAGGAATCTTGTTGGAGAAGATTTTTTGAAACATGATTGCTTCATGAAAGAACATTTATTTGAATTCCATAACTTTGATCAAAATGGGTTGTGATTTCCAGCACTAACAAAGTGAGGGAAAAAAGAAGAACTGTATGGATCTCCTGGTTGAGATCCCACTTTGAGATCCACTCACCTATACCATAGAGTTACTACACTATAAAAACAAAAGAGGAGATCTTTTAGTGTTTGTTCTTTAAAGATACCTACAGGAATCTTGTTGGAGAAGATTTTTTGAAACATGATTGCTTCATGAAAGCACCTTTATCTGAATTCCATAACTTTGATAAAAATGGGTTGTGATTTCCAGCACTAGTGTTTGTTCTTTAAAGGTGCCCACAGTGATCTAGTTGGAGAAGATTATTAGAAACACAAACGCTTCATGAAAGAACATTTATTTGAATTCCATAACTTTGATCAAAACGGGTTGTGATTTCCAGCACTACCAAAGCGAGAAAAAAAGAAGAACTGTATGGATCCCCTGGTTGAGATCCCACTTTGAGATCCACTCACCAATACCATAGAGTTACTACACTATAAAAACAAAAGAGGAGATCTTTTAGTGTTTGTTCTTTAAAGATACCTAAAGGAATCTTGTTGACGAAGATTTTTTGAAACACGAACGCTTCATGAAAGCACGTTTATCTGAATTCCATAACTTTGATCAAAATGGGTTGTGATTTCCAGCACTACCAAAGTGAGGAAAAAAAAAGAACTATGGATCTCCTGGTTGAGATCCCACTGAGAGATCCACTCACCTAAACCATAGAGTTACTACACTATAAAACAAAAGAGGAGATCTTTTAGTGTTTGTTCTTTAAAGATACCTAAAGGAATCTTGTTGGAGAAGATTTTTTGAAGCATGATTGCTTCATGAAAGAACCTTTATCTGAATTCCAAGTGCCTTTTAGTCTTACATTTTGTCACCTCACTTTTAAAAGGTTAGCTGGAAGCCTCAAGGGGAAAAATAATACCCCCTCATGACTGCCTAGACTGTGCCACCTTCGAAAGTTAATTTAGAAAAAAAAAAAGCTACGGTTTAGAGGGAAAGCTGGACAGGATTTGGGATTTGGGATTGTGTCCTACTTTAAGGAGCGGAGGGCGACATTTGATGACATGTCCGCTCGCTTATCTCGAGAGGAATTTCCACCGCGGCCTTTGGGCGTCAATAACGCGCAACCATTTTCAGTGGCTTTCTCGCCCTTCCCTCTTGCGGCCATCTCAATTTTTAAGGAGAGAGAGAGAGAGAGAGAGAGAGAAAGACAGAAAGAGAGAGAAAAAGAGGGGCTCATTAATAAAATAAATAATGGCTCGCGAACAAACGAGTGCGCGCGCGAGCATCGGCTTGAACCGAATCACAAAACAACAACAGAACGGTGCGTAGTGATTTTAGGGTTTGATGCTCGTTGCACGCGACTGAGGGATGTTTTTTGTTGTTTTTTTTTTTGTTTCTTCCTGATTTTCTTTCGACAAAAGATAATGGGGGGGGGAGGAGGGGGGGTGGAAAAGGACACGCGAGTGCGAAGAAGGAGCAGCTGAAAAGTGCCATCACGGGTTTCATCTTGAATTTCGCTGCCAGTACCAGCTCCAAAAGCACAACCCCGTGCCTCGTAGACCAACAGGCACTTTTAGAACTTGTGCATGTAGGAAACAGAAGGTGGTTGCATGCATCCGTGTTATTTTTTTGACCTCAAATAGTAGCATGCATTTCAAAAACAGTACTTAGGGCTACTTATTTAGCAAAGCGCAGCGGGGGCATGCAGCAGCCGGAGCTCGTAGCCTTGTGCAAGCTTCCTATAAAGAGGTGAGAAGAAGCCTAGGACAAGTGGTCCTGCTGGAACTGCGTGTACTCGCAGGCTGCAATAACAGTTTGCACTCAAGTTCAAAATTGCATCGCGTAAAACATCAGTAGTTGTAACTCGGCTCAATATGCAGTGGTGCAAGTCAGTGATTTAGCGACCTTATAAGCTAGAAGGATGAATGATTATCTATAATGCGACCTCGGTGCACTTACAAGACCCGGTTTCGACACACAAATGGAAGAAACTACTGGTGCACAATGATCTGATCTTTAGGTTAAGAAAACATGCATCAGATAGCTAACTGATGCATCTGATAAACTGCCTCATCTATTATCTGATGCATGGTTTCCTAACACAACGATGCAATGCACATTGGAATAAATGAACACTTAGTAGATATATGTGTGTTTGATCGAGCAAGTTGGAACTTAAGAAAAGTTCTTGCTTATTTTCTGTCCATCATTCAGATTTTCAAGTTCAGCATTACTTCAGGACACTTTTATTCCACTCCTAAGTTCCTCTTTGGGACGTGCAAAAAAAAAAAAAAAAAAAATCTCCCTATTGCATGCAACACTCGCTCGAGACAGTAGAAATTAAAGTTTTTTTTTTTGTTTTTTTTTAAGGATCATTTGCAACCCGAGCCCTCGTGCATAAAGCTTTACCCAGACCAAAGACTAAAGCCTAAAGCCTAAAGCAGCCCATTCTGGTGGCAAGGGCAAGGCGCACATACATGACACACTACAAGCTCGACTGCTGAATTGTGCCTTGTGCTACACGGGTTACATGTCCTATGATGTGCCCCTGTAGGGATGCGCGAGCCGCCAATCACCCCGAGACACCACATATCAACATATCACCGTTTTAAAAAAGCGCCAAGTGTATGTAGCACGAGAGCTGGGTGTTTTTCTCCATTAGCCCGGATCAGCACCCAAAAAAAAAAAAAAAAAGTCGTCGTCGGTTATTTGTTGTTTATGAAGCTCACAGTAATCACTACGTATCCGGAAAAAAAAAGAAATTACATGCGGAACATTGACAAACACATGATCTTGTAATCATTTCTAAGTGCGCGCGCAGTGCAAATTAGCGAATAGTTTTAAATTTATAAGAGATTTTGTGATGAAAGTGAGACTCAATGTACTTACGGGAGAGGCGGCGAGGAGATTAATGACAAGACACGTCATGATTACGTTTCGCTTGAATTAAATACATTACGAGTTGGGGGGGAAATGGAAATCGAGGTAGTTGTATACAAGCTTACGCCGTTCTTCCCCCTCCCTCTCTCTCTCTCCCTCTCTCTCTCTCTCTCTCTCTCCTCCTCCTCTTCTCTTCTCTCGCACGTCTCTCTCTCTCCTCTCTCTCTCTTGCATTTTTTAAAGATCTATTTGTGTAGTCGTGAGTGAGAGTGAGTGAATGAGTGAATGAGTGAGTGAGTGAGTGAGTGAATGAGTGAGTGAGTGAATGAGTGAGTGAGAGAGTGAATGAATGAGTTAGTGAATGATTGAGTTAATGATTGAATGATTACGTGAATGAGCAAGTGAGTGAGTGAGAGAGTGAATGAGTGAGTTAGTGAGAGAGTGAGTGAATGAGAGTGGATGAGAGTGCGTTAATGAGTGAGTGACTGAGTAAGTGAATGAGTGAGTTAGTGAGTGAGAGAGAATGAGTGAGTTAGTGAATGATTGAGTTAATGATTGAATGATTACGTGAATGAGCAAGTGAGTGAGTGAGAGAGTGAATGAATGAGTTAGTGAATGATTGAGTAAATGATTGAATGATTACGTGAATGAGTGAGTGAGTGAGAGAGTGAATGAATGAGTTAGTGAATGATTGAGTAAATGATTGAATGATTACGTGAATGAGTGAGTGAGTGAGAGAGTGGATGAATGAGTTAGTGAATGATTGAGTGTGTAAGTGAATGAGTGAGTTAATGATTGAATGATTACGTGAATGAGCAAGTGTGTGAATGAGTGAGTGAGAGAGTGAATGAATGAGTTAGTGAATGATTGAGTGAGTAAGTAAATGAGTGAGTTAGTGAGAGAGAGAATGAATGAGTGATTGAGTGGGAGAGTGAGTGAATGAGTGAGTGAGAGAGTGAGTGAGTGAATGAGAGTGGATGAGTGAGTGCGTTAATGAGTGAGTGAGTTAATGATTGAATGATTAAGTGAATGAGCGAGTGAGTGAATGAGTGAGTTAGTGAATGAGAGAGTGAATGAGTGAGTGAGTGAATGAGAGTGGATGGGTGAGTTAGTGAGTGAGAGAGTGAGTGAGTGAGTGAATGAGTGAGAGTGAGTGAGAGAGTGAATGAATGAGAGACTGAATGAGTGGGAGAGTGAGTGGATGAGTGAGTTAATGAGAGACTGAATGAGTGAGAGTGAGTGAGAGAGTGAATGAATGAGAGACTGAATGAGTGGGAGAGTGAGTGGATGAGTGAGTGAGTGAATGAGAGAGTGAATGAGTGGGACAGTGAGTGAGTGAACGAGTGGGACAGTGAGTGAGTGAGTGAGAGAGTGAATGAGTGGGACAGTGAGTGAATGAGTGAGTGAGAGAGTGAATAAGTGAGGGAGTGAATGAGTGAGTGAGACAGTGTGAGCACCGATGAGGGACAGAATTGGCAGAAGGTTGCAAACGCAATTATAAATGGAAGGTTTTCCATTTGAAAAGTGTTCTCACGTGCAGGACGCTCTTGTTCCCGTGCACATCAAAGCAGGTGCATGTTTCTGGGATGGTTGCTGGCAGCTCGATCGTGCACTGTGTTTGTTATAATAACTCGTGCTAGATCTCCTCTGCACGTTGCCACATCTGCGTCGAACTTTAATGTAAAGTAGGCAGCAATTGATCACTGTTTATTTTCTCTCAGTTGCTCCAAAAAGCAACTTCTTTCACTCGAAAGGTAGCCAGTAGTCCACATGGAGTTGTTTCTAGTGGGAAGTTTTTTTTTTTTTTCTTGGGAACATCCCTTTAGGCAGGAGGTTTTTTAAGAGTCTTGCATCCTGTGATTCTGCGCAGGTGCAGTAGCTTCTCTGTCCAACCTGTGCCCACTTCTTATAGACAGGCAAGCATTCATTTTTTAAAGCATGCATTTATTATTTCTTTTAATTATTTATACATGTTATTATTCAAGATTCTTGCACAGAAATATGAAGTATGAAACTTAAAATATTGAATTTGAAGGCATTTGTTTCAGACCTAGAAAAACTATATATATATATATATATATATATATAAATTTTGTAACTGTATACACACATATATATATATATTAATTATATATTAAATGCTGTTTTCTCTCTCTCTCTCTCTCTCTCTCTCTCTCTATATATATATATATATATATATATATATGTATGTAACTATATACATATATATATTAACTTTTGTTGTTTTTTAAAATTATGGATATTCTGTTGTCAAACTTATACAGATTCAAGACTAAAGACATTCCTTTATTTTCTGCATTAATGCATTGACACTTAATGACACTTAATGAGCTTTAAAAAATAAGCAATAAAACTAAACATGTCTAAAATAGTTTAAAAAAAAGCAGTCTGAAAAAAAGGTCTGGATTTTTATGAATAAAAGTGACAAGAACTCCATTCTTAGCTAATTTAGGCATTTTTTTTTAATTTTTTGATTAATTCTATTTAATTTTATATATGCATTTGTAAAATATAGATATCATACTCTAAGTCTTTGGTGAGAAACTTGGTTGTAACACCACTGTTTGTCATTCTCAGACAGTTTCCTCCGTGCCATTTTACTCAGCCCACCTCGCAACACTTGACATGACGTTCCAAAATGGCCACCTGATTAATAAGCCCAATTCCAAATAGGACAAATAGACAAATAGGAAAATGGGCATCTCATGTGGGGACACATACCCATTATCATTTATTACTGTTTAGGAGGTAGGAGATGCCATCTGCCTAATATTATATTAATATGTGCACGAACAGGGTTTATGTATATTGTTACTTGTCTATTGTGTGTGTGTGATACAGTAGCATGGCCACCCGCCCCTGACAGCTTTGATTGTTTTTTTCTTTCCCTTTTTTTTTTTTTTTTTTTGCTCCGCAGCAAAAATGCACCAATTAATATGCAGAGAGTGAGTGAGACAGAGACAAACAGAAAAAAATATACATGCAGGGGAGGAGGGAGGGAGGGAGGAGGGAGGGCATGGGGAGAAAGAAGAGGGACGGATGGTAAGGGAAGATGAAATGAGAGATGATGAAGAACAAGGCGTGAAAGGGAAAGAGTGATGGAGTGAGGTATGGAAATGGTGAGAGTTGGTCTATGGAAAAGATGTAGAAACGAGAAAGGGATGGAAAGAGAGAAGGATGGGGTAATGTGAGGGGATCAATATGTACATATTTAGTGGGAGATGGAGGGATCGATAGGGACGGGGGGGAGAGGACGGGGTGAGAAGGGAGAGAGCGAGAGATGAGCGGATGGTGAAGGGGTGGAGTGATGTGGCAGTGGGCTGCTGTCTCTTTGTCGCAGTGTCAGGGGTATTGATACTGTAGTATTGCCATGACAATAGCACCACGGCGACGGCCATGACGACTCCGGGGAGCACAATGTGGCCACAAAACTGAGGGCACTGAGGCATCACATATAGCTGAGAGACAGTGAGAAGGATGTTTGGGGGGGT
>CM040481.1:7021520-7064118 GCA_022758105.1 Pangasianodon gigas
CATGTCTGGAATTTTAGGGACAGATATATAATACTTGCCAGAAGCAGTCATACTCTAGGCACACATTCCTACAACCTACAACATATATGATTCTATTCCAGTTCCCAAATTTCAGTTTTATTGCTGAAATGCTAAGGGTCTGAAATCTGATTGGACTACATTCGGGCATACACTCTCAGAAAACTAGTACTAAACGGTACCTTTCCTTGTCGCTTGGGTGGTACCCACAATCAAGGTACATCTTTTGTGCATCTTTCACCTAGAAACATGGATATACTGATTTAAAATGATTACATAATAATACATGGTAATTGTAAAGCTATAAAGGTACACTGCATGCACCTTTCTAGGTAAAAATACCTACTCAAGATATAAAATGTGTACCACTCCAGCAACAAGGAAAGATACAAGATAGGTTTAGTACCTTTTTTCTGAGAATGTACTTGCTTAACTGCATGCTGTATCCTCATGCAGTTTCACATATCACTTTTATGATGTACATAGTTCATAGTTTTCAGCACCGTGCATGCTCTCGAAGATACAAATGGTGGCTTGTCAGCCTGGAAGTCAGTGTGAGTGGCCACCCCTTTCTCTCAGTATGATCTATAGTACCCTCCCCGCGCCCCTTCCCTCCTTAATATGATGTAAAAAGCTAATCGCATGCAAATGCCTGTTGTCCCGGTAACGGGGGCCGAAAAATCCCTTTGATGTTTCACCCAGCTCATTCTCTCCACGTTCCCCTTTGTTCTGCCGAGTCTCGCTGCTTTGTCAACATAGCCCGTCTATCCCTCACTCTCCATTCCTTTCCCTCTCTATCTTCACCAATCTTTGGCTATCTCTTCTCTACTACATTATCTCTCTCTCTCTCTTTCTCTCTCTCTCTCTCTCTCTCTATAACCCCACAAACTCTCCTTTTTTCTCTTACCCTCTTTCTCTCCCAAACTTCTTTGTCCATAACCTTTGCTCTCTACAACATTCAGTCCCGCTCTTGCCCACTCTTCAGATTTCTAGTGAGACAAAAAAACTTCCCTGCTCTCAACCATTCCTCCATGTACAGCATCCCCCTCTCTCTCTCTCTCATTCTTTCACTCTTGTTCTCCGTCTCCCCTCTCTGTGCCTCTCTGTCTGAGCCCTCTCACCCCGTCATTACCCATCATCCCATCTACTGTCTTTTGCCCCGTCCTCTCTAAACCCCTTCCTGTTTCTCACTGTGCTCTCCCTCCCTACATTCCTCCCCTCCCTTTCGCACTCTATCTCTTTCTCCCTTAAATATCTGATCCCTTCTATTGACCACTCAGCCGCTGCCATTTTCACTGTGTCACTAATGTTTTCCAATATATATCCCATAATGCCTGGTGCCTTCATGCCGCAATATGTGCTAAATGTCATTACCCCACACACTAAAATGGCTGCAAAAACAGACAACACTCTTGTTCATGTCCAGTTTTAATTCTTGAAGAAAAAAAAAAATCACACTGATCAAATGCAAATACACTGCAACATAGCATGCAATTATTAAATCATTAAAACTAATAAGAGGTTTTGCATTACCAAAAAAATTGTAAACATCAATATAATAAGAGTTACACTGAGAAGCTTACAAAAGGCACCTTGTTTCTTTGGTTAAGGCTTGTATTTACAGTGAGAAGGATGAATCATGCCAAGGTATTTATAGTTATGAAGAGACCTGCCTTAAAAGCGCTGAATTGAACACATTTCCCACTGTGCAAAGTATATTTGGATTAAGTCTGGCTGTGGGTTTAGCTTCATTCCTCATGTAGCTCGCATACACACTCATACCACTCATACTCTTATATAAAACAACTTAATAATTCTCTAGATCAAGGGTTTTTTTTTTTTTTGGAGCTCGACTGTTCCAAAATGGATTATGAGTTCTTGGTTAATGTCAGCTCTAACAAAGCGAGATTCAAACTCTTTATAGAGAGTCCTGGAATCCAGTGACTATACAAGATTAAGACTGTGTAAGTTCGAGTAGAATATAATAGAATATAGGAGGGTGGGGTGCACCAATTACATAACTCAAAGATTAAAGCAGAAACTCGTAGCATTTCCTCTTATGCAAGCAATCTTTGGATTTGGCTGGTGGAGCTGCCATGACAATCAAAGCCAGCTGGATCATAATGCAACTCATAAACAGACAAAGGAAAAATCGACTCTTTTCACACAGTGGGAGAAACTGAGTGAGAGGTGGTGGGTATGTAAATTCATATGGGAGCTATGCGAATTCATATGGCGCTAAATATGGAACTAGTAACAATAACAATCAGAGCTGTTTGGAGAAATCTGTTCAGCTCTCGAGAGTTTATTCAACTCCTTTATCCACACTCCTTTATTTGAAGTACTAGGGGAAAAAAAAGGCCAACGTGGCAATTTTGTCAACATTTATATCATGTTGTTCAGTGCAATATGTGAATGGTTCCTGCACAGTTTTTGCCTGTTAATGAAAAGAGTAAAAGTGCTATTGATCCAAAATGTGCATAGCATCACCACAAATGAGCAGCTATTCATTGTCCTACAAATAGCCTTTTGGCCTTAAAAAAATAAGAGACACATTGTTTCCATGCTGCAGTTGCTCATTAACACCACCTATTGGGCAAAATTTGATTTAGGGTTTGGGTTGAGGTTAAAAAAAAAGCACCCTAGGATTCATTTAAGAGCCTTTTTGCATCTCTGAAAGATTATAAGAAAAAAAAAAAAGTTCATCTTTGTTTTGATCAGAATTATATAGCGCAGGATGAAAGTCAGTAGACGTAACTCCAATTTGCCACATCCAGTCATAGTCATGTTGCTTGCACTAAAGTACCCTAAATCAAGGGTTCTCAAACCTTTTGCAGTCAGGGACACCTTTAAATGTTTAATAAATTCTATAGACGCCCTCTGAATATAATCCAACTATACCAATATTAGGTTAATTATTTAAATGTGTACCGTGATATTCTGGCTATTTATTAGAGCCATAGAGATTTATTCCTGAAATTTCTATGGACAGAACACATTCTGTCCAATTTGACATTATTTATAGGCCGACTTTTTGTTAATGAGTTAATGAGGTTTGGATTTAACTCATTCAATTCAAGCAACCAGTCAAAGAGGCTAATAACAATAGGAACGCAATAATGATATGGCTGGATTGTTATTTCCCCCACTGTATCAAAATAAAAAAATAAATAAATAATTGACGCCATAGATATGCTTCACAGACCACACTTTGAGAACCATGGTCCTAGATCACTGTCGTTATGCGCTGTTAATTTGTTTTTAATTGTGGTTTTTATTAGGTAATGGAAGGAAAAGTTGCATAGGAATTGACACCATAACCTTATGTGCCATTCAAACACGGCTCAATTATTGTTCCCTTGAAATAAGACTTACATACATAACAGGATACACATTAGAGGAAGAAAGTGAATATTATTTAGTGAAAATGGCAGTTATTCAGTGGCTGCAATGACAATCGATTGATTTTTCTACAGAGCAAATAGGGCTTTGCTCAACAGTATTTGGTGTGAAACACTTTCCTTTGTTGCTATGGCACATGGCTACAGAAAATATGATTGGAAAATGCTATCTGTAAATTGTTTTTAGAATTTACAGGCTGCGAACTGGGATTTGTATTACCTTTGAGCTTGTACCAATATTGCTGTTGTCTCTGAAAAATATTAATAATACGCAATCGACATGTAACATCAAATTTACATACAACAGGGTAACATTAGGCCTATACATAAGGATTATAATTTATAACATTCTTTGCTTAAAATGGAAGACATGAAGCAAGTATTGAGAGAGCAAGAAAGGCAAAAATACACAGTAACTTATGGTATAATATTGAAGTCGTTCTTGGCAAGCAGCAAATCAGTTGGAGGCAGCAGTGCATGAAAGCCTGAAACACATTACCCTGCTACACGCTCCAGTACCTGGCGATTAGTTGCATACAGAGCAACTGCGAGAGACAGAGCCAGGATGGCCCTGTGAAATGTAGCATGGCTTACAAAACTTCAGTATACCGTATCATGCCATAATGTTGCCGAGTCATCTTCCAGTCTGTTAGTTACACATTTGTCCAGTTGAATTTTTAATCCAGCGAATTTCCACTGAAGAGTTAAGACTCTGTTTAGAAGGAAGAGAAAAAAAAAGGCTTAACTATGTCAGATAGATATCTTATATATGTCTTATAAGAAATTTTAGATTTAAAAAATGTTTGTGAGGGAAAGGACTAACATTTCTGGTTCAGATGATATTCAAACGGAGGTCGATGGTGATGAGCTCTAAACAAAAATAATAAAAATAATTAAATAATTAAATATGTTACTTCTTGACTGTGTATGTGTCTGCGGCGTCAGAGATGCCATACGGCTGTAAAACATCTAATGTACCAGCCTACGGAGGCTAGAAAGATCTATATATTATGCCTGTTGCTACATACACACTGGCTACTTTATTAGGAACACCTGTATGTACACCTGCTCATGCATGCAATTATCCAATCAGCAAATTATATGGCAGGAGCGCAGTGCATAAAATCATGCAGATACAGGTCAAGAGCTTCAGTTAATGTTCATGTCAAATATCAGAATGGGGAAATTTGTGATCTCAGTGACTTTGACAGTGGTATGGTTGTTGGTGCCAGACTGCTGATCTCGTATTTTTATGCACAACATTCTCTTTTAGGCAATTGTAACTCAAATAACCACTTCGTACAGCCGTGGTGAGCAGAAAAGCATTTCAGAAAGAACAACACGTCAAACCCTGAGGTTGATGGGCTAGAACAGTAGAAGACCACATCAGATTCCACTTTTGTCAGCCAAGAACAAGAATCTGAGGCTATTGTGGATTGGAAAAATGTGACCTAGTCAACATTTCTGCTGTGACATCCAGATGGTAGGGTCAGAACTTGGCATCAAAAGCATGAATCTGTGAACCCAGCCTGCCTTTTGTCAACAGTTCTGGCTGGTGGTGGTCGTGTGATGGTGTGGGGAATTTTTTCTTGGCACACATAGTGCCCCTTAATACCAGTCGAGCATTGTTTGAATGCCACAGCCTATCTGAGTATCGTTGCTGACCGTGTGCATCCCTTTATGGCTATAATTTTCTCATCCTATAGCCATAATGGCTACTTACAGCATGATATTGCACCATGTCACAAAGCACAAGTGGTCTCAAACTGGTTCCATGAACATTACAATGAGTTGAGTGTACTTCAGTGGTTTCCCCAGTCACCAGATTTGAATCCAGTAGAGCACCTTTTGGATGGTAGACTGGGAGATTTGCAGCATGAACGTGCATCTGACAAATCTGCAGTATTTATGTTGCACAATCATGTCAGCATGGACCAAAATCTCAAAAGAATGTTTCTAACACAATGTGGAATTCATGCCACAAAGCTGAGGCTAAAGCTGTTTTTCAGAGCAAACTGGTGTCCTACCCAATATTATTATGGTGTCACTAATGAAGTGGCCAGTGAGTGTATTTTTTTTTTTTTAGCAATGTTTTAAAGGTAAATATAAAAGCATTAAATGTGTGTGTTGTAGTTCTCACTTGGGTATGGCCAGTTTGTGTGGAGTCTTTCTTTGGTTCTCTTGCAATGGAGGGAGAACCTCCTTCTTTCTGACTTCCCACTGAGGAAGAGTCTGAACAGCTACTCTGAACTGGGGGAGAGAGAGAGAAAGGCAGGGTAAAGAGAGCTGCTTTCATTCTGGTAGAGGTCTTATGCTGTGTATATAGAAAATCGCTACATAAGCATTATACAATTCACTGGAGACACCCTGTGGACATAATGCATATCAGACAGCAATTACAGCACTAGTAATGAAGTATTGCAATATAGAGCTAGTAGTATTTGTGTATGTATACCAGAGATGGCATGATACTGCTTTCTCTTTTCCGATACAATAAAGATTCTGATACCTTGAGTATTTCCTGATAGTGATAACCAAGCCAATGTTTGTTTTTTTTTTTTTTTTACTAAAAAGCTTTAAAATAAGCTAATTTTAATTGTCTAATTTTAAATTTTTAACTTCTCTACAGGAAGAAATACACAGCCATCATTCATTCATCATTCACTACTTCTTTATGCCATAAAGAAGCATTTATAAAGAAGTATTTATGCCAATATAATAAAAACTATGTAAACCAAACTTTCTATTACTTAATGTAGAAAAAAATAAAACATTCTAAACCTGCTAAAATAAATAGCGTATTATAGTTTTTTTTTTCCTTTGGCTGCTCCCGTTAGGGGTCGCCATTGCGGATCATTGATCTGCATGTTTGATTCGGCACAGTTTTTACACTGGATGCCCTTCTTGATGCATCCCTCCCCAATTTTTATCCAGGCTTGGGACCGACACTGGGAGTGCACTGTCTTGTGCAACCCAAGTGGCTGGGGTTGGTTCCCTGACCAGCAATCGAACCCAGGCTGCGGTAGCGAGAGCACCAAGGCCTACCCACTAACCTCCAGGGACCCAGCATATTATAATAGTATGTTAGCTAAAATCAGACAGGATCCTCCGATATCTGATCCAGCATTTTCTGCTGATATGGATATAAGATTCTGTCCATCTCTAATATTGCATCTGTCATAACATTGTGACCAGCAGTATGTAAATCTACCTCTTTTCATTTATTAATTTTTTTTTTTTTAACAGTTTTACAATTTATCTTCAAAAAAAAAAAAAAATTCCAAGATGATAAACATGCTAGAGTAAATTTATTTATTTATTTATTTTGCCATTAGGGTATGCAAAAGTAATGGTGTGAATGTGTGAGAATGTGCATTTTTGTGGGTGTATATTATACCCCTGTCATTAAGGCTGAAACTTGAGTCTAGCTCCGATGTCTGAGCTCCCGTCACATCCAGCAGCAACTTGCTGGACACTCCCATGCACAGAGATTCCTTTAGACACAATTCTTTGAAAACACAAAGACAAAATATTTATTTACACTTTGTTCCAGACCTGCCTGATTCATTCTGATGCTGTACTTCTCCTTGAAGCTTCCTGCACTTGAGGCACTTGAGCCATATTCCACATGGATACCCTAAAGATTTGCACTTCCCAAAAACAGTTCATGCCCAGGTCTCACCCTTGTAGACAATCTCACCTGGAGACTATAGACTTGTACCTAGAAATGCTGCTAGATGTAATCAGAAAGACTGTCCCGTGTTTATAATGAACATCAGCATCTTTTCAACTGGTCCTCACGCTTTGTCACAGGGCAGCGTAACACACTCAGAGGAGAGTGCAATCTGCCCTCTTCTGCATACATGAGCTCACTGATGCCCAAAACTGATTAGTGTCGCTCTGCTTGAAAGGACAGAAAATAATTCCATCCCTCCCACCCAGACAGCATGGCCAGTTTTGCTCTGTTGGACTCCCGGCCATGGATGACTGTGGAATCTGTTGCGCTTTCTATTGCGCCACTCTCAAGGTTTCTTTCCTCGTGACATCTCAGGAACATGGTACTCTCCCCCCCCATCTCTGGCTTCCTCAACAGGGATCTAAATCTACATCTGGATTTCTGTAAAGCTGCTTTGTTATATTGTCAATTGTTAAAAGTGCTATACAAAATTAAAATTGAATTGAATTGAATTATGATACACCCACTTTTCATCCTGTGTGGATAATTGCACTTTCGTAGCTGTATGAACCAACTTTGCTTCTTCTATCAGTATATGCAAATAATTTTGGCCCCCATTCACAAAATTAAATAAGGTTTCAACTATGTCAGGTTTCTGCACCTGAGCCTGCATTTGGTGGCTAATGCCATCTTTAGACCGTTTTTATAGCCCTTTAGTCAGTCCACCTTTCTCACCTCCTCATCCGTACACTCTGCTCAAACAGATCAGGTTCCATATTTTCAACTTTTATGCTAATACTGCCATCAATACCATTGCACTCATCATCTCACAGTTAGCTAACGAGCCGAGTCGTGAAACCTGCCAGTGAAACCTGCTAGTCATCCCTTATGTCAATCATTGTAAATTCTCTCAAGAACAGCCAAAATAAACATCAACAAACAAATTACAACCAGAATAGCTAAGCACATCACAAATATTTCAATATAAACATATTTTACATGTTTCAGGGTGGACGTTTCCTTGTTTCACCAATTTTTGAACATGGTGGACAAGTTGCAGTCTCCTCATAAGAGGCTACATAGAGAGTTAATATAATTAAACTGCCTTATATTGATCTCTTAATTACACATATAACTGGGTCATTAATGACATCCCATAATGATTTAAGTACTTCTTAATTAAGGGATGTCTGCTCAATTAATTAAATAAAACTTTATGTGGTTAACAAATAAATATGACTGATTTTATCATCAATTAAAGCTCAAATGAAACTATTTCTTCTATCCACAAACAGTATCATAACCAGTAAAAAATATTTTCATTAAAATGCGTCATGCTCGTTCAATAACACATTTTAAAACCTTTGTCTATTCATGGGCCTTTCTGAGTTCATGAAGTCCACACAAACACTAACTGATTGTTCAAATTCGTGCATTTGTTTGAAATGAATGACCAAGGTTGATTATTCAGGAACAAATAAGCTATGACTCATTTAAAGAAACATAAAAAAGGTCTGAGCCTTCAACCTCACCTGTGTTGTGGATGGCATGCGTCCACAGGAGCTGAGCAATGTCATGTGTCCAGGCTTCTCTGTCCTCTGAAGATGAGGCCTGAAGAGTGAGACAGTATTTGGTGCGAGATGCCTGTCTCACCCAAACCTCAAACCTCAGACCCTCCTCTCCAACACTTTGCGTCAAACCCATCTCTCCTGTCTGAAGCAGAAACACATGATAAGTGTGTGTGCTGAAAAGCTAGTGTAGAAACTATGCGTTTCTGCTAGTTGAGAAAAAAAGCAGTGGTCAGAAAAGACAATTCCACACCTGCCAACCCCAAAGAGGAATTATGTGTAGTCCCACCAATGTGGGAGGCAGTGAAAATGCAGAAAACAGTAAAAAAAACAAACAAAAAAAAAACAACGCAGTGCATTTACAAATTACTTGTCTAGTGGCTGCTAAAGAAACCATGAAATGCTTCCACCTGGATGAAAATTTTCACTGTTAATGTGCTGCTGCTCAAACTGTTTGAACATGTCTGTGCTGATTGGCACAGGAGAGAAAAAACAAAGTGTTTTTCTTTTTTTAAATCGCCATTAATATTATTTGTAAAGCGTTGGATTTGACACTTTGTTTAGGCCAACTGGTGTTAACTTTTCTAAGTCAAAAATACATTGATAGATTTTATTTCTCACTTAAAAACTCAAAAGATTCTCTATTTACACTGACAGAAAGCAAGGGTGCTGCATCAGTGCAGCTTTCAAACAATCTGAGTCGAGACAAGCACAGGCCAAAATGATTAAGTAGCAGTCACAACAGACTTTTTTTTTTTTGTCGTCCACTGACACGAACTAGGATGTTTGTGGTAAAATTCAGTTTTTTCTCTCTGCCTGCTAGGATTTTCTTCATAGCAATGTTGACACCACTAACAGTTTTCTTTTTTGATTCGTTCCCAAAACAATATTATACTTTTTAACATTGCACTTTTAGCTTTCAGACCACAGTTGTAGTTGAACTTAAATTATGCCACTCTGTGTTTGTATGTATGTATGTGTGTGTGTGTGTTTGTGCACCTTTATGCTGTTTTTAAAGGTGTATACACTGCAGCCTTGGCTAGGAGTTTTGTGTTTGGTGAGAATAATGTAATGCTGGTAGAGGAACACAGTCCTGATGCCCGTCTTCTTTCTCCGTCCGCCTGGACAGACGTATAGCTCACCCTGACGTACCAAATCCCCACGTTCTGCCACAGGTACCTGAGATACAAACATATGCACACATTCACATATTTCTAGTATATGAATGAGAGCCTAAAATTTACAACATTCTATTGTTCTTGGAATTATACTTGGGATATATAAAAATGTTATCAGTAACAATGGCTACACATTAGACAGTGTTACTGATAACATTTATATATATTACCAAGGATAAACTCTCTTGCTGTAACTACTCCATGGAAGTCTATTGGAGTAGTTACAGTAAGAGCTGAATACATACTACCACCATTTATTCATTAAATTCTTTGAAGCTTCTGGTATAGTCATGGTGTGACTCTTCTTTATACCACAGCGCTGTGCATTTTTGGAAGGAGTCTCCAGTGTCTGCGCTTTGTAACAGTCAGAGATAAAGCTGTAACTTTATGTTTTCTAACATGGGAAGGTCTTTTAGACAGACAGCAAGCTGGGTTCCTTATTGTTTGTCTGTTTTATTAGCACTGACAGAGAAAAAAGAGCGGCTGGTGAAGGAACAAGTGTTTATAGCTGGTGTAAAACAGTAACTAGCTTGTTTTGCTGATGTTCCACAACATTTAATATAACTGTAAAAGGATAAAATGTACAACATGTCCTTCTTAAATAAATAAAGGTTGTAATCTTTGGCAAATTGCTGTGGTATAAAAAGAATAAACACTGCCAGATGTGCTGTTTTTGGAAAATAATAAACTTTGGGGTCAAGAAGACTCCATTGTGCTTTACTCATGATGTAACTTGTAATAAAAAAGGATTAGATATAGTATTTGGGATTGTTAATTTTGCTTCTGGACTACTGCAGTTGCTCAGGGATACTGGCCTTAATGGAAACCCTTATATGTGCAAGTCTGTCTAAATATAACATTTTCTAAATTGTTGAAATGCAATATTTGTTTCACAGTTTTAACACTATGACATTACCACTCTAATCTCATCCACTTTAAAGCACAAACCCTATAATCACCCGTTCATAATGTGCACTTTAAGTCTCACCGGACAGCCAGTGATGAGGTCGCTTATCCTCAGGTCCTCTCCATGGCGCTGTGCATGTCTGATAATGGAGAGAGCAGAGTCAGGTCCAGGGTTTACCCCTCCCAGTTCCTCAAGGATCTCGCAGTAATGCTGTAGCCTTTGAATTGGAGCAGCAAGGCACTGAGGAAAGGAGATAGTGGAGAGCACAGGAGAGCTGGACAGCTTTGCCTAGAAAGAGAGAAAAAGAAGTAAATGCGGTTGAAGAAGTCGAAAATGTCTCTTTAGCAAGAGGTTGAAAAGCCTGCTATAACATGCTGAAATTCATGCTTGTATAACATATATTCTTGAGAATTAACACAGAGATTGTAGCTGCAGCTTCATAACATGCAGTTGTGTGTGCTTCTGTGAAATAATCTACGGAACATGAGAATAATGTCATGGATGAACAAAAAAAGTGGCTAGATGCTGCCTTTGCATTCTATCTCTATACTCAACAACTTCATTAGCCACCTAGTGGATACAAATGATAATGCTACAGCAAATGTCAAAATGCAGCCAGTGATCATCCACTCCATTGGACCCATTACCATACACATGGTGGCAGCTTAGCTCCCAATTACACATTAAAAGAGAATCAAGAGTAGCCTGGTTCTACCAGCTGAGTTCAGGAGCTCACCTTGAAGAAGTCGGCAGCTTGGCTGATCAGCAGGGAGTCCAGCTCAGGCTTCATACGGATGTAGTGGGAGTATTGCAGTAATTGATCCCTCTGTGCATTAGTGTATGCCAGTTTGAATGTTTGTGTAAAAGAGACAGATTTCAATTCAATTTCAATTAAAGGCATTTGTATAAATATTACATATACCTTACTCATATTACCTAGATATTTTTATCTCCAGTAATATCACCTAGCATTTCTAGCAAGATGTGTACCAAATCTTGTGTACCATTCACAATTAACTCTGTCAATCACACCCTGGGATGCACTGATCTGATATTGAGTACTGGTATCAGGGCCGATACTGAAAATTAAATGGTGGCTGGATATTGGAACGGATTGAACATATTTCGAATTTCAGTATAATTTGCAAAATTATTTACAAATAAAAACATAAAAGTTTGTACACGTATGTAGCACCCTTGTTGTGAAGCCTCTAAATGACCCTTTCTGGTGCAACCAGTTGCCTTCAGATGCAGCTTAATTAGTTGAATATCCACCTGTGTTCTGGAAAAGTATCAATCGAAATTTGATTATGAAAAAATATCCCGAACTTTGAACATCTTGCAGAGCATCATTAAATACCAAGAGGAGGCTGGCCACCAAATAGCTGTGACCAGGTAACTAATTAACTTATAATGGCACTGGTTTCTCCCCCACCACCCCTGAGTCCAAACTTCAAAAGGGAAAAGAGAAAATAGGGTTGAATACTTTTGCAAGCCACCATATTTTATGTGAACATGTCTAACAACACAAATCTTGCACATAAGAATATGACACAACTTGTCTTAAAGCAGGCCACTAATATGCCCCCAATGATGCGCATAACCTTGCAACGGAAGCTTGCTGAGTCAGCTCAATTACTAACAGGATTGGACAGTACTGGATCGCTATCATGGCTCATAGTCAGAACTGTAACATCAAAATTGGGAGGAAAAAAAATCAGTGCATCACTAGTTCTTGGACTACCTTTACCAGAGCCTCATTGACCCCTTGCCCCTAGCTACTGTAGCCACTCATGATAAAGGAGATGCACTGCACAGTCAAAAGGAAAAGCACTGAAATGCAGAGAGTGTGTGCAAATACAGACGCAAAAACTCACATATTTGCTGAAGCAGTCCGTTTGCTGTAGCGTTTGAGAGAGGGCACCCTCAATGGTGGGGAGGAGTAGCTGTGAATGAAAAGTGGCAAGGCTGCTCCAGTTGGAGAAGATTGAGTCAGCCTTTCCTCTCAGAGAGAGTGGTGTATCAGTACTGTCCAGCAGAGGGAGGTAAGTCTCCTCCACAGACTTCAGTAGAGCTACATACTGCCTTTCCGAATTGACCAGCCTGCACCACTGCAGATACAGCTTACTAATAAAAGCAAGAGAGAAGGAGAGCAAGAGACTGTAAAAGCACTGTTTATATTAGTGATTGGTAAAATTAGTTGACTAACCAAGTAGTTAAGTGCAAATTTTCTCAGAATACAAAATACAAAAAAAGTTCACACTACAAGGGACTAGACTCTATGACTTGGTTATTTGTGTATATCTGCTACCTCAATCTGAACTGGTATTCTATTGTAGTGCACTACAGACCTGCCAAACCTTGAGAGGAATAGCGCATAGTCCCACAGAGGGAGTAGGTTGGTAAACATGCAGTCCTTTCACAAATCACTTGTCTAAGATAGAAAATGAAGAGTGCATATATACAGGGTTTTACTGTAGCCATCAGGCACTTGGAGGAAAAGCTGCTGCTTGTCTGTTCTAGTTAAGATGTTGACACTAGAAAGTTACAGGCAGTACAGTAGAATTGTTTACTTTCTTTCTATTATAGGAAAAAGATGTTACGTGTACCAACTGCATACAAGACAGCTCTGTGCAGTGACTCACCATCTGTCACAGCACACAACCTTGGGGTAGACCTGGACAGCAAACTATACTTCTTGCCTCACGTCTCTAAACTGACTTGGTCATGCAGGTTTCTCCTTATTCAGTTTGTGTCATTTCAAGACTAAACTACTGCAACTCATTCCTGGCAGGTCTACTCCTGAGTGCCATTCGACCTGTGGAACTGATCCAGAGCGCAGCTGCCAGACTTGTTTTCAACCTCCGTAAGTTCTTCCACACTACCCCATTGCTAGCTTCCTGCACAGCCTTCCTGTACCTGCTCACATCAGATTTAAACACTGATGCTTGCCTACAAAGCCAAAAACAGACCTCTGCCGACATTAAAGCACCTATCGCACCCTGCTCTGTACCACACTCCCTATGATCTTCTAGCATGGCTCGACTGGACCCACCATCCCTCAAGGTACAATAATCACTTTCTAATTATCATTACCATTAAAATTATTTGTAAAGAATTATATTTGACACTTTGCCATAAGCCTGTTTAATTTTTTTCCAGTTAAACTCTTCAGGCTTTTTTCAAAAAAGTGCCAGTTTTGGCCAAAAACCTTCAGTGCTCATCCCTAATAAATATAGTTAACTGACCTGCTGTTAATTGATTGGGGAAAAAGAAGATTCTTTTGGCATACTTTTGAGCAATAACTCATAAAACCTTACTCTGATAGTAAAATGCGGCGCTCTTGTGCAAAATGTGTAAAGGTCGGCAGGTCTGGCACTATATAGATTTTACAACACCATTATGATATATCTCATATACTGAGCATATACTATATAATGAATAGGAAACCGGTTAGGATTATGCCATTGAAGGCATTGCATGATGAGCACACACACAGGGAAATAGTGTGAATCAGTATGATATCCACTGTAAAGCAGCAAGCAGAACATGAAGTTCCATAATCATAATCAAAGTCTACACACCGGATTAAAAGTTATCCTTAAGACCACATACAATCTCTAAAACACATGCATACCTCTGCGCAGTAGTGCCAGGCCTCTCCACTCCTGTCTCTCTATCGGTCCGGCCGAGCAGCACATGTTGTCTGGTGAGTCCCGTATGATCTGCCACCTCCTTACTGCTGACCTCCACACCTCGGATCAACACACCTCCTCCTCCTACCCCGCCTCCAACTTTCTCATCCCTCCATCCTGGTACAGCTGTCGCAATACCTGCCGTGAGGATAGGCTCAGCTACGGCTTTCCTCCCCAGCCAGGACAGGGGAGATGAGCGGCTGCTCATTGCAAGCGGAGCCTCTGCTGGCTTTGGTGCAGCTGCAGCTGAACGACGGGGCGCCAGCAGGGCTTGGAGGTCAAAGCTTGGGTGACGTCTTCGAGGTGGTTTTGGAGGGAGGGGAGCTTCAGTGGGCTAAGTGTGGCGAAGGGAAAGATAAGCTTATTTGCTATGGACAAAAGGACAATTATACAACTTGCATGCAGACAGAAAAACTCCCCAGTGTGATCGTGTGGTGTATTAAACACAGTAGGAGTCCACTACAAAAAAAACTTGAGGAAAACCTATACAATTTTGTCAAATTCTATTTACAAACAGCAAATCGTATTTTTCTGGCTTGTCTTTTAATAACTGCATGATTTATGTATTAGGGTTTGATAAAGGATTGCCACATAATACAGCTATGCTCTCTGCACTGATTACTTCCCCTGTTCATTGCTAATACATCCATATTTCTTTATAGTTTAACCATCCCAATTTCACTTAGGGTTTCGTCACCATCTAGCCCTGTTTCCAGCCCAAATGAAACCTGATAGGAACTGGATACCTGGCACTGTCCTTGGTAGTCCACTCTCCTTCTCTACTGTGGTGTGGTCCTATCTAGGTTCCAGGTGCTGTCCGGTCGATGCCTGACCCTCTGCCTTTGGTGAATGGAGATGCCTGTGTTCTCTCTCACTTATTGTCAGTCTGATTATGCCTCCTGTTACACCTCCCAAGCGCAATCCAGCTCTTGTCTGACTCCATGCCAAACTGCACAATTAGGTGGAGGATCTAATTATACCCTCACCTCCTGCTATTCACCAATCCCTACCTGGACTCCAGCACCTGGTTAGATCCATCCTGCCTTGAGAAACTCAATGGCTTTACCTCAACCAAATCTGCTCTCCCAGTTGGTGTTCTCACCCATTGGAGTACACTGCACTTGTCTTTTTTCATCTAGTGTCTTTGTGAACTCAAATTTCTAACAAAGTTCTGAGTTCACTTTCCTTCTTTGGTGATTCCTGCTCCCCAAGACTTTTTGCAGGTGTTGTCTATGTTTTTTAAATGTTTCTTACTGTTATGTTTTGATTGGTGATATGGATCGATATGGATTATAATTCTATTTCCTTGCCTTACTAACACAAATTCTTGTCTGGGCAGTATTACAATGATTAAATAAAAACAGTTCTTGGTAGTGGATTCAGAGTCAGAACCCTCCGCACTATCACAAACACAAAGCCTCTCGTTTCACTGTGATGCATTCTCTTAACAATGCAACAACCACTCTCAGAAACATGTAGAAACTACCACTCACACTTTTCTTGCTTGGGTTTAGCAAGTTCTGCAGGAACTTCCCTCCCCCTGCAGCCCCTGCAGCTCCCTCTTTCTTCTTCTCTTCTCCTATCTTCAGTGTAGAGCAGTTCTGTGGACGGAACAGTGAGGCCAGTGAGCCCCAGGACTGCAGTCCTCCTTCCCCTCCCCCTCCACACCACTCTCCATCTCCCTCTATCTCCCACAAACTAGAGGTACTGGAGACAGGTGTTTTTGGCACCTGTGCCATGGCCACACTGGTATCCTGACCCTGGGTGGTGGGCATGCCACGCTCAGCCTGGAGCATGCGGGTCTTGAAGTGTGCTAGTGTGCGTTGGTAACGCTCCAGGGTCTGGGCCCACAGGTCCAACAGAGCACCGCCACCAAGTTCAATGGCCAAAGCTCGTGCGTCTTGGAAACGGGATGGAGGGATGGGAGGGAGAGAGGACAGAGGAGAGGAAGGCGGGGAGTGGGGAGAGGAAGAAGAGACCACATCGCACCACTGGGAGGCCTGTAGATGGAGGAGGTATTAGTATTAGATAAGTGCTTGTGTGGGGTGGAAGTGTATGGTTATGTGATGTATGTGCATGTGGTACCTCAGTAAGCGTGGACAGTAGTCTCTGCGTGTTGTCCAGTTGGGTCCAGCAGTCAGACAGACAGTGAGACATTCCTCTCACTTTCTCTCTGACTGATGGAAGTTGCTTAAGGACCGCCGTCAGGCCTCCCCATTCCAGCTCAGACCAGCTCTCGACCTCTCCCAGCACCACTAGTGTCTCACTGTGAAGTTCCTGCACACACAATGTCATCGGTGACAGAACTTCTATAATTTCATTGTACAACACACACACACAAACACCCACATGCACACTCACCATGGCAGATTCCCTGAAGCTTTTGAACTTCTGCTGTTTGAGTGAGAGGCGGCTTAGTGAGAGAGGAGGATCCTTATATTCCTCCAGTTGCTCATGCACACGATCTATTTCTTTCTCGCACTAGGAATGAAAGAGATTTGCTATCTATAGAAGATTTATATATAGATACAAGATACACTGGTGTATAGAAATCATTTTCACAAGATTGGAAATATCTCGAGCACCTTATCCAGTTTGTCCACTAGAGCTACCAGTCTACTGAGTGCTTCCAGGTCATGACTTCTCTGATTAGAAACACGCACCAGTCGATGGAGTGAATCATCAACACTGTCATAGAGACTGGAGGTTGTGGCTAAGGCAGCTCTTAAAATATGAAACATCAGAAATAGAAATAAAATGACAAAATTATGAGAAATATCCAGTATCCAAGAGAGTTGGGTCAAAACAATAATTTGTTCTGGGGCATATGATTCATCATAAATACAGATGGAAAACTTCAAATGAGTCACATACTGTTTTCATTCATTTAATTCAGTCTCTATGGCTACCTGCAGTCTGGTGACCTGTGAGCCAATCTGGACGTTCCATTAGCCAGTCCAGCCAGCCATGCCCCACCCCGTCTTTGTAGCTCTGTCAACCGTTGGTCAGACAGAACACCAGTCATCAGCTGCTTGTGCTTTTCAACACTTAGTGGTACAGACTGGAGTGGATACAAAACAGGCAAAGGTCATTTGACAGGTCATGAATCGCACACGCAGAAGCTGCAGCAATCCAAGCGGCTTTGTTCACATGCTCGCCTGCATACCTTATGTACATCTGGATAATTAAAAGCAACATCCACTAGATGGCAGGTTAGAGCCAAAACATCCCTGTCTATCTGGTTTCCAAGTCGAACTGTAAAATGTTTAATGACTTCTTGCACAGCAATGTTAAACAGAATGACAAGCTCTGTTAAAACTTTCTGCTGTCATCATGATTGTTGTCATGAGCTGCATCTCAAATAGAAAACGATGACCTTAGGTTCGAAAGTATTAACTGAGCTAGAAAATCCAGAAGATGGGTATGCAAAACAGGTCTGAAGACTACTTGAGAGGTTTTTAAAATTCAACCACTAAACATAATAGGGAAACCAGTTGGTATTATTACTCAATAATTGTCTAGAACAGTACATTTTTGAGACACAACACTAGTTTGGTTTGTTAGTTGTGGTCACCCTGTCACATGGTGCAATACTGTTCCCACTATTTACACTGGTATTGCATCACACTGAGATGTAGCTTTAATTTCTGAGAACATGCACAAGCAACGATCTAAAAGACCGCAGGATACAAGTGGTGGCCATCTTGCATGTGTGTACGCATCGTTAAAAGCACGTATAATCCAGCCTTCAGAGGCTGCCATCCCCACAATACTGAACTGTTTACCATAATTACCAATCAGTTCAGAATCTACCAATCAGTCTCACTTAGTTGCAATCAATTCTCATTTGCCTCTGCACATGCACACCTTTTGTATGGAGCATTTTTGCAGACTGATAGTGAAAAAAAAATATACGAACACATTTAAAAAAGGCTGTAATGTAAAAAATAAGAAAAAAGAGGACAGGGTTTGAATACTTTGTGAATGCACTGTATACTAAAATACTAAGACAATTCTGTACTGCAAGATGTATTACTACATTACCTTAACACAGTCAGGCAGTGGTTCTGTGCCCATAGATTTTAGTGCATCTTCCAATAGAGAGAGGACACTCTCACAGCGTTCAGTCAACTGTTCCAGGCTCTACAAACAAGGAGAGGAAACCAAGAACAGTTTATAAGGTACTGCTGCTGGATTATATATATATATATATATATATATATATATATATATATATATATATATATATATATATATATATATATCATGGGTTAAGTTATATGTAATTTTAAGGGTGTTTTTTTGCTGATGATACTAAATTCAGTTTCTAAATTTGTAACTCTCGTTGCAGGAAGTCCTCAAATCAAAGTGGTACACTTGAATAAGTAAGGAATAAAACATAACAGGGCATGCTGTTATAGAAAAATGATCAGTGGCTGGGTGGTATGATGCAGCCCCATGCGAAACAGAGGGCTATTATCATCCATAAGTTGATACTGTACAAGAGCACATCCTGAAGTGCTTTATTCCTCTTATATCACAACAATTTGCTGATGCTAAAAATTTCTTATTCATTAAAGAAACTGCAAAGCCCTCCATCATCCTAATTACAACTTAAAGGAACAGCATTACATCTGAGTATTTCAAAGCACTGGCACTGGAGACTTCTTCTAAAAATCTTAAATAAATATCGCACAGAAAAATTATATCCATTACCACATCAACCATTTTTTAGCTGTTTATGTGGAGTGTCTGCCATACAAACCCCTGTGAATTAACTGTTACTATAGAAACGATAATGTATTAGAATGAGCACATTAATATAAACCTGTGATTTGGCTTACAGCTGGAACTACCTAGAACTACTACCATCAGATTTGAGAATTCAACAGTGCTGTGGTATAATTGGTGTTAAATCATCTACCTAATTTTAGTTCCCCAGGTGAAATTAACCAAGTGCCCTGAAATTTCATATGCATTTTTTCAATGCGATTGCTGACAAATTAGCAGTTACAGAGGCTGGTAAATTGTTTTTCTCAAAGGAGTTCTTATCCACATGAAATTATTAAATTAATTACTATTTATTTAGTAATAAATAAATTACTTCTCAGTTTCATACAATGTCATCTCTTGAACATGTATAAACAGCTTTATGCTGGTTTCTTTTAACAGTCAATATGTACAAATAGAGGAATTCTCACCAGTCTGAAGGATAACCAGTCATTATGTGAGTGCTCAAAGTCTCCATCCAATTCTTTAGTCAGCTGCTGTCTATCCACATACTGCTGAAGGACTCCAGTTCCTTTTACTGTGTGTACCTGTATGAGTTCAAGAGAAAGACTAATTTAAAATCGCATGGTTCCATTATGTGGCTCACTCTAAATGATCCGAAATTAGGGGTTTTTTTATTTGTTGGTGCATAGTCTTTTTTTTTTTTTTTAATTGTTATTATCATGCTAGGTAGAGTTATATGGGCTACCTCTATCCCATCCAGGTTATATGGTGCTAATTCTTGCTCTTCCTCTGTAAGAATGAGAACACAGCCAAGGCCTGCTGGTTCCTGAGCCTGAACACACACATGCATAAAAGTGTATACACATATACATATACATATACAATAATAATTGTATCTTAATAATACAATGTCTCACCTTGAATGACCTCAAGGCAGAGAAGCAAAGCTCAGAAGGAAAAGCCTTCCTACTGTCCACCAGCACTGTCAAGCCCTTTTCTCTGGCTGCAGGTCTGATATTGAAAAACAAAAAACAACAACAACAACAAAAAAATAATTCAAAGTTCAAAATTAACTCCAAATTAGGAATGTCAGCTCAGTGTAGACAAGGGTTCTGGACTAATGCCCACAAATGGACAAATTTGGGGATAAGGGGGAAACTACCCTTGAGAATACAGATTATACAGATTTTTTTTAAAAAATATGGTTATGTTGTATTATGTAAATGTATTTGCTTTAAAGACCATGAGAAAATCAGCTTCTTGTGGTCTTGGTCTTACAATCTCCTGAGGCCTCATAAGTCTCTGTCACAATACTGGAGTAGTTCTCAATCTTGTATTATGGTCTCACAAGACCACAGTGTATTGGATAATAAGATTCTGGATAGTATACTGAATATTCACTTACTCTCACTATTAGTCTGTGCTATATCTTCCCCTCCAAAGAGATTAATAACTCTTAAAGCAATGGTTCAGCCAAAAATTTAATTTAAACCAAAAAAAAGAAAATTGTTTAAATTAGATTTTCCTCTAAAGGTCTTTTTGGTTGTATGTTTGCATTTCTTTTAGAATTTTTCATGATTTTTCAAATCAATGACAGCAGACTGGATTCCCATTGTATATGGTCTAACCAAAGAAAACAGTGAGTATGTCAATATAAAAACATTGACTATGTTTAGTATAATTTCACTAGTCTTAATTCATCATCTGCAATATTAGTATTTTTGGATACATTAACCTTTCAAAGGTATTTGAATGCCATATATGTTGCAAGTTACCTGGTAATGGTATAATAACAGGATAACAGCTGCACAATGTCATTGAGACAATGACCCTCCTCAGGAACGTGCGTTTCTGTAATAACCAACCCACGTCCGAGTCTATCCACAGTACCTTCACACAGATAAAGAACGATGGGAGTTTAAGATCAAAGA
This sequence comes from Pangasianodon gigas, assembly GCA_022758105.1. Lineage (NCBI taxonomy): Eukaryota > Metazoa > Chordata > Actinopteri > Siluriformes > Pangasiidae > Pangasianodon > Pangasianodon gigas. The sequence continues at coordinate 7,042,629 of CM040481.1, forward strand.
CAGCAGATTGGAAACTAGATCATATTCTATATATGTTATGCATTTTACCTGTGAGTATGAACTTTCCTGACTGGAGCAGCTCTTCATTCAAATCTCTAAGCAGAGGAGGGGCTTTTGGAGATGGTGCCTTTGAGTGGTCAGAAGGTGCTGATGGTACTGTCTCTTCTGTTGAATTATCAGGTGAAGCTGCGTCTGATTGAGTCTTAGCATCTGGGAAGATTTCTGGTTGGCCTTCTGTTTGTTTTTCTGCCAATTAACAGACAAAATGTGAGGTACTGCAAGCACAAATCTATGACAACAACCCTGTGAGTTTTTGGAATCCGACAAACCTCCAGTCCCATCAGCAGATTTAGGCTCTGCTTCATGACCATTCGCTAGCTTCTTTACTGTATTTTTACCCTCATCTGAATGGCTATCTTTGAAGAGAGGTGATTTAGCCGGTGAATCAGATGTTTCAGCTATTTGGCTTGCTTTCTTCTGACCCTTTGATGAACTGGGGTCTTCCTTGTTTTTAGGATTGCCACGGCCACCAGATTTGCCCTTCCCTTTTCCCCCTTTAGCTTTCCTCCTTCTCCTATAAGCAAATGAAAAACAAAAAAGCCATTAAATAATTACACAATACTATACTTTTACCCTAACCCTAACCCATCACACTCCTATGTGAGCCTTCCCCAAACTGTTGCCACAAATTGGAAGCACACAATTATATAAGATGTCTTTGTATGCTGTAGCATTAAAATTTCCCTTAACTGGAACTAAGCGGCCCTAACATGTTCCAGCATGACAGTGCCCCTGTGCACAAACCAAGGTCCATGAAGACATGGTGTGTTAAGGTTGGAGTGGAAGAATTCGAGTGGTCTGCACAGAGCCCTGACCTCAAACCCACTGTACACCTTTGGGATGAATTGGAATGCCAACTGCACCCCAGGCCTCATTGCCCAACTTCGGGCTATACACTTTCCAGAGTACTTCTTAAAAGTGGAGTTAAAAAAAAGACACACAACTGACACATACAGTCAGAAAACAGGAAAAGAAGTGGCATATACATATGTGACTATAATTATTATTAATGAAAAACAACAACAATAATAATAATAATAATAACATGATAAATGAAACAGGTTGTAGGTGGACCCATGCTTGTGTAATATTCAGAGGTGGGTAGTAACTAGTTAAACCTTTAATATAATTGTCATGTTTTGGCTGATCATGTTTTGTTGTTTTTGTTTTTTACTGTTTCATTTGTATTACATACTTCTAGTAACATTTTTATATTACATTTTACATTATATTTATCAAGTTCTATAACAAAACTCCTTATCACTTTGCTAATAGTACGTACTTTTTGAGCATAATCAAATTTTACAGTAGCCCATTAGTTTGTCAAAAAGAATAAAATGGATTTATTGAGTATCACTTCATATTGTATGAGCTGTGATTTAAAATGGCAACTCAGTCACTGAAGTATTTTTAAACAAATAAAATATATATTTCTGAAACTTTTTCTCATATTCCCATATCTCATTCTCAGGTTGGTTATGGAGGATATATTCTTTTTTACGTTTCACTCTTTAGAGTAAAAATACTTTTACTCAAGTATATTTTGCCTACTCTACCCACCTCTGGTGATGTTATACCTGGGTGCTCGAAATCCTCCCACTTTGACATCCTTTCCCTTGGGGCACACACGTTCCTCCAATTTCCCAACTTGCCTTTCACCAGCAATGTTGTCAGTACCTGACTGAGAGAGATTTTTTTCTGGTTTCCTATGTTCGTTACATTTTCCTTTTTGTCCTTTGGAGTTTCCTGAGTTTTTGGTTGTGTTTTGATCATTGTGGGAGGAGTTTACCTCCCTGTTTTGAGATGAATCTGGTTGTGTGTTAAGCTTTGCTTTCGATCTGTTAGCCAAATGTCTGCTAAAATCAGACACACTATTTACACCTGCTGTTGCATTAGCCAATGTTTCACCTTCAGCCAGTGACTTATCATCTTCAAAAACACAGTCTGAGTGGAATCCTTGATCCTGATCTGATTGGTCCGCCCCTATATTTCCTGTAGTATGAGTGTCTATTTCATTGATATATTTACTTCTAGAGCTCAGCTCGCTACTGCTGGCCCTTCCTCTATGGCGCTCTTCCCAGGGTAGCGTGCTTCCAGCTCCCTTCCTCTCCTCACCCACGCCAGGCCTTCTCTCCTTCGATGGACCCTCTAAATAAAGGTCCCGGTTATCCAAGACTACTGCATCTCCACCACCTTCATCTGAGTCCTGAATGCATTGAGGGGATAGCTGTCTGTCTCTGACCAAATCAATGACTCGAGGTGGGGGTCTAGAGTTGACCAAATCCTTGCGAGCACCTCCACTATTTTTCCCGCTGCTGTTGCTGTCCCTCCTACGTAAGCTCCCTGTCCTTCCACTGATCTCGGTCTTCGCGTACCCCCAGGCCTTACCCCGCCGAATTCGAATTGCCTTGCTTCGCCTGCACAGTGGCAAAGTTTTGGTCTTGCAGATCCCATGCATCTCCAAGTATCGCTGCTTGGAATCAGTGCCACCATCCGGACCTCCTCGAGGTTCCAGAAGCTCCACATAATCCCCACATCCGTCACTGGCCTGTCTGAGGCGGCGCAGAGTAGAGTCAATATCAGCCTCATCGCCATCTGGAGGAAGATCATCCTCTTCATCCCAGGACCAGGTGTCAGGATCTCCAGAGGAAGAGCACCATCCCAGACTCCCCGTCTTTGGAGAAAGGTAGTCAAGGGCAGGGGGATGTGTGGAAGGAAGCTCCATGTCAGTGGGGTTGTGTAGCAATTTTGGGTAAACAACCTCATCCCACGGAATACGTACCACTCCATCAGAAGTACTAACCAGACAAGTATCTAAACCACCTCCACCTGAAAAAAAAAAACAACAAAAGAAAATGAAGTGATTGGCTTTCTAAAAAGTCAATCAAATGATTTGCTTTCTAGAAGGAAGAGAAACTAAAACACAATACTTTAACCTTTTAGTCTCATGTACCAAACAGTTGCCAACATAAAATTAACTGAGTAACTGACTGACTGATCCCAAACATTCCGAGGCATCACTTGGAGGAAAACCCAATTAGTATATTGCAGCTATCCATACACTCAGGACTGATTCTTTGGTGTCCCTAAGTGACATCCTACTTCGTTGCAAGTTGCAGACCAGATGCAGCCCATGCAAATGGTAGCAACCATGAACACACTGTCCCTTCTCAGCAAAATATATTACTATAATTATTTAAAAATCCTGCATTCTTACAGGGTCCTTGGGAGCTCAAAGTGACTGTTTATACCATTTATACTCGTATCTATATGGTATATACAGTATAAACAGTATATACCGTTTATACCCACGTGCATACACCAGATGGTGGTAAACGCTTCAAAATATGAATAGCTTGAGAGAAAAAGCAACTAGTGTACCATTGATATCTGTACACTAGGCGGCTATATAAATAGGAAAAGTGCATTAGCAGTCCACTGATAAACTCAGAGAAGAGGAGTAGCGAGGAACTATGTATTATTTTTTCTACTTCCAGAGTATTTTCTACCCATGTTCTAAGTTCCAGAGATAGTGTTTAAAATCAGATGGTTTTCACTCCTATCGGCATGTTAAATATTTTGTGGTCAATCTGTGGTTGGGAACACATGTTTTAAGTAATTCCAATATGAACATTAACTTCAAAAGAATTTCACAGCTTTAATGTTCAAAGAATACAGCAATCAGTTCAAGTAAATTAAGTTTTTGATTCAGTTTAAACGGGTGCTAATCTGTAACAGAGATGAGTTGTTTTAGATTCAAAAGAAAATTAAGAATGAATTAATATAAAGAAATATCATGAAAGCAAATGTTTAACTTTGCATATACATATGTTGTAACCTTATGTAAATATAAATGTAAATATGTAACTATACAAATATCAAGCTATCAAGCTCACCTTCTCTCTTGCAACCACGTTCCTTGTTGATGCAGTGCAGCCACTCTGCTGTAAACACCAGAGGGTGCTGGGATTCGGGAACCAGGACCTCCTGGACATTGCGGCCACCCAAAGCTAGACACTTGAGGGCCAGGCGGGGACAGCGCGTGGAGAATGGCACCACCTGCAGGTAGAAGTCATTGCTTCTCAAGAGCCTCCAGTCAAGAGTAGAAAGCTGGACCACCACCTTCTCGCCCAAACACAGAGGCCAACCCGAGTGCAGGAACAAACAGCCCAAATACTGAGACTGAAAAAGAGAGAGTGCTGTAACAAAACTGGCTTCCAAATGTCTGAGTCCACTACCAAGAACTCCTGTTTTTTTAACATTAATTTAAAAAATTTATTCTCTGGATATGTACGATCATCTTTGTTTTTTGTTTTTTTGTTTTTTTTTTGTTTTTTTTTTTGTACTATTACTATTACTATACTATTTATACTATACTTACTATACTATTTCAGTAAAAGTAAACCTTTTAACACCATGGAAAATAATTTAATCATGTTTGAGAAATATAAGTTGTGAGAAATATGGTTCTGGACCCACCAGAAATATCAGCACATGTTTAATAACCACATTTAGAGATTTAAACACTTTTTCGTGCGTCTTCAACTTTTTGTTCCATCTTACTTTCCAGTACATTTGCTTTGAACCAGTTTACCAGGTTTTTTGAAAGCGAGAACCCAGCACTCAAAAAATAACAACAAATAAAACAAGCTCTTGTGTCCCAAAGCTAAATTCACCTAACATCATTACCATTACCATTATGAGCCATCATCCACCTTTTCTCCATTCTTGTTTCCTGTTAAACATCTTTCTCTTCACTCACTATAAGCAACCTAAGTTCTGCTGGATTCTCAGTTTACTTCAAGTTTAATTATCCAGTGACATACTCCCCTGCTCTCCAACTTTCTCAGTCATTTCACACACTCATAAGACCAAATTATATTATGGAACACACACAGCTCCACTTTCATTTACTCTTCCCTCTCTCTACTTCTGTCCAACTCCACCCTTCTTTTTAGATCTGTCTTTTATATCATTCTTTCTTAGTCATTTTGTGAGAGATAAAAAAAATATTCAGTGGAAACTTTCCACTTCTCTAGTCATTTTATTTGAATCCATCCATTAAGTTTCCTCCACTACACTCTCTATCTGCCTCAGCGCCTCAGTCCCACTTTCTCAATGTGTGCCTTAGTATTCTGTTACTTTATCCCTCCCCCTATTTCTCAATAAATCCTCTATAGCCCCAGACTCCTCTCTCTCTCTCTCTCTCTCTCGTTCTCTTTTTGCTCCCTTTTCCCTTTTTAACTTCTTTCTCACACAAGTAGCAGCCAAGCCCCCTTTCCTTCACCACCCCCTTCTCTCTTAGACACACATATGGTAAGAATTATAGCCATGACTCATAGCTCGTGTCCCAGTCAGTTCCTCATAGCGACAATGAAAACAGAGCCAGCAGAAAATGTGTGTGAGAGAATTTTGGTGTATGAATGAATAAAATATACTCATATGTAATCATACAGTGGTGTGTGTGTGTATCTCTGTGAAAGCATGAGGAAAAATATGTGTATGTTTAGTGTAAGAATGTATATCAGTATGTGGTTGAGTAAGACACACTGTTTAAAACATTACCATGAATGATCGCAGAGTGAATGTCTGAATAGCAAAGCAAAGTGATATTCAAGTATTCAATATTTTCATGAAAATACAGACAGAGAGAAGAGAGAATATGCGGTCTACAAGAAAACCACATCAGGATTCACTGAGTGAATAAGCAACTTTGTGAATGAGACAGCATATACAGTATGTGTAAAGAATAAAACAGGACAGTCGTTGATTATATTCTTATAACAGCATGCCCCAAAGTGTTTTATTCCTCTTGTACTGCAGCAATTTGCCAATGATTACATTTATTTATTTGTCAGTGAATGACTTGTTCTACTTTTTGTTATTTGTTTATAGTTACATTTTATGTTGTGGAACGTCCACAAGACAGATTAGTTCCTGTTATCATTTACGTCACGCAGCTATAAACAGTTGTTCCCTCTCCAGACTCTTTTTTTTTTTCTCTCGTTATTTTAGACAAAAATTACAGAGAAACCGGAAAGTCCTCTGGCCTGTAAACTCTCCTTTGGCAAAAACATACTGTTCCAAAGTGCTGATGTGGTGACTCTTTCCACTAAAACTGAATTTGAGCACCCCTTTGCTACATGAATAAAGCAATTTACTATTGTTGGGTGAGTGTGCATACTTACACAAGCATGCTGCTGGAGTCTGTGTAGAAGATGTTTGGCCGGGATGAAGAAATCCAGCAGATACCTTAAACTGTCATGCTGATAGGTGGACTCCAATACAGAAAAAACCTGAAGACACACACACAGACAACTGATATCATAAAAATGGTACTAAGAAGAAGAAAAGAAGATATAAAATGTACAACATTGCATGATTTAGAGCAGAGGTATTGAATTCATTCCTTGGACGCCTAAATTGCACATCTGTATTCTTAATCAACTCCTGCAGTTCTATTTGATGTTATACCAGAACTATCTACTTTAAAGTGTGTTGATAATACTGGCGCTAATGAAAAATTGCATGATTTTTCCAACACTTGATTTTTAAAATTCTTTTTCCAATACTTTTCCAGGTGTGGAAAAAAATGAAATGTCATTTCCTGTGATGGTTCCAGGATTTCCACAACCATGGAGTCCCTGAGAGAACCACTGACCTGGGATAGAAGAGGGGGTGCAGTGCTCTCAAATGGGGGATAGAGGGAGGAGAGCGCCCCCTGCACACAGTCCTCCACCGCCTCCGAACCCTGCGATAAAGCGAACAAGAAAATGAAGATTAAAAAAATATTATGTATATGAACAAAATGTTGCATGTTATGTTAAATATTACACTAACTGACATTCACATTGAGAGAGATAGAGAGAGAGAGAGAGAGAGAGAGAGAGAGAGAATGATGGCAGCTTGTTCGTCTCACATACAGACAGTTTCCTGTTGTGAGTTCCAGGGGCTGTCAAAAACTTCCTGGAGGCCAAATGGTTGTTGTGTTCTTTCAAGCAGTTACACTGACCTTTAAACCCTCTCATCAAAACATAAACACACACACACACACACACACACACACACACTGCCCACATAAAAACTCCAGAAAACACCTGCAAACTCTAGCCTTCGTGCAATGTGTGGCTTTTCTCTTATTTCCTGACAGCACAGTTGTCACAGCAACTCAAAATGTTTTCTCACTTTTTCCAACGTTCTTCCTCTTTTATTATTTTTACTTCTCCCCACTTCCCTCAGCACCGCACTCTCCTCTGCTCTATTCATCTCTTCCTCTCACTCAAAGATCATCTGACAATAATTACAGTGAGACATATTCTGAAAAAGTATGGCGTTCTAGTGGAGTCTTGGCGGGCAGGTCAGAAAACGAGCAACGGGAAAAGAGGGGGTGGAAAAAAAAGTGAGGGATGACTGGGGAAAACGGGCCAGGAACAGAGTGTTTTATGCAAGGCCAAGAACGAGTGGGAAGAGAGGAAAAGAAAAACAAATTCTAAGAGGAAAGTGGTAGGAAAGAAAGTAAAAGGAGAGGGAGAGAAAGATGAGGGCAGTATGGAGGCTAAAATGTGGCCTAAACAGTGAGGCACAGCACATTATAAGCATAGTTTGTTTTGTCTTGTTTCTTGTTTTGGTCTGAACTGATCAGATTACTAGCTATACATGTCAGTACAGTAAGAAGAGAACCATATGCCATGTGGCCATGTAGAAATCCAGCTGACTGTTATTACCCTTACTGTAAAGATAAGTAAAGAGACTGCTGGCTTTCCCATAGTTTAATTAACAAAATAACAGCTTAAACTGAACATAAGAAGGGTCCAAACATCTGTGTCCACTACTGAGTACTGGTTTTATATAATCAGTCATGAAAAGCTAATAAAGTTTTTGTCAAATTACATGTGTGGGAGCCTGGAAAAACCATTCGCATGGTCAAGTTTTGACATTTTCTACTATATATAGTTCTAAAAACAACAGGTTTCCTGAACTGTAATAAGGGTTTTTTTTTTTATGTAACTCAATAAAAAGTTAAAAAAAAAAAAAGTTTCTAGCATTTTAGTATAAAGTTCTAGTATTTTAAAGTCTGGTTACCTCCAACAGTGTAAAAACACATTTAAACATTTCATTCCAAGACAATCAGCCTACCTCAACATTTATAACCTAATCTACTTATGGATAAACTGCCAAATTCTAAAGACTTATAATAGGAAATGAGTTCTCGCTTATCAGCATCTTTCACTTCAGTCTCTGTTTCATCAGGCAAAACTCACTCGCTGCATTTAAACGAGAGCCTCAGTTTCAGTTTCAGATGAAATCTGATTTCTGAACTGAATTGATTTGGCTTATGTGCATTTCGCTGTGGCATATAGCAAAGCAAAACTTGATCAAATCGTGAGAACATCACACTTAGCTCACTTAGCTAGCAAGGTTTTAGACATCTTTAGGCAGACTGACTGCCAAAACAAGGTTAGAAAGTAGCCTAAATAAAAATGTTTACACATTGTTTTCGTAAAATATATTTATGTTTTCTTAAATTACAGATTTCAATGTGTATTACTGGCAGAAAAACAGAATTTTGGTCAAATCCTGACTTTTTTTGTGACTTTTTCTGACTCATTTTGACCATTTCCAGAACTGAGCCACAATAATTTCCAAAGGGTTTTCGCAGACTGCCACACATCTTTCTCAAACAAGATGATATCATTATTTTCCAATTCGGTGTAAGTTAGCATGCTGCTATAGGAAAATAATCAATGTGTGATGCAGCCCGACATGAGGCACAGTTATTGTTACCACCCCAAAGTTGATTATTTTCCTATAGTGACACGTTTTATCCCTCTTATACCACAGCAATTTACCACCTGCAAAATATTCTGTTTATTAAAGTAAGACACATCATACTTTCTATCTGTTTATAGTTACATTTAATTTTGTGGAATGTCTGTGAAACAATTTCCTGTTATTACTTATATTATAGGAGCACAAGCCTATTTTTTTTTCTCTGTCTTAAAGTTAATAAGAGGGAAAAAAAAATGTAACTCTGTTACTGAGCAACTGCAAATCCCTTTGTCCTAAATACTTTGCCATGTCATAAATTTTAAAGGCACAGCTTTCTTCTCACTATTACAAACCACTGACACTGGAGACTCCTTACATAAATGCTAAGTAAATGCTAAGTCCTCGCACAAAGAACTATACACATTTTTTAATCCGTTAAAAAAAATGTATGTATTAGATGACTAAATGTATTAGACAACTTCAGTCAGAATCAAGAATTGAATATAAAAGCCAGTAGTATGGTTATGTCTAACAGTTAATGAATACTGTTTTTGTATTGAAACTGGATTTCAAGAAAGGCTGCAAAATATATGTTATACCAATGCTGTGATGCATCTTGAAATTTGTCTTCGTGTATCAGGGATGTGTATACAGATAGGAATCTGCAGTCTGACGCTTGCTCTGTGTTCACTCTTTTCACAGTGCTTGATAACTCAGCCTCTGCACAAAGGCCTTCTGTATGTGGGCACACAACTACCAGCACTGTGGCAGACAAAACAAGCACACCAAACTATGTGCTGGACTCAACAGCTTAAAGACACACCACCATATAACTGGAGTTTCCTTGGATTGTCTCTGGATCACATTGTTTCTGCTGGAATCAGACTGTACAGTCTGCTGAATCGCTCGAAAGGAAGAGAAAGGGGAAAGGCTTGAAATGACTAGGGCATGAGACACAGTTGCAAAATTTATTTTGATATTATTAGTCTAGTATTAAGTACTGATGAAATTGTCTGATATCTTATGTAAGTGTCATGAGGAAATCTGACCTATTGATTACTGCTATTATTACTTGATCCAAACCTGCATCCATTAAGTTTAATGATTATTTCTACACTAAACAGCAACAGTAAGTGCTATACATAAATACTGTTTATGCATTACCAATAATTAGATTTTTTTTTTTTTTTTTTTTTTTTGTGTGGTGGCCTGGAGTAACCAGCATTTAATATGCTTGAACTTTCCTTTTTTTTTTAGATACATACATTATGAAAAAAAAACATAATATATGTCATAAATATGCCATAATTTGACCATATGAAGGGTTTTCCCAGGCCACCACCACATATATTTTACCTGCTTCAATTTTATTTTGTGCTGAAAGAGACAGCAAAATAGAAAAAAATATTCTCTAGAGAGCTATTGCCCTTTTCCTGCAATGTGCATTGTATTTTGCTTGAGCTTTGTGGTTGAAATGGCTCCTCTGTTTGAGTTGTTAGTTTTACTGCCACTGCATTTTTCAAGTTGAATGATAAACAGTCAGGTCGGCATTGAGCGGGACAATAATTTGTCATGCGTCCCCTTTGACGCAAAAGTGCCTTTTAAAAGCTCAAAACAACTTATTCAATAGGTTGAAAGTGCAGAGAGTACTCTATTAATAAATAGTCAGGTTGAGGGTTAGATATTCACAAAGTTACTGTTATATTATCTCTCTGCTACAATAAATTGGTGTGGAAATTAATTATGACTTCAAAGTACAGACTTTCATGTTTAATTTGAGGGTACTTCTAAATCTAGTGAACATATTTTAGTAATTTTTATATGTGTTAACGCTGTTAACTCTCAATATGAAGTCCAATGAAGTCCAGCATTAGGCTGAAAAAAATTAGAACAAACCCATCAGAGAGATAACAAAAACATTTGGTGTGGCCAAATCAACTATTTTGTGCATTCTTAAAAAGAAAGAGCTCAGGAACACCAAAAGTCCCAGAAGACCACAGAAAATAACTGTGGTCGATGACAGAAAAATGATTTTCTTGGTGAAGAAAAACACCTTCACAACAGTTGGTCTGATCAAGAACACCCTCCAGGAGGTATGCGTATCTGTGTCAAAGTCAACAATCAAGAGGAGACTTCACCAGAACAAATACAGAGGGTTTACCACAAGATGTAAACCATGGGTAAGCCTCAAAAACCAATTTAGAATTTGAAAAAAAAAAAAAGCCATACAGTTCTGGAACAACATCCTATGGACAGATGAGACAAAAATCACCTTGTACCAGAATGATGGGAAGAGAAGAATATGTAAAAGTGAAGGAATTGCTCATGATCCAAAGCATACCATCTTATGGTGTGAGCATGTATGGTTACTAATGGAACTGGTTCCCTTGCATTTGTTGATGATGTGACTGCTGATGAATGCCTAAGTGTATAGGGCTATATATATCTCTGCTCAGATTCAGCCAAATTCTTCAAAACATTGGACGGCGCTTCACAGTGCAGATGGACAACGACCTGAAGCATACTTTGAGAGCAACAAAAGACTTACTTTTTTTAAAGCAAAGAAGTGGAATGTTCTGGAATGGCCAAATCAATCACATGACCTGAATCCAACTGAGCATGCATTTCACTTGTTTAAAATGCCCCAAGTGCAAGCAGGAAGTGCAAGCAGGAGCGAAGCTAAAAGCTTAGCAGAGCATCACCTGGGAAGAACCCCAGCATCTGGTGATGTCTATGGGTTCCAGTCTTCATTGACTGCAAAGGATTTGCAACCAAGTATTAAAAATGACAATTTACAAACATTACAAATTTGTCCAAATAATTTTGGTTGGTAAAATAAAGCTGAAAGTCACTTTGAGCTCATATTCATTATTTAATTTCATCCATAATATAGTATGGTAGACAGCTAAAATAACAATAACTTTGTCAGTGCCTTTGTTTGAAAGCATATATGTATTTACTCACTTTATCCTGCATATTAACACCATTCACACCTTTCAGACATGCAGTTTTATAGCTCACTACAGAACTTTGTTGCCTCTTTCATTCAACAGTGAACTTAATAAGATTTTTCTAACATCATTTGGATTTCTCATTAAATTAACAGGAATTCAGCCATCTGATTTGGAAATCAGTCCAATTTTGGAATTATCTGGTCACCCTATTTAAGGCCTCCCACATGGAATAATGCATTAATGTGGGATTATTATTATTTCAGTCTGCTCAAGTCTTTTTATTTTTTTTTAGGATCAATGGTGTGATGCTGGTTAGGATTAAACATTCAAGTATTCTATTCTATGCTATTCGCAAAATTGATGATGCAAAATTACGTGAATTAATCTTAGCAGTGTTTGGCTAATGTGGTATCAGACTGAAGTAAACACCCATTTCACATGTTAGGCTACAACAAAAAACACAAAAATTCAAATAGATAGATAGATAGACAGATACATGCACATGCTTCCTCCGAGACACTTGAAGCCAGCCATCCACATATTTTCAAACTGTTGCTCGTGCTGCATCACACGGCAGCATAACACACTCAGAGGAAAGCACTAACTGCCCTATTCTGCATACATATGCTCACAGAAGCCCACGATTGGCTAGTGTCAAAACTTGCTAGTGTTGGCAAATTGCTGTGGTATAAGAGGCATAAAACACTTCAGGATGTGCTGTTATTGGAAAATAATCAACTGCGGGGTGGTAACAGTAACTCTGTTGCATGTTGAGCCGCATCACTTCACCCTGTTGTTGATCATTTTCCTGTAACAGCATCCCATAAAATGTTTTATTCCTTTCTTATAATCTCAGCTTATTATTCAGTTATGCATCTTAAAGCATATCTTTAACTACTATCAGCTATTCTGTAATTTCTTTGCGACTAACAGGAAAGTTAATATGAAGTTACACGAATCTGGACCCGCCAATTGGTCCAGAGAGTTTAAGGATTTAAGAGAATATTATAAACTCAACGTTGCAAATGTCTGTTTTATTTACTTTCAAAGTTTAAAACTGAATTTACTTTGACATGAAGAACTCATAATACTATACAGTCACGGGAAGAAGAAAGTACACCCCCCTTCAATTCTATGTTTTTATTTATCAGGGCCTAAATAACATGTGTGGTCCTCACCAACAACAGAAAAGCAGATATAAATATGTAGTCTTTTTTTTTCCCAAAAAGTATACCAACATTCAGAAACCAGGTGGGGAAAAATAAGTACACCCTATAATTCAGTAATAGAGTAGGTAGAACCACCTTTAGCAACAATAACTTGAAGTAAACATTTTCTGTAGGAGTTTATCAGTCTCTCACATCGTTTTGGAGAAGGTTTGGCCTGCTCTTCTTTCCAACATTGCTTCAGTTCATTGATATCTGAGGGCATTCGTTTATGCACAGCTCTCGTAAGATCCCACCACAGCATCCCAGTAGGGTTGAGGTCTGGACTTTGACTTGGCCATTCCAACACCTTGACATTTTTTCTATAACCATTCAGATGTCAATGTGCTGGTGTGCTTGGCATCATTTTCCTGTTGCATGACCCAATTTCAGCCCAGCTTAAGCTGCTGGACAGATGGCCTCACATTTGTCTCAAGAATATTCTGGAATAAAGTGGAATTTATCATTGTCTCAATGACTGCAAGTATCCCAGGTCCTGTGGCTGCAAAACAAACCCAAATCATCACCCATCCACCACCATCTCTGAGCATTAAATAGTCTGACCTTGGACTGAATTTGCTGGGATGCCCACTCCTGGCAACTGTTGTGAAAGCTCTCCATTTGTAAATAATCCTTCTCACTGTAGAATAGTGAATTTCAAATTGTTTGGAGATGGCCTTATAACCCTTTCCAGATTGATGAGCATCAACGATTAATTCGCTTAGGTCATGGCTAATGTCCTTTCTTCTTGGCATGATGTAGACACACACCTGAGTGCTCCAGAACACCATCTGCTTTTATAGAACATCTACTTTTATAGAGTTAGTCATACTTATTGATGATTAACTCATTTTGTGCATTTCATTAGTAACACCTGGCTGCTAATTACGTTCTTAACGATTGTGGAAGTGTGTACTTATTTTTTCCCAGCCGGTTTCTGAATGTGGGTTTACTTTTTGGGGAAAAAGATGACTACATTTTGAAAGCTGTAGTGTTCTTTTGTTGTCACCTGAGGTTATTTGTTTATAGAAGGTGGTAAGGACCACATAATTGTTATTTAGGTCCTGATAAATAAAAACATAGAACTGAAGGAGAGTGCACATGACTGTATCTGCCCAACTTGGTGGGCAAATACCAATATCCAAAATATGGATGGATTTTATACATCAATCATAGACCTCTGAAGAGATTTTTAAGTATTTCTGTCATTTGTTTGATATTTGAGTACAGATATTTTCATCAGAATTTTTCTTCTAATTTGTTGGACCAGTGCATGGTGTTCTCGTGTCTGATTGAGCTCCTAGCAAGGAAATATCATATGCAGGGTGGTAAGTATGTGTGTGTGACCTAGCACTCTGTCCATTAGGGTGTGTATGTAAAGGGGGTTTCTGCTCTTCCTCTCTTTCCTCTCAACTTCCTCTCTTTCTCTCCAGCCTGAAAGTGTGCAGCTTCTACCGGAAAAGTCTGGAGACCTCCTCTAAACAGACACAGTACAGAAAAGAGAGAGTGAGGGAGAGTCCAAGCCAGCAGTGGAAGAAAAGGAGAGGAAAATAGCAAGGAGCAGTATGATAGAATGCACACCCAAGAGAAAGAGAACTAGATAGAGAAAGGGCGTGGGAAAACAGAGGGATCAACAAGATGCTCTGGTTTTTTTTCCATCAGTTGTGCTTTCCCATCAGTTACACCAACATAAGTTTTTGTAAACATGAGTTTTAACTTTTCTAGGTTGAATTACTTTTTTAGGTAGAATTTTCTAAGTTGTATCCAAAATATGCTAATGCAAACAAGTTGTTTTGCTATCATTCAGCATGATGATTTTTTGGTACATGCCATATTCAAGCTTCAAACAGCATACATGCACTTATTGTCTGTGTGCAGGGGTTTTCCATCTCACACCTCTTCCAACAAAAAAAAAAAATCTCTCTCTCTCTCACTTTCCCTTTCTTTCCCTCTCGTTATGTCTCTCGTTCTCATTTTCCCATCCTCCCTTCTCTCTCTTTCTACGTTTCCAATGTGGAAAATGCAGCATCACCCCTACCATCACCATGGCTCTTTACGTCTCCCAAAATAAAGTGGGCCTCTTTCTCTCCCTCCCTTACTCTGTCCCTCTCTTTGCCAAACTACTCCACCCAGTCCCACACACCAAATGCTGGCTTCACCATTATAGAGCTTGTTTTGTCTGCACTAACTCAAATTGTGTGCTACCTTTTCCCTCTCCATATTCAGCTCAGTTTCTGTTTCTTAGCTTTTGTGATAATTAAAACTGCACAGGGATTTTGTATTAAAGGTTAAAACAGCAGCTTGTTTTATTGTGGTTTGTTATTAACCAGTCTCGTCCATGCATGTTAGTTTGCTACAGCCAGAGTCCACCGATCATAACTGCTTCCTGATCTTCCCAGCCCAACAAACAAATAAGATGGCAGAAGCATCTGTAGACCTAACAACCTACACCGCTTTTGCTTAAGTAGTCTCATGTCTTTCAAAAATATCCTTCGAAAATGATCTGATTAAATGTACTTACAGTGAATAAGTGACTTGTTTATCAGACAATAAGCATAACTATAAACAGCTAAAAAATATAATAAACAATTGTTATGATTGACAAATTACTGTGGTAGAGGAATAACACACTTCAGGGTGTGCTGTTATAGGAAAATACTTAGAGGTGGTAATGGTATGTTCACTTCACACTGGGGTCCATCATCATCCTTGATTATTTTCTTATAACAACACATGCCAAAATGCTTCATTCGTTATTTCTCCTCTCAGTTTATTGTTCAGTTAATCATCTTAAAGCATATTATGCATTATTTGGTCATTTTGGACAGTGAATTAAAAAGTCCAAAATATCTACAATTAAAAGGTACTTCCAGCAAATTTAGAGTTTATTAGGTTACTATATTGTTATATCTGATAAACCGGAAGAAATATTCTATATGTATATAGTTACAATGAGTTGCCAGTTTATTAGGTATCCCCAGGCCTGTGATACATATTGCCCAGGATAAACCATTTAAGAAGACCCCTCAAGGAAACCCAAAATTTACTTATAATGCAACTATATTTCATTCTGTTTGCTTACACTTACTTCTTTTCTTATGCAAAATCTTAGCAAACTTGCATTATTGAAAGTAACTAATAGCCAGAGGCCCTCTATATATAAGCAAATGTCTGTAATTAGCCATGATAGTTTCAGTGGGCAGAGAAGCTGTTAGTGTGAAAACATAGCAGACCAAACCATTTTACAAAATGGTTTTGTACAAAAAGGGTATTCACAACTTATCTGATGGGCTGCAAATGATGAATAGCCCTATCATTTTTTATTAAATACAAGCATTTCAGACAGTACTATTCTGCATGTCTATTCTGGACTACTAAACTCTCCTGGACCTGGGACAGCTTCCCTCGTAGTCCCGCGTGACAGTGGGGCTCTGAGTACATCAGTTTATTTAGGTATACTTGCTTATACTGAAAAACATTGATTTATTGTCTTTCCTGCCATTCCTTTACACCTTTTATTCAAACACCATGCATAATGAATAAGAAATAATTTACTTTGCATTAGATTTAACTAGAACTTCTCTACTTCATGCAGTGTAATACGAAGTGTAATACGAATCCACTACAAACTACAGCCTATGAAAAACCTGAAACTTATATGATTGCATTTGTTACTGAACTGATATCAAAGTTATCAGCCATTAATAAAACTACAGTACAGCTTGCAGTTAAAATGCAATTTAGGAAATTTCCTCAGTGCCATAAGAGGGGATTTCCCTCAGCAACAACCACATTCCAACTCTTCAAACAAATTTGCTTTAGAGATAAGAACAGGAAGTCTGAATCAGAACAGATGCTTTTTAATGGAAGTTGTTCATTCTGTACAAAAGAGGGATTAAAATGGAAAAAGAAAGAAAAGAAAAATATTTAGATGCAAATACATAGAAAGGGTACAAAAGCAAAACAAAGCAGATCAGGACATATGCATGCATGGCTCATAAATAAAAACAAACATCTCTTTGCTTATAGAAAAGCTGAAGGAGTGAATTTGCGCCTGAGGCTCTTACCATGACTGAGCTCTGTGTCTTTGCCTACATGGCCGTTATATCTCCCTTCTTCTCCGACATGTGATCCAAGATCATCAGTAAATCCCAGATTTACACTTCTTCTAGAAACAGCTCGTGTCAGTGTCTGTCAGTCTGAATGTCTGATAAAAATGCTGAAGACGATCATTGCATGACATGATATTAGGGTTTGTCTTCTCTACTTTGAGAGTGCTATGTGAGACGCGCTTGTCCCAAGACTGTAGTCGATGGCAGCCCGGGTTGCCAGATTGGGTTCAAATCTCGCTTTTCAGTAGCAGTTTAAAACATGCATAACTCACTAGAGCAAACATTATTTCCACAAACGCTAATGTTTGAGAAAATAATGCTTTTAATACGTTGCTTTAAGTATGATAACAACATTATAAGAACTTTAATTATACATTAGACTATGTTGAAAATAGTTTCTAATGAACATACTAGGTTTCTATTTTTTTTAATTAAATTACAGCTAATAGTAACTAGATATGACCTAGACGTATTAGGTGTACTTTCTTTACTAGTCGAATGTTTCACCCTCCCACTCTTGATAATAGTTAGAGTTGAAATTGCCCGATCTGGCAACCCTACTTTCAGGTCCTGCCCTCGGCATTTAGAACAGCGGCGCTATAGAGGCGCAACTACAGCTGTTGATCACTCCAACTATTCAGCAGTTCCCCTCCAGAGTGTATAAACAACGACACACTGTTCAACCACGTACCAATTTTCCTCTTCACACACACACACAAACACACACACACACACACTTTCTTTATACACCATGGGGAAACTGATCTCTGTAGCTAAATGCCAAACCCTAAATGTTCCATCGCTTATAACCTTAGTACCCAAAGGTTACTTTTTTAAATGTAAGGTTTATTTTGTGCCTGATCAACAAAATATCCTCCAATATATTTATCCCTAGGAGGCACAGTGGCTCAGTGGCTCAGTAGTTAGCACTGGTTTCTGGTTTCTTCCCCCAGTTCAAAGACATGTGTAGTCTGATTGGCATTTCCAAATTGTCCATGGTGTGTGAATGTGTGTGTGATTGTGCCCTGCGATGGGTTGGCCCCCTGTCCAGGGTGTCCCCAGCCTTGTGCCCAAGTTCCCTGAGATAGGCTCCGGGCTCTCCCAAGACCCTGTGTAGGATAAGCAGTGTAGAAAATGGATGGATGGATGTTTATCCATGAAAGGAAAGTGAATCAAATGAGACTCAATTATTTTTAAGTCTGTTTTTGCATCACATTCCTGTCCAGTGAAGTGACCGACCAGTGATAACGATTATTTGACAATTATTATTATTATTATTATTATTATTGTTATTATTGCAACATATTGCATGACGTCATACGCATTAGGGTTAGTGTGCATGGGTTACACAGTGGCTATGCAAGTCATTACAAAAGGCTTTAATGTAATCTAATTTAACAAGCTAGCCACATTCCTGTAATCATCATCCTTCATACAATGCCTACACATTTCCAGGGCATTTCATGTTTCTTATGAAGAAAATGGTGTAGTGGCGACATCTGCTGTTCATAAGCCTCAAATTTAAGGGAAAACAGTAGAATAAGTTCTCTTGCTTCAGTTCCTTTCTGGAAAATTATCGCAGCCTTGGCACACCGGACACAAGGAATACACAGGAATACATCCTGAATGGCACTCATTCACACCTAGGGGTAATTTAGCATAGCCAGTCCACCTACTTGCATGTTTTTGGGAGGTGGGAGGAAACCCGGGAACCCAGAGGAAACCCACATGGACATGGGAAAACTTGTGAAATTCCACGTCAGATGCACAGCACCTGAGCTGAGGATTGAACTGGGAACCATGGAACTGTGAAGCGGTAATGTGCTACCAGATGCAACACCTTGTTGGAGTCGTCATGCATCAACCAGCTCACTCTTCAAACTTTTACTAGTAACAAACTAGCTTATTGACTCCAGACCAAAATAAGGGTGCAATGTACTTATTGAGCTCTAAATTAGTAGTTCAGTTCACAATCTTGCATGGACACTGTTTAACTATTTCTAAAGCATAATTTTTATTTTTTTATCTGTCAAACAGTGAGATGGCAATATTCTGATGGGTGTGGAATGAGGTGTCTTTAGGCCACAATGGGGGAGTTTGTAGTAGTAGTAGTAGTAGTAGTAGTGTGAAACTTTTGCATTGGCTTACATGGTACACATAAGAAAATTAAAAAAATATATGTAGAAAAGACTTAAGACACATCTATATGTAACAAGATAATATAGGGATGGGATAGGCTGACTTAAATATCTAGTTATGTCAGTATTTGTGTAGAGAAAGTTCCTCATATTCAGAGTTTGGTTAAGTGGATGCTCAAGGTGCTATGACGTAATAAAGTAGCATGTCAGTTACATTTATGTCTTCATATTAAGAATTCGTTCACAATGCAGATACACTACAAAGAAAACACAATCACCCACTACTGATTTGAGAGAACATTGTGTTATTCTGTGTATCAAATTTTTCTTTGATATTTTTATTTATAAGTAAAGAAACAAGAAACAGGATAGTGAAAATTCATTATGCTGAGTGTTCAGTTACACAAATCCAGAGGTGAGTTTAGATTTGGCTAAATAAGTCATACAATATTGAAACAAACAGATGGGATATTGTCAGTCTTTGATTTTAGACAAAAATCAGTTCTGATATTCCTGGACGTTGTCCTAAATCTGCATAATGAAAATTTCTTTATTGGGTCTTAGTTACAGATTACTGAATATGTTACATGTTAAGTAAGATTCTGATACTAACAATGTGAAATATTTGTTAAGGGAATGGAATGCTGTGAACAAGGATGAGCTAAATAAGTTTAAATCATGTAAAATGTACACATACTAAATAAAATTTTTAAAAAATCCCATAACTAACTAACTAACTAAAATAAATAAATAAATAAATAATAAATAAGCAAGCCCATTAATAATTGGTAATGTGCTTTACTGGGAATCATCAGTCTAAACATTTTGGAAATTCTCAAGAAGGTAAGTATTTAAGGGAAGGAACAAAGGTAGCGGGCACAAAAATAGCGGACACATTTATGCCAGTGAGTAAAACGTCATTTCTACACGATCTCAGCACTTTCTGTGTTTTAAAAATGCTTTCAAACATACCCAAATTCATCAAGATTGTTCTTAACATTTCTGATTGGCTGGGAGGTGATAAGGATTCTGAGTATTGCATTAGGTGTCTTGGCAATATTAGAAACTGATGAATAAATATCTATCTATCTATCTATCTATACATATATATATATATATATATATATATATATATATATATATATATATATATATATATATAAAGAAACATTCATAATCACTACCACTATTTATCATTTTACAGTGTCTTGTTTTACCCTGTCACCCTGGAAAGCATCTTCTTTGTACTACTGCAATGAAAACAGCAGCTGGTTGAAAGAACTGCTAATTCATCTGTACCCCTTTATATACACATGAATTAGCAATTCTTACAACCAGGCTAATATGAATGTTGTGTTTTCCATTATGTTTACACAGAAATTCTCACTTTTCCAGAATATATGGTTACTGAATATATCTACTCAATAATATTTCTGAGAGAAATGTAACTAGCATAGTCCTACCATAAAATCTAGCTATTATCTTAAACTCAAACCTAGGCTTAACTAAACCCAACAATCAAGAGGGCATTTTAACTACATCAATCTATCACATAATACATAGGATTAACAATAACTTTTCTTAGATACATTTCCAAAAAAAAGCTGTACTTCTAACCAATAAGAATATATCATAGTAGTAGTTCCATATGCTACACCCAAACCTCACACATTTGATGTTCTTTTTTGTCGTTGTTGTTCTTCGACCACTTCTTCTACATATTTAAGACATATTTCTGCCACCTGCAATTCAGAATAACAAACGTCTTGACTGTCATATCACTAAGGTAAAATAAATAAATCAATGAATAAATAGTAACAGTCAAACTGATGTTCTGCAAAATTCACGGAACTATCAAGAGAGATTTTAGTGTATTTAATACAATTTATACCACAGTGCCATTGCATTCTTGAATCTGATAGGTCAGAAGGTCAGAAGGCTGCAATTCTTATCCCAAGTTTATATTAATGTGCTCATTCTAATAAGTTATCCTTTCTATTATAGCAAGTCATTCACTGGGACTTATATGGCAAACGCTCCACATAATCTAAGTCTAATAAAAGACAGATTTGTGTTGTTATTTATAAAAAAAAAACAAAAACTTTTAATCGTTATGGTGAAGTTTTCTGTAAGGAGTGGTTTATTTAACAGTTATGGAAGGAGTCTCGGGTTTCAACACTCGAGAGCATGACAAGATGTGTTATTTTTTTTGGTATTTCCTCAAGAGAAAGTGAGGAAACAAGTGTTTATAA
>CM040481.1:7084126-7097439 GCA_022758105.1 Pangasianodon gigas
AGTGGCGACATCTGCTGTTCATAAGCCTCAAATTTAAGGGAAAACAGTAGAATAAGTTGTCTTGCTTCAGTTCCTTTCTGGAAACATATCCCAGCCTTGGCACACTGGGCATAAGGAATACACAGGAATACATCCTGAATGGCACTCAATCACACCTAGGGGCAATTTAGCATAGCCAATCCACATACTGGCATTTTTTGGGAGGTGGGAGGAAACCCAAGAAGCCAGAGGAAACCCACATAGACATGGGAAAACTTGTGAAATTCCACATCAGATGCACAGCACCTGAGCTGAGGACTGAACCAGGAACCGTGGAACTGTGAGGTGGTAATATGCTACCAGATGCAGCACCTTGTTAGAGTCATCATGCATCAACCAGCTCACTCTTCAAACTTTTACTAGTAACAAACTAGCTTATTGACTCCAGACCAAAATAAGGGTGCAATGTACTTATTGAGCTCTAAATTAGTAGTTCAGTTCACAATCTTGCATGGACACTGTTTAACTATTTCTAAAGCATGATTTTTATATTTTCTTCTGTCAAACAGTGAGATGGCAATATTCTGATGGGTGTGGAATGAGGTGTCTTTACCCCACAATGGGACATTTTGTAATAGAAGTGTGAAACTTTTGCATTAACTAACATATTGGTATACGTAAGAAAATTAAAAAATATACATTAAAAAGACTTCAGACACATCTATATGTAACAGTATAATATAGGGATGGGATAGGCTGACTTAAATATCTAGTTATATCAGTATTTGTTTAGAGAAAGTTCCTCATATTTAGAGTTACGTGGGTACGCAAGTTGACATATGACGTAATAAAGTAGCATGTCAGTTACATTTATGTCTTCCTATTAAGAATTTGTAGATACACTACAAAGAAATGTAGATTTTTTGAATGCAGATTCACTACAAAGAAAACACAATCACCCACTACTGATATGAGAGCGCATTGTGTTATTCTTTGTATCAAATACCTTTTTTTATTTATAAGTAAAGAAACAAGGAACAGGATAGTGAAAATTCATTATTCTGAGTGTCCAGTTACACAAATTCAGAGGTGAGTTTAGATTTGGCTAAATAAGTCATATGGGATATTGTCAGTCTTTGATTTTAGACAAAATCAGCCCTGATATTTGCGATAAATAAGTTGCTGGATTGATTTGAACATTGAGAATCAGAGTAAAAAAAAAAAAAGTTAAACTAGCCAGTAATTTAATGGTTTGGTTTTTGACACTGGAATGATCAGAAGAAATCCTCAGAGACAGCTGGAACGTCATCCCAGGAATCCATGACTAATCAGAGGCTGAAGTGTTTCAGAGACATTCTGGACATTGTACTAAATCTGCATAAAGAAAATTTCTTTATTGGATCTTAGTTACAGATTACTGAATATGTTGTATGTTCAATAAGATTCTGATACTAACAATGTTAAATATTTGTTTAGAGAATGGAATGCTCTGAAGAAGGATGAGCTAAATAAGTTATCATGTAAAATCATGTAAAATGTACACATACTAAATAAAATTTAAAAAATCCAATAATAAATAAATAAATAAACAAATAAATAAATAAATAAGCAAGCCAATTAATAATTGGTAGTGTGCTTTACTGAGAATCAACAGTCTACAAATTTTGGAAATTCTCAAGCAGCTAAGTATTTAAGGGAAGGAACAAAGTTTATAGTGGACATGATGAGTTCTACATGATCTCAGCACTTTCTGTGTTTTAAACATGCTTTCAAACATTCCCAGATTCATATAGATTGTGACGATTGGTTGGTTCTCAACATTTCTGATTGGCTGGGAGGTGACAAGGATTTTGAGTATTGCATTAGGTGTCATGGCAATATTAGAAATTGATGATTAAAAAAGATTAAAAAAAATAAAGAAATGTTCATGATCCCTAGCACTATTTATCATTTTACAGTGTCTTGTTTTACCCTGCTGTGCAAAACATCTTCTTTGTACTACCGCGTTGAAAACAGCAGCTGGTTGTAATACAATAAAGATGAATTAACAATTCTTACAAACAGGCTAATTTGGATGTTTTGTATTCCATTATGTTTCCATAGAAATTCTCACTTTTCCAGAAAGGCTACAGAATATATCTACTCAATAATATTTCTGAGAGAAATGTAACTAGCATAGACCCACCACAAAATCTAGCTATTATCTTAAACTCAAACCTAGGCTTAACTAAACCCAACAATCAAGAGGGCATTTTAAATACATCAATCTATCACATAGTACATAGGAATAACAATAATTTTTCATAGATACATTTCCAAAAAAAAAAAAAAGCAGTACTTCTAAACAATAAGAATATATCATCAGCTTGCTAGTAGTTCCATATGCTACACCCAAACCTCACACATTTTATGTTATTTTTTTTGTTGTTGTTGTTGTTGTTTTTAGACCACTTCTTCTTCTTCTTCTTCTTCTTCTTCTTCTTCTTCTTCTTCTACATATTTAAGATGTATTTCTGCTACCTGCAAGTCAGAATAACAAAAGTCTTACCTGTCATATCACTCAGGTAAAATAAATAAATCAATGAATAAATAAATAAGTAAAAGTCAAACTGATGTTGAGCAGAACTATCAAGAGACATTTTAGTGTATTTAATACAAATTATACCTCAGTGCTGTTGCATTCTTGAATCTGATAGGTCAGAAGGTCAGAAGGCTGCAATTCTTATCCCAAGTTTATATTAATGTGCTGATTTTAATAAGTTATCCTTTCTATAATAACAAATCATTCACAAGGGCTTGTATGGCAAAAAATCCACAGAATGTAAGTCTAATCAAAAACAGATTTGTGTTTTTATTCATGAAAAAAAAATTAATTGCTGATATGGTAAGGAGTTCTGTAAGTTTAACATTTATGGAAGGAGTCTCGGGTTTCAGCATTCAGTAAGTTTTCCACTACAGGAAAATGTTCAGGACAGTGGACTTTGTGCTTTACAGTTTCCCAGGAACATGACAAGATGTGTTGTTGTTTTTTTTTTATTTTTTTTAATTTTAAACAGTTGAAAGTGTCATTCGATACAAAATTACAAATTGTAATTGTATCAAATTGTTGTGGTAAATCAGTTCAGAACATGCTATAATTGGAAAATAATAAACTTCGGGTGGAAACAGTAACTCTGCTTCACGTCAGTCCCCTTCACACCAGTCCATCATTGATTCTTTTCCTATAACAGCATGCCCCCTTTATGTTTTCCTTACTTAAGTCATACAAAATGTTACTGAAACTTCTCTAACCTGAATTGTTCAGTGCTATCATAAGACCTGGAAAAATTTTAAATCAGTTATAGCCTACAATAAGACCTTCTTTTGAGACGTACCCAGTTAACAATATTAAGTTAGCAGAACATTTTCTGAGTATTTTTTTAGCAACATCTGGTTTCACAAAATTTTAATCTGGGTGTTCAGAGAATGTTTTTATTTCACTTTTATTTCACATTATTTCACAATCAGATTATCAGCAGATATTTGAAAAGGTTCCCATCAAGCTATTGTCACAAAAATTTAATTGGACCTCCTAGTACCTGATGCAGTCTAACTCAAATTGGCTAACAGGGGGCACTATCCATGTTCATAGTGCTCAGAGTTAAGTTAATGGCTATTTCTCAGGAACCAAAATTCCAATTGAGCTGAAATTTGGTGTGCTCTATCTTTCGGCTGAATTACTTTTCAGCAGGTAGTTTACACAGCCACCACTGAGCTATCATCACAAAATGTGATGCAAGTATGCAAGGAGTGCTTGGACCCTGCAGATTGTCGCTTGCGGCTATATTATTATTATTATTATTATTATTATTATTATTATTATTATCAGTAGGAGTAGCAGTAGTAGTAGTAGTAATAGCAATAGTATTCTTCTAATCTTTCTTACCCTTTTTTAAGTTTCAGTTTCCAGTTCAGGTTCCTTTGTCCAACGGAGCTTAAATACTGATGACTGGACACTGGCAGATTTCATCTATGGAGAAAAAGTACTTTGATGTTCTGTGCAATATTAATAATATGTATATATACACAATTACTGACTTCAGCTCATCTGATGCCTTGGTTTGCTGACTCCGTCTACTCTGTGGAAAGGGACCACCACTGGAACACCACTGATGAAATATATTATTTGGGTAGTGAACCATTCTCAACAAAGCAGTGACACTAACATGGTGGTGGAATGTTAGCGTGCATGGCACTAGTATGTGTTTATCAGGTGCAGCAGTAGCAATGGGTTGGGTCACTGCTGGGTTGAGAAATAGTCCAGCTAACAGTGAGCCCTTTTCTACTAATAGAGGAGCGGCGACAAGCTCAACAAGCTCAACAAGCTCAACAGAGGGACTACAATCAATAATGACTAATGAGTGCAGCTACAAGTTATGTGTACCTAATAAACTGACAACTGAGTTTATATTCTGACAAACACACACCTTCTGAAGAACTTTGTCCCTCATGGTAGGGTTGACGAGATCTTCATTGCTGTTAAATTTTAATCTCAGAAATGCCGTCTTAGTAACAGGCACTACAAAAAAAGGTCAACAATGTTGACTGTTGTGAAACTTACTTGACTTTAAATTTAAATAAAATTGTGAATTGAATATAAAAGTGTAACCTGGAACCCCATACACTTCCACTTCACAGAGAGTGAGAATCTGGTCAACATAGGGAATGACGATGTTCACGTAACGTCCTCTCATATTGCAGGTGTAGTTTGCAGAGGCACCAGCAGGGATGCTAGAGATAACAACACATCTGCAGAGAGAGAGAGAGAGAGAGAGAGAGAGAGAGAGAGAAACAATAGAGGGGCAATGTATTAACTTAATGTTACATATTAAGTTAAATTCAAAATTAATAATGCTTCATAAAGCTGTCACCACCCTGAAGTTGATTATTTTCATACCAGCGTGTGCAGAATAATTTTTTTTTGTAATTTTATTAAAGATATTTTTTCTTATACTTCAGAAAAATAAAGTGTACAATACTTTAAAATCAGCAATACTAAACTCATGAGTGTCTTTGTTTAAAGCACTAATTGATGCCATTTAAAATATTTTGTAATTTATTTCTTAAGCAACTTTTAAAAAAATCTTCAAGTGCTTTAAAATTATGTATGATGACAATTATCATTCACAATTTCAAATTACATCATGAGCAATTTTAGTGGAATGTTATAAAGCCTTATTACATTTCTAAATGCATGCAAAGAATTGTTAACAAATTACACAGACTTATAGGCAGCAAGCTTTATGAAATGTTAATAAAGCTCTATTAGTAAACTCTTACTATTTTCTGCTGATATTTTTATAAATTTATTTTAAAAAATTTCACCTGGGGTTATTGTTGCCGTTGTTGACTAAGGAGTTGCCAATGTGAATCTCAGCACCATTTATCCGTTCTGGACAGCAGTCGCCTCTGTTAGTGATGATTACAGTGCTAATATCGTACAGTGCCAACAAATCCACTCTCCACCATGGATTATTCTCAATATTTGTGTGTGTACATGAGAAGAAAAGCAGGTCAGATTCTCTGTTGCCATCGTTAGCAAAGTAAGCATAGTAATTGTTAGTGTATATAGAAGATTGTGTTGCTATTCCTCCTAAGGCCACATTGACTGGAGGGGAGAAGAGAACATTTTAATTTATATGCATATTACACAAAAAACAGTGGGGTCCAAAAGTCTGAGAGCACTAGTGAAAATGCTTCTATTTTGCATTCCTTTTTAATTTAATGTAACAATTTTCATTATTGATTACAACTTCAGTGAAAAGTAGAATCATGAAATATTTACATGAATTTCAGAGTTTCTTAGTATTTGGTATGTTCCATTTTTGCTTTAATGACAGTGTGCATTCGAGCTGGCATGGACTCCACAAGATTGTGCAAAACCTTAAGATCCATTTTAGATCAAATCCGTCAGTGTTGTCTGAACACATGCTTCAATAGAAGAGATTAGGCATGAGGAAAATCTGACCTTTTGCCCAAAGCAGTTAGCATGGTCAATATCACAAATTAGCTTTACAGGTAGGGACCTAGAAATAGTGCAGAATTGTGGATATTAAATATTAAAAATAATGAACATTTACTTTCTTTATTTTAAATATTTCAGAATTCTAAAAACCTTCTGTTTATTTCTAATTTTAAATGAGAAAAAATTTAATGTGTTTTTTCAATGTGTTCTTAGACTTTTGGAGCCCACTGATATGTATGTATTCTACTATACTGTATTCTTACCTTGCTGATGGGTCAGTATCCACTGCAATGAGAAAATGCATATCCCTGTAGAAAAATACATAATATAAAATTATACATCTCATTATGTGCCTGCTTAGAGAGAGACGTAATAGGAAGAACATTTGATAGGTATTTTTTAAAAAATCTATAAGAGATATTGTCATTTTAAATTGTTATCTTAGTGTATTGCAACGCTAATACTAGAATTTTTTTAAATACTTGAAATTAGTTTGATACTTTAAATCAGAGTTTACCTAAAAAAAGAAGCATGGGCCTCTGTGATGTCTCCATTTTCTGTTCAAATAGAAAGATAACAACTTTGTACGAGTTACAACAGCACTCAAGGAAGAAAAGGAAAATAGTCAATTGAGGAAGCAATGTAGCATTCACCACTTAAGACTCAGACTTTTACTGTGCATATCAAATTATATGAAGTGCATCATATAGCAAATATATAATGTGCTAAGCCAAATAAAGGCACGGGTAATAGAGATTTCTTACCTTGCATGACATATATCAGAAAGTCATCTCCCTTGACCCTTTTATACCCTGAGCTGCCCACTTGGCGTATCTCTAAATGATTGATGTAGATTATTTAAAAAGCAAAGGCACTTTGTGTTCTACAAATGCAAATAAGTTTGCCTCAGACGACACTCTATACCAAACTTTAAAAAATACATACCGAAATACATAATACAGGTATAGTTTTTGTCCTGCATAACAATTGATTCATGACTCAATCTATGTCTGATTCATGAAAACAGTTATACAAATGTGTTGCACAAAAGCAAAAGCAGAAATGTCATGGCTAAAACTGTTGTGATGAATCACCCAGCATTCCATTTGGTCAGTGAGACACAGTATCAGTAATGGGACAAAACATTAATAATATCTCAATTTGAACTGCCAAAATATGAAGATGCATTGTATTTTAAGGAGAAATTGTTCTCAAAAAATAATATAAGACAACAGGATAGTATTCATTAATATTAGGACAGAATATTTATGTGCTAATAATATTCATTACCACAAGGATAAGTATATTGTGGTAATTCATTTTTTAATATTTAAAGAAATTTAAATGTTTTTTATTGTAATTGTAAAGCGACCTTGGGTGTGAGTAAACTGCTATATAATTTAATTATTATTATTATTATTATTATTATTTAAATATATTTTTAACTGTTAAAGCATGTGTAATTAAATGGTAATTTCAATGGTTGTTTCAATGGTTGTAACATTTTGTAAAGTGCCTTGAATCCAATTTCAGGGGTTTTAGCCTTCTTCAGGAACTTTTTAGAAAAAAAATATTTTGCATGAATTTTGCATTAGGCTACTCAAAGTTCTTGGAGTACTGGATCTTCCTTGCTTCTGTGGGAGAAAATTTCACACACAGCAATCTCTTGAGTTTACACAGAATGGTTGAAAAAAGCTGACAGAAAGGCTATGGTAACATTAATTCTTTACAACTGTGGTGAGCAGAAAAGCATCTTGCAACATACAATACATCAAAGTGAGGTGGATAAGCTACAACCAAATTAGTTTCCAGTCCTGTCTGTCAGCCAAGAACAGGAATCTGAGGCTACAGTGGGCACTGACTCACTGAAAGCTGAAGATTGGAAA
This sequence comes from Pangasianodon gigas, assembly GCA_022758105.1. Taxonomy (NCBI): domain Eukaryota; kingdom Metazoa; phylum Chordata; class Actinopteri; order Siluriformes; family Pangasiidae; genus Pangasianodon; species Pangasianodon gigas. The sequence goes on from CM040481.1 coordinate 7,091,996, forward strand.
AACGTTGCCTGATCTGATGAATCTTGATTTCTGTTGTGACATGTAGATGATAAGGTCAGAAATTGGCATCAGCAGCATAAACCTGCCTTGTGTCAACAGTCTATGCTGCTGCTGGTGCTATAATGGTGTGGGAAATATTTTCTTTGAATGTTGTGATGCAATTATGTCAACATGGACCAAAGTCTCAAAGAAATGTTTCCAACACTGTGTGGAATCCATGCCATGAGGAATTGAGGCTGTTCTGAGAGCAAAGGGGGTCCTATGTAGTATTAGTAAGGTGTTCTTAATAAAGTGGCCGGTGAGTGTATATACAGAAGCTAGTAAAATCTGGCACTCCAGTTGCTCTGAGTAATGCAAAATTTATGCAAAATACTACTATAGAACCCTGTGTGTATGTGTGTGTGTGTGTGTGTCTGCGTGTGCCCCCTGTTTTCATCCACAGCCAAGCCACATTGGACAGTCAAATCCCCTCCTTATACATTATGCCACAGCAACATTCAAAGGCACATTTTTAACGCTGCAACCATTTTTTTTTATATAAAAGAGCTGGAAAGAACAACACAGATAGATAGTGAGCAAGTGATATGATTATATTTGTATATTACACTTAATGTCCACACATATCCTCTGCAATGTCTGGACATACAGGCTCTACATCATGATTCATAGGGCACTTTGAATGGCTGACTATTCATTCACTTCACGGATCAGGACCAACCAAAAAGACACCATCAGAATGTAACTATAAATCTTCTCTATGTACCTTCTTCAGTTTTGACATGACAGTGTATCTGTAATTAGTACAGACACTCTAGTACAGACACATACAAACATCCGAATGAAGAAGTGTGATCTCTGTGACTTTGGTCGTGTCATGATTGTTGGTGCCAGATGGGCTGGTTTGAGTATTTCAGAAACTGCTGATCTCCTCAGATTTTCAAACAGAAAAGTCTCTAGAGTTTACCCAGAATGGTGCGAAAAACAAAACATTTGAGTGAGTGACAGTTCTGTGGGTAGAAACACCTTGTTCATAAGAGAGGTCAGAGAAAAATGGCCAGATTGGTTTGAGCTGCCTAGAAGGATATAGTAACATAAATAATCACTCTTTACAACCATGGTGAGCAGAAAAGCATGTCAGCATGCACAAAACATCAATCCTTGAGGTGGATGGGCTACAACAGCAGAAGACCACATCATGTTCCACTCCTGTCAGCCAAGAACATGAACTGATTGCATTGCTAAGTCAGTATGTGTGTGTGAGAGAGCTAGCACTCTGTCCAGTAGGGTGTGTATGTAATGGGGGTTTCTGTTTCCTCTATTTCCTCTCATGTTCCTCTCTTTCTCTCCAGCCTAAAAGTGTGCAGCTTCTATCGGAGAAGTCTGGAGACTTCATCCAAACAGACACAGTACAGAAAAGAAAGAGTGAGGGTGAGTCCGAGCCAGCAGTGGAAGAAAAGAAGGGGAAAATAGCAAGGAGCAGTATGACGGAATGCAGATCCACGAGAAAGGGAACTGGATAGAGCGCTAAGGCTTCACGGGTCAAACAGGTTTGCTCTCCTCAATGAAGCACCTGCTGAGAAGTCTGAAAGAGCTCTGGTTATAGGAGACTCTATCTTAAGGCACATGAAATTAGCTAGGCCTTTAGGGGCACCAGTAACACTAATTAGGTGTATACAGGAGCCAGGGCGCAGGACATACGGGCACCGGACATAGCAGGTAATATTTGGATCTTAGGCAAGCATAGGTTTTCAAAGATAGTTATTCAAGTAGAAGCTAATGAAATATACCTTTGTCAGTCAGAGTTTACTTAGAGTACCATTGTAGAGGTGTTTAAATTAGCTAAGGCTATGTGCAGTAGTATGCTCTGGCCCCATCCCAATGCGGCGTGGCAATGTAGCTTACAGCAGGTTATGGTCGCTGAACTGCTGGATATCCAGGTGGTGCTCTGAAAACAATGTGGGCTTCATAAATAATTGGAGTAGTTTTGAGGGCAAGACTGGCCTGTTAGGGAGGGACGGTGTCCATCCCACTCAGGAAGGTGCTGCTCTCATTTCTTGCAGCATAGCACATAGTCTCAGAACAGGCCTACTTAATCGGTAACAATCCAGAGCCAAGGCCAGGGAGCAGACAAACAGGCTAAAGCGACCGTTTGCGAGCTGCACTGAGTCGTCACTCAGGTTCCACAATATTGAAACTGTGTCTGTTCCTCGAGCTAAACAAAAATGTAGAAATACTCAGACAGTTTGTTGTAGTAACCCAATTAACATAAAAATGGATTATAGTGAATGCACAGCCAACACCTTTGATCTGAAGCAAGGACTGTTAAATATTAGATCTCTTACATCTAAAGCGCTCATTGTTAATGAAACAATTTCTGGTCAGAAGTTTAACGTACTGTGTTTAACAGAAACATGGATTAAACCAAGTATGTAGCATTAAATGAACCTCTTCTAAAAATAATCATTTCTTCCCTTAGCATTGGCTATGTACCTAAATCTTTTAAACTAGCAGTTATCAAACCCCTGATTAAAAAAAACCTGACCTCGACCACTGTCAGTTGACCAACTTTAGGCCAATATCAAACCTTCCCTTTATCGCCAAGATCCTGCAAAAGCATAAATTTCATGGCTGATGTGATGAATCACCCAGCATTCCATTTGGTCAGTGAGACACAGTATCAGTAATGGGATAAAACATTAATAATATCTCCATTTGAATGGCCAAATGTGCAGATGCATTGTATTTTAAGAAGAAATTGTTCTCAAAAAATAATATAACACAACAGCATAATATTCATTAATATTAGCACATAATATTTATGTGCTAATAATATTCATTAGCACAAGGATATGTATATTGTGGTAATTCATTTTTTAATATTTAAAGAAATTTAAATGTTTTTTCTTGTAATTGTAAAGCGACCTTGGGTGTGAGTAAACTGCTATATAAATTAAACATTATTATTATTATTATTATTACTTTTTTAAATATATTTTTAACTGTTAACAAATATGTAATCAAATGGTAATTTCAATGGTTGTAACAGTCTGTAAAGTGCCTTGAATACAATTTTAGGAGTTTTGGCCTTCTTCAGGAACTTTTTAGGAAAAAACAGTATTTTGCATGAATTTTGCATTAGGCTACTCAAAGCTCCTGGAGTACTGGATCTTATTTGCTTCTGTAGGATGTCTTGGAAAAAGAACTAAGCTCATTTATGTGGCAGCAGTACAATGCATAAAATCATGCAGATACAGATAAGAGCTTCAGTTAGTATTCACATCAAACATCAGAATGGTGAAAAAATGTGATCTCAGTGATCTCAGTGATGATGGTATGGCTGTTGGTGCCAGACAAGCTTGTTTGAGAATTTTTACAGGCTGATCTGAGATTTTCACACACAGCAATCTCTTGAGATTACACAGAATGGTTGGAAAAAGCTGACAGAAAGGCAATGGTAACATTAATTCTTTACAACTGTGGTGAGCAGAAAAGCATCTTGCAACATACAATACATCAAAGCAAGTGAGGTGGATAAGCTACAAGCAAATTAGGTTCCAGTTCTGTCTGTCAGCCAAGAACAGGAATCTGAGGCTACAGTGGGCACGGACTCACTGAAACTGGACAGCTGAAGATTGGAAAAACGTCACCTGATCTGATGAATCCTGATTTCTGTTGTGACATGTAGATGATATGGTTAGAAATTGGCATCAGCAGCATGAATCTGCCTTGTGTCAACAGTCCAGGCTGCCTGTGGTGCTGGTGGTGTGGGAAATGTTTTCTCTGAATGTTGTGATGCAATCATGACAACACGGACCAAAATCTCAAAGAAATGTTTGCAACACTGTGTGGAATCCATGCCATGAGGAATTGAGGCTGTTCTGAGAGCAAAGAAGGTCCTACGTAGTATTAGTAAGGTGTTCTTAATAAAGTGGCCGGTGAGTGTATATACAGAAGCTAGTAAAATCTGGCACTCCAGTTGCTTTGAGTAATGCAAAATTTATGCAAAATACCACTATAGAACCCTGTGTGTATGTGTGTGTGTGTGTGTGTGTATGCCCCTTTCTTCATCCACAGCCAAGCCACATTGGACAGTCAAATCCCCTCCTTATACATTACACCATACCAACATTCAAAAGCACAATTTTAAAGCTGAAGCCATTTTTTTCATAAAACAGCTGGAAAGAACAACACAAATAGATAGTGAGCAAGTGATATGATTATATTTGTATATTACACTTAATGTCCACACATATCCTCTGCAATCTCTGGATATACAGACTCTACATCGTGATTCATAGGGCACTTTGAATGGCTGACTATTCATTCACTTCAAGGATCAGGACCAACCAACAAGACACCATCAGAATGTAACTATAAATCTTCTCTATGTACCTTCTTCAGTGTTGACATGACAGTGTATCTGTAATTAGTTGGTCTCGCGCCCTAGAATCTGAGTGAACTTTTGGTCTTTTATGATCCGTCAGGCCTACTTTGATCTAAAGGTGCAGGCTACTTGTTGGTACCTTGAATAGTCAAGGCTACAGCAGAGGGCAGAGCTTTCTCTTACAAAGCCCCACAGTTAAGGAACAGCCTTCCAGTTAGTGTTCAGGACTCAGAGCATAGAGTGTTTTGGTGAACTGGAATGTTTGGATGCCATCACCCCCCATTCTCATGTGTTCACTCAGGTTTGTTGACAGTGGAGTGGCGGGCCGCTTTATGTCCCAGGGCAACCTCATGTCTGTGTTACCTTCTGGCTCTCCCTTTTGGATAGCTAATAGCTAATCTTGCGGGAGTCCATGCTCGCACTCTGCAAACAATGTACATATGCTTTAACCATTACATGACAAGTAGCATAACTAACAATCTCTCTCTCTCTCCCCCTCCTCTACACATGCTACTCCTGAGATGCCAGTGATCCTGACTCCTTCTGCTCTCCGGACCTGTTTGATCCATCCTGATGCCCTACTTCTGGTTGGATTTCTCATCACTTGGAAACCACTCGCAGCTGCTGAGTATGGCCCCACACAGATGGCCTAAAGTTACATGAGATTCTGTGGATGGTACCACTTAGAAACCACAAAGATGGACTTCAGTTGATATGAACAATTTTGTTATGATGGCTTAGGATATGTGTAGAAATGCAATTCCCATGAACAGTTTTGCACTCAAGTCTCAATCAGTGAACAGTTGATAACTTCAACAAAATAGACTTCACGTGAAAACTATAATGAATTTTCCTGGTTACACAATTACACTTTTTGACAATATAGTATACAGTTGTAGAAGGGAATTATTTGTAATTGCACTATCCGGTGTCACCCAGATGAGGATGGGTTCACTTTTGAGTCTGGTTCCTCTCAAGGTTTCTTCCTCATATCGTCTCAGAGAATATTTCCCTGCCGCCTTCGCCTCTGGCTTGCTCATTAGGGATAAATTCATAAATT
>CM040481.1:7152615-7171523 GCA_022758105.1 Pangasianodon gigas
ACTACTAATTTTCTGCTAATGTTCAAATTACAGCCCTTTATTAAACAAAAGGAGAGCACAGATCATCACGGACGCCGCTCTCAACGGAAAATCGCATAGCTATAGAGTCAGGATCATCTCTGAAATAATCGTACATGAATGCAAAACGTAATTTTATGATTTGTAATTTCACTGTTGACCTTAAAGCTCACGACACTTGCGAATCGTAACTCACAAATTCACTTCGCGAGTTTAACAGTTAGTCACCCAGCTAGTCTCAAGGTGTTTCTGGGACAATGAGGGCCTAAGTTAAGTTTGATCTGCCATTCACAAATTGATCACGACTTCACTTTGCACTTCTTGTGCTCGACGTACTTAGCCTAAAACACTGGTTTTGATCGCACAATGTATATTTTAACGTTATTGCTTTAGCGCTAACTATCCTGCTGAAAAAGGAGACTAGCGAGATGGCTAAATGTAGGCTAACTATTACAGTATACTTAAATTTGACATTTTACACCAAAATGTGAAGTCATATGATGAAGTTTGTAATTGGCTGATTAAATTGAACTTAAATTCATTTGAAAAAAAATCAGCTTGGCCCCTCCTCTTCAACTGGTATAACAGTTTCAATTAAACAGTTGGTTTGTGCGTAAATGGTGATTTGTAATAAAGTTGAGGCATGTGTAAAGGACATTAGACATTGGAGGTACATTAACTTCCATCTCCTTAATTCTGACAAGACAGAAGTACTTGTACTAGGACCGTATGTAGCTAGAAGTAACCTTTCTGATTCCATAGGATCTCTGGATGGTATTTCTGTTTCATCATGTGCAGCAGTAAAAGACCTTGGTGTGACTATTGACTTCAGTCTTTCATTTGAAGCTCATGTAGATAATATTACTAGGATAGTCTTCTTTCATCTCAGAAATATTGCTAAGATAAGAAATGTAATGTCATTACACGATACAGAAAAACTAGTTCATGCTTTTGTTACCTCTATTTCGAATTACTGTAATGCCTTTCTGTCTGGATGTTCCAGTAAGTGCATAAACAAGCTCCACTTAGTCCAGAATGGAGCAGCCAGGGTCCTTACTAGAACCAGAAGATATGACCACATCACCCCTATCTTATCCACCCTGCATTGGCTCCCAATCAAATTTCGCATTGATTATAAAATATTACTATTGACCTATAAAGCACTGAATGGTCTCGCGCGCCAGTATCTGAGCGAACTTTTGGTCTTTTATGATCCGTCAGGCCTACTTTGATCTAAAGGTGCAGGCTACTTATTGGTACCTTGAATAGTGAAGTCTACAGCAGAGGGCAGAGCTTTCTCTTACAAAGCCCCACAGTTATGGAACAGCCTTCCACTTAGTGTTCAGGACTCACACACAGGCTCAGTGTTTAAGTCTAGGCTGAAAACATATGTGTTTAGTCAAACCTTTTGTGAATAGTTTTTTTTTTTAGGTGAAAGAGCAGATCTGGAGGGTTCATGGACATAGAGTGTTTTGGTGAACTGGGATGTTTGGATGCCGTCACCCCCCACTCTCACGTGTTCACTCAGGTTTGTTGACAGTGGAGTGGCGGGCCACTTTATTTCCCAGGGCATGCTCATGTCTGTGTTACCTTCTGGCTCTCCCTTTTAGTTATGCTGTCATAGCTAGTCTTGCGGGAGTCCCTGCTCGCACTCTGCACACAGTGTACATATTCTTTAACCATTATGTGACAATTAGCATACCTAACAATCTCTCTCTCTCTCTCTCTCTCTCTCTGCACTTTTTGTGCAAACAAGTTGTTTGCTATTCAAGCTCCAAACAGTGTACATGCACTTATTGTCAGTGTGCATCTCACACCTCTTCCAACAAAAAAAAATCTCTCTCTCTCACACTCTCCCTTTCATTCCCTCTCGTTCTGTCTCTTGTTCTCATTTTCCCATCTTCCCTTCTCTCTTTCTGCTTTTCAACCCCTACCATCACCATCTCCCAAAATGAAGTGGGCCTCTCTCTCTCTCTCCCTCCCTTTCTCTGTCCCTCGGTTTGCTAAACTACTCCACTCTGTCCCACACATCAAATGCTGGCTTCACCATTATAGAGCTCATTTTGTCTGCATTAACTCATACCCTATGCTACCTTTTCCCTCTCCATATTCAGCTCAGTTTCTCTTTCTTAGCTTTTGTGATAATTCAAACCGCACAGGGATTTTGTGTGAAAGGTTAACAGCAGTTTGTTTTATTGTGGTTTGCATTCTATCAATCTTTTCCTTAAGTAGTCTCATGTCTTTCAAAAATGTCCTTCGAAAATTATCTGTAAAAGGATATAGCACCTGCTTGAGGTAAATTATGAAGTGAAGTGACTGACAAATTATTATTATTATTATTATTATTATTATTATTATTATTATGCATTAGGGTTAGTGTGCATGTGCTACACAGTGGTTATGCAAGTCATTACAAAAGTCTTTAATGTAATCTAATTAAAAAGCTAGCCACATTCCTGTAATCATCATCCTCCATACAATGCCTAAACATTTCCAGAGCATTTCATGTGTCTTATGAAGAAAATGGTGTAGTGGTGACATCTGCTGTTCATAAGCCTCTAATCAAATTTAAGGGAAAACAGTAGAATAACTTTTCTTGCTTCAGTTTCTTTCTGGAAACTTATCCCAGCCTTGGCGCACCGGGCACAAGGAATACACAGGGATACATCCTGAATGGCACTCAATCACACCTAGGGGCAATTTAGCATAGCCAGTCCACCTACTAGCATGTTTTTGGAAGGAGGGAGCCAGAGGAAACCCACATCACTCTTCAAACTTTTACTAGTAACAAACTAGCTTATTAACTCCAGACCAAAATAAAGGTGCAATGTACTTATTGAGCTCTAAATTAGTAGCCCAGTTAAGTGTCTTGAATGGACACCATTTAACTATTTCTAAAGCATAATTTTTATACTTTTATCTGTCAAGCAGTGAGATGGCAATATTCTGATGGGTGTGGAATGAGGTGTCTTTGATATTTCATATGCAACATTTTTCCAATTAGCTCTCATTTTTTATGGGAGTTTGGAAATGATAACCCTCATGTTGGTGGGGTTGTCCAGTTCAGCCATGTATAGTATTGCAACATCCAATTAGGAAAAGAGCATATGAAATCAACATCTTTCCATCTTTTGGTTTTATCTGAGGCCATGTCAATGCTTTCTCAATGTATGCTGAAGCAATTTTAATCTCATCACCATAATGTTGTTTATAATGCAGCAACCTTCCTGCCTCTCTGTACCCTCTTTCTGGACTCATATGTCCACAGCTTTTGACTAGTTCTCGTGGCTCACCACTAGTGAACTGCCCTAAGTACAACAATTTGTCCCTGACATTGTCAGTTTTGCTGTCTATGGCATTGTCAAATGCCCTGATCAATGATCTATAACTAAGAGGGTCACCCTGAACTACTAGAACACCTCTTTGGGGTAACTGAGACAAATTCTGCTGTTTGACTAACAGCTCTGTGTTCTGGTTTTGCTTTCTCATAATTTGAACCAAATCATTCTCTGAACCTTCAGATGACTGATAGCTCTTACTGAATCTATGTGACTGGGTTCCATCAGCAGCAACCTTTTTCACCCTATTTGCAGCCTGCACAACAGAATTTTCAATGTCATGACCTTCACTAGAGCTCTTTACATGAACTACACCCTGTGACTGAACATATTCATTCAACTCTAATTCTAATTCTCATATTCATTCAACTCTAATTCCTCGAATTCCTCGGCTCTCAACTTTGCCTCTTCTATCTCTAGAGCTTCTTTCTTTTTTAAAAAGGCAGCCCTGGCTATCACAGCAGCTTTCTCAGCCTCTTCTCGCATATGCACTGTACTACTTGAGGATGTTGGTGCAGAAATACGACCACCTGTTGAACCTGCTCTACTCTTGTTTCTAACTATTTGCTGGGCAACTTCAGAAACACTGGTACTTGGTTCAATGCCTCCATCCCCCTTAACACTTGCATCTCTTACTTTTTTAATCCAATTTTCAGTACCAGGAACAAAGTCTCTAATGCTAGCTGACTTTGGCTCAAACGAGATACGCTGATCATCTATTCTTTCTTCTTCAGACAGCAACTCCTAAACATTTTCATTTAACTCCTGATACAGCTTAGTGAGGGTTGTGAGAATTTCTTGTTCGATTTTGTCTACATTTTCCTCATTTCCTTTCAGTCTATCAATTTCTTTCATTTAAATGGTAATTTGAGCTATCTTTGACTTTCTCCAATTAGTGAGGCAGTTTAAACGCTCTTCCAGCACTTTATGAGTGTACATTACTTCTTGCAGCCAGCCATTTCTGAGTCTGCAGCTGTATCCTCAAGTGTTAGCCATGATTCAAACATGAACTCAAGGTCAATACCAATCACCCACACAACGTTCCAAAATGTGGCGAGTTAACTTTAAACCCTTCATAATATCTCTGAAATTTTCCAGTTTCAATATCTCCAGTTTTAAATGTCTTTAAAGCCCCAACTAGTCACAGGCAGCTGTCCCGAAACTCCACTTACTGTACTTGCAAATTTGTCCATTGCGATGGACATTCCAGCTCATTGTATTCAATGAAAATAAAATATCCATATTCCGTAATGTGTCAGTCCTCTTACATAACCATTTGTGGCATCCTTTCGCGCAGTCCAATTTCCACTTCATGCGGCTCCAATGTGTAGGAATCTTCCATACATCCATTTTCTGTACCGCTTATCCTACACAGGGTCATGGGGAACCTGTCCCAGGGAACTTAGGGCACAAGGCAGGGGACACCATGGGTGGGGTGCTAACCCATTGCAGGGCACAATCACACACACATTCACACACTACAATTTAGAGATGCCAATCAGCCTACAACGCATGTGTTTGGACTGCTACCCGGAGGAAACCCCTGAAGCACGGGGAGAACATGCAGACTTCTCACACAAAGTGTGACACCATGAACCTGTAGACAAAAATCTTTACTTTCCGTTTGTTGCAAAGCAAAATAAATCAAATGTCAAGCATAAGAACTATCTACAAGAAGTTTTGAAATAAACCATAATTCCAATAAACACTATATACACAATGACTATGGTGAATACGATTAAAAAAACATCTGTCTGAAACCACCCTTCTTCTTCACTTCAGTTCTATGTTCAAAAATTAATGGTTATTTAAAGTAGATATGTAATGTTACATAAAGGGGGGTGGTCTTTATACAATACCAAGGCATATATTCTAAACATTTTCTTGTAAAATCAAACACAGAATATCAACTAAACAATAAATAATATGAACTTACATAGAATTATAAATCTTAAAATATTCAAACTACACCAAATCCTTATATGGCTCTAACAAATTTAATGCTGGCTATGATAGAAAGGTGTCAGAATATACAGTGCATCACAGCTTGCTGCGTATGGGGCTGCGTAGCCGCAGACCAGTCAGAGTGCCTATGCTGACCCCTGTCCACCGACAACGATGCACTACGGGAAGAAGCCAAGCGAGCGGAGGAAGTGTGATGCACTGGGCAATGTTTTGCTGGGAAACCTTGGGTCCTGGCTTTCATATGGATGTTACTTTGACATGTACCACTTACCTAAACACTGTTGGAGACCAAGTACACCCCTTCATGGCAACGGTATTCCCTAATGGCAGTGGCCTCTTTCTGCAGGAGAATGCGCCCTGCCACCCTGCAAAAACTATTCAGGAATGTTTTGAGGAACATGACAGAGTTAAAGGTGTTGAGTTGACCTCCAAATTCCCCAGATCTCAATCTGATCGAGCATCTGTGGGATGCTAGTCAAACAAGTCCGATCCATGGAGGCCCCACCTCACAACTTACAGGACTTGTTTTTAATGTTATGGTTGATTGGTGTATATGAGATATACACTCACTGTCCACTTTAATAGGAATACCTGTACACCTGCTTATTTATGCAAATGCATGTGGCTGCAGCAAATTGTATAAAATCATGCAGATACAGGTCAAGAGCTTCAGTTAATGTTCACATCAAAATTAGAATGGGGAAAAAATGTGATCTCTGTAACTTTAACCGTGGCATGGTTGTTGGTGCCAGACGAGTATTTCAGAAAATATTCTTCCTGGCAGCTCGAACCAACCTGGCCATTTTCCTCTGACCTCTCTTATCAATAAGGTGTTTCCACCCACAGAACTGTCACTCACTCAGTGTTTTTTGTTATTCGCACCATTCTGTGTAAACTCTAAAGACTTTTAGTGTGTGTGAAAATCCCAGGAGATCAGCAGTTTATGAAACATTCAAACCAGCCCATCTGGCACCAACAATCATGCCACAGTTAAAGTCAAAGATCACACTTTTTCCCCATTCTGATGTGTGATGTGAACATTAACTGAAGCTCTTGACCTGTATCTGCATGATTTTATGCATTGTGCTGCTGCCAAATGATTGGATAACTGCATAAATGAGCAGGTGTAAGGTTTTCCTAATAAAGTGGACGGTGAGTGAATGAGTTTTATTTATACACTCCTGTAGTATTATCAGCATTATTTATACTCTCCTGTAGTATTATCAGTATTATTTATACTCTCCTGTAGTAGTATCAGTATTATTAGTAGTAAATCTTGTATTCTGAAGAAGACTTTCAATCAATATAAAAATTGTGCCAAAACTAACCCAACAAACAACAAACACTTTCTGTTAAATACCTTTATTTGCTTTTTTTCTTACTATGATGAATTGAAATAAAAATAAATTCAGAAAAGCCAGATTTCCCCAAAATTATTATTCAATTTATATATAATTATTATATTAAAATACAACCACAATATCCTCCTGAATGTAAAGACAATCTTTTATTAAATCACAGTAGAGTGCTTTAATATTTCAAATGTTAACAGCCCTAATTAAAAGACAGAGCACAAACAGCTAACCTTTAAGGTGCTTTTCATGAACAAAAGTAAAAGATATGTGCAAATATAATTCAGAGTGTTAATAGTGAAATGTATTCATGCCAATTTGGAAGGTATAAAGGAAATAATTCCCTACATACTTGAGAATCAGATAAAATATTGTATTTAGAATCAAATAAAATATTCTTATCCTCAGGTAGGCAACTAAAAGAGTGAAGCATTTTGTTTTACTGCATTTTTAATAACTATAGTATTCCAGTAGAAATGGAATGAAATGGTCTGGTTATGTTACATTGAATGTAACAGACCACTGACAATAGTTCAGTAGTGTTACTACCTACTATAACTTCCCTTCCTCTAGTTTGAAAGGTTTGTACAATTTGAAACTCAAAATCCTGGCTAGGTAAGGTTCAGGATCATAGTCCATCTCTCCATCAATAAAAATAGCAATAATGTGAAACTACATGTAAGTAAAACACTTTTTGACCTAAACCATATTTCCACCAACAAACTCCAGAATAAATAATCTTAGCTTAGTATTTGTCTGATACTTCACTGCTTGTTACAGTTTTCTGTGCTTAATAGTTTTCCATATCTTCTTCCTCTCTTGTACTCAATGTATTAACGCTAGCAAGAATCTATCCATCCTCTGTACTGCTTATCCTACACAGGGTTGCAGGGGAGCCTGGATCCTATCCCAGGGGACTCAGGGCACACCCTGGACAGGGTGCCAACCCATCACAGGGCACAATCACACACAGGGAGAACATGCAAGCTCTGCACACACGGCGACAGGACTCAAGCCCCCAACCCGGGAGGTGCGAGGCACCAGTGCTAACCACTAGGCCACCGTGCCCTCCGCTACCAAGAATCTTAACTGCTAAATTGTACTTTATTCTCTTTATCCTCTTCACCTCTGTGCTCACTGGTCTTTCTTACACTTTTCTTCTTCTTCCTCCTCCTCCTCATCCTTTTCTTCTTCTTCCTCGTCCTCTTCTTCACCCTCCTCTTCCTCTTCCTCCTCCTCTGCATCATTCATGATTTGCTGCAGCTCTTCTTTAATCCTCTTCAGCTCAATAAGGCTGTCCAACAGCTCTTTGCACACGTCCCTAATCTTGGCCGCAAACTTTGTCTTGGCCCCTTTGTGCAGCTCCCTGGAGTCTTTGGCTAAAAAGAAAACATCGAGGGCCAGGAAGAGGCCGGACATGACCCCGCTGGCAATGCTGAGGACCTGAGTGGCTTTGGCAACCCCACCAGCGGTGCTGAGTACTTGCACAGTGCTCGCCAGGCTCTCAACATTGATAAGTAATGCCTTGCCAGCACGGCCACCCTCCTTTACTACATGCTTCACATTCCTGTTCATTGCACGCTTGGAGATGCTATCCATGTACTGCTGGAAGCTGCACTCTTCCAGAGTCTCCATACCTGTCTAAAAGAGAGATAGAAAGACACAGGTGGGTACAAAAGGAAAGAATAGACAACTTTTATAACTATTTGCCTGTATTTACTATTAACCTGCTATAACTTTAGAGTGGGAATAAAATCTCGAAAGCTATAATGTTGAAGCATCAGTAACCAATTTAAATAATTGAAACATTAGTAACTACTTCTGACCCTTTTGGTGAACAAACATCTGAGTTTAATAAAGAAGTAATATTTGTACACATATTGTCCCCATGCCATCATGTCTCACCTGCATGAACTGAAGGCATTCTCTAATGTCCTTTATCTCCTCCTGGTAGCTGAGGATGATCTGCTCCACTTTGGCCCGGTCTGTCCTTGAGTGCATTGTGTCTGTGATGTTGGCGGATGCTGATGTGAGACCCCCCGCTGTTGCAACGCCCATGCCCACTGCTGTTACAATAAGTGATGACCCAAAAGTGAAAGGTGCCAGCGCCAGTCCTGTGATGGTGGTGATGCTACCAGCTACGCTAGCCACTCCTCCACCGATGCTAGCGGTCACAGTTTTCTTATGGAAGCTGTCTGCTGCATCAGCAACTGCCAGCAACTCAACGACTCGCATATACAGTGCTGCCTCTCGCTGTTTGAATAAATAAACGAAGAGACGGGCAGCCTTGAAGACACGATCTGCGGCTGCTTCTATGGCTCTGAGCAAGACAGAACTTTTATGTCATTTTTTTATCACTAAAAATTACATATAATCACACTTCAGAGATCAAATTTGCGTAAGGAATAAAACACATCAGGACTGTTGTAGGGCAATAATCAGAGACAGTGTAGTGCAAAGCAGAAGTTTAAAACTAAACAACTAAAAAACAGTGATTCACTCATTTTCTTACTTACTCAAGTAACTGAAGACGTAAAGGAACTTATAAATCTAATGGAACCGTTTTATGTCTGACTGTTACAAAGCACTGATGCAGACAATTCTTTCCATAAATGTTAAATAAATGCCTCCTTACAAAAAGCTTCATCATATGAGAACATATTAAAATGGGCGCATCAATAAAAAGCTGTGGAGCTGCTACTACTGTCAGAGCTGCTGTAATTAACATCTTCTGACCAATCAGATTCAAGATTCAACAGCATGTGAATATGTGGTATAACCTAAAATTAAAGCTCAGAAGGTCTTACTGCTCTGCATTGTCTCCCTCAAGATTTGTTTCCTCATTCCATTTGTTCCAACCTAAAGAGGAAAAAACAGAAAATCATCTACATACATAGATAAATCAAATACATGAGTATTTTAAAGATGCCTTGACCTTTACCATACCTTCCACATTTCTCCACCACTCCAATAAACCTTCTTCATCCTGAGGGCAACATACAATAACAGACAAAATATTACGTTACTTTATTCAACTTTCAGATGGTTTGCCTTACTCTCGTTTACACTCACTGGCCACTTTAATAAGAACACCTGTACACCTGCTTATACATGCAATCAGCCAATCACATGGCAGCAGCACAATGTATAAAACCATTCAGATGCAGTATAAGAGCTTCAGTCAATGTTCACATCAAATATTTGACTGGGGAAAAAAATGTGATCATTGTGACTTTGACCATGGCATGGTTGTTGGTGCCAGTGTCTACAACAGTCTCTAGAGTTTACATGAAATGGTGTGACAAACAAAAAACTTTCAATGAGCGGCAGTTCTGTGGACAAAAATGCCGTACTGATGACAGAGGTCAGAGAAGAATAGCCAAACTGGAAGGAGCTGACAGCAACATTATGGTAATTCAAATAACCGTTCTTTACAACCATGGTGAACAGAAAAGCACCTCAGAACACACAACATGCCAGACCTTGAGGCGAATGAGCTACAAGAGCAGAACGGCACATCAGCTTCCACTCCTGTCAGCCAAGAACAGGAATGTGAAGCCTCAGGGTTCAAAGTTCTGTGAGTTCAGTTGCATGAATGAGCAGGTGTACAAATGTTACTAATAAAGCTGTTGTTATGTAGCTAAATAACAATAATGTTTCTTACGTACATCATCAGCCTGCAGAGGACTAGCTTCACTGCTGGCCACCATTTCTGCCTCGGTAGGATTCTCAACAGAGTCCTTCTGTAAGCAAATAAAGCTTTTTACATGCTAATCAAATCAGAATGGTGACTTAGGTGACTTAATTTATTTAGGCTTAAACCCAGTTGTTACAAATTTTATTGCATAAAAAGCAAAGAAAAATGTATATACCAAGGATATACCAATACACCGTGATAAGGAAATCGGAAAAATGTTAACATTATGCTGCACTGGTGTAAATAACAAACATAAAAAATATTATCTCATATATGCTACTATATTTTTAAATAGTGTAGACTTATTTTTAAAGAACAGGTTAACCAGGCAAAAATCTGGGAAACTGGTATTTCCTCATTGTTTTGCAAACTACTAAAAGCTAAGTAGTTTAATAGTTTTAATAAACACAACAGCTTTTGCTAAACAATTGATGCCTCTTCTTCTTATTGTTGTAATCTTTTAATACCATCTTTTTTGAAAACACTAGGCATAGTGTATACCGAAGGTAAACCGATACCGAATATAGGTAAAGGTATTCCAAACCACTTAATATTGGGTTTAATATACTGTATATTGAATATTTCATCCACCAGGCATTTTTACAATCATTACAAAGCCTCACAATGACCCACACAAATGTAATATTTAGACCAGTAAATAATAGCTTAAGTAAATAGCTTAAGTAATCCTTTATGAAAATATAACCTTTGTCAAATTATATTTCTCAAGATACATAATAATAATCAAAACCAAATGGTCGTTCTTATGTTCTTATAGTTAAAAAAAATGCAATAGCATTAATAGCAATAAATATAAATCTACACCTGGATTTCTGTAAAGTTGCTTTGTGACAATGTCTATCGTTACAAGTGCTAAACAAATAAAATGAATTGAAGTGAATAATGATGCACTGTGTAATGAGTCACTACCAGAGAGAATAAGAATATTATATATATACAGTTAGGTCTGGAAGTATTTGGACAATGATGGAGTTTTTGTGATTTTGCCTTTATACACCACCACAATGGATTTGAAATAAAACAATCAAGATATGATCAAAGTGTAGACTTTCAGGCAAACAGTTAAAAAAAGCTTGTAAATTGTGCATTCTTGAGTAGCAAGTATCAACCAAGTAAAGCTTAATATTCGTTTTGGACCATGTTCTTTGAAAAAGTTTGACTTTTCCTGTTATAAATACACTTTCAATCAACTTTGGTCTCTATTTTTGACATCAGTTCTCTTGTACCTCTTGTTAAAAATCTCTCTCATGCAAAATGTGTTTAGTTCCGTTTACCTTAAAACGGTCCCATTCAAACCCAGGCATCGTGGTAGACCCGGGTTCAGTGGATGTACTGACCTTGGATGTTCCTAATTCCTCTTCTTGATAGTACCACTGAGTTGATGGTAACATCGTGGCCTTTGAATCAGATTCAAAGAAAAAAAAAAGATTAATATTGTTAAATTAGCATGTTAATGAATCTCACCTAGGCAGAGGCTAAATGTAATTATACTACAGCTGTTGAATTCTTGATTCTGATTGGTCAGCAGCTCTGACAGTAGTGCCAACTGCAAGCTTTATATTAATGCACTTGTTCTAACACATAGTAACAACTTACACAAACACTTATATGGCGGACCCTTCACATAAGGACCCTTTACAAAAATCGCAAGTTTTTTTTTTTATTATTTGTGTAATTGTTGAATTGATGAGGTTTTTCTGTGAGGTTTCTGGTTTCTTTTTTGTCTTATTAACAAAAAAGGGAGGGAAAAAAGAGAGGCTGGTGAGGGAATGACTGGAGAGAACTAAACTTTTTCACACATTAAACATAACACATGGATGAAAAATTGGCATATTGCTGGGCATAAAAAGAGGAAAAAAAACACTTTGAGACATGCTGTTATAGGAAAGTAATCAACTTCACAGTGGAAACACACTCATCATCACACCACCCTATTACTGATTGTTTTCCTATAACAGCACGTCCCATTGTGTCTCATTCCTTACATATTAACTGCAGTAGGAAGGATAGAAAGAAGAAAATATATCTTTTGACATACTTTACAACAAAAAACCAAGCTGCCTGAAAAACAAACAAAAATCTTAATCAAAAACCAAAAAAAACCCACTACTTTTTTGTCTATTTTTGCTCACTGTAATCCACAGAGATTTTGGTATGGTACAAAGCAAGGAAAAAAATTCCATCATGCAGTTAATACTCCCTAACTGAACTGTGGGTTTAAGCATATCATCTTGCTGTATGGTTATGTTCCATATGAACATAAAACCATTATACTCTTACATACAACACAATTACATGTAGACTTATCTTACCTGATTGTTTTTGTCTTTGTTTTGAGAGGAAATTAGATCGTTGCAGCTCTGAAATGAGAGGAGACATGGAAAGAGTGAGACTGAGAGGATCAGGTGCTGATCATTGCTGATCAGACAAATATTTCCTGCTGAGCTCTGAGAACAGATTGACAGTGCATTGTGCTGATGAGCAATCTGTGTGTGTGTGTGTGCATGTCTGTGTTGTACCTTTGAAAAAGTTTTAAACAGCTTTATTTTTTATTTTTTTCAACAGCCTCTTGACTCGTTCGGGTTTCTTTACGAGATAACAGGCATAGAATGTATTGCCTGAATAATTCATTTACAAAGAAAATAAAAATACTGATACATAGAAAGCCCATATATGGTCCTATTAGGAAACTGTACAGCTATCATTAGGAATGAAACACCAAGAACTATATATATTGTACACGTGTGTGTATAAATCCAGGGTCTAAATATTAATGAAGTTCAATAATGTTACAATGAATTAAACTAAATGCTAACCCCTTACTTTAATAGTAAAGTTTCACTTTAATAGTATTATTCAGTAACTACTATGCAGTAATTACAAGAGTGAGGAATCAGAGTCTGGACCAGCCAGTGGATCCTGAGAGACTATAGGAGTGAACCTCGATACATAAAAGTAAATCATTGTGCTACTTTAGGGATTTTTGTAGGGTTTTTCTCACATTATGAAAATCCTCATGTATTCTTATCATCATGGGATATTTGGTTCCCATAAAGAGATCAATTTCTGTTGTCTCAAATCCAGTAGTTCTTGACATCAGCTCTGAAACTCACCTGTTTGGGTTCAGTGGGTTTATCATCTCCATTGGTGTCAATGAGGGAAGACTTACTGCCTGATTGAGAAGAGCTGGAACACTGTACAGTGCCATACATATACATTTGTTCAATAAATTCCCATGTATTCCTATAATCATGGGGACAACTGGTTGCCACAAAGAGATCAATTTATGTCTTCTCACACACAATAGGCACTAATACCTGGATTAACACTTACTTAAATATGAACTAATGATGAGTTAAGGCATGTACTAATCATGAACTAATGAAGAGCTAGCCTTAACTACCATGTGAGTCTTATCAATTCATGCGTGAATAACGACCACCTTAAGTATGTTAGTACATGTTTGTTAGTTAATGTATTAATTAACACATAGGGGTAAACTAAATCAAACATGCTCTATAAGAAAGAAAATTAATTAAACGTGCATCATTTCAAATTGTTTATATAATTTGCCATATGCAGCTGCATACACAAACATCACTGGATGGCGCTGGATTACTTTCATAATTTACATTGATCCTCCTTATCGAACATAGAAAGATACACTAATAATAAACACCAATAATTTCATCTCAACCCATTTTGCGTCATTGTCCATCATTCTCAAGACTAAAACACCGGAAAATAATTTTATAGATCACTGGTTTTAAATGTTAATAGATGAATAAATGTTACTGTATTAATTTCAACCTTGTGGGAAAAGGCACAGTGCCCCAGGCTCTAGTCACCCAGAGCACATACTAGTACTACAGTGGGATTTGAAGAGAAATGGCTGGAGAATGATGCAAAACGGGTTGAGATGAAATTATTGGTGTTTATTATTAGTGCGTCTTTGTACGTTTGATAAGGAAGATCAATGTAAATTATCAAAGTAATTCAGTACCAATCAATGATGCTTGTGTACGAAGCTGCATATGGCAAATTATACAAACAATTTGAAATTATGCATGTTTAATTCATATATTTTTCTATCTTATATCTCCTTAAGATGCTCATTATTCACAATGAATTCATAAGACTCACGTCGTAGTTAAGGTTAGCTCTTCATTAGTTCGTGATTAGTACATGCCTTAACTCATCATTAGTTCATATTTAAGTAAGTATTAATTCAGGTATTAGTGCATTATTATTCATGTACTGTTATTGTAAAGTGTTACCCACAATAGTTTTTTACATCAGCTCTGAAACTCACCTGATTGGGTTCAGTGGGTTTATCATCTCCATTGGTGTCAATGAGGGAAGACTTACTGCCTGATTTAGAAGAACTGGATCTGCCTGATTCAGATGTACTCGAACACTGTACAATGTCATACATGTACATTTAAGATAAATGTTAACACAAATCTGTTCCTTCACTTCTCCTTCACACCTGTTTAATCTTACTAGTATACAAATAACACAACACTGTACATATGTGTGAGTGTGTTACCTTTGAGGATGACTTAAATGGTATGACCTTCTGAATAAAACCACTCATCATACCAGGGTTCTGCAATCACATGTTTTACAAATAAATTAGCAAAATGCTGCAAAAAATAGTTTTAGTTATAAATATCTTGCACAGTTCTATGCACTAAAACACCTATATATTCCAGATGCATGTTATTTACTGTTACCACCCCGGAGTTGATTATTTTCCAATAAACAGCACATCCTGAAGTCTTTTCTTACCCTTATACCTTAGCAATTCTCCAACAATTGCAACTGTTATTGATTAATGAGCGACATGTGCTTTTAACCATTTATAGTTACATTTAATGTTGTGTATGTCTGTGAGTCAAGGTAGTTCCTATAGCAGCTATAAACAGTCATTCCTTCACAAACCTCTCTTTTTTTCCTGTCTCTTAAAGTTGTTCGTAAAAAGCACAAACTCCTGAAGTTCTGAAGACTCTCTCTTGGCAGAAAACACTGAAACTGGTGACTCATTTGACTCATATGACTTGACTCATAAACATTTCCTTACATAAAGCTTCACCATAACAATGATTTATACAGTTTTCATTATTAAGTGACATGTTTTCTTTTGTGCAGGTGTGTTTAATCTACTAATTATAAGCCTTAGATTATTGTGGAGCATCTGCCATACAAGTCCCTGTACAATGCCATACATATACATTTAATACACAAATTCCCATGTATTCCTATCATCGTGGGGATATTTGTTTCCCATAAAGAGATCAATTTATGCCAACTCACACACAATAGCTGTTTGCATCAAATCTGAAACTCACCTGTTTGGGTTCTGTGGGTTTATCATCTCCACTGGTGTCAGTGAGGGAAGACTTACTGTCTGATTCAGATGTACTCGAACACTGTACAATGTCATACATGTACATTTAAGATAAATGTAAACACAAATCTGTTCCTTCACTTCTCCTTCACACCTGTTTAATCTTACTAGTATACTAATAACACAACACTGTACATATGTGTAAGTGTGTTACCTTTGAAGATGACTTAAATGGTACAACCTTCTGAATAAAACCACTCATCATACCAGGGTTCTGCAATCACAAGTTTTACAAATAAATTAGCAAAATGCTGCAAAAAATAGTTTTAGTTATAAATATCTTGCACAGTTCTATGCACTAAAACACCTATATAGTCCAGATACATGTTATTTCAGCCCCAGATGTGTGTTAATATTGTATGAATAAATGCTGTTATGGGAAAATAATCAACCATGGGGTGTTGTGATGCACTCCATGTGAAGCAAAGTCACTGTTACCACCCTGGAGTTGATTATTTTCCAATAAACAGCACATCCTGAAGTCTTTTCTTACTCTTATACCTTAGCAATTATCCAACAACTGCAACTGTTATTGATTAATGGGCGACAGGTGCTTTTAACCATTTATAGTTACATTTAATGTTGTGTATGTCTGTGAGTCAAGGTAGTTCCTATAGCAGCTATAAACAGTCATTCCTTCACGAACCTCTCTTTTTTTCCTGTCTCTTAAAGTTGTTCGTAAAAAGCACAAACTCCTGAAGTTCTGAAGACTCACTCTTGGCAGAAAACACTGAAACTGGTGACTCCTTCCATAAATGTTAAATAAACATTTCCTTACATAAAGCGTCACCATAACAATGATTTATACAGTTTTCATTATTAAGTGACATGTTTTCTTTTGTGCAGGTGTGTTTAATCTACTAATTATAAGCCTTAGATTATTGTGGAGCATCTGCCATACAAGTCCCTGTACAATGCCATACATATACGTTTAATACACAAATTCCCATGTATTCCTATCATCATGGGGATATTTGTTTCCCATAAAGAGATCAATTTATGCCAACTCACACACAATAGCTGTTTGCATCAAATCTGAAACTCACCTGTTTGGGTTCTGTGGGTTTATCATCTCCACTGGTGTCAGTGAGGGAAGACTTACTGCCTGATTCAGATGTACTCGAACACTGTACAATGTCATACATGTACATTTAAGATAAATGTAAACACAAATCTGCTCCTTCACACCTGTTTAATCTTACTAGTATACAAATAACACAACATTGTACATATGTGTGAGTGTGTTACCTTTGAGGATGACTTAAATGGTATGACCTTCTGAATAAAACCACTCATCATACCAGGGTTCTGCAATCACATATTTTACAAATAAATTAGCAAAATGCTGCAAAAAATAGTTTTAGTTATAAATATCTTGCACAGTTCTATGCACTAAAACACCTATATAGTCCAGATGCATGTTATTTCAGCCCCAGATGTGTGTTAATATTGTATGAATAAATGCTGTTATGGGAAAATAATCAACCATGGGGTGTTGTGATGCACTCCATGTGAAGCAAAGTCACTGTTACCACCCCGGAGTTGATTATATTCCAATAAACAGCACATCCTGAAGTCTTTTCTTACTCTTATACCTTAGCAATTATCCAACAACTGCAACTGTTATTGATTAATGGGCGACAGGTGCTTTTAACCATTTATAGTTACATTTAATGTTGTGTATGTCTGGGAGTGAAGGTAGTTCCTATAGCAGCTATAAACAGTCATTCCTTCATAAACCTCTCTTTTTTTCCTCTCAGAAAGCTTCTCCATAACAATGGTTTACAAAGTTTTCATTATTAATTGACTTGTTTTCTTTTGTGCAGGTGTGTTTAATCTACTAATTATAAGCCTTAGATTATTGCGGAGCATCTGCCATACAAGTCCCTGTGTTAGCACATTAATATAAACCTGTGATTTGAATTGCAGCTGGCACTATTTTCAGAGCTGCTGTTATAGAAAATTATTATTATACACCTCCTGACCAATCGGAATACAGAATTCAAGAGCAGTGTGGTGTAAAAGTGTTTACTAGGTCTGTCGGGGGCTGTAGCTCATATGTCATATATCAAGGGCATGAAATTGAGCTGATGATTTGAAATAGGCATGTTGGTACAGGAAACGCAATAAAACGAGCAGCGTTCTAAACCACCAGCAGTGGAAACACCCAACTCTGTTATTCAAAGAAATACCAAAAGCATGTTAAGCCATGCTGCAGTAGCAAATCTAGACCTCTAGACCATGAAACATTGTTGAAAAAGAAAATGCTCAAATGCTAATTATTTTGCTACACTATCATGCTACCCTGCAGACTACTAGGCCATGGAATTTGTATAGCAGAGATTAGTCAAATCAAGATAATGTTATAGTCCTCTATCCTGACAGGTGGACATGTCCTAGAATGCTACAACCATTTCTAAACAGAGAAAGATTTACAAATGTACTCAAAGAGGTTTTATGAAACATCCTATCAAGCTTGCCCTTTAGGTCATGTTAGCTAGCTGGCAAATATTAGAAGTGAAGATAACTATATGATTTTTTAATTGTGACGTGTGATATGTGATTTTTTTTTTTTATTTTATGCATTTTTTAAACACAATTTTTATAAATTTGTTGAGATAGAGTTTAATCTTTAAATAAGAAAGCTACCTAGCATTCTATGGCTGATGCACGTATTTACAGCAATGCACTGTGTTAGTATTAGTATCATTTTTACTAATTCTCATCAGGAATTATTGGGGAGTCATGAGAATATTGAGCCCCTAAATTGGGGTCATGAGCCAAAAAAAAATGGAGAACCCATGCTCTAAGAAATCCTGTCAGATTAGCTCACGCTAGCTGGCTAAAAAAATCTGTAAAATACATGAGCATATGTGAATATTATTGACTTTTTGCTTGAAGACTTCCATATATATACAGTTGAGCTCAAAAGTTTACATACCCCTTTCAGAATCTGCAAAATGTTTATTATTTTACCAAAATAAGAGGGATCATACAAAATGCATGTTATTGTTTATTTAGTGCTGATCTGAATAAGATATTTCACATAAAAGATGTTTACATATAGTCCACAAGAGAAAATAATAGTTGAATTTATAAAAATGACC
>CM040481.1:7171623-7189000 GCA_022758105.1 Pangasianodon gigas
GGTCATTTTTATAAATTCAACTATTATTTTCTCTTGTGGACTATGTGTAAACATCTTTTATGTGAAATATCTTATTCAGGTCAGCACTAAATAAACAATAACATGCATTTTGTATGATCCCTCTTATTTTGGTAAAATAATAAACATTTTGCAGATTCTGAAAGGGGTATGTAAACTTTTGAGCTCAACTGTATATATACAGTACTGTGCAAAAGTCTTAGGCACCCTATTTTTTTAGTGCAAACTTTGTTAGAGATTTTTATTTTATGACTTCTACATTATTGGTTAAGTACAAAAACTTTTTAGATTTCCAAACATTAGTTTTCCAGAACAAAATTAAATGTTACAGAAAAATGTTTGTATGTCAGTAAAGAAAGCAGCATATTACATAAGAGACACTTTTCAGACAAAATAACATAATGAAGGCTGCTGGGTTTTGCTGCAAAAATAAGAAGCAAGTGTGACAGTCAAGTCTCCAGAAGAACTGTAGCTGCTTCTGCAAGATGCTCAGTAAAACTTACAGCTCATTTCCTTATAAAACTGCACAAATTGTACCTGAGACAACTAATTTTTTTTTTTAAAAAAAGCGAAGTATCGTCACACCAAATATTGACTTTGTTTCATTTATTACTGTTTACTGCTCTTTATAGTATTTTTTTAATGTAGAAACATTTAATTTCATTATTTTTGGAGGCATCTTTGCTCTACAACATTTCTTTGCATGTGCCTAAGACTTTTGCACAGTACTGTATATATATATATATATGTGTGTGTGTGTGTGTGTGTGTGTGTGTGTGTGTTTAATACTGTTCTCCAGTATTACTATTATTATGCCATCACTGAAGCTTCATGATATAATGCACTGCTCAACACTAATAGTTTAACTGTTGAGATATTGTTAGATGTTAGATTTTAGCTGCCATTATGGGGTGTATAATGGGATATATCTAGTACCAAAAGCACATAAGAATCTTTTTTCCAGCATGCACACGAAAGAAAGTATATGCTCATATACAGATCCATGAGGTACACACACACAGTACACACATTTACCTGTTCGATGGGCCTTGTTGGGACCACAGGTGTCCTTTTATTTATGAACATGTGAATTCATATGTAACAAACATCAAATCTAACACTAGCACACAAAAACAATCTTAAAACCTATGCATACACTATGATCAGGATTTTTTAAAACATTATTATAAAATAATAATAGGTTAAGATTCAAGTAACAACATGATTTTAGAGTGTTTCCTACATTTCAACAGCAACCTAGCCCTTGTGTTAGAGAGTAAATACAACTTAACTGGAGTAAAATATAGGCCATTACTTAAATTATTAAATACAACTTAACTGGAGCAAAATATGGGCCATTACTTAAATTATTAAGCCATAACTTTGTCATCACAGATCCTACTTTTGTCTGGCATCCCACTTATTCATCATACAGATCACGATGATCTTTATTTAGAATATTTCTTCATTCCCCTTAAAAGCAATTCCCCCTTAAAATTAATTCCACCTTAAAATTAGTTCCCGGCTACGCCACTAATTATCTACATGTTGTTGTTGTTTTTTTATTATTATTATTATTTTTATATATCATATCATTCATAAGAAAATTCACTACTTTAGACTTTCATTACTTTAAACTCGTGCTTAATCTTTTTCACATACGATATTTTTAATGTCTTTAATGTAGATATTTCAACAGAACCCGCCTCCTACGCTAGGATTGGCTAGTAGTATTCGTGTCCTGCGCTATGATTGGCTAGTAATATTCGTATCCTGCGCTATGATTGGCTGGTTAGCTCACATTCACGCGCAGTCCGCCGAATCCGGAAGCGCTGTTTGTTGATAGGGGAAAAATAACGCCCCTGTATGCCCTACAACTCAGGCGTTAAATAGGACAATAGGTGCCGGAGGCGTAGTAACGTAATTTTGAACTGTTATTTTAAAGTAATGGGCATCTTTGGACATTGAGAATAACATCGTTGTTGTTGTTATTATTATTATTTGGTTTTTCGTCACGCTTTAGCGACATATTAGCACGTGCACAGAACAAGCTCTAAAGTTCCGCATGTAAATATTATGTTGTCCTTGTAACATGGCTGTGTCTCTGACGTTATTTTATAAAATCGCTTGCTGTAAACCAGGCATGCTACTTTCAGTCTGTTTTCTGTTTTGTCCCCGAAAGTATTTCTCCCAAAAAAAAAAAAAAAACATTCCTCTGAGTGACCAGAGTAAACCAGGTTGTAATGAATTTAAGCAACAACAAACAAACAAACAAACAAACCCGAAACTAACCTTTCAGTGTGGCAGAAATCCGTGCTGTTAGTGGAGTTTTGTTTGAGCTTCTTCTTGTTGTTGTTTAAGGCATGTTGGGAAAATCACTGACTTTCAGATGGAGAAGCCTGAAGTCCACACCTCCACACGTCACTTCTGCTCTTTAACCATTGGAGAACATGGGACTAAGATATCATGCATATTTATTAATACATAATTCTAATAAAAAAATAAATATAGCTAATTGTGTATATGGAGTATACAGCAGAATGACGACTGAATTAAATAGCTATAAACTGATATTAAGAAGAAGAAGAAGAAGCATGTGCCTAGATATATGACCAGACTACATTTATATTATTTATAATACAACTTATAAATACTAAAAATGTATATAGGGTGAATTCAGGTGTATTCGGAAATCAGGTAAAATGGGGCAGCATTTTTTCTGGCCTGCTAACTGAAAGTCAAAACTTGTGTTGGTCCTTGCAGTGGACCTGCTTTTATATAAACAATATGACTTAATTCACGTGACATCGTCAAGTGGGTGTGGTCAGCATGAAACAGGAAGCTGACCTCAAAAATCTTGAGTTAAGGAAAGATATGTTTAGGCTAGTTTTCTCACAAGGTTATAAAATTGTCATGACTAGTACATATCACATATTTACGAGGCATGCATGTATAAGATGTACTACTGTAACAGAAGAAGCATAATGTTAGTTCAAAACATGTACAGATGTTTATCATTTGACCCTTATGTAGTCTTACCATTATACTCCCCTTCATCAAAAATGACCTGCCTTCACTAAACCCCTAAAATAAAGCAGCTTAATTGAATTTTAACCCCCAAATCTATTTGTTCATGAAGAAACAACCTGTCATTCATCACAAACTTTGTGAATATCTGGGTTTTTCCATCTTCACAGTGCAGAAATCAGTGGACACTGTTCATTTTCTCTGCTGTTAAACATAGTGACGGGTCATTTTTGCCCCTTAAGACAACACAAGGGTTAATCTTTTTCAAGACAGCATGGTTCAGGTACATTGGGACAGTCTGAAAATACAATAAGTGGAGAGAGGAAAAGTGGAGA
Organism: Pangasianodon gigas; assembly: GCA_022758105.1. Taxonomy (NCBI): domain Eukaryota; kingdom Metazoa; phylum Chordata; class Actinopteri; order Siluriformes; family Pangasiidae; genus Pangasianodon; species Pangasianodon gigas. Next base: position 7,175,004 of record CM040481.1, read on the forward strand.
GATATAATGGATGCATGAATGGACACATGAAACACCTCACAACTATGTTGAAATGATGCACTGATGGATTTTATGTGCGTTGAATGGTAACTGAGGCATCGTAAGAAGCAAGGGTATAAAGTAAACTGGGAAATATAGAACGATACTTAGGCTTACTACTTAGTGCAGAGATTTTTACTTTTTAATTTTTGCACTGTGTTCATATCAGTTTAGAGATCGATTTTGATGTTTTGTTTAGTCCTATGTTATGCTGCTACTGTAAGAAATAAATTATAAAATGTTACCCTTTTGTGTGATTATTACTTAGATTGTTCACGCTAAATTTTAGAAAAGATCAACTATGAATTTGGAAAATACTGAATTTTTTTAAATCCTGTTATTGTTATTACTGCTGTAAGAAATGAATTATAGATTGTTACTCAGGCCAACATCTTAACATACAGTCAATTTTACTGAGTCTACTGTGTTCATACAATATAATGTCTTGTTATTATATTATAATGTTATTATATATTATAAGTATGCTACAAATAAATGTTCTTCCTTAAAATATAGTGTACATGTTTGTCCTTTACAAAAACTGTCCCACTGTTTCTGAATTCACCCTAAAACTTTTAAAAATTGAGACCACCACTGAAAAAACTATACAGCACATAGATTGATAACTATGAATATGCATAAAGAGGTTGGCCTTTAAAGGCTGACCTACAGTATGTATAAAAAGTAAGGAATAAAACATGACGAGTCATAGGAATTATAGGAAAATAATCAACAGGTTTATTTAAATTCGCCTGTGATTTGAATTAGAGTCAGAACTACTGTCAGAGCTCTGCTCATAGAAAAATAATCAACACCTTCTGACCAATCAGATTGAAGAATATAACAGCACTGTGGTATAAAATATGTCATTCAGCAAAGTCACCATATTAAACTGAGTATTTCATATTATGTAGAAAAAAATTCAAAGGATGAAGACTGGCTATCCACAATGACTCAGGAATATAAGTAAATAAATAATCAAAAAACAACAAATAACTTGTATATATTAAAAAAAATATATGATAATTTGCACATTAAACATTTACTTTTAATTTTATTTGCCGTAACATTTATTGGAAACTTCAAATAAAAAGCAAAGCAGCTAAATATAAATAAAGCAGCGGGATTGGCTGGTCAGCTATATATTGTGAGGACATCGCATTGCACTCTAGGCTAACATGAGCAAACTCTACAGTAATACAAGTACATCTTACACAAGGCATTAGCACTCTCAGTATCTGCCCATTTTTTTTAATTTTTTTTTTTTTCAGTCTTTATGGTTTACTATACGGATTACATATGAGAAGACTACAGCAACTAAATCCCAAAATGGTGTCTACCATGAATGCTATGTCCCTTTGTGGAAGTGATTATGAAAACAAGAACTAAACTGCACAAAGAAGAAGGAAACCAAAACTCCAACCACAGAAGCTTTTAGGTTTAGGTCAAGTATATATGTTATATTACGTCCAAACTGTATCAAGCACTCCACAGCAAAAAAAAATAAAATAAAAAAAAAAGACACTTAATATCCCTACTTTTACATTCATACTTTATATGCGTATTGGACATGTGATCTTTCTTGACCTTGTCACAGGACAAGGAAGTCACAGGTCTCTTCTTAAGTTAATACACTAGGATACAATAGTAGAAGGAACTGAGTCACACTTTTCCATCATGTGTAGCATGTGACCAGTCATAGATAACACTTAGAAAACAATCAAATTTTAAATTCTTTATTTATCTATTTTCCTGTTCTAAACATGTCCAGTAGCTTCCATGAGATGCTCACGTATGGAGTTGAGTGCTACTAAGCCTTCATGCAGCAGCTTAGCTAACATATTCACTTGCATTGTCACCTCCTTCTTGCAGCCCTTCTTCAGCTCCTTCGAATCCTTGCAAAAGTAATTATCCATGCCTTTGCACACACTGTTCAGAGCCATCGTGGAATTCTCCACAATGTCCTCAGCCTGCTCTATTGGATCTCCCACCAGGCTGATGGTCTGAAGAGCTCGCCGCACCTCCCAGTCACCGGCGTAGTAATTATTACGGCGAAGAAGAGGGTGGAAGCGCAGTCGGCGCACACCTTCAGCCACAAAGCTCAGGCAGCGCCGTAGTTCCGCTAGTCGGCTCTCATAGTCCTGCACCACCACCTCGATCTTCTTACGGTCCTGGTTGTGGAGGCACAAAGTGAATGGTTTTACAGTAATGTGAAATAGTTGCCAGATTTGACCTTCTATGAACTTGTATAGTTTTATTACAGAGGTCCAAAAGTCAAAATTAAATAGAAATGTGCTGACATTCTAACCCCTCAAAATCAGATGGATTGATACAAAAAAAACCTAAAACCTACTAAATACACAGCAACTACCCATGCAACTTCTATATAAAGCAAGGGTACAGTTCCTGTGTGGTTAGTATGCAGATACTGCCACAATCAGAAAGAAAATCTTATTTGAAAACCAGCACTTCTTACTGTTGTCCTGTTACGACGGTCAAGATTACAGGAGCCAAGACTATAAATAACGAAGTAGATAAACTGTGTATTTACAGAAGATGTGCTATTGTAATTCCTCTGTAACAGGAACCTCAGTAGTGAGAGTAAAGTTGTCTGGATAGTGTAATATGTGTTATTACGTAGGTAGAACATGACATGAAATTATTGTTAAATGAAAAATCAGAAGACTTGTAGACAGGTGGAAAAGTCATCTCATTGATGACTAATGAAAACATGAGTTTCAAGTGCACTATACGATCTGAGACAATAACAAAGAACCACACAGTAAAATTTTTCACATCTTTATCTAATATTTTGGGCAAAGAAAATAAACAAAAGCATAAAACCTACGTTCATGTCGTGGACATTGTCTGATATGGTGGCCGAAGCTGTTGTGATACCACCCGCAGTTGCTACTCCCAGCCCAACAGCAGACACAATCAGAGAAGCCCCAAATGTGACAGGTGCCAGTGCCAGGCCAGCAATGGCTGCTACACCACCCACAGCTGTGGTTGTGCCACCTGTGATGTTGGCAATCTTAGTGCGGCGGTGGAAGTTGTCGAGATCATCACCAATGGCATAGAGGCAGAGCACGTGCTGGTACAGGACTTCGGCTTGCTCGATGAAAACTTTATAGAAAACTCTGAGACCATGGTGGACTTTGTCAGCAATCTCAGTGAAAGATCTGATCAAGAGAGAAGAAAGAAGTGGTCGAACTGTTAATTTTTTTTGTGCACTGTATCATCATGTTCTGTTCATTAGTTAATAATGGGTTTCCCATAGCCCCTACTGTTTGGCTTTTATAGCTTTTAAAACACACAGTATGTATTATCCTAATTTCAGTTATTAGTGATGTATCCATCATTCACAGATACAGACACATAAAACACCATTAGATGCTTAGGGTCCTCCTAGTGGCAGTTGGGTGTATGCACTATGACTTAAAAGATGTGTTCATACTCATAAAGCCAAGTACAAGTTTCATGCTGGAAAACCTTTCTTTTAATTTTTAATAAAATTGTAAAAATAGTATTTTTTTAATATAACATAAGGGTTAAATGAATGTCAAGTGAATCATTTACTTAGTTTCATCCTCCATTACACTGATTTCCTCATCTGATGGCAGTTCGTCCCATACTGAAAAAAATTAATAGATTGTGTGAATATCTGTGCTGATTAAGACTTAAGTGTTTAAAAGGTGAAAGATTAAGATTTGGGAATTTTGGAATACTAATGAATGCTTACATTCTACTGTGTCCCACCACTCCATCAGACTGTCAGTGTCCTGCAATTCAAACCCAAAAGAAGGGTTAGTACGGATACAAACAAATGCCCCCAGGACTCCTCCTGTGTGTGTGTGTGTGTGTGTGTGTGTGTGGCAGAAGTGCAGTTCATAAAATCAAGAAGATACCAGTTCAGTTAATGTTCACATTGAACATCAGAATGGGGAAAAAGTGACTCAGTGACTTTGATGGCTGTTGGTTGTTGGTGCCAGATGGGCTGGTTTGAGTATTTCAGAAACTACTGATCTCCTGGAATTTTTGTATACAGCAGTCTGTAGAGTTTAAACAGTGCAAGAAACGAAAAAAAATTCTGTGCCAATTCTGCGGCCGGAAAGGGCTTGGTGATGAGAGAGGTCAGAGGAGAATCTCCAGGCTGGTTCAAGCTGACAGGAAGTCCATGTTAACTAAAATAACCACTCTTTACAACCTTGGTGAGCAGAAAAGCATCTCAGAACACACAACATGTGAAACAACAGCAGAAGGATATATCACATTCCAGCAAGGTAACCTCTTAAAATAACCAGGACCCATACACAGGTCCAGGTACACACTGGAGATCGCCCCCTTGTGGTGGAGTACCTTTTTGCTAGTGATCACAAAACAGTGGGGGAACTGTTTGCTTTGCAAATAAGCTTGCCTTGCATGCATTGGTGGCTGGATGACCAATTGATTTACCTTGCAGCGTTCTATTAAGGTGAACGGCTGAGCATTCTTTGTCGTGCCCAGCTCACACCCTACGTTACTATTTAGACAGTGAACAGCAGCCATACTGTCTTCACACCATCTGTTTATCAGTCACAGAGGGAAGACACAAGGGGGCCCATTGGGAGGTGGATGTCATCACCATGGCCTATAGATGGGACTGATGCTTAGCCCATACTGCAACATGTGCAGCTCCAGGAAGTCCTGCTACTTGGGGGTCACCATGCACCTTCTCCAAAGTCTACAAGGTTTAACTTTGCCCCTGTTAGTGGCATGAGAGTGGCAGACATCACCAAACAACTTTCCACTAAGTCCGAAGGTGAGTCGGTTCCACAAGATATACAGCATATGTTATCCAAGTGATTCTACCATTTTTGACGGCTAGGACAGGTGAAATAGATTGCTAGTTACATATGTAACTAGCTTCTGTGAACTTCAGGTTAACCTCCAGGGTTAATTTGTTACAAGTGCTGACCTGATGAGAATCTGGCTTCAGGGAAGGATGTCTGTATGATAGTGGGATTTATTAAAAACACTGCCTTACTGTGACTTTGTTGGAAGGTCTCAGCACACAAGGTACTGCTCCAGGTGATTCTATCTTCCCCTGGGTGTTAACAGGGGTTCACAGAACCAGAGTTATGTAACTGGTGTTTCTTTCCAGTGAAATACTGTGGTATTGGGTGCTAACTTGTTTTCTGTGTGTGGTGGCCAGAATGTCTGATTGGCTGGAAGACTCACCCCGTCCTCTTCCTCCTTCACTCCTTCCAGTTCCTCATCTTCGTCCGGTGCTCTTGCTCGCCTCACATCCATCTGGGAGGACATCCATTCAGCCTAAAGAGACAGAGAATCACATCCGTTCAGCAATGTGTACATACTCACAAAAATCATGAACAGATGCCTACATATTGAAAAAACACTTTTTCCTGGGTGAAAGTGAGAAAGGAGATTGCTGATAAAGGCAGATTTTTTTAAATAAATGATAATGATAATCTAATGATTTCTTTTGATAGACTCTGGATGGAAGCACTGTCACATAACAAAAAGCACTCATACACAGTCAGAAATCACTTTAGGAAGTGACCCCTTTAATTTTACAAGGTGAAACATTTTAAGCTCGTCAAGCTGGTTTAAGTGCATAATGGAAAGCCAAAAAGCATAACACACTTGGCCAACACAGCTTCGTATGTCTCTAGACAAACAAACAGGTAGAAACTGAGAGCAGCAATAACAACTGGCCCTGTAATCAAGCTCTGCTGCCTTGATGTTTCGCAATACTGACTGCCAACAAGGAAGCACATTTCTCATCGTTAGGTTATTGTTCAAGAATGAAATCAAGAATGTACTTTAACTGATATGTATTTAAAGTAAAGGTTGGGTGTGGATACCTTAGCTGCTTCTGAAAGGTAATAATCACCAGAAGTAGCACCTGGTGGTTCAATGTCTTCAGGAAAGCACACTTGGTCCTTGGCCTTGAGGATCAAAGATGGAAAGTGTATTAAAAATTGAGGTGACATAATAAGCACTGATTGTCATTTCTGTATCATGCAAAACACACTACATGTACATTGCAATGTTTGGGAACTGTGCAATGCATCTTGTATTTTTGGATTTGCTTCTTGCTTATTTATCACTTATCCTTATTTTGGTGTTGAGAAACCAGAAACACTGGTTTCAAAATTATCTGCACCCCCAACGAAAGCCTCCCTTAGAGAGTATAGCAGCACTGAGGCTCTTATTGTAAAGTCTAACATTAAAAGAAAGGTAAGCAGATTTCTATTGTTTGGAAAATAGGTGTGATGTTTATTTTATAGGAGCATTTTTATAATTTTCCATAAAATTTTGAAGTTGACTATGACGTTGGCTAGGCAGATGGCATTTTAGGTTATGTTTGTGCACACCAAAGCTAGCAAACAATAAAAATCACGTACAAAAGCACCTAGGAATGATGACAGCAAACAATCTTGGAAGGCATGATAAATGGCTTGGCAGTTATTAAAGTGTAATCTGGAAAGTGTACCATGAGTACATGCTTAGCATATATACAAATGGTACTAGTATGTAATACCCTTACCTTTGATTCGCTGCTTGGCAGATATGCTTTTTTCAGCTTCTCTGTTTTTGAGTCCTAAACATACACAAAAAATCCCCCACACCCATCACTTGCTTAGATGACTAAGAGATAGCAAAAAACAAGTTAACATAGGGAATGAAAACAGAGATGAACAGATACCATAGTATGCTTCTCCATCCAGTCATCTGCATTGTCTCTTGCTTTAAAAAGATCCTCTCCTTTCTCTGTGTCATTTAGGCCCTAAATATCACAAAAATACTCTATGTGAAGAATCATGCAATGTATTCAGCATAGCATCCATCTACAAATAGAATAAACCAAATCAAATAGAATAAAATACAGTATAACCTTTGAGTCTGTCTGAATTATTGGTGAAAGCCTTTGTATAGGAGACTTCCTCATCTATGAGAAATGAAATATCACATAAAGTTTACATACATCATCAGAAAAACCTCATTAACTAATTCAAATCCCAGATTTAAATTAAATTAAGTTTAAATACCTGACTATAATCTTCAGATACATTGATTTCCAATCCTTTAATATCACTGGCTTTAAACAAATCAGCACCTTTCTCTGGGATATCATCCTCCAGGGTATTCTGAAGACAATTTTGAAAACAAAATTTGAAACCTGTCTATGTATGTCATGTACAAACAAAAGCAGTGTTACATTACAGAACAAAGCATTACCTTCGATCCTTTCCGAGACAAGTAAGGAACTGTGAATTTCATAGATCTCTTCTGTAAAGCCAACACACAAAAAAATAAATCACAGTGGATTCATAGACAGGGATGAGAGAAGGACAAGCATTAGGGACTTACTGGTCGACAGTCTTGTAATTCTTGTATTTTTCCACTGCTGTCTGAAGATTTTGGAGAGAATGTCTCATGCTGGTACTCTGCCTAAACATTAAAACATACCAAAAAAATGCATAACTTAATGCTAAAGTTTTTTTGGCTAAATTCTCATGATGCACAATTTGAATCGAAGTGTGCTTAAGCATAATCAGCTCCTACTGCACTACAGTACATACGAGTAAGTCCGCAGAGAAACGACGATTTTCATTCTCAGCTCTTACAGACACGTTCTCCTACAAAGACAGATATATGTAAAAACCATGTTTGATCATCAACACTGAAATATAATCACTTACAAAACTTTAAAACTTTAAATATATGTGTGGAGGTATGGGAAACCTTGTCTAATGTTGCTATGATTTCTGGCAGAAAAAAATCATGTTTTTCTGTTTACAATTCTATTTTAAGAACCGATAAATATATTTCACCAAAATACCATGAAAATGCAATGATCCTGTTTGATAAGGAGCCAGTTTAATAAACGCAGAGGTAAAAACAATCAGTCTGCCTAAAAATATCTAAAACCTTGCTAGCTAAGTGTAAAAGTCAGGCTTTGGTCATGTTGTTGGATTGCAATGTACCATAGAGAAACATACATAAACCTAATCAATTCAGTTTGTAATCATAATATAGCTGAGAGAGAAGATTCTGATTTATTATGACAGTTCCAAATGCTTATTCATGGATGGTTAACATAACACACATCCATCATCATTATGATTACGCCATATTTAACTACACTTTATGTCAAATGAACACACCCCTTTGTATTATCAAGGTTTATTGGTGACAAACTGGATTTACTGACGAATCAATTTAACTGTATAGCTCACACGTCAATTTCCTTTGCTGAAATTTATTACTGGCTACACAAACGGAAACTAGCATGTTTGTGATGCTCCTGTGCCGTAGTCTTGAGATGCAGTTTTCTCCCTTTTCACTTTTGAGGATAGACAGATTTTAAAATGCTAAAACCTTTCATTTATATACTGTATATGCAAAAGAATAACATGCAACATATTTCAGTTTAGGAAAGCCTGTAGTAACTATATATTTTAGACGATGTGACAATGATAAGGGTTTTCCCAGGCCAACACACATTTAAAAAGGATATCATCCTATATAAGGTGTAGATAGACCAAAAAGCAGAAGTCTATAAAATACACTATATGTGGATACCTGACTATCACACCCATGTGTGGGTCTTCCCCAAACTGTTGCCATGAAGTTGGAAGCACACAGTTGTTTAGAACGTCTTTGTATGCTGTAGCATTATTCTTTACTGGAACTAACAGGCCTAGGCCAAACATATTCCAGCACAAAGCAAGGTCATGGTTTGCCAATGTTGGTATGAAAGAATATGAGTGGCCTGTGAAAGAATATGTGACCTCAACCCAACTGAATATCTTTGGGATACCTTTGACACCGACTGCACACCAGGCCTTCATTTCCAACATCAGTGCCCAACCTCACTAAGGCTTTTGTGGCTGAATGGGCAAATCCCCACAGCCAGGCTCCAAAATGTAGTGGAAAGCCTTCCCAGAAGAGTGGAGGCTGTTAGAGCAACAGAGTGGGGACCAACTCTATATTAATGCCCATGGTTTTGGAAAGGGCTGTTCAACAAGCACATGTGGTTGTCATGGTCAGGTGTCCACATACTTTGGGCCATATAGTGTATAAATATACCCAGATGTTCCATTGTAAAATACCTTTGATTCTTCCAAAAACGAAAGGCCATTCATCTTCTTCAGATCATCTTCAATAGTATCCTATAAACAGTATATCAATTTATTTACATTCATAACAACATACAGTACGATGATACTGACTAAACCTGAGAAACCTATTAAATCAACAATTTATTTCGATTTCACAATATGGGAAAATTAACATATTTACTACATGACAACATAATTTACCTTGGCTTTTCGGTGAGAGAGAGGGGGTTTGAATTTCAGTGGTTCCTTCTGTCAAAGAGGAATTTTCCATTATAAGAACAGTACATACAATATAACACAAGCTAAAAATAGGTCAGATAGATACCGGTCTGCCGTCTTTCATCACTGCCTCTTTATGTTCACTGTTCCTCAGCTTGTCTTCATATGACTCCTGAATCAGTTCACTCTGTGGAAAGTTCCATTAAAACAACAAACAGACATAACTTGAACTGCCGGAAAATTGGGATGCTACACAAATAACCTAACTACCATAAACAGGCTAGTCTTCATTCATCTTCAGTGACCATTTTATCCAGATCAGGGTCACAGTTGATCCAGTCCATCACAGGGCACCATTCACACATTCATTTACACCTAGGGGCATTTTAGCAGAACCAGTGTCTATCTGCATGTCTTTGGATGGTGGGAGGAAACCAGAGAACCCCCATGTGAACATGCGGAGAATGTATGAAACTCTGCACAGACAGTAACCCAAGCTCGGGATCAGACTCAGGACCCTGGAGCTCTGAGGAGGCAATGCTACCCACTGTCCTAATGACTATGACATTTCTAATGCTGCATTTTTCATAGTAGTCTGACATGCACAAATGACACACAGCAAGAATTACCAATCCTTTAACCTACTTTTTAACATTTCTATGTTTGCAAGTTCATTATGTACTATTGAAAGATCACAGTACAAACCTTGGAGGCTTGCAGAACCGGTGATCCATTTTCAAAAACTTCACCAAGAGATTTTTTCTGGACAAAGAAGAAAGAGAACTAAACAGAGGCTCTTGGCTGAAAAGCAAAACATTTGTGGATTCACATATTTAACTCTGTTCATAAAACATATTTAAAATTTCACATTAATGAAATTACCTTGGATCCTCGATAATGCAAATGAGGAACTATGAATTTTGTCTTTTTACTCTGTTGAGAATGAATACAATCATTATTAATTCCTGCATAATGAAAACCAAATACATAAGTATGAGAATAGGGAGTGAGTAAAACCTTCACTGAATTGCTCTTCATTCCTGCATTTTGGTCTTCTTGTTCAGGCAACAAATGGTCGTCTGATGCATGGAACTACAATCAAAAATTCACACTTATTAACAAGCAAATGAAATACAGAATATAAATATATTTATTTTATAAATATAGTATAAATTGTATCATTTATTAATCATCACCTTTGTCCCCCAAGGCAAAGTTTCACCATAGGCACCGTTCAAGTTGTCAGGATATTTTTCCTAGTGAAGAAAATTGATCATACTGCAATATTGCACTGACAGACGATAGTAGGCAAATGAAAAACAAACCCAACAATCCAAACCAGGAACACAGAAAATTCAAATTAAAACCATCCCATAACTTCAAGAACATAACAAGATCACAGCTGAGGAAAAATCCACCCTGAACGACTCGTATATTCATATTTATAATTAATATGTGATATTCAATTGTGCAAAAGATTTATTTTATGAAATTCTGAGTTTACTTTTTTAGTTAACACTGACAAGTTGGTCTATTATTGCATTGGTTAATGGTTTCCTGCATTACCCACAATACCATTTGACTACCTGCTGATAGTGGTGCAGTGGGATTTAGCCCTCACTTCATTGCTACTTAAAGAGAGTCATGCAGCAGCGCTTTAATTCTTCAGATTGTCCAGCTCTCTCACCTCCTTATTTGTACACTCTGCTCAAACAGATCAGCTTCCAAATTTTCAGCTTTCATGTGAACACCAATGCCACTGGGCTCGTCATCTCTTAGATTGCTAACTAGCCGAGCTGAGTCTCTGAGCAACTGTGTCTTATAGATGCATTGCATTCTGATACCTCGAGTGCAATGTTTGCTGTCTCTATTGTTTATATGTTGGATTTCTTGTTAATATGACTTTGAACTGGAAATAGTTGGAAATTGGTGAGTGAGAAAAGAAGCTCTTAGGAGCTAACAGTGAAACCTGACCATTATCAATTATGATTGAGATCATCTAAATTTTTTCTCCTATTAAACCCCATTATTACCGCATTAGCAATGTCGCCCTGTGATGTCAGTGCGGCACACAACTGATAATAACTTCTCACAGGAATAACCAAAATACAGCATCAACCAACAAATTAGCACCAATCATTGAACACGTCACAAATAATACAATATAAAAATATTTAATGTGTTTAATGGAATTTTCCATTAATACCAAATAATTTGGGGGCTGAAATATCTAGCAATAATTTGACCCTTCCTTTAAATTAATTCATGAAAAACCCTAGCCAATATTGTGAAAGAATATCAATACAATCAGAACAAATGGTTTAATGTTAAGGTAAAATAGGTCATCAGTTGTGGTTATTGATTGAGTCAGTGTCAAAAAACATTAATTAATGCTAATAGTTGGCTATTCTGTAGGTAAGCACAACTGACTTTTAAGGCTGGTCATAGTCTGGTCATTTAGGTATACTCAACTCGAGACTTTGTTAGAAAAGGTATTGAAAACAGATGTTTATGGTGACAGACATGGTTACAGGTAAAAAGCATGCCCACCCAATTGTCATTCTCAACAGCATAATGTTAGTATAAGGCAATGTAAGTCTAATGTGCTTTAGATAAAATGGTTTTGGGTATCGGGTTTGTTTGGGGGAAATATGAGTAAATTGGCTTCACTAGTTTCACCTCCACAAAACTAGACATATACAGTACATTACCTTTGACACTTGGCGAACCCTCGGGTCGTCCTCTGATTTATCCTGAAATCCAAACATTTTTAACATGCCTCCTTTTATCATAGCACTTTTAGGTACATTAAATATCTTTATGTTTGAATATTACTTTACCTTCGATCCTCTTTTAGAGACTCTCAACTTCGTTTTCTAAAAAGAAAGGGAATTCATATGAAATCAGTGACCCAGAAATATTATTAAATCATATCATATCATTATATAAAGATTAAAAGCTTGATAGACATACTGATTTGCCAGATTTCTTCCCGAGAGAGTCTGCATTTTGGGCTGCCTCAGATTCTAGAGCAATCTAATGAGAACATTTAAAACTAAACAAAGTGTTTTCAAGTGTACATTTTCGTCAGTCAAGATCCTAAAAATGAATATTCAGTTCCACACTTTCTAAACTAGAAATCAGAACAGAATTATTATTCTGACACATATGAATATCAAGAATGTGATACTTGTTAATTACTTACCCTCAAAGACTCCCTCCTTAATTTTAATTTCCCAGCCTGATAAAATAAACACAAGTACAAAGAGAAAATATTGTATGCTTCTGCATTATAACTCAGTGAATTGTTGTACAGGGAAATGAAATATATTTTTAGTAGTCACAATGGACTTTATTCAGAGTTGAGCTGTAGTGAAGAGAATACCGACATTGTGCAAATCGGTATTCAGGCCTTACGTAAACACAGACGTAATTGCTGTTCAGACAGTTGTGTGGGAGTGTACACGGGTGGAGTTTTCAAAAACAAACAGTGTCTGACAGTTGACATTGACATGTTTTGGGCTGTAAGTACAATCAAAAATATTTGGAATGGAATTCAAGGGCAATATTGAAAATATATCTATGACTTTATGAATGAATGAATTAACTAATTGCATGAATTATTACTATAATAGAGACCACATTTTGTTTTTATTTAGTGCACATGGAAGCAATCAGAGGAGATAGCATCTTAATCAGATACTTGGGGTTATTCTGTTATAAGAAAATATTCCCTGATGACGTGGTGTGATGCAGCGTGACTCAAAGCGGAGTTACTGTTACCACCCTGAAGTTGAGTATTTTCTTATAGCATCACATCCCCAACTATACCACAGCAATTTGTTAATGAACAACATATCATGCTTTTTATCTGTTTATAGTTACATTTAATGTTCTTGTGAGAAAAAGTGCAGAAATCCTGAAGACTCTCCCGTGGCAGAAAGCGTACTGACTATTATAAAACGCTGATACTGGAGACTCCTTCCGTAAATAAATAACTTCTTACAGAAAGCTTCACCATATCAGTGATTATATTAATATTATTTTTCTTTGGTAAGTTTTTCAATCAACACATTTTTTTATCTGTTTATTATTAATCTTAGATTATGTAGATCATCCACCATACAGGTCCCTGTGAATGAGTTGTTACTATAGAAACAGCCAGAACTACACTCAGAGCTGTGCAGTTACAGAAAATGAATCACCTTTTGAACAATCAGATTCAAGAATTCAACAGTGCTGAGGTATAAATTAAAGTTAAGACCTCCACCTAGACTCACGTAAATTGAGTTCATTAATCAAGGCCATGTTTTCTGTAGAGATGATCACAAATTAACCAAAATATGGGCACAATTAATTAATTCTAAAACACAAAATAGCATCATGAAAGCATGAAAAAGTACAGAATTTGATTTTGTGACCTGAATTTTGTATCTCACTTTCACATTAAGTCCATTCATTCATCTGCAGTTTCCGCTTTATCATGGTCTGGGTCATGAAGTCAGTTCATCTCACACATGCAAACAAATTGCAAATTCATTCAGACCTATGGGCAATTTAGAGTATTTACTGGGATTTTTTTTTTTTTTTTTTTTTTTTTTTTTTTTT
>CM040481.1:7189100-7207647 GCA_022758105.1 Pangasianodon gigas
TCTTCTTTTTCAGTCTGCATTTTCTATCCTGTGATTTTTTTTTTTAAAGGAAAGTTCTTGTCTTTAAAGCTGGTGGCTTCGACACAACTGAAAAACTCCTGTCCTGAGAGCTTTACACAAAAAAATCTGACAACCTTGCAGCCATGCGCTGCACATGGGATTTTTAATTAGCTGAATGGGGCAACCAGAAATTCAACACAAGCACCTGCGTAAGTGGAGACTGAATATAAATATTGCGTAAATATTGGCGTAACTTTGGAACTCTGAATGTGGTCCTTTTGTTAAGTACTGCGTAGGAACCCTTTTGGCCTCCTGAACAGCATCAATTTGTTGAGGCCCAAATACATCAAAATGTTGTCATCAAAGTGAAAACTTTCAATTAATATTAGTTCGACAATTATTTGTGCAATTCTTCCTACAAATCTCTATAAACTATACTTGTAAAGGAACACAAATGATAGATAAGTAGCAATCCTTAGGTATGCTGCAGCATAATTAGGGAACTCATGTTTCAGAAAAATATTTCTCAAAATCTCTCACTTCCCATGTACATGTCGCATGAGAAATTAAGATTCAAACAAGGCTGTTTTCTCGATCAATTTTCTGCTTAAGTTGGTCTTGTGCTCCTCTAGCTTGATTTTCCTGAATGTAAATGAAAGGAGTGGCAGCACTGGAATGTTTACCTTATGATTATTTGTTCAGAGATGTCCACCTGCACACTGCTATGGTACAACACTGTTATTTTAGCACTTGCAGTCATTTTATTGGCTTGAATGAAATTCATCTGACCTCATAGGTCTGAAGAGGGCAATGCAGGAACTACAATGGCTGGCACAAATAACCATATCTACATTCCAGCTGTTATTAAAAGCTGACTTCCCCTTATGACTCAGGTGTCACCTACATCGCATCAATGACCTCTTTCAGCACACAAGGAAAGTATAACTGTCATTTTTCAGTGGGAATGTGTCTGCCCTTGGCAGAAAGCAAAAGATAATTGTAGCAATTATTTTTTTTTTTTTTTGACTGACGCTCTCAGACCCCCAAATCTCACTAGAGCTATTCACGTATTGCAACAACCCTTAAGATGGCGACTGGAATTGCCCTAGGACAAAGGACAACAGCAACAGTACTTAAACAATGAAACACCACTCATGTAAAAACCATGTAGGTCTCATTCATGCAATCATCCAATCAACCAATTGTGTGGCAAAGCAGCACATAAAATCAAAGCTATAGGTCAACACCAGAATGGGGAATACATGTGACTTTGACCATGACATGGTTGTTAGTGCCAGACGGGAAAAAAACATCTACTGAGAGGCAGTTCTGTGGGCGGAAATCAGAGGAGAATGGCCAGACTGGTTCAATATGACAGGAAGGCTATGGTAGCTCAAATCACCACTCTTTACAACCGTGGTGAGCAGAAAAGCATCTCAGAACACACAATAAGCTGGACATTGAGGTGAATGGGCTACAGTAGCAAAAGACCACATCAGCTTCAACTCATCTCAGCTATAAACAGGAATCTGAGGCTAGAGTGGGCACCGGCTCACTGAAACTGGACAGTTGGAAAAAGTCCAGGCGATGTTTTTATTAATGAAGGAAGACTAAATCTCTTTCTGCTGTAATTAAATTTTAAGGGTATGCAAACTTTTACAGTCAACCTTATGTAGTTATTCAGTCAAGGATGTGTACCTAATAAAGTGGCAAGTAAGTGTATATAATGGATTACATACAGGTTTCCAGTCAGGGTTAAGCTCTGGGCTGCCCTCTGGCCAGTCCTCTACACACTTCTCCTGGAAAACATCACAAATGTACAATGTTAGAACAAGTGTCCAAGCACAAGGTTTCACATGCACACACACAAAAGCACACACCTGGCCGATGAAAAGAACGTCCTCATAAACTTCATCTGCTAGCATGGTGTCCTGTCAACCCAAAACACAAAAAATTACTACACACTTGGTACACACTTCCATAGTCTCGTCTATGTAGCAGTGTAAAGTGAGTATGCAAGAGTATCACAGATTATTTTAAGTAACACGTCAGCAGTCTACTATTAGATGAAAGTAAACTGCTAAAGTATATTCACAATGGACTCTTTCAAGATGATTGCCTGTATATTACCACACCTCTAATCCAATAACAATAGTACAGAGAGAGCGAGAAAGAGAAAGTAATTGGACACAAATTACCTGGATATTAGTTGTAGTACGTGGAACAGCGGGTATGGATATGGGAGTTGCCCAGGTGGGTGCTAACAGAGTCTGAGCAGGTTTCTGATCAGCAGGTACAGATACAGCAGGTTTGGAAAAAATGTCATGGTTGATATTCTGAAGAATTGAGAAAAACAAGATTTGCTGACGCTGGTTGAACAAACTACTAAAAAAGCACCAATCAATACTGCAGTCCTATGTAGGGATACATCTTCCGTTTTTTTTTTTTTTTTTTTTTTCAGACAGAGTATGAGAACACATTTTGGTATTTGTCAATACTGATACTAATGCCTAATTGAGTAACCTACTTAGTATTAAGCAAACTGGGGAAATCACAGAACACTTTAAGTTTCTGTTGGTTACCTCCATATGCTTCTAATAATTGCCTACTCATGCTGAGTTTTACGTTTAAGATGGTATGGCATTTAAACAGACGCAAGGGCGGCCTACTTGAGCATCATTAATTGCACCTTGGCATGCAAGCAAAGTTTACCCTCTGAAAAAAGGAAGCGCACGTGTCTCAGTGCTCACAGAACTGAAGTGTTCTCACACACAACAGTTTCTCTGCATACTCACTTCACTGTTCCATGCTCGTGAATGCATTTGTGAGCTTGATACACGACACCTTATACTCATAATAAAAGACCTCTGAGCGATCAGGTCGGCCATCCTCACACTCTGTCTGTTCAGAAGTGCAAAATACTCGAGGCTTACGTGACATAGTCTCATGTGGTATTGGATGTTGGTATCAGAGCATTTTTTTACAAGTATGAGTAAAAGAGCATGGTAACAGGCTGATACATGATACCAGTATTGATGCATCCATAGTCCTATGCTTACCTGATTAGGATTCTTAGGAGCCTTACTGCGTGGGGCTGGTTTGGGGGGTTGTCTTCTAAACATCTACAAAAAGTAAACAGCTTCTATTCATTTTTATATTCGTTAACATTTCAAAAAAATCATTTAGATCTCTAAAGACAGAGGGAATTGTCTAAGAAAATGACAATTAATCAAATCATTAAGATGTTCCTACCAGCCCTCCATTTGTTGGTGCATTAAGAGGTGAAGGCAATGTGGAGGTCTCCTGGAGTATTCCATGATTCAGCTCTGTAGGCATGAACATTTTGTCAAAGGTGCCGTCCTGTGGCTTGATCTGTCCATTTTTCACAGCAGAATTATCAGATAAGTGAGAATTATCATTCTGGACGGATGCTGGGGTCTGAAATAATTGGATATTTTGAAATACTCTGTTCTGTACATTAGACACAGGAGTTTGAAAGATATCATTCGACGGAGTTGCAGCAGTGTTTGTGAAAATGTCAACATTGATTACTGGAGAAGATAAAAAAGTAGATGAGTCTTCAAAAACATCCAGATGATTGGATGCTGTGGTAGAAGGAATGGGTTGAACATCATTCTTTTGATTGGCTAGTATGTATTCTAAGAGATAATCCCTCTCATTGGATGTTTTCTCATTGTCCATCATGCTCTGGGAGACACTGGTTTCCTCCTTGAAAGGTTGAAAAATGTTTGTTTTCTGATTGCTTAGTCCAGTTGAGGAAATTCTGGAAGAGTTTGAATCTTGGAATATGTCCCATTTTTGACTGGGGAATGTGGTTTGGTTTGTTTCCTGGCTTAGAGTAGGAGGTGGGAAAACAGCCCAGTCATTCTCAAGTGATGGTGTCGAAGATGTTGGAAGGTGAGACCACACATTACTTTGTCCAAGCCTTAACATTAAGTCTTTGTTGTTGTCTCTGGAAACAGTCACACTGGAGTCCTACAAGACAATTGTATTTAGAACATGCATTCATTTTTTTGTAGTTTTGAGCTTGCAGTGAAGGACAGAAGGACACAGGAGATCATATCTTACTTTGCCTTGAGTAAAAAACGGGTTTGTGGTTGTTGAGCTGAGCCCATTGACTGTGGTCTGAAAGTAAGCATGACAAAGCCATTTCAAGACTATGTAGTACACAGCACTTTCCTTTCATGTCACACCCCATATCACACCCACAATCACTCACTGTCATGTATCTGGAATGAAGTTGGGGAATGAAGTTGGACTAAAAAGAGTAGCCATACCATAGGGCAAAGGACAAAATGATTCAGGTTTTTTACAAGCCCATTCTTAAAAAAGTTCAAAAGAGTGTAAAATTGTTTTAATTGACAAAACGTGTCCCTTGAAACCTCCTTTGAAACCTCAAGTTATTTTTGTCATACCCAACCATCTAGGAACTCTCTACAAGCAGATGAAGCTATTTTACCTGAGCTGGATGTAGAAATGGGTTTGCTGATTTCAGACGTCCATTCTGTTAAAAAAAAAAAAAAAGACAAATAGAGCAGTATTGGGTAATTTCTAAAATGGGTGATTAAAGCTCGCACACAGAAATGAAATACCAAAAGTCCGACCTCACCTGTGTGATCTGACTACCTGAAGCTTGTGTACCATTAGAGGAACCATTCAGTAAGACATTCTCCTAATAAAACAGGAATCATAAAAAACAGTTATGATCTGACGTTCTTTCAGGGTATTAGCGAGATTAAATCTACTGTGGCCAACCCACTCTTATCAAAAAAGCTATAGCAGTCTAGTCATGTCAAAAGAATCTACCTGTTTTGACTGCAAACCACTAGCTAGTGAATTATTTGCTTTGGAGTTGGAGGACATAAGATTCTTAAGACAGGTTGAGAAAACGTATGAGTCAGTAACAAATGGAATTTTGTGTATTGTTGGCCCAAGAGTGAAATGTAACAGAATCTAACACAAAACTTTACATCTAAAACTAAACCTTATACCCTCTAGAACCATGGTTCTCAAAGTTGGGTGCAGAGACCCCCAGGGGTCCATGACCCATAAACAATTTTTTTTTTTTTTTAATTTTTGTTGGAAATCAAGCCCACCATTTAACCATCAAAGTTATAACGCCTATAAATAATTTCACCTAGAATCTAATGACAATTTTAATAAAAATACATGGAATGTTCAGAAATTTTAAAAAAAATACTCTGGTTCCTATAAATATGCTAAACATTATTGTACACATTTAAATAATGTGCCTATTTTTAATAGTTTATTTTTTTTATACAAATAAAACTGTGGGTCCATCAAAAATGTAGTAAACTGTGTTCCATTCTGTGCTGTTAAAAAGTGTGGGAAGCTCTAGTCTAGCCTACATGTGTGCTTGTGCATGTGTGTTTACCTTGTTTTGGCTGTTAAAGGGCGTTAGAGGCACTCTCTTCAGGACATTATCTATCTCTTTAATGCTCTGCTGAGAAATATGTCCAATTATAAGGCATTAGTGAGATACTGAGCCATGTCATCATATTGCCTATTGCGTATTATGCAAGCAAAATTTTCACATTCATATTAGCTAGGCCTAATACTGTCATGTCATGTCTTCCTAATATGTGATTGCTTACAATCATGAAAAATGGTGCAAAAATTGTTACAAGCATGTTGTGTAGCAGTTGTAACAAGACGGCATTTGTAACACATTAATCATCCTCTTTGCAATCTGAATATTTGCTGAGCAAGTAAAATAACATCCTCTTTGAATTTGGGAAGTACAAATATAGCTCCTCTACAAAGATTTCACCAAAATGATTGGGTTTGTTTTCACTCTCTTACACCGTTTTATGCCTACTTTATCTTGAAACAGATTTATAGTTGTTATCACTGATAAGTGTACTAAAAAAAATTACATTTTGTAGCATGCCAGGACACTAGATAAAGGCTGTCAAAAAGATTGTTCAGAGGAACAGTTGTAACACACTGAACTCTCACCAAAAAGCCCTACATTCAACCATTCATTCAAAAGATTGAAATACAGTAAAATATTATTTTAAATTGTCTGTAAATTAAAATGAAAATTAATTCTTGCCAGACATGAAATGATGCTACTTATAAAACATATGGTGCATGGTGCAATACTTTTCTTTGAAAGATATAGCAATCATTTATAACTGACAGCCTCATAATCAATTGCAAAAGAAATATAGAGCAGATCAGAAGAATATAAATACTAACGTCAAAAATAGTTCCATCAATTAAGTTATTATATTGTATGCTGTTTAGAAATGTAATCATTGTAACAAATGCACATCTTGTGTTTACACACTAAATATGAAATTTTGACATTCTGTTTTGTTGGTAGGCAGATAAATGTAGAATAGAAAAAAATTATATGTTTGGCATCTATAGTTTTGTGTTGCAATGATAAAAAGCCTTTTTTTTTTTTACAATTGTAAAAATTTTGGCTCTTCACTGACAAATATCAAAAGTGGTGAAGGAAGTAAATATAAAATAAATGAAGAGAACACTACACTGAAGCCACTGAGTCACAATGAGATTAAAATTGTGTTGTTTTCTTCACTTACAGTTTGTTGGTCTGCTGAGACGACTTCATTTTGCCAGCCAACGTGATCATCTCGCGCCTCCTGAAACATTTAAGAAACATCATATGCCATGTTAAGTTAAGAAACAAGTTTACCTTACTAAAGTCTTCAGTTATTTTAAATGGTTGTATCGTCTTACCATGTATCGTCTGTGTGAAAGCGTTTAAAAACCAGCAGCTGTGTCGGAGCCACTAAACAGAACTCTGCAGCTGAGTCGTGCTTGAACACTTTTGCCAATTCTTAAAGAAAACAAGAGCAACACGTGAGATAAACTATGTGAACTCGTCTGGCCAGTTAGTCTCACTCGTAACATTTACATTCTGAGGCGTCAGCATCAGCATGGAGTGAATTACAGCAATTAAGGGACTAGTCCCCAGTTCATGTGCAACAACAGTGTCTTTAAAAACACCTCAGAATGTCTTCATGGTCAAATAATAAGGAGCCCATGAGGTCTTAATAGTCCCACAACATCCCACAAGTCCATGCCTCATCTTACACAATTTGTGGTCACGACATAATAATTCGTCCATGCTGAAATATCCAGTTTGGTCTGAACAGAGCCCCAGCTGCCAAAACAGGTCAAACTGGTAGACCATCTTTGCCAGCTTTCCAATTTACTTACTAAACCGACCAATAAATATTTGTGTTTCTAACTGCCACACTGTTATTTTTGTTAGAAATTAACTTGTCTATGATGGACTAACCTTAAACAGTTTGCACAGTCCTACCTCGTGCACCTTTGTTCACTGCACTGTACTGTCTTCATTACTGTAATCCATGTCTCCAGATTCATTTACACACATCATGCCATTTGCACTTTTTTTTTAATCCATACTGTAAAAAAAAAAAACGTGCAAATGGCATGATGTGTGTAAAATCACCTCAGTGATTCTTTCCAATTTACACCTATGTGACTTGCTGTTTTTCACTTCTGGTTAGATGGCTAACTCCATTTCATTGGCTTTGTACTTGTACTCTGTTCAGTGACAATAAAATTGAATCTAATCTAATCTAATGTAGAATTTTAGCAGTTATTGAGAAACTGTTTCTACCAGCACATATACCAGCTGGTGTATAATTACGGTCTTATTTTAATATTCATGTCACATAATTTAATAAGACTATAATTTTAAAAACATACAGTATCAGTTTTAACAACTATGAAGACACCAAGCTGTCACTCTCTAGTGAATATATTTTTGTTCTGCTGAATAATAGTACTGTAAAACACCCTTAGCTAAAATGCCAAATTCTAATAAAACTTAAGACTATGTAGAATCTAGGATCAGGTTTGATGACATGTGGATGATTTTAAAGGGCTATAGATGTGCACTTCATTTCCAGTCCTTAGAAAATGAAACTGTGTTGCCACAAGCTGCGCTGAAAAAAACAAAAACAAATCTGTGATTTTTACACAAAAAAGCAAATTCTTAGAATTTAAATGCTTTATGTTCTGTACTAAATTAAGTCATGTAAATATCTTGCTAAAACCCAAAGTGTATATTTGACTTACTTTACTGGGTTAAATTTAACATTATTTTGCAAGTGCTCACAAGACTAACAAAAAATAGAAGTAACATCTATGTGAACTGATTGACTAAAGTGGGTGTGTGTGTTTTTTAATCTCGATTTGTGTATGCATTACTTTAAACTGATTCCATTTTGAGCATTATAGATGGGTTTGTTTTCAATATTTATTGTTTTGTGTTGGCTTTAAGGCCTAAGGTTATCGCATTATGAAATGTTTTGAAAGATTCAATTCAATGTTATTTGTATAGCGCTTTTAACAATGGACATTGTCACAAAGCAGCTTTACAGAAATATATAAACTCAGGATATGAGTAAGCCAGAGGCTACGGTGGCAATGAAATACTCCCTGAGACGATATGAGGAAGAAACCTTGAGAGGAACCAGACTCAAAAGGGAACCCATCCTCATCTGGGTGACACTGGATAGTGCAATTATACATAATTCCCTTCTATAACTGTGTACTACATGGTCATAAGTGTAATTGTGTAACTGGGAAAATTCATTATAGTTTTCACGTGAAGTCTATTTTGTTGAAGTTATCAAACTGTTCACTGATGGAGACTTGAGTGCAAAACTGTTCATGGCAAACTGCAGTCCTAAAGCTATCATAGCAATTTGCAGTCCAAAGCCATTGTAGCAAAACTGTTCCCTATCAATTGCAGTCCAAAGCCATCTTCATGGTTTCTAAGTGGTACCATCCACAGAATCTCATGTAACTTTAGGTTGTCCATATGGAGCCATCCTCAGCAGCTGCGAGTGGTTTCCAAGTGATGAGAAATCCACCCAGAAGTAAGGCATCAGGATGGATCAGGCAGGTCCGGAGAGCAGAAGGAGTCAGGATCAATGGCATCTCAGGAGTAGCATTTGGATATATATATATATATATATATATATATATATATATGTGTGTGTGTGTATTTATATATATATATATATATATATATATATATATATATATATATGTGTGTGTATTTATATATATATATATATAGACAGAGAGAGAGAGAGGGGAAAAAAAACTGTGTTTTTCAGTCAGGTGTATGGTTTGTGTGTCTAGTTAGTTAAGTAACTATGTTGGGTTCTGTCAGTTCAGTCATTATGAAGGCTGATGTAAGTGCATTTGTTTTGTAGAGTGTTAATTCTAGTTGGAACCATTAAAGTTGCTAGTGTCCTTTTAGTAGAAATGATAATGTTTAGATGATATATACTTTTTAGAGTTGTAAGGAATTTAGCTCACTTAGATGTTGACTTAGTTTAATCTTCCATTTATTATCGGAGTAAAGGTCATTAATGCAACAGCAATATTGATTATCTTGGGGAAATTCTATCAGAATTAATTTACGCCATTAACTGCTCATTTCGTCCACCAAAATGTTTAGTGAGGCGTCTACCAACTCTGGTAAGTTATCACTACCGTGGCCACCGGGAGTAATACTTCCTCAGATCATGACCTTTCTAGAGCAGGGTACTAAGATCAGGCACCTTAGGAACTTAGATGGTGAGCAAGAAAACACAGCACAACATCACCCTGAACATTGACGAGACTTTATTACACTAAACTACTACACACATAGACTAAGACTACTACATACAACTAACACACACACACAGACATACCCACTCATACACGTAGGAATATTGCATGAGAAGAACCAGTGATAACAATCAGAAGGTTGAGTTCTTAGACAAAAGTATGAGAAGTCACTAGACCCTGACCTGAGTGAACCATCAATATGTCGGCATTAACTTGTGAATTGGTTAGAGAATTCTTAGTGTTACTGCACCAGCTTAATGAAGTTGAGAGGTATCAATACTTGCTTTGCTTGGGTGGTGAATGGAAGTAGTTGTTGGTGGTCAGCAGGTTCTATTCGGACCGGATTTGGAGGATCTTGGGGAAGTTGCTGATCATTGCCGGAGAGGGAGGATGGAGTCTGGATGGCTGGGTGAAGGGTCGAGTCAGGCGATGTTCAGCGAGGAAAGCCTTGGGGTCTTCTGGTTCAAGGTCTCTTCCAGTTCCAGCTCTGTTCCGGTTCCAGCTCCACTGAGGGCTAATTTACACCCTTTTATTGGGGTGTTCCTGCATTCTGATGACCATTAGCATCCCTTAATGTTTGACAATCGGTCATTTAATCTAGACGGGCTTGAGCCATCTTAGGTCTGTTTGTTGTAAAGGAATGTCTTTGTTTGTCCTGTGTGTGGTTGGAGAGACAGTCAATTTCTTCAGTTTGATGATCTCTGAGTTCCTACAGAGTGTTGAGATTTATGTATTTCATTTAACTCAAGTTTGAGTCAAAATTACTGATTAAAAAAAGGAAAACTGATAGTTAAATTCAATTAAATGTTTTATTAGAATAATCCTTGGTGCCATGTAAACCTTACTTGCAATATGCTTAGTTAAATTTACTAAAGATTTTATGTGTAGAAATTGTTCCACCACAATTTTCTTGAGTAAATTTGACTCCAGTAATTATTTTCAGTGTGCTATGTTCACCTGAGATGCATCAAAGTGTCTGGATTTATTGGCTAAAAGCCAGTTAAACAATTGTTTTGTGGTTTCTCAGAAAGACTAAATGCAGCAGCTTGTGTCTGAAACTTTTGTCAGACAGACTGATGCTGATTGCTGATAAACTTTTTATGCTGATAAACCTTTAGTAGCATTTCTGAAACAAAAGAAATTGCAAGGTTGTACCCTCGTCATGGTAGCGTAAGCATTATAGACGTGACTGGTTGAGCTGCACCAGCAACATTGTTTTCTGTTTTTTATTTCATCCTGTACAGAGTCTTGATTTACTGGCATTAGCTAGTATTAGCTTCCTATTGATTAGGATAGATATTATAACTGTGGATTTCTCTTTACTGTAAAACATGGCAGGGCAAAATCACCTCCACCTCCTTACCTCCAGGGTAAGGTCATCTAAGGTGCTGATGGTCATACATATAAAGCAATATCTGATGCTTTCATATTCTTTGTTGATGACTACAACAACTCTAGTGTTGCCATAGTCTGTATGCAGAACACCTTCAATCAGCCTGCTGTCCTTGACCCTGTTAAAAAGGTTCAATCAGATCAGTAAAGACAATGACCCACATTTATTAATTTAGAATTAGGATTTATTATGATTTAAAGGCCAAGACCTGATCATAAATCCCTATTTTTATTCAAGGAAGACAAATTATGAAATGCCCAGTGTTTGTTACACACTAGGCCCAAAATATTGTAGTGAAGATATGGAAGATAGTAGTAGTAACACCTTTTTTATATTAAATAAAAAAAGAAGCTATAGGACCAAAATCATCTTTTTTTTGGTTATGACTCACTTTTTGCGGTTGTGGATGGTGCCACATGGATACCCTAAAAATTTTGACTTCTCAAAAACAGCTCATGCCCAAATCTTGTTTCGGTGGATAATCTCACTTACGTAGACATGTAACGAAGACTGCTAACTGTTGCTGTAATCATAAAGACTGTTCTGTGCTCATCCTAGGAATCTTGTTCACAATGTGCTCATACTAAACATCCTTTCAACATACTTCATATTGTTTGCCTCTATTCTTCTATACCTGTATACTGTAATGATTTATAATCCCACTATCCAGTGTCACCCAGATGATGGGTTTCCCTTTTGAGTCTGCTTCCTCTCAAGGTTACTTCCTCATGTTGTCTCAGGGAGTTTTTCCTTGTCACTCTCACCTCTGGCTTGCTCATTACAGATCTGCAAAGTTCCTTTGTGACAATATCTATTGTTAAAAGCATTATACAAATGATATTTTGTTTACATTTTACATTTTGACTATGGGCACCTGATTTGAAGCAATAAGCTTTGTTGTTTTATTTTTTTGAAAAAAAAATAAGGGGGAAAAATAGTCAAACACTGCAATGTTGCAAGATGATTGGATGATTATAATGTATAATGCTACATGTATAATGGCTCACTTTATATTGACATCCAGTATGAAGTAGATTGCTGGGTGCTAGTAGGTGAGATGGTATAAAGTAAACTGCTCCTCACATGTGGCTTCCCACACTCTTATCTCATTAAGTTGAGAAGTTTTTATTGAAAAAAGGAAGTGAAAGTGGGTTGGCTAAAACTACAGGGCTTTCCTTTACACACCAAAAACAAGTTTAACATCAAGTAATATGATTCATATTTTGTTTAAACATGATGTTTTCTGTTGGTATTCAGTACAGTTTTTACTGACATCAAACAATCTTGCAGTCTGTTGAAAATAATTTTCACTTTAGTCACGGCATGTTAAAAACACATTGTTAGGAAAGAGACTGCAAATGAAAAAGAATTTAACAATAAAGAACACTATCCATAACTGCACAAAGGAATTTTGCTTATATTAATGGCTTTTTTTTTTTTTTTTTTTTTTTTTTGTTGCTATCCTGCATAATGTTATAAATGCCCCATTACAGACGCCTACAGAGTTTACTGTGTTTAACTGAAAGCGAAAGTTAATAAGTGGGGGGATTCCATGGCACTGTTTATAAGAAGGTTCATTCCACAATTCAGACTGTTTTCAAATTACTTCAGATGCTGTCTTACCTAACGACACTTCTTCATTACCTGTGAGGTGAGTATGATGAGGTTTATGTTATACTAAAAGAACATGAACAAAAAGAACATGAGTAAATAGGTTTCCTGTAGAGAGAACCTGTGATTTCCCTGTTATGTATCATAGACAGTTTTGCTGGTAATTTGTGACGGGATGAATCTTAGTACTATGTTAAAAATAAGTAGTGTAAATTAATCCATATCTATCTAGAATATTTACTCAATAGGTATATTTTTTTCATTAAATTTCATTCTTACCTGAAGATGTTTTATTTCCACCTGTGAGGTGAGTACAATGAGGTTTATGTTATACTAATGGTTAATCCTACACCTAGAGAACATAATAGAGAACATAATAAATTCATACAGAGAACCTGTGATTTACCGGATTTATATCATTGTTTTATCTAGAACACTGGCTTATAAATATAGTTTCCAGAGAAGCATATGTTATAAATATTCTAGTATATATGTCTAGAGAACACATGATTAAGCAAAAGTAACCAACAAAATAAAAGATTATTTAAAAGATTGTTTATTCCAGGATCTTGAGATCTCGAATTTCTTCAGATGATTTTGTACCTGATGACATCAAACAGACTATTGTTATATGATGAATGTGACTAATCGAAAGCAAAAGTAAATACACTAGGGAATTCCATTACACCCTGTAAAAGATCATGACAAGGTCTGATAATTAGGCCTATTCCTACAAATAAACCCAAGTAAATAAGAACCATGGAATTACTTGTTATGTATCATAGATGGTTTTGTTGGTAATTTGTCAAAGGATTACTCCTAATCCTAATTCTACACTAAAAATTGACAGTATAAATGAATTAATATCAAAGGTTAATCCAGGATATTGACAGTACCCAAATACCCCTGATGATCAAATGTAATATAACGTAATAGATTTTTTGTCTTCTGCATTAGTGTAAATATATAGTAACTTGTCATACCAAATACTGATATGATTTAGTTTTTTACTATTTACCTGTACTATCTACCGTACAGTAACTTTTTTTAAGTATTATTTTTGTCGTTATTTTTGGAAGCATTTTAGATTTTTCAGAACGCTATGTTTGTTGAGAATTTCTTCTTTAACAAGCCTTTTTGCACTACTTCTTATCAACTGATTTAATGTTCTGTTTTTAACCACAGGAAGAGCAAAATGGACTTCTGAATAGCATCTTGAAGTGCACTTTGATCTATAACCCATAACTCAGGTTATGGCATCAACAGATCTATTGTTATCGAGATTGCTTGATTTGGTCAGATATGGACAGTGGAGTCAGAACGATGTTGTGGATTTGTTTACTGCCCTTGTGAAGCAATACAGTGTCGGGGCAGTAAAGACTGATTTCTACACATGGATGGCAAAAATACTTTACAAAGTGGAAATTCACAAGATCAACAAGCTAGATTTATTATCTGACATTGAACCAAGCCAGTTTGTGGATAACATTGAAGATAGAATTAATGACTTTGTTAAAGAAACAAAAGAGAAAAGCCTTGATAAAATCATTGAGGAAATTGAAGCAGAGCGAGACATTGATCGGAATACTTTAAAAGATGTTAAAGACATTGTGTTGTCTGTGTCCTCGTCACCATCACGTCCTGTTTCAACACACCTGCAAGATAAAAAGGAGAAATTAGTGAAGCTGTGTAAAGCAGTAGAAGATACCAAAGGATGGAAACCAAGGTTGACTCAGATGGTGAGCTGGTGCATCATGGCTCTTTCTCGTTCTAGCCAGTTAATCCAGGTTGGCACAGGCGAAGGAAAGTCATGCATAGTGGCCATGTTTGCTGCATATCGTGCCATGATGGGAGACAGTGTGGACATTATCTCCAGTTCCCCTGTGCTTGCAGAGCGAGATGCTAAGGATTGGCTTTCATTTTATGAAAAACTGGGAATCACTGTGGATTACAATACAAATAAAACAAAAGTTGAAGACCTGAGGAAGTGTTATGCATGTCAAGTGGTCTATGGCACAACTGAGAGTTTTGCAGGAGACTGGTTAAGACACAGGTTCCAAAGAGAACATGTGAGACCTGGAAGACAGTTTCAATGTGTCATAGTAGATGAGGTGGACTCACTCATGCTGGACAAAGGTCTAGAAGTTGTCTACTTAAACAGTGAGATGCCTGTCATGGAGCCTCTAAATGTAATCTTAGCTAAGATTTGGTTTGTTGTCAACCGATTTGAAGATCTGGATGTAGAGAAGACACTAGATCTTATTCGTTCCTCACTAATGGCACAGGATTCAGACATACTGCCATCACATAAATATCTAGAAATGCCTGCAGATACATCAGAGCTGGAGAACAATGAATTCCAAATTCCAGGCTTTCTACAACACATAAATGGGAGGCTAAAAATATGGATTGAAAATGCGTTTCTTGCCAAAACAATGACTTTAGGGCATGAATACATTCTGCACAAGGATGGTGTAGTTCCTGTAGATTACAGCTCTACAGGAGTCGTGCAAAATGACATGAAATGGGGAGATGGACTTCAGCAATTCCTTGAAATGAAGCACCAAACCAGGCTGTCAAATATGTGCGTGATAACAAATTTCAAGTCCAATGTAAATTTATTCAGGAGTTACAAACGGATTTATGGGCTCACAGGAACTTTGGGGAACCAAAACGAACTTGATTTGCTGCAGAAACTGTACCCTGGCATCAAAACTTGCAAAATCCCACCATTCAAACGCAGGAAACTTTACGAGAAGGACGGCATTGTAATTAATGATGAAAATGAGTGGGTACAAACAATTTGTAAGGTTGTTAATAAGACAGTGAACCCCACAGTCTACCGAGGTCCAAGAGCAGTCTTGGTCATCTGCGAAACTATTAAACGAGCACAAATAGTCCACAATGCCCTTTCAGAAACCATTTCAACTGACAAATTGAAACTGTACACAAATAACAATATGGACAATTCTAAGGTTACAGGTAAAGTGGTCACTGAAGGTTGTATCATTGTTGCAACCAATCTGGCTGGTCGTGGGACAGACTTCAAAGTCTGTACTGAAGTAAATCTTTCAGGGGGTTTGTTTGTAGTGCAGACTTTCTTGCCCCTTAATATCCGTGTGGAACAACAAGCCTTTGGTCGAACTGCACGAGAAGGAAACCCTGGTTCCGCCCAGCTCATCATGTGCTCCACTCACTTCTCTGAGTCAGTCAAACTGATAAGGGCACTAAACTCACCTCTCTCCATGTTACTTACCCTTCTGAGGCAACTAAAAGCCACTGTAGTTGTGTCAGGATTCATCAAGAATAAGTTTGAAGAGACTGTCAAAATATGTCAGGAAGACCCCAATGAAAAGAACTGTGAGGCAATGGTGAAAGAACTCAGGGACTTGCTAAACATCGAAAAGCCAAGTGGTTTAACTAACCTGGAGATGGAAAAACAGTCTAGAGATTTAATTGTGCAAACAAGACTATCACATTTTCTTAAAGATGACATACCAAAAATCCTCAAAAAGGAGGAACTTTTTTCTGACTACCTTGACATGCTGGACGCCATTTACAAACAGTCTCGGGGTGGCGACTGTGAAGATATTGTGTCTTCACTTCATGAGTGCTGGGGTATGTGGCTTCTGATGAAGTTCAATGAGAATGAATCGACAGAAACATTAAGAAAGCAGTTACAGAAAGACTTGCAAAGTGCAAAGAAAAAATTGGATTGTAAACAGTCCCCTTCCTCTATGATCTACCATTATGTAAGGACTGGCAACACACTCCGTCACAAAGGATCCCTTGCAGACAGCATCGAGATGTACACAAGAGCCACTGAAAACAATCCTTGTTGGACTGCCATTGCTTTGTACAATCGTGCATTGTCCATTCTGTCTAAAGCAAATAGTGGACATATTGCTCAGGCATTGGCAGATCTGAAGAAGGCTGAAGAGGCAGTAGACTCCCACATGAGAAAGTTAACATTGACTTTGATTTTTGTGGAAGGTTCCAGCAAAGATCCCAACATGATTTCTGACACCTTGCTTACCAAGCAATTTAAAACCAAGCACCTGGCACAGGATTTACTCAAATCAAATATCCAGAAAGCAATAGAAGTGTTGCATATAGCTGAAAGTCGAGGTTATGATGTGCGAATAACAAAATACCCTGTGTTATTGCTGATGCTGAACCCTGTTGTTTTAAGAGCAGATGGAGTTATCGAGGTGTGCCGAGAGATAATTAATCTCCGCTCACTGGGACTGGACACCCTCTTCTCAGTAGAAACTGTGTTTTCTTTTTTTAAACGTCTGAGTAAGATATTCGGTTAAAGCCTCAGCTAAACTGTTTGAGTAACAGAACAGCAAAAAAAATTTTCAACATATATCTTTTCGGCATCCAGTAAGGAAGGAATGATGTATACTGAAGTGCTGAATTAAGTGCTGTCATGAAGTATAACTTCCTGAATATACCAACACATTAACATCAAATCAGACCTTTGTCAGACATTTTTTTATAAACTGTTATTGCAAGTCTTCTTCGACTTACCATTTACAGATTACCTTTTTGGACAGTATGAATAACACTCCTGAGTACCTGCACTATAGACTAACCCTTGTGTCTCTCTCTGTGTGGCTCTCTTGCATTTGTACCTTTTGGCAGCATTTAGTTTACTGTCAGCTCTTTTAACACATCTATGCTTGTGTTTTGTCTCAACTGTAAGTGTCTCAAATAAGTGGATGTCAGTGGAACTTTGGAGGTTTGTTCTGCAATGAATTCCAACCATTTTCATCATGATCATTGGGTAAAGATTCCTCTGGTAGGATTGCAACACTGACCATTATATACAACAAAGTTCAATGAAGAAGTCCTGAAGATTAATAAACTGTATTTTATCTTTCTTTTAGACATTTTGTGTTATTCCTCATTGTGTTTGAAACTAAACCAATTTTGCTCTTTGTCTATTTATAATAAATTGTATTATAAAGAAAACCTGTCCTTGCCATATATATATATATATGCATGCAGTTAGGTCCGGAAGTATTTGGACAATGACAGTTTTTGTGATTTTGCCTTTATACACCACCACAATGGATTTGAAATAAAACAATCAAGATGTGATCGAAATGTAGACTTTCAGCTTTATTTAAGAGGTTCCACAAAAATATGGCATTTACCATTTAGAAATTACAGCCATTTTCAACAAAGTACCTCCATTTTCAGGGGCTCAAAGGTATTTGGACAAAGTGACATAATTGTAAATATAACCATAATTTTAATACTTGGATGAAAATCCTTTGCAGTCAATGACTGCGTGAAGTCTGGAGCCCATGTTCTCAAAACTCAAATTCTGAGTTTCCTCCCTGAAGATGCTTTGCCAGGCGTTCACTGCAGCCACCTTCAGTTGCTGCTTGTTTGTGGGTCTTTCTGCCTTCAGTCTTGTCTTCAGTAAGTGAAAAGCATGCTCTATTGGGTTGAGATCAGGCAACTGACTTAGCCATTGAAGAATAATCAATTTCTTTGCCTTCAAAAAGTCTTGAGATGCTTTCGCAGTATGTTTAGGGTCATTATCCACCTGCACTGTGAAGCAGCGTCCTATCGGTTTTGTAGCATTTGGCTGAATGTGAGCAGAGGGTATAGCCCTATACACCTCAGAATTCATCTTGCTATTTCTGTCAGCAGTAACATCATCAATAAACACCAGTGAGCCCGTTCCATTGGCAGCCATACATGCCCATGCCATAACACTGCCTCCACCATGTTTGACACATGATGTGGTATACTTTGGATCATGAGCTGTTCCTTTCTTTCGCCATACTTTTCTCTTCCCATCATTCTGGTACAAGTTAATCTTGGTTTCATCAGTCCAAAGAATCTTATTCC
>CM040481.1:7207747-7261833 GCA_022758105.1 Pangasianodon gigas
ATTTCTGGCAAAGTCTAATCTGGCTTTCCTGTTCTTGAATGTTACCAGTGGTTTGCACCTTGTTGTAAACCCTCTGTATTTACGTTCATGAAGGCGTCTCTTGATTGTAGATTTTGACAATGATACGCCTACCTTCTCCAGAGTATTCTTGACTTCTGTTGATGTTGTGAAGGGGTTTTTCTTCACCAAGGAAAGGATTCTGCGATCATCCACTTTAGTTGTCTTCCATGGTCATCCAGGCCTTTCGATGTTGTTGAGCTCACCAGTGCTTTCTTTCTTTTTAGGAATGTACCCAACTGTTGATTTGGCCACACCTAAGGTTTTTGATATCTCTCTTATAGATTTAAGCCTAATAATGGCCTCCTTCACTTGCATTGAGACTTGGACTTCATACTGGTAGCTCCAGTCGAACAGCTGCCAAATGCCAGCTCAATACCTGATATCAACTCCAGACCTTTTATCTGCTTCATTTGTCTTGAAGTAACAAGGGAATGGACCGCACCTGGTCAATTAATTTCTTGTCAGACAATTGTCCAAATACCTTTGATCCCCTGAAAATGGAAGTACTTTGCTTAAAATGGCTGTAAATCCTAAATGGTAAATGCCATATTTTTGTGGACCTCTTAAAATACACCGATCAGCCATAACATTATGACCACCTGCCTAATATTGTGCTGGTCCCCCTTTTGCTGCCAAAACAGCCCTGACCCGTCGAGGCATGGACTCCACTAGATCCCTGAAGGTGTGCTGTGGTATCTGGCACAAAGACGTTAACAGCAGATGCTTTAAGTCCTGTAAGTTGTGAGGTGGGGCCTCCATGGATTGGACTTGATGGCCAGCACACCCCACAGATGTTCGATTGGATTGAGATCTGGGGAATTTGGAGGCCAAGTCAACTCTTTGTAATGTTCCTCAAACCATTCCTGAACAATTTTTACAGTCATCACAATTTGGCTGTTGTCAAAGTCTCTCTAATCCTTACACTTGCCCATTTTTCCTGTTTCCAACACATCAACTTCGAGAACTGACTGGTCACTTGCTGCCTAATATATCTCAACCCTTGACAGGTGCTGTTGTAACGAGATAATCAATATTATTCACTTCACCTGTCAGTGGTCATAATGTTATGGCTGATCGGTGTAAAGCTGAAAGTCTACACTGCGATCACATCTTGATTGTTTTATTTCAAATCCACTGTGGTGGTGTATAAAGGCAAAATCACAAAAACTCTGTCACTGTCCAAATACTTCCAGACCTAACTGTATATATATTTAACCACACAAAGATTAATGGGAAATTACTCCACCAGCTTTGCACATCTGGATCCTCATATTTTTGCCATGTGTTTTGCCAAAATTGCTCAAGCTCTGTTAGATTTTAAATGGAGACTGATGGTGAATAGCAACTTTCAAGCCTCGACACAGATTCACAATTAGATAGAGATCTGGGTTTTGTGTGGGCCATTCTAACACATTCAGGTTCATGGTTTTGAACCACTCCATGGTAACCATGGCAGTATGTTGTTGGAAGGTGAACCACTGCCCCAGTCTCAAGTCTTTTTTTTTTTCTTTCTAGAATTGCCCTGTATCTAACTCCACCCATCTTGCCCTCAACCTTGACCAGATTCTCAGTCCCTGCTGATGAAAAGCATCCCCACAACCTGATGCTACCACCTCCATGCATCACTGTGGAGATGGTGTTCACAGGATGATGGGCAGTGTCGGATTTCTGCTGAACATAGCATAGGTGGATTTTGGTCTCATCAGACCAAATCGTTTCCCAAGTTCTTTGTTGAGTTTTGCTGAGTCTCCAACGTGCCTTTTAGCAAATTCCTATGGCTCATATCTCTTTTCATCACTCTTCCATAAAAGAATGAGTGACTGAACCCTGACTGATAATTTTCCAGAACTTTGTCCCAGACTTGTTTTGAGAGTGCCTTGGTCTTCATGATGCTGTTTGTTTAGATCTGTTCTCTAACAAACTATGGGGCCTTCCATGAATAGGTGTATATAGATTGAGATATGACATTATACAATATTAATATCGAGATGTGACACTTTAATACTTTTTATTTGTAAATAATTTTGCAATCTATATTGATCCATCCAATTGTTCAATTTGAGGCGTAGTAACACACATAAATGGTGCTTGATCAAATAAAATATTTTCGTAGTCAAAAGTGTCCATACCATTTATTTGTGTTCGGAATTAGACCATTTTGTAATTAAAGTGTATTATTATTGTTTTTCAATGATTAATATCGATCAACTCTGATAAAGGCTGATGAAAAAAACATGATTACATTTCACAATATATTACTTTTTATCTAGAAAATTCACAGATACAGTGATAATTATTAAAAAATTAAAGCTCTTTTATATTTAAAAAAAAATATTTTTCATGGCATATTAACATTACAAAGGACCAAAAACAAAGGAAACTGAAGTGATAATCATCAAGTCAACAAATCCACCTTATACAACTACACTTTGAACAATAAGTCAAAGCAAGCCAGCATGGTTTACTTCCTTTTTATTAATACCTTTTTTTCGGTTGTTCATAGCATTACACAGAATTAGCCACACAAGAAACTTGGATTGTATTTTGTTATACATTTTTTTTTTGTTAATAATGTTAATTCCCCCTTTTTTACATTCTAATGCTAAAAAAGCTTACACAAGAACTAGTACACTTATGTCTAACCTGTGAGAACAGTGAGACAATAACCTAGTACAACAGGAAACACGGGGAGGATTGAACATTAAAAGGGTATGATTGAAGAAATAAAGTAAAATAAAAACAAATTAAAGTGGAAGAGCAATCACACGGCTCCGGCCCAAACACTGACGCTTCCGATTTGTTTTTTTCCCCTTTTTAAACCCCCAGAGTAAACTATATCAGATATTTCCCTTTACTCTTTTTGGTAAAGCCTTTATCCAGCAATGCAAAGCATTTGTTCTGTATCAAACACCTGTACCTATATTCCTCCATTAGCAATAGACTGAACGATACCATGTGCCATTTCTCTACATTTCAGCAACTAATGTTCTTCTGCTCCAACTTTCAACGCTAATCTCAACAAAAGCTTAACACAAACTCCATCCTTGTGTTTCAATACTGTTTTTGACGATCCCTCGCAACTCAGAAGCGACAGCACCGCTGACCACTTGCAGCACAAGGGGAAGAGGGAGGAACAGGTGCTTTATTTACTTTTATATAAAACCCAGTCTGAAAGCAACTCTGCAGTTACGCTGACTCAGTCACTTGGACCTCCATATAACAAACTTCACTCTAGCTAATTAAAGGAATACTCCACCATGAAACACAGTAAATATCTTTATATTGTACTATTTGTAGTGTGCTTAGAGATCCTGGTCCTAATTTGGGTGTGTATATTTCTTATTCCTATGAGAAGATAGTGATTGTGTGCCATGCTGGTGTCACGAGGGGGGACACTGCTAGCAATGGTGTTCAATATGACAACAAATTTAACACCAACAGGTCAGGGTTGTTGTTTTTTTTTTCCTTTAAGTTTCTGAATTAGCGTTAAGCTAGGAATTCCCTCAAGGCAAATGCGGAGGAACTAATGAAGTTGCCAAGGATGTGCTAAAAACAGTATTGGAACCGAGGCCATAAGTTTAAGTGT
The DNA here is from genome assembly GCA_022758105.1 of Pangasianodon gigas. Taxonomy (NCBI): domain Eukaryota; kingdom Metazoa; phylum Chordata; class Actinopteri; order Siluriformes; family Pangasiidae; genus Pangasianodon; species Pangasianodon gigas. Next base: position 7,211,394 of record CM040481.1, read on the forward strand.
GATTTGGCTGGACAAGTACACAAATGTAGCCTATCAAATACACGTAGCAAACTCTTGACGGGATTCTGTGTCATGTCAACAGAGAATTGTCTAATGATTTGGTGTTTCAGGGCAGTGCTGTGCTGATTATCATGGCTTCTACAACACAGAGTGTTGCAAATGAAAAAGAAAAAAGAAAAACAGCGCTGGTCTGATTTGTATTGGCTCGTGATTTGGCTCTCTTGATAAAGATATGGCTATGTTTTTTTGTTGTTGTTGTTATAATGGGTTAAATTTAGCTAGGCAGTTCCTCTGAACCTCTAGAGGCTTTTAGGTAAGAGCTAGTTAACTAATGTGTTGGCAGCAAATGCCGTTGTTAACAAGCAACTTCAGATTTGAGACTGAACGACTGATTTCTTTGCTGGATCAGGAATTATGTAAAGTGTGTCTAATTGAGCACACAAAGATGTCATACAACAGATGTTTATGCTTGACTGAGGATTAGCTTGAAAAGCTTAGTGGTTAAAGTAGTTCAAATTCAGCTTATCGTCATTTGATGTTAGTAGTAACAGTCTGGTGGCAGTGGATTTGCTGGCAGATCATCATTATCAAAATCATCATTGTTTTGTTAGAGGGGGCTATTATTAATTCATGAAACTAATAACTTAGCTATGCTACAGAGCCAGCCAAACAGAAAGAAAAAAAAAAAAAAAGCCTATATCAAATGTTTTCCAACATTTTATTTGAGAAACTGTACCTTTGTCCCAAATGCTAGAATGCATGTCTACATTCTAGCACAGTTAGTGCTCTAACTATAACGTCAAACATTTTAAGACCATTAATTCTATCCAAATTTCAGGATAGTCATTATTTTCCAATGTTCACATTGGCCCTTATTCATCAAAGTTACATATAGTCAAATATGATTGTAAAATGAGCACACAAAAATGACAACACTACTCTCCTTATTTGTCGGTTTCATCTTTGGCGTATTAGTATGAAACACGTCTGGACAGAGCGTGTGTAAATGAGCGTAAAATTTGTACAACCTGAAAAATGTTTGATTTGCAGTTAAATAAGGAAAACTAATGTTAGTATCATCAATACTATAAGGAAATATAGTAAGTAGAGCAGTATAAACATAGCAAATGATGCTGATAATCACAATTGTGCGTGCGGAAACCTCGTACTAAAATACAGCTAACGGGGCTTAGTGTCAACCTGTAATTTGTAAAAGTAAATCAAAGGGGCAGACGTTGATCTTTATCAGCTCATTAATCCTTCATTTGAGTAACGGAAATGCATTTGTGTACAAGAGGCATCATAAAGCATTGACCTGGACGTGTAGTCTTGGAAACACAGGCCCTGGCTAATTCAAAGACCCTTGGATATTGCTTTTTTGAGGTAATTATATTAATTTCATATCAACACAAAAAATTTCAAATCCAAAATTTCAACACTTAAAAAAAAATTATCAGACATGAATTATTTGAAATTAATTTCAGCATAGAGCATGTAAATAAGGGATTAGTTAGCAGGAACTTGCATCCACGCAGATGAAGCTGATTCATCTATTGAGTTCAAATCGCCACTCATAAGACAGTTTCATGAATCAGATGCAGATTTGTTCCTATGTCATTCCATGCATCCAAATCTGCGCTTGATTTTATGCAACTTTGCTGAATAAGGGCCATTGTGTTTTCTCTGGAACTGGAAGTGCACTGGGGCATATGCATATTTTTTTTTTTTAAAAAGTGCAGTTAGAATTGTTAGGCTTCAACAAAGTGTGCTGATGTATGTAGATCTTACATCAGCTTCAAGTTATTATTTTCAAACCTGTTACTTGGTTGAATGAATTTTGTCAAACACTCAGCATTTGGGAAACAGCCATACTAAAATAAAATCAATACTGCTGGTGTTTAAAAAAAAAAAAAAAAAAAAAATCCAGGTAGCAGAAGCTTAAAACTTCATCTGTTTTGTCTGTTTTGCTCTTTTGTCTTTGTATAATTCAGCATCTCCATAATCCATATACTCTCACATCATCATCATCATCAAAAAAAAATTTTTTTAACAATTCTACCATGCAGTTTGGAGCAGTCAAACATACGAATGTCTCAATCTTTCATTTCCACACATAGTTTCCCATATTTACCATTTCCCCACTTATTTTTGTTTTCAAATAAGTCAAATGGAAGACATGAGCTGGCTGCCACCGAAAGACATTGGTATTTATCCAATACCTTTTTTAAATAAATTCATTTTAAAAAAAAAAACCCACTCCAAACACACCAAATAGTATACCAAAAGAACTCAACAGACACATGATGAGTATTGCTACTCTATTGTGTTTTTTTTCCTCTATTTTTCAACATGTAATTAAGTGAACTGTTTTTAATTACATTACTGTCATTATTTATAGATAATCATAATTAATATTCTATATTAGAAGTATTACTATTGGTTATCACTACATCTTGGGTCTCTCTACAGGCCCCTACCTGCACCACAGATGTTAAGTTGACAGAGGGATGGAGAGATAAAGGGATGGATTTTTTTTCTCCCTCTCTCCCCATGTCACTTGTTTCCAGCTCGCTTCCCTTAAGAATCTCTCACTTCCCCCAAGTATGGGATGAGCGAATTATACATGAGAATGAGATTTAGTTTGGTAAGAGGAGTATCTCTCTCTCTCTCTTTATGTCTCTCTTCCTTTCTTGCGTTACACTTTGATGAATGGATATGACTGATTGTTATGACCCTCTCAACAGTAGTGGCTTATCCATCTATCCATCCATCCATCCATCCACCTCTCTCTCTCTTGTTCTCGTTCTCTTGCTCTTCAGCAGGACACCTCCATTGTGTTGGAGGAGGTAGGGGGTATGTTTCCACCTACGGAGCCCTGGGAGAGGGTGCGTGATCTTGAGCGAGAGCCCTCCAGGGAGTAGGATGAAGAGAGAGAGGTGGTGCGAGAGCGGGACAGACGGGTCATGCAGGAGGATGCCACTGATGAAGAAGAGAAAGAGAGAATGTACATCAGGTAAAGAGGTTTTTGGCCATCTAGGTCCTGTGTAATAATATTACAGCTGGGTGCAAAAGTTTGCACTCTCACAGAAAGTTTGACTAATCCCACCCACTCTCACAGAAACTTTAACCAAACCCACACACTCTCGAAGAACGTTTGACTGATCCTGCCCATTCCTGAAGAAAGTTTAACCAATTCTGCTCATTCCTGCAGAAAGTTTGATCAATCCCACCTACTCTCACAGAAACTTTGACCAATCCTGCACACTCCAGCAGAAACTTTAACTGATCCCACCCACTCTCACAGAAACTTTGACCGATCCTGCCCACTCTCACAGAATTTTTTTCCAATCCCACCCACTCCAGCAGAACATCTGACCAGTCCCACCCACTCTCACAGAAACTTTGACCAATCCTGCACACTCTCACAGAAACTTTGACCGATCCCACCCACTCTCACAGAAACTTTGACCAATCCCACCCACTCCCGCAGAAAGTTTCACCAATTCCACCCATTCTCACAGAAAGATTCACCAATCCCACCCACTCCCACAGAAAGTATGACCAGTCCTGTCCACTCTCACAGAACATTTGACCAATCCCACCCATTCTCACAGAACATTTGACCAATCCCACCCATTCTCACAGAAACTTTGACCAATCCTGCACACTCTCACAGAAACTTTGACCAATCCCACCCACTCCCACAGAAAGTATGACCAGTCCTGTCCACTCTCACAGAAACCTTGACCATTCCTGCCCACTCTCACAGAACATTTGACCAATCCCACCCATTCTCACAGAAACTTTGACCAATCCTGCACACTCTCACAGAAACTTTGACCGATCCCACCCACTGTCACAGAAACTTTGACCAATCCCACCCATTCTCACAGAAAGTATGACCAGTCCTGTCCACTCTCACAGAAACCTTGACCAATCCCGCCCACTCCAGCAGAAAGTCTGACCAATCCCACCCACTCTCACAGAAACTTTGACCAATTCCCCCCCCCCCACTCTCACAGAAAGTATGACCAATCTCACCCATAATATTTTCTAATGAATTTTAATTCATTAACCAAAATATAAACAAACAAGAAGCAGGCCGCTGTGAAGTGCAGTTACTGTTACCACCCGAAGTTGATAATCAACTTATGTAATAAGAAAATAAAGTGTTTTATTCCTCTTATTCCACAGCAGTTTGCCAATGATTACTTTTTCATTTAGTAAAGAATAAGATAATTTATCCCTTTATAGTTACATTTAATATTGTGAAACAAGGCAAGAAAGTTCCTGTTATCATTTATGTTATAACAGCTAATAACAGTCGTTCCCTCACCAACATCGTTAATAAGCCAAAAATAAACATGTAGCTTGTCATGATATCCTGAGACTGGAAAGTCCCCTATCCTAAACACAGACTGGTGGAAAGCACTAACACTGGAGATTCTTCACATAAACGTTAGTTAAAAAAAATCTTCACCATATGATCAATGATTGTAGGTTTTTCTTTGTTAATTAACATGTTTATCATGTTTATCAGTTTAACATGTTTACAGTAAAATCTGCTGCTGTAGAAATGATAGCATATTATGACGCATTAATATAAACCTGTGATTTGTATTATAGCCGGCACTACGGTCAGAGCTGCTGTTATAGAAAATGGATCAACACCTTCTGACCAATCAGAATAGAGAATTCATCAGCGCTGTGATGCAACTTTTCTTGTAAGTCAGAAAAATTTCATCACTGCGATTGTAAACTACTCACTGTATCCCATTCCCTGGATGAAGTATTTGAATGCTTCAGTCAGCTTGCTGGGCTGCAGAGACACAATCAACAATAATGTAACAAAACCATTCGCATTCTAATACTCTTGATGATTCATTAGATTAATGATGTGAACGATGTTTAATTTAAATAAACGTTAATTACTTGAGTGAGTTGTGGCATCCCGCCAGCATCAGCCATCTGCAGAGAGCACAGAGAAAACAACAATTTAATATTATACTCTTCAGAACAAAAAGCATGAAATGCATTAGACTGCAGACTGCTCATGGGTATTAAACGCTTAAAGAAAAAGCATATACAAAATTAATGGCACCTTCAGGAATGAGGTTGTAGTTGGGTCCAGTTTGCTGTTGCACTCCACCTGATGGACAAAAACACAAAATCTCTGTGACTCTGACTCTAGACATTTTTGAGATTGCAGGAGAATCAAGTCAAATAAGTAATCTCTGGTGCTGTCTCGAATATTATTGCATGGTTCATCCAATGGATTTTAATTTTGGATTTTGGATTTTGGAAAAAAGCTATTCTAATACTTTGTGTAAGGTTTGTGGCATTCCATGGTTATTTTAACCTACACTGACTCTAGACAGAGGTAATGCATAACTACAAATTCTTGCCTGAATGTCTGGAAGGTTGAATTTATAGCTTAATTTACAAGCAATTTGAAGAAATTGAAGAAAGCCTCCTACAAAAAAAACAGCTCTTAGACTTCAATTATAAGTAAGCTTTGAGTGATTTTTCCTTTCTTTTCCTTGAACAGGGAAACTCCTTTTTTTTTAAATTCTTGTCTGTAGTAATCACATATACTGTACATATGTGGTAGACAGAGATAAGGTTGAAAAAACACTCATATACCCCTTTAATATTCACATGTACCTATAGGATAGGATGAAATACTGAGCTATAAAGCAGACAGCATACATCTGCAGACTGTAAAAATTCACATAGAATGTCATAAGCAGCAAGATATGACAGTGTACAAACATATAAAGTGTCCAGATCTAAGTACCTATATCTTGTTTAAAAATGGTTCTCGATTGTATTAGGACTTACTGCAGCTTCTTCATATGGTGCCTGGTCCCCTACCACCAGCATGACGGGACATCTGAGAAGAAAGAGGGAAAGACAGAAAGACAGGGAAACGTCAAATCCTTGCATTTTTGCCAAACCATACGAATACTATTATTATATTAGTTATTTTGTTCAACTCACTTGAGAGTGCTGCTACGGTCGATGTTCAGATCCCTGCGACTGAAAGACAGAAAAATAACATTTAAGACGGGGAGAGAGAGATAGAGAGAGCGAGAGAGAGAGAGAAAGAGAGTGTACTTGTTGTAGCTCTTCCAGAAGAGGTCGATGTTCACCAGGTTGGAGGCTGTTGAGATTCTCTCTCTGTGTGCCTGAACAAGCTCAGTGTTGGACGAAGTCTCCTCCTGCGCACACACACACACACACATACACAAACAGTGTAAATTTAACGGTTATGGATTTGATTATCACACACAATCACAAGAAAACATACACACACCTGACTGAAGAGGTGACCAAGGAGCTGATCGGCAAGTGAGGAAGTCAGTGTACTGAGCTGGAATGAAAGAAAGAGAGAGAGAGAGAAAGGAAAAAAAGAGAAAAATGAATATAAATGAAATTCTCCCAACACAGAAAAAACAGCAGAGGGTGTTACTGTACCAATCGTACAAGAGAAGGAAAAACGCACCTTTTGGGCAGCCCAGTCTATCCAGCCGCGAGCGTTCGGGTCAATATTTATCAGAACAAGACCTTCCACAGAGTCTGGATTTTTAAGCTGAGAGAGAGAGAGAGAGAGAGAGAGAATGAATAATTGAATAAACTCCAGACAATGTATGAATGAGTGTAACACCACTGTATCATAATGAGAGCTCTTAGACTAAAGTGACCTCTAATGGCCTATCTATCTATCTATCTATCTATCTATCTATCTATCTATCTATCTATTTTTTAAAAAAAAACATTATTTTTAATATATAAAACAGTTCATTTCCAATTAAATTTAACATGAGGACATTTGTAAAATTATGGTAAAACTGTGTGTGATGTCTCTGTTACTAAAATAATTTCATTGCGTGAAATGTTAAAATACAGTTTTTACAAGCAAACTGTTTTTATGGTGATATTTTTGTTCTCTAGAAATTATTGTCATGATTCCTCACTATTGTTTACCATTGTCTCTACTTGAAGGTCTTGGCCCATTTTAGCTCACTTCTGGATGCAAAAATCTTACTAGAGAGACACAAGTAAGGTGACAGAGAGAGGCTTACTGTGAACTTTGAAAGGACATAGGCCCCTGCTCCAACTCCAACTCCGATCACAGTACGGAAACTACACCAGTGGACACACACAGAAGACTAGTTAGCAATACTGGTGGAATGTGGTATTTAAGGCAGCTGGTCGCGGTAGACAGAAACACAGGTAATCCAACGAAATATGAAAGGTACAAAATCACTACTGAAAAAACTGTAACTCTAGATTTTCAGGTTTTGTAATAATAAAAAAGGTAAAGCAGGTAAAACCTTTTCTTTCTATTGCAGCCCATAAGACTGGCCTTGCATTGCTATACCTATGCTTACAATGAAGGAGGGGGTTAGCAGTAGACTTTTCAATCAAAGCACACTTACTGTTGGCAGCAAGCGCAATATGAAAATAAAAAAGTGATTTAATTGCTAATATTTACAGTTATATGCTTTGACTATGTTTAGTCATTTCAGTCATTTGTAATTAGATAGCTAGAGTAGATGGCTTTGGATGGATCGAGCTGGTTTCTTCTTTTAAGACGTCTACTGGCACGCCTTGGCCTGGAAATTTCAGCTGCTGAGGTCTGCCCCTTTTTGCTAAAAAGCAACTCATGAGGCATCTGGAGTTTTAAAAGAAGGCCATGTGACCGGTGAATGGAAGGCTTGTGAATTACAATTGAATTTGTTCTTTCTGGACAGCAAAGACAATTCCAAAAATTACAAACTGCACTTAAAGTATTTTATATCCACTTTGTCTGCCTTTTTTCCCTGTTCAGAAAAAGAAACTCGCATCTGATCTCAAATGCCTTCTGGGTAAGTTCTGTTGTTAAGGTCTTTTTGGATCGATCCTTCTGCCTTTTATGCAGAGAAAATATGAGGTGTGACTGGAATGCCAACCCGAAAAAAAAACACACTGCAAATAACTGCTGTGCAGTGACTTGGAAAGTTCATACCGCCAGTGTAAAATAAATAAATAAATAAATCGAATTCTTCACCATGCTCAGATGACTACTTGTCATGGCAACTGAATTTTTTTTTTTTTTTTTTTGACTGATCAACTTACTTGAAAAACTGTATGACTGATGGGATCATTTCTGCAAGCTGATCCATGGAAAAATAATGATACCTAGAAAGAAGAAAATATACACTGACTGTAATTAGGAGGGTGATGGTATGTTGGTAATGTTGGTGACAGTTACAAGTCATGCTATATCATTATATACGGAATAATGGTCACAAAGCATTCCTTATGAAACTGTAACTAACTAACACACACACACACACACACGTGGGGCGGGGTTGCATGACTTCATTTTTACTAGCCAACCAATAACTGCATTTAAATCTACTCCTGCAGACGACCTATCGACTCCAGCTGAAATCCTTGATTCTGGAACTGAGAGCGCGCAGCATGGAAGCTCATGTTTGTCAACAGAGCCCTCCTTATAGCTCATCTACAGCAACGGCTGATAGTGACACGCCATGTGGGCTACTGTGGCCTCAGCAGCATCCAAAAATGAGTCTGGATGGAATGCGCTGTTTCATGCAGTGCTGGTCACAGCAGAGTTTACTATAGCACAGTATAAGGGTTTTAAATTTTTTTAAATTTAGCTTTAATTGAGGATAACACAACTAACTGGCGGAATGGGTTTGATTTTCAGAACTCCTGTGGGAGCAGATGGGAGTGAGATTTTAATCACTTGATTAAAGTGATATGAAAGTGACAATGTTTCATTAAAGCAAATGAAAAAGAAAACACTTTTACCAGAATAGTCTTAAACAATGTGCAGTTGACTGTAGAATTGGCTTCATTTAATCTGGCATATTTTCAGACTAGTATATTTTACCGTCTGCCTCGCTGTTTTAGTGAATGTAGTAGTCGACTAGTCTATGCAACCCCTAACACACAACCACACCCACACTCAGGCTACCCAGAAGGATAGGGCGCAGCTCCCTCCTCTTGTCCTGGGGCGTCTACATGAACCACTGTGAAGTTCTTCACAATCTCCTGCATCTCCTCAAATTTGAAGAAAGTAGAGAAGCAGCTCTTACCTAAGACAAAGACAGAGCGAGACAGACTAAACATACCCACACGTTACAATTTCATAAATGTTCAGCAGTTGTCTATGTCTGTTCCTGTGTGTGTGTGCATTCTGTGAAATTCATTCTTTGTTATTATTATTATTATTAATTATTACTATTATTTATCCTGGTCAGGGTTATGGTGGATTCGGAGCCTATCCAGAACACTGGGCATGTGGCAGGATTACACCTTGGATGGGAATCCAGTCCATCGCAAGGCACCAAGCACACACACATTCACACCTAGGGGCAGTTTAGCACAGCCAGTTCACCTACTGGCATATTTACGGGAGGTTGGAGGAAACTGGAGAACCCAAAGGAAATCAATACAGACACAGACACAGGGAGAACATGCAAAACTCCACGTAGCAACCCAAGCTCAGGTTTAAACCAGAGACCCTGGAGCTATGAGGCAGTGTCCCCCTGTGCCACTCTATAAATATACATTTTTAGGCAATATGGAGACACCCCATATGCTCCTGCTATCCCTAATAAAGAGACTGCTAGGTAGACACAAGAGGTAGATGCAAGTGGTGTTTCAGTACCTCAGTCTTGATTTGCATTGCTTTATTCTTTGTCATTTGTTTAAAGCTAGCCAAATGTGTCAAAATATACCATACAATCATGACTTTGTTCCTCGCTAGCTTAAAACACAGGTCTATAATTGAGAAGCTGACCTTTTGACTTAATCTTTAAGTTAATCTGAGTCCAGGTGCACCTCTTATATGTGTGTGTGTGTATGAGTGTGTGTGTGTGTGAGAGAGAGACAGACAGATAGAGATAGAAAGATAGAGAGAGAGAGAGAGAGACACAGAGACTTACTGTCCATTCCAACATCATGATAGGTCAGTATAGCTGGCCGACGGGTACTTCCTGTGCCGTGCAGCGTCACATGCACCAAACCATGCGGGGTCTCAATATTGTACTCCTAAACCCCACACACACACACACACACACACACACACACACACCAGCCAATATTAAGTTAAGTGCAGTTAAAGTTAATTGTGTACCGTAATTATCCTATTATCTTATCAACATCTCTATAAATAGCCTTGTATCAGCTTCTTACCTGACCCCGGTCCAACAATATTCTGGCTGCGATCTCAGCCTCCTACACAGAAACAGAGGGAAACAAAGTTTATCAAGTGTTATACAAAACAGCTACCTGTAAACCTCTAACAGAATTTAGCACATCTATAATCTTTTATAACCAGTTCATCATAAATACAGTTACACCAATTACTCCACTATTTCTACCATATGCTCTAAAGCAAGATTACTCAACTAAAATTTATAAAAGGTCCAGCTATATAAAGTTTCAGACCAGAGAGGGTAAATAAAATGAAACAAAAATCTATGAAAGTCTGTGAAAACTCTCCCCTTTCTGACCTAACAGCTCTAGCCTTGTAGCTAGTCTCTGGTCCGATGAGCTGCCTTCAGCTAAATATTTCTACATAAATGCACGTGATTGAATAAACCAAAACAGGAAGTCTGCTACAAAAGCAGAGCTGGTTCATGTTTAGAACACTACAGTCCCTGAACTATGGGCAGTTTTTTTCATATGGGGATCAGTTCTGGTACAGTATTTTTTTCAAGTCCCAGTTTCTCCCTGTTGCTTTCATCATGCTAATTAAGACCACACATGGCTGGCAAAGTGGAAAAGGCATCTGCCTTCACATTCTCAATGGAATCGATCATTTTTCATCCTTTCTGCCTTGAGAGAGACTTTTGCATTACTAACATCAGCCTGTAATTATGTCAGTAATTATGGATTATGACAGGAAAAGACACTGGATCGACGATGGTTGAAAAACATTAGTATATTATTAGAAAAAGGACAGAATATGCTAATCCGAAGTCTGGCGTATTTCAGCATACTCCATGTATTATTTGTACTTGCTGATCTAATAAGACAAGTGGATTTGTTTTGTTTCGTAGTGGTGCTTCATGTTTTAACTAGTGCCATGGAGAGGAGATGTATGTGTTCTGTTTACATTACTGAATATTTGCTAATGCAAAGGCTTTTCAAATCATTGACAGCTGTGCAGCATTAAAAAAAAAAATCCCACATAAGAATTACAGTAATCAAATCTTACAGTCTTTGCATTTGAATATCACAATGCACAGCTGTGTTCTTTTTTTTTATTAATAAGACTGCTGCAGTAATTCTGTACTACATGTCTACTGAGTCTTTCAATGTTTCAAGTTACCAGCAGGTGGCACCAGAAAACCCATATATTTGTACATACATGCATAATCTTTCTGCAACCCCGAATAATTCTCACTGCACATAAAGCTAAGGAAGAGCCTTATATGGAAGCCGAGCTCTTGACGCCACCGCTTGGTGTTAACATGATCATTTGAGCCTGTGAAACCACCACATGAGTTGAGGTGCAGAGATGACGCAGAACAAAAGCTCCCATGGAAATATCTGTAGTGACATAAAAATCCCTGGGCTAAAAAAAAAATAAATAAATAAAATAAAAACCCATGCCTATTTTAATACCCGATTGAAATAGTGCACATAAAGAAAGTGGAAGGTTTAAATATGGAGAAATTAACATTCCAAAATATTTATCATACAACCCTTCATTAATCATTCATCTTTGTGGAGATTTAGTGAATGGAAGTCAGTATTATTTTGGTGTGGGTGTGTGTGTGGGTGTTTATATCAGTGACCTTCACGCTGTCTGTTTGACCCGTAAGTAAAGGCTTGTCCTCCATGATGGCAATCTCTTGCAATTCGGTCGTCATTATAAGTCCTTGCTTTGTCCTATTAAAAAAAAGAAGAAGAAAAAAGAAGGAGAAAAGCAGTTATTAACACCACGCCCACACATCTTTGTCAGGACCTTCCACTGACTTAATTACTACTGAATGCCTACATCTAAATCTAAGCCTAACCTTAACCTCAGTAATCAAATGGAAACCTTTTGGCTCTTTAAAGTAAAAGCAGTTGTGCTCGTGGGGGACCAGCCATATGTCATGTCAGATATTCCTATTCTTGTGGGGACATTTGGTCCCCACCAAGATATAAAAACATGCCACAACTCCGATTCCCCAGTGCTCATAAGGACTTGCATAATTCATCACTGGTTTGGAATCAGCTTTTCTTTTCTTTCTTTTCTTTTCTTTTTTTTTTAATTAGAACTTGGGGGGAGAATTAATTAGCATTAAACCAGAGAGAGCCTAGAGAAATTAGGACAACAGTCATGGCATTATGCAACCTTAATCAGAATCCTCAATAATCTTTTTTACTTAATAAAATGTGCTGTTTTATCATCATGACCTTTCCAAGCAGGCTGATGACATATTAACCATAAAATAAGCACACATGTTCTGACCGGGAGAGTAAACAGCGTCACGCAAACGGCCTGACATTGCATTAGTGAAGTCTGTGTGTGCGTGTGTGATTGTGTGTGTTGTAATGCTGGTTGCCTCAGGGAGCCTCTGTATCTCTGCAGCACAAATGGTACCGATTACCACAGTATCTCTCTCTCTCTCTCTCTCTCTCTCTGACCTTCCACTCCTCCTTCCTGCTCTGTTGCTTTATGTCAAAACAGAATGCATTAAAAAAAAAATCATCCCAGGGCGCTGTACATATACATCTGTTGCATATTAAACAGATTATTCTGACAAAGTGATTTCCCATGAGTTGTAAAAACATTGCCAATGCAGCAAGGCAATGATCCTTGCAACACAGTTCATTGCCTTAATGCTGAAAAATAAAGTCATAATAGTCTACTCTATAGTACAGTTCTGAGACTCACAATACTGCAAAGTCACACTTCTGTGCTCTCATTTACACTTTGTCGTGCATTTCGAAAGCAGCGGCCACCAGATGGAGCTGAAGGTCATACAGTGACATCAGTCTACATTACAGTGACCTTAAAGACCTTAAAGGTGGGCATTGAATAACAAAAAAACAAACTTAGAATGAGGCTCTTTATCAGATTCAGCACCAAGATTTGTTGAAGCTGCTATTGCTGACAACTGTAACTTAACCTGCCATCTAACAAACAGCATTCAAAAGTATATTATTATTATTATTATTATTATTATTATTATTATTATTATAGTCCAAGCACAGATGTAAGGTATAGCATGTTGTTTCTATAGGCACACTAATTAGGCATGGTCCCAGAAATCTCAGCAGTTTTTGGGTGTGCCCCATAAACCCTCTAGCACAGTTCTCAAACAGGAGTGTGTCATTTTTTTAAAATTTTGTTACACTGGTAAAAAGCACAACCCACTGTTATCAAAGCTCTTATATTAATTATTGAGTTCCTACAGCTATTAGTTATTATACAAATTGAATTGAATGGGTTTAATCCAAAGCTCAATTCAATAAAAAAATAAATAAATAAATAAAAGTAGGCCTAAATAATGTCATATTGGACCTAATGCATTCTCTATTGGTGGAAAGTTCAGGAATAAAAAGCCCTATAGCTCCAATTTAATAGCCAAAATATTATTGCACACATTTTATTAATGAGCCTAATGTGTGTTTGGAGCGGGTCCATGCAATTTATTTTATAGTTAAAAGGGGTCTCTGGCTGCAAAACCTTGTTGTAACTCTACCAATCTACCAACAGGCCAAACATTTTTCCCTATAACTTCAATGTTTTGTTACAGAATCAACACCTAAGCTTCTGATGAAAATGATTCCTAAGCTTCATGTCTAATAATTATGATCATTTCAATGTCCGCCATATTGGAATGTCCGCCATCTTAAATTGTAACCAAAACAGTCTCTCAGCTACTCCTTGAACAAATATGGTCTTGCGATGGGGCCCGACTGTCAGTAATGCACTAATGAAGTTGACAGCAAAGACGCCAAACATGAAAGCCTGTATCTCAGCAACGCTTTGGAGTATTGACACCAGACTTGGGACTTGGTGGTTGGGGTTAAGACCACATCCTAAAGATCACCAAGAAGGGCTGTGTTGTTCCACTACTAGGTGATGTTATAATTAAAGAATGAACTAAAATGCAAAATCATGAAAACATCCATTGCACAATACAATACACACACACAAAAAAAAGATTAAATCATAACATCCATATCATCATAGCCTATTCTTTGAGCCGTTACTAACAGTTAATAATAATAATAATAATAATTCTTCATGACTCTTAGGCAATGCTGTATAGCAGCATCTTCCATTATCTCACGCCTGTTTTGAAACACCATCTGTTGTTGCTTGATCAAATGTCATACACAGTGTATGGGCACGTACATGACTACTGACCATAATGTCTTACTGGTCAAAACACAGAAAGCCTCCACAAAGACAGTCAGAGCCGGAGGGATGTGTCTTACGACACACGTCTTATGGGCTTACGACAGTACTGAAAACACCTCACACACTTTAACAATAAAGCAGCGGCATTATACTGTAATTAATCCTTTAGATAACTTTCTCTTTTCCTAATCTCTCTTCATCTCTCTGTTTCTCTGTCTCTGTCTGAGACAGTGTCTTTTAGAGCGTGTAATATTAGTTAAACTGAACCGAGGGAAGCGTCTGTCATTGCAGAGAGACAAAAAAGCCCTGAAAGAGTGAAGAGATAAAACGAGAGAGAAGAAAGCTCAAATTAATAGAATAAACAAATGTGTATTCATACACTCTCTCGGACACACAGCTTTATTTCTACTGGGATTTTTCAAATAGACTGTTTGTCTCCAACCGCTGAAGACAAAATATGCAAAATTGGGTCCACACACATATATTTTCCATTGTGTTACAAGGCAAGTTATAAAAGGGAAGCAAATCGGTCATACAGGTCAGAGTTTAAAAAAAAAAAAAAGGAAAGTTTCCTGCACTGCACCATTTGATGTGTAAATAAAGAAATTGACTGCTCTCCACAGGACAAAGGACAAATCAATGCAGACGACATGCAGCCAGACACAACTAGCACAGCATGCCAACAAAACAACAAGCGAATGATGTAGCAGTTCCTGAAATAGAAAAAACACACACACACACGACTACTGAACAGGCTACTAACACAATTCATCTCACGTGCATGTATCTTATATTCACTCCCCATCAAATTCATCAGGTTTACACTCATGTTCAGTAGATTTAATCTCATATTAACTAGTTTTAATCTCACAATCAGGAGTTTTACTCTAACTTTAACTAGGTTTACCCCTCATATTCAGTAGTTTTATTCTCATTCACTAGTTTTACTCTCATATTCAGTAGTTTTACCCTCACATTCACTAGATTTACTCACGTTCAGTAGCTTTACTTTTGCATTCAGTAGTTTTGCTCACACAATCAGTAGTTTTATCCTCACTTTAACTAAGTTTACCCCTCATATTCAGTAGTTTTATTCTCATTCACTTGTTTTACTCTCACACTCCCTAGTTTTGTTCACATTCAGTAATTTTACTAGCACTTTCAGTAGTTTCATCCTCACATTCAGTAGTTTTACTCAATCAACATTTTACTTTTAGACTCTGTAGTTTTACTCCCAGACTCGGTATTTTTACTGTCACATTTAAAATTTTACTCTCACATTCAGTAGTTTTTTCACATTCAGTTGTTTTATTCTTACATTCATTAGTATTACTCTCATATTTCCTAGTTTTACTTTTACATTCAGTAGTTTTACTCTCTCATTCCTCTCATGGGCACTAGTTTTACTCACACTCTCTAGTTTTACTCTTGTATTCACTAGTTTTATTCTCACATTCACTAGTTTTTACCCTCATATTCAGTAGCTTTACTCTCATATTCAGCAGTTTTACCCTCATATTCAGTAGCTTTACTCTCATATTCAGCAGTTTTACCCTCATATTCAGTAGCTTTACTCTCATATTCAGTAGTTTTACCCTCAGATTCAGTAGTTTTACCCTCAGATTCAGTAGATTTGCTGTTATATTCAAAGCTTTACTCTCACATCCACTAGTTCTTAATTTTAGTTTTGATGCACTCTGACGTTACACCCAGCCATAGACTTACACTGAAATATTGCATTTGTTGAAATTAATTTGAATAAGCTGTAGAAGTTTTAGTCAGATTCTTGTTATATGGGGTGCTAACTTCATGGAGGTGATCATCATTTTCTGTGTATATTAAGAGTATTTTTATGTAAATGCCAGAACTCAAATGGTTAATGTGAGAACATGCTTTGGGTATGTGACAGGTTTGAAAAACAGCCTACATAGCATTCTGTACTTACTTACACGCATATGCACACAGATACAGACACACACATGCACAGATACACTCCTGGGCTGTGAGGTGAAGGCCGCATGATTAAGTGTCTCGTAACAGGGTGACAGCTGGCACTGTTCAAATGGAACAGGAACAGGTTACACACGACTGCTCACAGAGCACGATACGCAACAGTCTCACACTCTCTCTCTCTCGTACACATATACACACAAATGAACTCTAGCTGAAAAGCTACAAACAATTCAGCTGGCACACTTTCTTGTCCTTTCAGTGCTCCCTAGTCTCCCTCGTCAGCCCCTTTCCCCCTCTTTCTCTCTTTAATTCTTTCTTGTTTGAGAATGTCCTCATGTTAGATATGTTTAAATAACTGAATTACTATTCACAAAATGAAAATATTAGTTGCAGATAATCTTTCAGCAGTAAAACCAGAGCAATATAGCACCCTTACAAAATCAATTGGGCTGAAAACTTACTTTCATTACACCTTCAGACACAAAAACACACACAAAAAAAAACATGTCTGTATATTCATCACCACCTTTTCTGGAAGAAATAGCAAGATGTTCACACGTGGATGACAGACAGCTGGGTTCACAAGATCTTTTAGAAGGAGATTTAATAGATAAGTTATTCATCACAAGTATCACACATATTATTGGAGGATGTTGTGAAAATCGGAAACTCTTGGCTACAGAACCCATGGGCTAATCTCAGGTGCACAAGGCAACAAACATTTAATGCTTTCGCAATACAACAACGGTCTGATTCTAGAACATTCATTATTTTCGATGAATAGGCAAATACAAAGATGACATGCTTAGCCTAGAGACTAATCAAACTGCATATGCAAATTCGATTCAGATGAGCAAGGCGCGCAGGAGCTTGAAACAGCAGGTACACGGCTTAAAAAAAAAAAAAGGTTCAGAAAACAGTCAACACAAGCAACTTGGTGAGAAATCTGGCTGAAAACCACTGTAACTTTGACTTAGGTTCGGTAGATTAGATTAATCATTTATAACCCCACTATCTGGTGTCGCCAGGGCCAGACTGGGACAAAAATTCAGCCCGGGAGTTTTACATCCACCCAGGCCACCCCATGAACCCACAACAAATTGACCAAAAAGACCACTGACCACCTATTGTAACATACACTGACCGACCAATTTATTAGAAACCCCTGCACATCTGCTTATTCATCCAATGAGGCAGCAGCTCAATAAATAAAATCATGTAGACATGGGCGAAAGCTTCAGTTAATGTTAAGACCAAACATCAGAATAGGGGGGGAAAAGATATCCAAGTGACTCTGACCATGGATTGATGGCCAGTGCCAGACAGGATGGTTAGAGTATTTCAGAAACTGCTCATCTCCTGGGATTTTACACAGATAACAGTCTCTAGATTTTACACAGAATGGTGTGAAAGACAAAAAAATACGCCCCCAGTGCATGGTAGTTCAGTACATGTAAACACCTTGTTGAGGAGAAAGGTCAAAAAATGGACAGACTGGTTCAAGCTGACAAGAAGGCAACAGTAACTCAAACAACAACTCTTTACATCAATTGTGAGCAGAAAAGCATCTCAGTGCAAACAGTTTACCTAGTTTTGGAATAGGGTTCCTGATAATTTGGTTGTCAAGTGTATCTCAAAAGAAAAGCATAACCTGCATTACATTTTACTTTTACTATATGGACCAAACATAATTTCTAGGAACTGCAGGATTTGGCAGCCAGTTGGCTGCATCACAGGAAGAAAAAAAAAAAGGTTAGCAGGCCAAACCAATCACAAGGCAGGCCAGGCCACCAGAATTTCTCCCGAATTTCCCGATGGCCAATCCGGGCCTGGGTGTCCCCCAGAAGAATACCGGTTCCTTCCTCACCTTGTCTCATGGAGCTTTTACTCGCCACTATTGGCACTGGCTTGCTCATTAGGGATCTCCATCTATATCCGGATTTCTGTAAAGCTGCTCTGTGATAATGTCTACTGTTATGTGCTACACAAAGAAATTAAACTAAAACAGAACTGAACTAATTTGGCACTTACTCTCTGATTTTTGGGTGTTAAATGACTTCAATCTGTGTGTGTGTGTTTTCCCATTTTGTTCTACTTTTAAATGGATTTTTGGCCAAAGTGTTGTTCTGGTGTGGAGAATTGACTTTAGTTGACCTACTGATTTCCTATATGGATTTCTGATGCAGATGCAGTATGGTGTAACAGCAACAGTCAATGAACCCTACCACTTTGCCCCAACAACACAAAACCCAGAAGTGGAAATGGCAGCACTTTCTGTATTCTAGCTCTGAAAGTTCGCCATGACTCATCACAGTTCATAACTGGACTTAACCAGAGATGTGCATGGGGCTGTTTTTGCACTCTCGCTTGGGCAGTTAATGTTTTGTTTGTACCTGCCTGCGATATTTTCTAATGAATATAATTGGTTCTATTTGTGAAAATATAAACAAATTAACAGCCTAATTTAAACCACGGCAACACTGACCAGGGAGTTACTATGTAAATGTATTATGCAGCGATGCACAAGCCTCATGTTTGCCATGTGAACCTTTCTGGAAGGGTATCCAAAAAGAGATTTATTTAGAACACGCTATCTGTTCAATCTGAATGATGTATAATATACTGTAGATGGTCACTAGTACAGAACCTTAATCACTGAGGTATCACTGTCTTACGCGTGCTTTTACGTAACCAAGTGGCGGAGATTTACAGTAATCCGAGATCAGTTTGGAGATTTCTGGAGGTTTCTGTAGCAACTGTACCAGGGAGAAGGACACAAAAGGCATTAAATCAAGAGAGCTAGTCAGCCAGGAACTTATCAGAACAATGTTCCTAGGAGAAAAAGGTCACACACTGCAGGAGTGTGGGGAGAGAGGGGAAAACCGAGAGAAAATGGGCGTTCCATCTACCTGTTTGTACAATAATTCGGAACTTGTGCATAAGAAAAACAGAAGGGGAAAAATCCGAAGCTTCCTGTCAATCAGGAAACTCCTTCACTGTATTTTTGCTGTGATTATCCTTGTTATCAAGGGCTGTCATAAATATTGTGCATATTTTGTTCAATTCACAGTGATGTGTTGTAAATTTAAAAAATTTGGGATCACATTCCAGTGGTGGATCTCACCATGGCCACAGAGTCTCCCTGTTCAGTTTCCTGGACTGCGTGCCAGATGCTGAGGCAGAACCACCCATCCGATCTTACTACAAAACACAGGAGTCAAAGTATCCATGCTGCTTAGCAATAGTGAAACATAGCAAACAATAGCAAATGCTAAGGAGCAATCCTTCCAACCACTACAAGATGAAGATCACGCTGTTTTGAGCGGCTAGTTGGGATTTGATGTATACTCGAGCCTTGCTTAAAAGACTTAAAGGCTTATACTTGTAAAGTGATGACTTGTTGATACCACTCCTGCTAACTAATCAGCAGTCTACAAGAATCAACACATTAAGCCAAGGCTACTGTTTACTAATGAGATAACATGAAATTAAATAACACTCAACTAAGCTCATAAAAGCATTAGTTGTGTGCTTTATGCTTTATTTCATTACACAGCCATTTGATTGCGTTGTCCCATTTGGAAGCGAACTTCTTGCCTGCTGTCATTGCGACTCATACACGAGGTCCCTCGGCCACTGATACTACATCAACGTTCGAACACATGCGACATTTCATAAAATGGCCTCCACCAACCAGACGAACACTGAGGCATGTGTTCGAATGTGAGATAAGGGTCCCTGGAGGACTAGTGGTTAGGTCTCAGCACTCTTACCACTGTGGCTTGTGTTCGATTCCCGGCCAGGGAACCAGCCACTGGTGTTGCACAAGACAGTGCACTTCCAGTGCCGCTCCCGAGCCTGGATAAATGTGGGAAGGGTTGCGTCAAAAAGGGCATCCGGTGTAAAAACCGTGCCAAATCAAATATGCGGACCAATGATCCGCTGAGGCAATCCCTAACAGGAGCAGCCAGAAGAACAACAACAACAACTTGATTTGTCTACAGGCTTCACAGGTTATCTTAGGATTTGCCTATTTAAATGTAGCATTAAAAGTACTGAATGTTCTAGATCTGTTGTAGTATTGCGAAAGTATCAAACACATGTCACGCAACTCTACTCTACTCTACTCTACTCTACTCTATAGCACATGGGTTCTGTTGCCAAAAGTTTCTGATTATCACAACCAACATGAGTGAAAATGACTCTTTTGTGGAAAATGACTCTTTAAAATGTCCTAGTCTACCTGAGTCACCTGAGTCTAGCTCTGGTGTAATGCAATGACACTATCTGTATCTGTTTAAAGGTCCGAATATTCATATCTGTACCTGTATTCAGCTTAAAACCTGGAGTGGGTGTGGCCTAAACGCTTGTTTTTTAAATGACATATAAACCCTACGACTACGTGCCCCAGAAACACTGGAAAGCCCTAGAGGCAGAAATGCTAGCACTGTCAGCCTGGTCTGTGAATTCTGGCTCTCAACCTCGACATCGTAATTAATAGAGATGTGTCTGTGATATTTAACAAATGTAATTTTCCAATTTCTAAATCGCAAACAAATTAGTAGCCTAATTTAAACCATTTAAACCATTCACTCAGCTCATAAAAACGTACATGATCTTTAGATGTGTGTTTTAGGCTTTACTTTATTACACAGCCATTTCACTGTGTTGCCCCATTTGGACAAAAAAAAAAAAAAAAACTTCTTGCCTGCTGTCATTGACTCATATACGAAGTCCCTTATCCACTGACACTACATAAACATTTGGGACATTTCATAAAATGGCCTCCACTAACCAGACAAACACTGAGGCAAGTGTACGTGCGATAAGCTCTAAAGCAGGGGTCGTCAACTGGTGGAACGCAGGCCCAGCAAATATTTCACCAGACTGAACCGTGCGAAAAACACCGTAGCAGAGCCGATCAATGTAGTGTAGTTCAGCAACTCCAGTTTTGTTAAACACGAACCAGCTCAACCTCTGTATCAGATCCTCTGCTGACGTTTATCCAATCACATGCACTTATGTAAAGAGACTAGCTACGGAAAGAAAAGCTAGAGAGCTAAGTTGGATGTATTTGATGGAAACAGAATGGTTTAAATTGGCAGAGAGGTATGCATTTATTTCCCCCCGCTTCAAATTTGGAACTTCAGATGTGCCTCAGAGTAGAGGTGTGCATCGGGACAAAACGTCACCTGAGCAGGCGGTTTTTATTTTAATCCAGGCGAGCAGATATGAATCTTTCGGAACAAAGAAAGACCACGTTCATTAACATGGGGATGTACAGGTACATTGTCCGCATTCCCTCGTTCATCCTCAGTAACTGCTTTATCCTGGTTAGAGTCGCGGGAGGTTAAAAATAATAACCTCTAACGTAATAAAGGGAAGAGCTAGCTCAAACCAAAACATAACCATGTCTTATATTATCTATAGCCATAAACTAATAACTAAGCATTAAACTGCTGTCACCATTCAGTCATCTTTGCTGCATATCCAGACAAAGACATTTTATGTAGCCGGACTCTGGCAAATTTTAGATGAATACGGTATCTCTGTCTCTCTCCAGCACTCACCCCCAACCCCAGCATACATCATACTGGAATGACCTTCAGCACACTTTTCCCAGTTTCTCTTTTTATTTGCTAAAACCGAAGTGAACCTGATATCTGGCACTGAACTTTCTGCTATTGCCTGCTCATGTGGAATGCAGGCTGTCGTTTAGGGTTGCAGTATGGGACATATTTAGGGGTTATTAAGCAAGTATTTTTAGGTCTTCTGTTACGGGACACTTGGGTATGCCATGCTGTGACATTTTCGGACAAGCTGTACGGTAAAGAAGAAGAAGGCTATGGTCTGTAGGGGTGCCAAAATATTTCTAATGCTCTGTCACTGCTTATTGGAGTCTCACAGAATCGTAGTGTCAATCAAACCTTTGTCCCTAAAATTATCATCTCTGTATTATGTTTATTTTATCTTTATGTTCAAATGCCCTGTATATAGAAAATCGTGATGAAGTCTTGTACGAAAGCAGCGTATTGTCATTTAGAAACATTCTTTTGGTGTCTAGTTTATATCACACACCCACACCCACACACACAGTAAATCTACTATACATGATAACTATTGTACATTTATAGACCAGTCAGTTAAAATGGCCACAAAACTACTAAAAATAGCCTAGAAACACTTTTCCATTCATAAAAAGCAAGGTCATACATGATATCTAAATTTGATCTGTCCTCTTGCCCTTGCATCCACACCTTCCCCCACTAGTTACCCTTCTGCTATTACCCACAGTACACTAGAAAAAGGCCACACTGTGGAAATGTAACCCTGTATATCTGCCCCTCAGACTGACCAAAACATTTGTTTACCACAATCCCAAAATCTTTCTGCGAATTGTAGACGTAGCAGTAGGATAAACTCAGTCATCAACTTTACTACCATTTTACTGTTCGTAACTAATCTGCAGTACTATATTTTACTGTAATTAACATTTACACCTTGGTAGCTAGTCAGCTAGGCGACTAGTTTGCACCGGTCAGACATAAATATGCATGGGATTTCAATTTGCATTGTCATATTCTCAGTAATTTATTTAACACGAGCCAAATCTTTAAAACGTACCACAACAATTACGTTTTCGCCCATCCTTAACATTAAATAAGCTAACTAGCTGTCACAATACAACAAAATTTTGTCTTTGATACAAGGTTCAGTATCGCAATTCTCCATACCAAAACAATACTATGGATAAAAATAATTTAAAAAATAAATCAAAATAGGAAAAACACACACAGTCTGAAGTCATTTAACACCAACAATTCAGACTTTTAGCACACAGTCAATTCAAGCTTATTTATTTGTGTAGTATTTTCAACAATAGAGCAGATTTAGAGAAATCCGGATGTGGACTGAACAAGCCAGAAGGTGGCAATGGCAAGAAAAAATTCCCTGAGACAGCATGAGGAAGCAAACGTTAAAGAAACCAGTCTCCAAAGGGAACCCATCCTTTTCTAAGTGACACCAGATAGTAGGATTATAAATCGTTACAGTAATACAGGTATATAAGAGGTTAAAAATTAGGCTAAAAACAAACAAATAACTGAATAATTCAGATCTAAAATCATGCGTTACAGCCATGTAAGACTGACCAATCAGGACTCAGGAGGCAAATTTCTGTTGTGCATGTTTTAGTATCACTGGTTCTCACCAAACATATGCACAAAAATGTGACGTCAAACTTCACCATTATAAAGTTAATAAAGTACCAGTCAATCCCTGAGTTAAAGCACCGATAAACAGCATGAATTCATAACAGTGTTTTCCTTCTACATCCTTCTCTGATTTAAACACCAACATTATCACGCTCCTTCAAATTCATTGCATGTAAAAATCAGACAATTAGACAAGAAGCAAATAGTGTCACGAGCTCCATGCATCACTACACAGGAAACGCAATGAATCATTAATTAATCTCTCAACACTTTAGCCGTTTAACCTACCGAATCAAGGTCGTGCTTCCTCAGCTACATTTCTCAGTGAAAGAAACTTGGTTGAAACTTGGCTGTGTGAAACTCGGTTTCTTTATCCCTGCACCTGCCGCTTATTTATTTCTGTGTGCATTGCACTCATCCAAGTCAAATTAGCATGCACAACGTGATTTGTCTACAGGCTTCATAGGTTATCTTAGGATTTGCCTATTTAAATGCAGCACTGAAAGTCCTGAAAGTTCTAGATCTGTTGTAGTATTGCAAAAGTATCAAACACATGTCACGCAACTCTACTCTACTCTACAGTACACGGGTTCTGTTGCCAAAAGTTTCTGATTATCACAACCAATATGAGTGAAAATGACTCTTTTGGGGAAAATAACTCTTTAAAATGCCCTCATTGTGAGTCTAGCTCTGGTGTAATGCAATGACACTATCTGTATCTGTTTAAAGGTCCGAATATTCATATCTGTACCTGTATTCAGCTTAAAACCTGGAGTGGGTGTGGCCTAAACGCTTGTTTTTTAAATGAAATATGAACCCTAAGACTACGTGCCCCAGAAACACTGGAAAGCCCTAGAGGCAGAAATGCTAGCACTGTCAGCCTGGTCTATGAATTCTGGCTCTCAACCTCAGCTACAGCACTCGACATCGTAATTAATAGAGATGTGTCCGTGATATTTAACATATTTAATTTTCTAGTTTCTAAATCGCAGACAAATTAGACTGACTGACTGAGCAGTAAACGCATCTTGCCGCACCGCGTGTTCACGTCAATGAACAATTGAACGTGCTCGTGTTCATGACTTTGTCGCGGGAGCTTCATCTTATCTGACCACTCGATGTGCCGGTGTGAAGTAAAAACATAAATATAATAAACTAAAACCTCCTGTTCGTTTCTGTTCCGAATACACTACCTGTTATCTGTAAATAATATATTCATATCCAGTTACATCCCTAGAGATTCAAAAGAACAAATGGAACCGACACCGAGTGTTTTGTATTATAGGTATGTGTTAGTTGAGACAGTACAGTACAGTGTTGAGAGCTGAGGTATGCTACAAGACTGTGTGCACATGTGTGTGTGTATGTGTGTATGCGTCTGAGCCTGAGAGATGTGCATTTGAATAACTACGACAGAGAGAGAAAAGAAGAGAGACCTTTACCTCAAAATAAATGCCATGTAGGATGTCAGAGAGGACCGTTAATGTGAGGAGATTCACAAGATGAGTATGATCCTGGGATTTGTAGCATGTATGTTTGTGTGTGTGTGTGTGTGTGTGTCAGAGAGAGGGAGAGATAGATAGGTGGATGCCAGACTGATAAAGGTTAAAATCTGCATTATTTATAGACTTAAATACAAAGTGTGCTTAGGCGTGTTTGTGTGTCTACTGAGCTGATACACTCCCTACGGTTTGTGTTTAGCGCGGCTGAATTGGCGACATGTGAGTCACACACAAACAGATAATTCACCCCTAAAAAGAAAACATTTTGGCTGTATTTATCTACTGTATTAAATATTAATACTGAATAAACATTGACAGAACTGACTACAAAGAATTTAAAACTGAGGAGACATTGAGAATTTAATCGTAAGATATTGTGTAAGTGTGTTTTGGCTCTACGAGCACGGCTTTCCTTCTTTGTTTGCCTACTTGTCGGTTTCCAATATTCAGAGAGAAAAGAAGAGCTTAGATGGAGGAAAAAAAAAAAAAAAAAAAAAAAAAGAAGTGCAACATTGGCCACCATGGAGACACAGCGAGGTGCCAAAATACTCCTTGTGTTTTTTTTTTTCATCCACCTCCCTTCATGCTTTCATTTCTGCAATGTTTCTCACAGCAATAGAGACACGTACATCACTTTAAATGTGCAGTTCAAACAGGAGCAAAAAGTGCATCAGCTCCAACACAGGCAGATCTTTCTCCCATCTATCATTCCTCTTTTCTTATCTCTCTCTCACTTCTTATCTTTTTCTTTCCTATAATTATTAAACATAAAATCTACACCAGTCCCTACTTGCAAGAAAAATGGTCCGAGATATTATTCGAGTTGCTTTTAATCATGCGCCAATAAATGATTACACCAACATAAACATTTATATTTAGTCTTCTTATTTCCTATTTTATATAATTTCATATAATTCAAATCACAGGTTTATAGTAATGCCCTCCTTCTAATATGTTATCGTTTCTATAGTAACGACTGATTCACAGGAACTTGTAATCTAAGCCTAATAATAGATTACGCAATGTGTTATTTAACAGAGAAAAAAGTCTAATTGTTCATTGTTCATTGTTCACGGGGGAAGACGTTTATTTAGGAAAGAGTTCTCAGTGTCAGCACTTTTCCGACACGAGAACGTCTCCAGGACAGAAGACTTTGTGCTTTGCTGTTTATCTGAAACAAGCTTTTTTTTCCTGTCTTATTAACTTTAAGAGAATTTGAGGGAGCAACCATTTATAGCTGCTATAACTAAATAATAAATGATAACAGGAACTAACTTGTTTAGCAGATGTTCCACAAGATTAAATGTAACTATAAATGGATAAAAAAGTATGACATGTCATTCTTTAATGATTTATATATATATATATATATATATATATATATATATATATATATATATATATATATATATATATATATATATATATATATATATATATGTACACATACACACACACACACAGTGTTGGTAACAGTAACTCCGTTTCGCATCACATGACCCCATCATGGATTATTTTCCCGATACAGCACGTCCCGTCATGTTTAATTCCTTACTTATAAAAGCCTTTATGTATTTAGCTAATCTACGAAGCGATTGTAGCAATCAAATATAATATACACAATATAATTGTCATGGTTCCTAAGGCAACAAAGCACTATGTACGTTTTTAGCTACAGCAAGAAACAGCAAGCAATTGTAGTAATCAAGAGTAATATACACAGCATATATGTCACCATTCCTGTGGCAACAAAGTGATTGTATTAATTAAATGCGGTATACGCAACATAACTGTCACGGCTCCTACGTCAACACAGCACCATGCTTTGTATTGGTTTCTGATTTGGTCTTGTTTCCGCCATTGCTATTGCTACTAATTGAAACATATTATATTAAAAACACTCAACCAACCTTTGTTCGGAACAATAACAATGTTAACATGTTTGACTCTTTCGCATGTAACAATACAATCATAATATTTTGATATAACCACAAGGAGAAGGACTCTCTTATTTGACTTAGCTGATTGACATTTGCTGCTTGATTGCACTAGTCAGGTACTAAAATAGTACCACAGTAAGACATGCTTTTGATTGAAAGATCAACTTTCATCTTCCATGATGCTCTCAAAATATGGGCCTTAAATACTCACTGTGTTTTGTTGTTGTTGTTTTGTTTAAAGACCATTAAACAACTATAAAAACCCAAAATTACACTTTAGCACTGAGGATATTTTAAAATGTTCCTTCTAATAACTTTGTGTGTTGAATATTATGGTGCGTCTTTAACCAATTTACCAATTACCGTGGCTGACTACAGTTATTAGACTACATTTAAGACTGTAACGATTTAAGAATGAACGCTAATAGAGATGAACTAGCCTACTCTCGCTTGCTCGTGCAAGGTTCTCCAAAGCTGACCCTGATCTGTGCAACTGCTTGCACTTGTGGCCAAGAGGAACACCCGGATATGCATGTGGCATTGGTGACCAAGGGATGGACAAATGGGGAAAGAGAGAGTAAATGGGAGGTGCCCCAGACGAGTAAAAATAGCACGGACGAGTGGGAACAGAGTAAGTATTGTGCTACCACCTGAACCTGAGCCAGAATACGAAGGAGTCTGCAAAGTCACCTCGGTCACTGTGTGAGCCAGTCATGCGGTCTGAAGTCACTGTTCTTTTCTTTTTCTCTTTAGGAATAATGATTCTGCATTTTTAGTACTGCTTTTAAAATTCTACAGAAATTGCTCTCATGACTTGGGCGTGTCTCACTTGCAGGACAAGCGGGATCAGGGAATAACACGTGGTGGATTTGTAGTCTACAGGAAACCTAATTTGAAATTGTTACATTAAAAAAAAGAGTCATTTATTGAGGTTTATGTTCATAAAAGATAAACAGCATTATGCACCACTGTTGCTGCCTTGCAGAGGAAATTGCATCAGGTCACAATGCTTGAAGGCAATTTCCGCACCTGTAGTCAACACTTCTGCTGACTAGGTACTCTGGTTCTGCAGAAAGATTTCCAATGAACTTTACTTAAAAGTATAAAAAAAAGTATTTACGCAGAGCTTAAGATGATGGTAAAAGCCTTAAGAAAAACGAAAAGGACAAGGCTGTGTTAAATACAGTATTGAAACATTTCAAAAATGTTTCATTTTTGTTAGCAACTGCTGCAAAAAAAGGTTATTTTACACAACTGGATTAATGCATGACTACAAATGTGACAGCCATGGTTTTATTGTATGATGTTGTCTCTATTGAGTGGACTACTGCTACTATGATTTAAAAAAATAAATGAATAAAATAAAAATAAAAAGCTAAACCAGCTACAACAGTCCCAGTCCAGTGGGAAGGGTGAACGTGCTTTTCAAAGAGTCAGGAGGTCTGTCTGAAAAAGTAAAAAAAAAATAATAAATGATACATAAGGAACAAAACACAACAGTGGTGTGGTGTGTTGTGGTGTGATACGGCCCAGCTCGAAGCTGGGCCGTAAAGAAGTTTACACATAATGCGTGACCTGCATGCATGTGCAGAAGCACAAACTGCATAAGTGGCATTGTTCACATACTCACTGACCTATCATATGTACATCTGGAGGATTAAACGAGACGTTCACTAGATGGCCTGTCAGAGCCAAAACATCCCTATCCATCAGGGATGGTTTCCATGTAAAACTATAAAATGTTTAGCAATTTCAAGCACAGCGACTTTAAACAACTCACCAGCGAGTTGCCACTGTCGTCATGACTGTTGTCATGAGCTCCAATCGTCTCAAATAGAAAAATCAGGCCATACCTTATCTATTTAATAATCTAGAAAACCCAGATTTGTGCACAAAACAGACCTTTTGGTAGGTTTGAAGGCTACAAGAGAGGTTTTTAAAATTCAAACATTAACCATAATATAAAAAAACGGTTGCAAGTACACAATAACGGTCTAGAATAGTACATAAATATGCAGTTCGACATAAAGCGGTAGCATGTTTTGCGGAGGTAGATGGACAGGAAAATTAGCCTATTTTTATTGTTGTGCAGTGTGTCAGGATAGTGACAAGACTAAAATAAAACATATACTCTTCATTTAAATGTGGCGTCTGAATGTGACTCCCAGTTACGCTTCAAAATAGTCGCACACAAAATCCTTCTTGGTAGTTAGACTAATATTTTTAATATTAATTTGTAAAAGAAATGAATAAAACAAAAAAGGAGCTTGTGAGTTTGTCTGGCGATCTCATTTGTAAACCATGCTAGCCACATAATGCGGGGTCACGACCCCTAGTTTGGAAACCCTTCATATATTCATTTTGGTTTTGTTCTTGTGTTTATAGCTGTGTTTAAATTTGTAGTGATAAAAAGCTAGGAAATGATTGTGATTGTGATGATATATATTCACATTTATGTACGTGTTTCAGACCAGTCTTGCCTGACCCACTTTATTAGTTTACTATAAACTATAATATAGCTTATAATAATGTCTCGTTCTTTATTCATTAGCCATAAGAATCAGTTAAGCAACATACCATAGCATTCAACCTGCACAATATTGTTCTTGTGACCACTTTAGAATATAGTAAGTAGTGGTAAGTTAATGTGTGTCTGTACAGGAAGTCACACTATTTTGAAAACCTGAGATAGTCTGATTACAGTTTGGTCAATTAACAGTCTTTGATATTTATTTGAATTTGTGATGTGATGCCAGTGCTAGATCCTGACACACTTCTACTACTGTGGCTCCTCTCGACCTCCAGATATGCCCGATTCATCCTAATGCTCTACTTCCGCTTCTGCTGCTGTGGATGGTCCGTCATAAACACCCTAAAGATTTGCACTTCCCAAAAAACAGTTTACTCCCCAGTATCTCCCTTGCTTTCACTGGATAATCTCATGTGTATAACGTAGACTTGTACCTCAGAACTGCTGCTGTAATCATAAAGACTGTCCTTGGCTCTTATTTACACTACGCCCATACCGACCAACCTTTCAACACATAGCACTGTTTACCTTTTCTCTTCTACACCTGTAAACTGTAATGATTTATAATCCCACTCTCCGATGTTACCCAGAAGAAAACGGGTTCCCTCTCAAGGTCTCTTCCTCATGTCATCTCAGGAAGTGTTCTTTGTCTCCATCACCTCTGGCTTGCTCAAAAGGAATCTAAATCTACGTCCAGATTTCTGGTACGCTCCTGTGCAACAATGCTAAAAGTGCTACGCAAACAAACCTGAATGAAGGAATGATAAAGGTTGTTTAGCTTTAAGCCTGTGTAACAAGACAGTCCTGTTAAAAGGTTAATTGAGGTGATCTTCATGATATGCAGTTTTCATACTGGAACATACTAATAATTCTGTAACAAACTGCTACATCCTGTACAAGCATGTCTCTTTTTCCACTTTTATGATGTTACTCTGTAAGTTATTCAGTATCTTATCAGCTTATAAACACCCCAGAGTCAATACTTCTAGCACAGTAAAACTCGTGTCATGTTTGTACTTTTGTACACTGTGAACACTGCTGCACAAAAATACCAAAATCACTGTTTAAATAAAAAAAAAAAAAAAAAAAAAAAAAAAAAAAAAAAAAAAAAAAAAAAAAAAAAAAAAAAAAAAAAAACACACAACATATTTAAAATATTAATTCTTTAACCAGTAGTGTGTTATGTCTCCCTTTCTGAGATGTGTCTGAAAGCTAGTCAATATTAACGCATGAGAACATTTATTTTGTTTAGCTAGTTTGGATTAGACATGGACAAAATTGATTAGACAAAACAAGCTTGGTTAACATTTAGATTGACAAACGTTTGAGTGCAAAAACATGCATTACGGTAATATAAAATGAATATTATCTTCCGGTAATGTTTTTTTTTCTGGTAAATCCAACTCCGACCGTGCCCTCAATGTGAAATATGATCTACACTACACTCTGCGTGACTCATCTGACAATAAAACACAGACTCGGTGGCAATGATGCGAGGCATTACTTGCATCATCCCCACTGACACATTGACCTTTAGCCACCTTCATAATAATCCATACCAAGGTAATGAGTGTTAATATTCCCCCATGTGGAGAATCTTCTGCTTGTTAAAGACAGGTGCTTAAGGTAGATTTATACTCCTGTGAAGCAGTAATCACTTGAAGGTGTGTTCACAAACATTTGCATAAGTGTCTGCCAACATAACGTAAAAGTATGCACTAGGGCAGGGCTCATCAACTGTCTGATCATGGTCCAGATGCAGACTTAGCGAAATATTTCACTGGATTCAATCAAGCGCTCGAAAAATACTGAAGCAGAGCCAATCAATCAATGTTGCCTATGAAAAACCCGGCCACAGTTCAGCGACTCTGATTCTATAGCAGGTCCTCTACTGCAGTTTATCCAATCACATGCATTTATGTAAATTATTTAGCTAAAGGCAGCTCATCAGGCCAGAGACTAGCTACAGAGATAGCTAAAGAAATCAGAAAAGGAAGTTTTACTGAAAGTAGAATGTGTAAAGATGAATGGACAGAGACGTATACATTTATTCCCCCCCTTTAAATTCAAAACAGATGTCTCTCAGAGTAAACGTGTGCATCTGGATTTTAAAAAAATTTAAAAAGTCACACGAGCAGGCAGGTTTTCACTTTAACACACGTGGTCAGATATGAAGCTTGCAGGACAAAGGAAGTACACACTCATTAACACAGGAATGTACAAGTTGTTTGCTTGTCTCTTTTTTTTAAAAAAAATCAATTATAATCAAAAATAATAACGTGGGAGTGGGGAAGTTTGGTCAAACTTTCTGTTGGGGTAGGTTGTGAGCTAGTAAAAAGTGGTAAAATATAACCACATTTAAAATATCTTACTTATAGCTATGAACTAATACCTAATGGTTAAACATTAAAGAGCAACAGTTGTCACCATTCAGGCATGTTAGTTGCTTATCTGGACCAATGTAAGCAAGAAATTCTCTTACTGGACAGTCACACATTTTAGCTGAATACCCCTGAACTAAAAGGCAGGGTCACATGTACCCAACCAGAATGTACAGGAAAAAAAGATGAAAGTTTGTTATTTCAATTTAGTTAGGAAAATGGATGGAATTTTCTCAAGTAAAAGCAACAAATTAGAATTTAGTTGTTTATGAGGCATTTAGGGATCACTCAGGATAGGATAAGATGAAACCACGGTTAGAAGATTTTCTTCAGTTTTTGCACATCAAACAATAAATGCAAACTAACTGCAGGTAGGAATCATTGATTGTATATATATATATATATATATATATATATATATATATATATATATATATATATATATATATATATATATATATATATGGGTGGATGTTGTAACAGGGATTCAAAAGTCAAGCCAAAATGTCTCTTAGGTGCTGTAGTGGCTGGCTGCAGTACAGTTTTTTACCCTGCCAATCCCCATATTAGTGAATGGGAAAGGAGCCAATCTTACATTACTTGAGTTACATCTCCACAAATTATTAGTATCATTAAAAGTTATTGGCATAGTTGATAAGATGATTGACGGTTATGCAATTGGCTAGAAATGACAGTCGAGCCTCATGAACATGAACATGCACCTTGCAACATGGACCTGAAGCTCTTACTGACACTGCAGCCCTAAAACTTTGTATCAGAGATTTACAGTGTCGACAGCTTCTGCTGTAAACTGCTTCAACAGACCCTCAGTAGGGAGTTCCTTGCAGTTTTTCTGGTATTTTAATATCCAAACTAACTTCTTGTACTGATATCATAACCAGCAAACCAGTGTGAGTGAAGTGATGGCATAACCCAAGGCAGCTAGCTACATTTCATAATAATTTACTATTAACTGTTTGACCTTAGCTACGAAGTGAAGTAGATGGTTAAGATTAGCCAGTCACTACTTTTTTAAACGAACTCCACCGACAGAACAAGCTGAGCATAGAGTGGCTCAGTCACTCACGACACAAAGCTTGAAAATCTTTTCCTGAGAATGGTAAAATTAATAAATAAAACTTGCACAAATTATACGAATACAATTTAGCATTTTAAATATTAAGACGTATTTGAGACGTATTTTCAATGTGCCATCTTAAGCTGCATTTCAGGTAATAGCTCTCAACGTGTGTGTTACCGTCTTGAACAGGAAGTGTCCATGACCAATATGGGTGGGCGAGAGGCAGACACACTGTCCAACTGGTCATATCTATCAGAAAAAGCTTCAAAAGTCCACACTGGGAGTAAATGTCAACATGTCGTCCACTCATATATACAGTCACTGGTAGTAACTAAATTTGTGAAATGTCACTGTAGGATTGTTCAGAGAAATTTGAAGCAAATTGTTTGGATTTGTCGTGTTAGTGTGAACATAGGGTTAGTCTTCTTCACCACAGTGATGTATTATTATATCGTACAGCCCTACCCTGGTGTAGCTTCATGAAATGAGAATGAGAATATCATCGCATGAACGTTAAGGCTTGCATTCAAAACTTTTGCCCAAAAAACAAGGTTAATATAACACACGTAAAAATGGCCATTGTCTCCACCCAAGCAGAGTCTTCCAAAGATGTTAAAGATGTCCTCCAGTGTGTATTTACACACAGTGTGTATGTGTTCCCTGATCTGGATTGTAGAGGTGTTGGTACTGTCCAAAAATTTGTATAGCACGACAAAAATACAACAACATTGTGCATTTGAACGCTGCATGACTCACTACATGGTGCAGTTTCCGCCACAGCTCCCTACCTTACACCGTGTGTGTGTGTGTGTGTGTGTGTGTGTGTGAGACAGACAGATGGAGAAAAAGAGAAAATTAAAACTCGTCTGGGCACATCTTTAGCCTGATCATTTGTTCTTGTCATAACTTGTGTGTTTGGACCTTCTCTGGAGCTTAGCATTGAAATACACCTCTGTTTGACATTCTCTCTCTCTCTCTCTCTCTCTCTCACACACACACACACACACACACACACACACAGTCTAGACACACACGTAAAACAGGACTAGTCTGTCTCGTTATTACACAGGAACCCCAAAAAAAACCAACAAAAACACAACACATCGACCTACACAGTGCTAATCCCACACTGCATACTACCATACTAAACAGTACGGGATAACAATACACTACATGTAGTAGCATTGCATACTAGTAAGTAGATTAGTATGCGGTTGAAACCAGCTTGTTTTGGGGGGCTTGGTCATTTTTTTACGGCATACAAATCTAACTGTAGCATTATAAGAAACCATGAGTGACATATCTAGTGTAACAGACTTATCTAAACGTAAAAATCCTTCTTTTATAATCTTTTTGTTTTATAAAACCACCTCCATGTGTGAAAGAGTGAACTGTCAAAGGGATGTCTTGTCTTCTCCTTCAAGTACAAACGCCAAATAACGAAATAGTCGAGTATACACACGTCGTTCCACATTTCCATGAAAGAAATGTTCTTCTCAGGAGAGGGCTTGAGAAAAACAAAACAGGACAAGATGCTACAAAGGAGCAGCTAGTGAAGAAAGCAGCTGTGACAGACCACCATATGTGTGTGTATGTGTGTGTATGTGTCAAAACACCTAGCTTATACACTCTCTTATAGCATATTCATTAATCAAAAAATGTCCATCAGCTCTTAAATTCGCATTTTTTTTTCTTCCTATTTTTCCCACTCGGTTATTGTTAGCATTTTAGTAAAGCCACGTGAGTGATCTAAAAGATGTTGTTTACAAACGCAGAGGGTTTAATGTGTAAGAGACCGGATTCCCAACATCACAATGGAACTGCTGTAAAATGCCGTATTTTGTCCTTAATAGTCGTAAATCCAGCCCAAATAAACTCTACTATATACATACATATATATTTTTGTATATTTTAATCCTATGTAGGTTTGCTCTTTTTTTTTTTTTTTTTTTTTTTTTTTTTTTTTTTTTTTTTTTTTTTTTTTTTTTTTTTTTTTTTTTTTTTTTTTTTTTTTTTTTTTTTTTTTTTTTTTACAAAGCACTCAAGTTAAAAAGAAATGTATTTGAATAGAAAGAGTTAAATATTACACACTTACCCTGCAGAAACAACTGAAACGATATTTGAGAGTTGACTAAATGTGCAAAATCACAACAAGTCTTTGCCAGGCTTTACTTTTCCACTCCTGTCCTTTGTCTCGTCCCCAATATTCTCTTTGTCTCTCACTTTTCTTCCGTCTTTGTTATTTTGGCTTGCAGTTTCCCCCTCTCACAAAATCACTCCGTTCTGTTGTTTTCCTCTTTCTCGAGTAGCATGCGGAGAAAAAAAAAAAAAAAAAAAAACCCTGCACAAAATATGGAGCCGTCAATCAAACACAGGGACGAAGTTCGTTTAAGAAGAGGTAGGGGGTTTAAATAGTGATGCAAACTCTAAATCGAGTCCTGATCAAATTTCGAAAGGGAATCGACAGAGAAATCATATGAAGGGTTAATCATTAATGTAATGCTTGGTATTTATCAGTACGTCACTAAATACCGGTGTGATAACGTTATATATATAATACGCCTCCCCCCCCCCACGGTTTTTCTCTAATGGTACGGTTCGGGTGTTCAAGTAGCAAGTGGAACAGCCCGCGCTCACATTCCAAGGTTCTGATTACAGCTGTGAGGAGTGAGGAGCCATTACTGCAGTACAGAATGATATAGACGTACACTTACACTGCCCAAACTTGTCAAAACCTTCCCTGAAGAGCAAAAGAGAATTAGTTGTCAGTGATAGGAAAATTCCCAAGTCATACAATGTGGCAGTCTATATGCTTGTCTTAGGATGTGAGAAGAAATACACAGTACTTACATCATAGAAAAAAATGGCAGAGAA
Organism: Pangasianodon gigas; assembly: GCA_022758105.1. Lineage (NCBI taxonomy): Eukaryota > Metazoa > Chordata > Actinopteri > Siluriformes > Pangasiidae > Pangasianodon > Pangasianodon gigas. Next base: position 7,247,255 of record CM040481.1, read on the forward strand.
TAGAGAACTTGCCCCTTTCAAAAGTACCTATGATGTATTAAAAAAAAAAAAAAAGTACTATATATTGAGTAGCCTAGCATACGGTTTGGGTCGAAGCCCTCAAACCTGAAACCATCAACCTTGTAGAAATCTCACTGATGATTCAGTGGTTAAGATGTTGGACCTCTGATCAGAAGGTTATGAGTTCAGATCCCACCAAGCTCCCACTGCTGGACCCTCAAGCAAGGCCATTAATCCTCAACTGCCCAGGTGTATAAGTGAGATAATTGTAAGTCGCTCTGGATAAAGGCGTCTGCGAAATGCCATAAATACATCTACACGTATAGACAGCCAGAATCAAACACTTTTTTATACTCTAAAGACATGTATGAACTGCACACACATCACATTTAGGTTCAGAAGTACGTACTTCAGTATGAACACATGCCTCTCCAGGATACGGTGTATATATTCAAGAATGCAGGGGGTTATGATATAATGATATACTGCAGTATGCCATGGCAAGAATACCAGAAAGTTACGTAATGAATAAAACACGACAGGGTGTGCTGTTATATGTTGTGATGTTACCACCCCAAAGTTGATTATTTTGCTATAAGTGTTTTGGTCCTCTTATACCACAGCAATTTGCCAAGATTATATTAAATGGACAACATGTCATACTTGTTTTATCAGTTTGTAGGTACATTTAATGTTGTGGAATGTCTGGTAAACAAGTTAGTCCCTGTTATCGCTTGCGTGATAACAGCTATAAATAGACATTCTCTTACCAGACTCTCTCTTTTTTCTCTCTATTGACGTTCATAAGACAAAAAAAATACCACAGCTTGTCATGTTACTGAGAACCCGGAAAGCAAAAAGTCCTCATGGTGGAAAACTGAAAGCGCTGACACTGGAGACTCCTTACAGAAAGCTTCATCATATCAACAAGGATGCATTAATCTTTGTTAAATAACAACATTATTTAAAACCCAGTGTCCGTTATACACATCCATTTGTGCCCTGTGAACGCATGAGTCTCCTGGAACAATGCTATAGGAGGTTAATAGTAAAAAAAAAAATTGTTGTTGTTGTCGCAGTTAATTGTGATTTCAATTCTTTCACTTTTCACTTTTGGCAGAGAAATTGATGCAGCTTGGAGATGTTTCCTCATGTTCACTGTGACCACATGGCAAATCAAACAGACACAGCTGTGAGCACTTGCTATAACACACACACACACTGTACGTCACTGTACTTCTTGTCTTGGATACATAAGTAGCCTACAGCAGGCTGTTCTGTAGCTATGGAAACACAAGTAGGAAAGTTCTGAGCAGCGAGAGGGTGCCACAAATTTAATGTCAATCACGCTGATATGCCTTCTGTCTGAAGCTATAACAAGAAGTGCTAAAATTTGATAGCATTTGAATATAACATTTTTGAAAAATTACCCATGATCTAGCAATGGGCCATTTTTGCTCTTGTGTTTCAATATCTTGCATTGCAGTAACAGTATTGCTATCATTTCAACATGAACAGGTCAAGCTGAATGCACCGTAAATATGTAAATATATGCAGTAATATGCAAATATGATTATGGTAGTGACATCACAACTATTAGGAATTTAAACAAGGTCATCTATGATGCTTAGTTGTCTGTATAAATGAATGTTTGGACATAGGGCTGCTTGATTAATCATAGTTTTGTCACTATCACAATGTGGGTTTCGACTATAAACACATCTTGAGTTTGGAATAATAGCGCCATTGAAATTGCAAACAGCAGTAAAGTGATTCTTGTGCTTGTTTGAGTGTGTGTGTGTGTGTGTGTGTGTGTGTGCCTGCAGGTAACATCATTAGTGTACAACCGCAGAGTATAAACATGCACATGAACAGCCAAACACACTGCTATTGCTAGCTATTAGACTGAAAAAGATGAGTGTGGTCAGGCCAAGTGCAGAATAAACAGCAAGGAGCAGGAACAGAAGTGAGGAAGGATCGGTAGTGAAAAGTGCAAGCACTTCAGTTTTAAACAAGACAACCATCTCATTCTCAGTTTTAAAACGACTAAGTAGCAGTGGCTTTTAAAACAAACTGTACTTCTAAGAGCAGTTTTAGTGGAGATTACTTTTTAACACTATAAATATGGAGTAAATATGTAAAGAGAAGTACTTGTACCATGTTACATTCAGCTGTTTTTTAATGCAGCCATGATTGCTGAATCTCAAATGATGTCCCCTACATATAGTGCACTACATAGGGCATACAAGATGATTATGTTATACCCTAGGCAGGGTGCAGAAATAGTGAATATGACATGATTCAACTTCTTTTTTTTTTTGGCAGGGCATAAATTAAAATATTGTTTGCATTAATGCTAGAAGAACTATTTTTATATAATTTAATTGTTTAAAATTAGTTTTAATTTATTGCATGCCACATCATCATTGCTATATCCAACACCTGTATGACATAAAGCATACAGCATATCATGCAGCCATATCACTGCAGCCTCTTTTATTTAAAAAAAAAAAACAAAAACAAGGAAAATGCAGTTTTTCATGTAATGAGCCCCTTAAGAATTCACACACTAGACACTTATCAGTAACAGTGCTAGGCTCAGGGGCTACTGGCTTTTTTGATTAACCGTTATGGAAGTCAACACCCCCAAGTACTGGCATTAGTGCTATTTGCGTCAAGACTGATAAAGGAGAGAAGCAAAATGAAAACACCCTCAAGTGCCAAAATAGAGCCACCTCTGCTCATGCAAGCAAAGAAGAACATTCATGATAACTGATCCTAGGTGATTTATTGTTTTTAGGAAACTTAACGCCTTAGCACCTACATCCCAACTGTTCTTCTGTTTCTAAAATCTTCTGTTTGCTCTAAAGAGTTTGTGTTCAGGTTTGAGGTTACAGGGTAAAACCAGAGATAACGGGACTATGAAAGAAAAGCAAATAAAGATCAAGGTCCAGTTTATCAGGAACTACCTGAGGCAACATGTTCCAAAAGAACTACAGCACCAAGCATAAATATACTGTATTAATTATAAGCCAAAAGGTAGACTTTATTCCTCACTGACATAATCAATGGAAAATTAATATTAATATATATATTTTTTACATCCATTTACCTTTGTGGTAAACACAGGATGTGAGTGTTTACTACACTCGTTGTTTCATGTAACAGTAGATAGCATGAATGGCATTAATGTAATAATGTGACTGACTCAGCAAACTGCTTGTCATGTCCATGTCTTTGACTACACCTCCCACAATCCTCAGCCCACATGACCTCCAGTCAAGTTCCTATCCCACTCACAGTCTCCGGATTACTAATGGAACTCACCTGTCTGCATTCACGCTACTTCCTTTAAATAACCTGAGGTCTCTGTGGTCTCTGAGTATTGCCTAGCCATTTTGTTGGTTTGGTTCTAATAAAACCAGAAAATCTGCACTTGCGTCCATGTGTCTGCTTCATGACACTGCTTAAAACCATATCCACGTGATCCATGTAAATAAGTATTATTTACAGAATTCACTAACCTACTTTTTTCGTTATTGTTTTGCATTCATTTATCGCTTTTCATTTTTTCACAGTATCAGTACTAGCATAAATACAGGGTGTCTGAAGGTCTGAAAAAGCCTTAGTCTGCTGAAACGTAGTTTGCCTTAGTGTAAGTATTAAATTGTCTTAAATTTGAATCTGCATTGTCTCAAATTATATGCTATAATCCAGTACTCACAACTACCAAGTCCAAGTCTCACATCTTTAGTCATGCATATTACTTAACACTTAGATTGTTAGTTGTAGGCATTTCATTGCACATTAGTAAAACATTTACTGTATATATCATTTTTAGGGAAAGCACTAGTGTGGACATTGTATGGCATACAGACGATTCCTATTAAATGTCAGAAACTACAGTATATGTACTATATGTAACAAAAATAACACTTATACTTAAAAACTCTAAATATTGGCCAGATTATCATGAACATGTTGCCACTGTGTCTGATTAAACATTGTTCTTTTATCAATTACATTTTACTTAAAATGTTCACAAGTTCAAACTCGAATTTTAACAGGCACAAGGTGCGGCTGCAGTAGGACTTCCAGTAGGACTACAGGCGAAGGTATACCCATATACTGTTATGATTATGATTATGTATGTGGTTTTATGAACCCTGAATAATGGCCAGTGCATGGTGACGCCTGGATAGGAGCCACACAGTCTTTCTCGGGCAGCACGCTTCTAAATGATCCCCATGAGAAGGAGACGATCCTTGTAAAGTGGCATGTCACAAAAGGAGCTGGGCGTCCTGCCCATCTAAAGGCCAGGGTGATGACATCTACCTCCCAGTGGGTCCTGTTAGACAAGGGAGACGCTTGTGTCTTTCCTCCATGATAGATGAACAGTTGGTCTGGGAATACGAAGGCAGTCTTTTGGGTTATGTAGGACCATAGGAAGTGTACCAGACACAGCAGGGAATGCTCTGCAGCTTCCACGATGAGTCCTATGATCCTCAATAGAAGCCGGTACCACATATGACAATGTGACTGAATCTTATGGTCACTAAACCCAGTCTTTCAGGGGAATCTTTAATTGTGGAGGGTCACTGTTTGGGGCTTGATTGCCCATAAGATGGGCAAGAGGCACTCAGACACCTGTTAGGGGCCTGAAGGTGTGGTTGTCCCTGCCTAGGGCTTGTGTGAAACAAGGAACTGGGTTGTTGCGACTTAAAAGTGCTATGTAAGTGCCATTCTGAAACCTGCATACTCCTCTCTTGGGTTTCTTTGGCAGTGGTTCAAAAGAGATATCACAGATACACAAGGCAGATTACACAGGGTTGATTTGCACATCCAGACAGTGTGAACCTCACCTGACACTGTGCATAAACCATACTGCAAAAAGAGAAAATATCTTGAATATAGGCAAATTCACTGTTATTATTATTTAAAAAAAAGATCATTTATACTATTTCTATGCATTTTGTATTATTTTTAATCTTGAAATGATATTATTATAATATTGACATAATTTTGCAAATTTCAAGCATTTATTTCTGAAAAAAGAAACAAGTTTATCTGCCGATAGAATAAGATAGAAATAGGCTTAATAATGTAATAAAAATATTAGATACATTTGCCTATATTCAAGATATTTTCACTAGCTGTATTGTAAATTCTCACTAAAAAGGCATCAATGCATCAGCATTCGATACTTGGTCAGCGGCAGCGCACACATCTGGACGTAGAGCTTTGTCTAGTGAGACCGTAGGAATGCAATACAGACATCAATGGCAAGCATGTGACTCAGCACAACCTGTTTGAGTTATGGCAGGGGTGAGCTGTTCGTCCAAGTCCCCAGCTAAAGATTTCAAGAAAATCCTTGCACTGTGGCTTGGTAAAGTCTGCTGCTTCTGTGATTGTGCAAAAGACCATTATCTAGTGCCGTGGGTTGGTTAGCAAGCTAGGAGGAACTGACCCAGACTCATTTTCCGCCTCCGCCCTGTGGGTGCGGAGCTTGCATGGTCTCCCCGTGTCTCGGGGGTTTCCTCCCCCAGTCCAAAGACATGCATTGTAGGTTGATTGGCATTTCCAATTTGTCCGTGGTGTGCGATTGTGCCATGTGATGGGTTGGCATCCCGTCCAGGGTTTTCCCAGCCTTGTGCCCCAAGTTCCTGGGATAGGCTCCAGGCTCCCCCGTGACCCTGTGTAGGATAAGCGATACGGAAAATGGATGGATGGACGAATGGATGGATATTCTGTAGTATCATTTCTAATATTTTAACAGTACATATCACTGAGTATACACTTCATTTGTATAATATTGAATGTTATAAACACCCTGAACCAAAACCCTAGTGGCAATAAACTCACTGGAAACTACATTGCTAATGCCAGTGTTAATATTGGTTTAGGCAACTACAAACGCTAAAGGCACTAATCATTCCTTACTCATCTCACGTGTTAAGCCTAACCTCACTTTGAATAATTACTCAATAGTAAGTGAGTAATTATTCAAAGTTAGGTTTTGTCACGGTACAAAACACTGTCATAAACAACAGTTACACGCAAGATGAGTAATGACAATTTGGAAATGCCAATCAGCCTACAACATATGTCTTTGGACTTGGGGGAGGAAACCCTCGAGGTATGGGGAGGACATGCAAGCTCCGTGCCCACAGGGTGGAGGTGGGATTCAAACCCCCAAACCCAGAGTTGCAACTTGTGGATAATGGTTAAACTAGAGGAAGAACCATCCATACACGGATGTTTTCCGTTAGTTATTTACCGTGATCAGACTTTTAAAATAACTGGCAGTATGCAGTTACCGTGTCTATCATATTACAAGTATGATATGGGTTTTCACAGTGATTATATTCACATATACTGTATAAGGATGTTATCATTCACCAAAACATGCAGAAACCAGGGATTCAGAGCAGAACTGGATTAGGCATAACACCTGTATAGAGTAGGTTGTAGGGGAATAACAGCAAACTATATTTCAAGAACAATGTGCATAATTAAAACACTGATTGGTTAGAACAATGTTTTATTATGTTCTAAGTAGGGCTAATTTGCATGCAATTGAAACAACAAGAGAGTTGTGGCACAAGCTTGAATGCTCATATTTGCCATGCACATGCTTGATTCACCTAGTTATTCAAATTAATAAATGCAATCCATACATGTAATGTATATAAAAATATATAGATATATATTTTAACAAACATGTCAATTATTGGCACTCCTGCATTTGGTACTTTGTGCAACCTGCCTTTGCCAACATACAGTAATGCCAGTTTTCTCCTATAATGCTGGATGAGATTGGAAAACACAGAACGATAAATCTGAGACCACTCCTCAATACAGAATCTCTTCAAAACCACCCAGGTCCAAGGTCCTGTCTTGTGTAGCCTCCTCTTCAGCAGGTTTGTAATGGGGTTGAGGTCAGGTAACTGGGTTGACCATGTCAAAAGCTGTTGTCTAGGGCTGTAGTCAAGACCACCATTTTCGAGTCCAAGACCAGGACTGGTAAGATCAAGTCAAGACTGAGTCTTAAGGGGGTTGAGGCCAAGTCAAGCTCAAGTCCATATGAAGGTGAGAGCAAGTCAAGATGGAGACTGAAAACTAATGATTTCTAGAAGAAGGAATTACAGCTTGTCAAACTGGACAAACTTGTCCAACTTCGCATGAGAAAAAAACAACACGCACTATTTTTTACAAGCTTTCAATCAAAAACAAAGCCATATAACAAGTCTAATGCCCAGGACCGAGACAAGTCCAAGTACGAATGTCAATATGTCCAAGACAAATCCAAGCCAATATAGAAAACTCGAGACTGGACTCAAGGGAAAAAAAATGTGATGCAGTCTGATGAATCATCCTTCAGCATTTTTTTGGGCAAGGCAATTTGCTGGCATGGTTCAGCTCCTCTTAGTCACTGCAGAGTTACTGCAAATCAATACATCGTTCTTCCCTCTTGATGGGCATGGTCTCTTTCAGGATGCTAATGCCTCTTCCACTGTGCATGAGGGCTCCCTGAATTGTAGATGTATGAGATGGATGAAAATTATGTTCATAGGCACCAGATCTCAACTCAGCTGAACACCAGTGGAAGATTTTGGTGTGACATATTAGACAGAACGCTCCACCTCAACAAAATACCAAATGAGGGAATATCATTTGAATGAATAGGGTTCCATCTCTCCAGGACAGTTCCTGATATTCATAGAAAACATATTAACACTGTTCTGATGGTGTTAATATGTGGTGGCCCAACACCTTACTAGGACACTATATGTTAGTCTTTCCTTTAACTTTTGGCTTGATTTCTTATTGAATAATTTTCAGTGCTGTATGGAATTTTATGGCATCTCTTTTGAAATGTGAAGCTGTAGGCAGAAACTATAATATACTGTACCTAATATGTTAGTTGTGTTGGGTTGTGTGGTTATAAGGTACGGCGTAATTTGTTATATGGTTATTGTGGCATTAATGTTTCATACTGTTCCACCTCTAATAATCTATGTATTGCAGCAGAAGTTCTCAATGCCAGAACTGTGGCTTGATCATAATTCACACCGTGTTCTTTCTTATTTTTTCACTTGACTTTTACATTTCCTCATTTGGTGGATGATTTTTTTCCTAAACGACTTAGAATTGAGCTGAGCAGATGAAGGTTAAGCATAAAGCTTTAACCACTGAATCGCCACTAACACTCGATTTTTGCTGGGCTTTTGTATTCTACTATTACTATTACAAAAAAGTGAAATGTGGAGAGAAATCTTCAGAATGTTCCATTACGTTGTGTGTGTGTGTGTGTGTGTGTGTGTGTGTGCAGACAGCTGCAGTGCTCTGGGTGGGGAGCATGACTCTTTTCCACTGATGACCTGTGATTGGCTGCTGGGATTGACATCACATTGGTGACCTACTTAAGTGGAGCAGCGTCCATGACATCAGCACTGTCTTTATCATGCCTCACAGACTCTCTCTCTCTCTCTCTCTCTCTCTCTCTCTCCGCCTCTCATTCACATACACACACACATATCCACTGTCCATACCTGATTTCATATCTCTAAGTGATCTTAACATCTTAGTGATACGGAACTCTGGATAAATGGTAATTGATCACTCCACCCTTTTGTGATAACCACTCTAACATGTGACCCAGGATCATCTGGAAAATTTATGAATCAGTTTCCTTTCCAAAGCACTGTCTCTGCTCTGGAAGGCATACAAGAATAACTGGCAATGACGCTCCTTCATGTCAAAGGGCAAAATGACAGTTGATGTCTCTATCAGTTAATACTGGACTCAATGTGTAGGCATAGAAACACATAATTTCATACTGAAGTGCTTAATATAGACATATAACCATTTAATGTTGGAGTAATCATTGTAGATTAGCACCATTTCATGTTATAGCATTTAAAGCTGCAGTGCCCTGTAACTAATAATTCACAGTCAGAGCTGTCAGGTTTGTTTTGGCAGGTTTTTTTTTGGATGCATGCATCATACCCCATCACCAATATGTCATGGTGTGATAACAGAACCAGTAGGAGTGTTAGCTAGCCAGCTAATTTCAGCCAGTTAGGTAAAAACCAGGTTATAAAACAATACATGGAAAACACCAAGCAAGCAACCATTTTTTGGGAAGGAAACCAGACAGCCGGTGGGAGGAAACCCATACAAACACAGCGAGAACATCCATCCATCCATTTTCCGTAGCCTGGAGCCTATCCCAGGGTCTGGGGACACCCTGAACAGTGGGGGGCAATTCATTGTACACACCCATTCACACACTACAGACAATTTAGAAATGCCAATCCACCTACAACAAACGTACTTGGACTGGGGGAGGAAAACCAGAGTACCAGGAGGAAACCCCCGAAGCACAGGGAGAACATGCAAACTCCACAGACAAGGGGGGAGGCAGGATTCAAACCCCAAATCCCAGAGCTGCAAGGCAACAGTGCTAACCACTAAAACACCGTGACCCCACAGTGAGAACATGACATATTAAACAGGCTTATTTTAATTAAACTATGATGTCAAGCGAGAAGGCCTGGTGCACAGTCGGCGTTCCAATTAATCCCAAAACACAGGCACATCAACTTTGGCAAACCATGTCTTTATGGACCGCACTCTGTGCACACGAGCATTGTCATGATGAAGTCTGGGCCCTTTAGTTCCAGTGACTGGAAATCTTAATGTTACAGCATACAAAGACATTCTAGACAAGTGTGTGCTTACAAGTGTGTGTTTGTGGCAATAGTTTATGGAAGGATATGGGTGTGATGGCAAGGTGTCCACATACTTTTGTCCATATAGTGTACAGTATGTTCTTGTGGGTTTCCTCCAGCTTTTCTCCCAAAAACATGCCAGTATTGACTACTCTACATTGACCCTAGGTGTTAAGAAGTGTGTAAATGTCAAAGTGTAAGTGTTCACTGGCATCTCATCCAGGGTGTATTCCCACCTCGCACCCAGTGTTCCTGCGATAGGCCCTGGATCCACCTCATCTGAAATAAATGTGCTTCATTAATCCAGTCGCACTATGACACTAGTTTTGGTACTTGTTAGATCGCAAAGTCTGTATAGTTTTCTGTTATATTGTGTCATCTAATAAGTTCTGGCACACAGTTTTAATGTTGGAATATAGCCATATCTTGTCCTAACAAGCTATGTTTATATTGTGACATTTACATACCATTTTGTACCACTCTTTTCTTTAAGGACCTTCAGGATATATTGTGGTTGACACGGAAATACACAAAAAACTCAACAACAACTGAGGATCAGATTGCATGCGAAGTTGCAAAATCTCACCAAACTGGTGATTTAAGAGCTTGGCTCAGGTTCTGATGAGTTCACCATACAACACTGACCTGAAGGAAAATCCATTTAACAAAGACATTGATTTCAAGCCCTGGTTTGATGACTTCTTCAATGTGAAACAGGACAACTTTTTCAATAATTAATTTAATTATTGGATTTTTTGTGTTTTGGTAGGATAAGGAAAGGTTAAAGGTTATAGAGAATACACTAATAGAGAGCTGACTAATTTACAATCTTCCTTTTCTGGAAAACATTGTGCCACAATTTGTTTCCTTATCAACTGTGAACATTGTTGCATTTACAGTATATTATAGTATATAGTTTCTTATTCTGTATATTGATGAAATGAGAAAGATCTTATTCCAGTGGTGGAATATTCCCAGATGATTATACAGCTTTCAAAATGTTATTTATGGAAAACACAAGAGTTATCTGACCTCTGCAATGGCAGGAGAAATATAGTCCCTCTCTCACACACACACACACACACACACACACACAGATATCAGTGAGATGTACACAGGAAGAAGAGGAAAAACAGAGCAGAGGTCTGGAATGAGAGATCCTGTTTCTCCTCAGGAGAGTTGTAATCCCTCCTCTCTTTCCTCCCTTCCTTTTTCTCTTTCGTTCCCTCTGGCTGCTTGGGTCGCTTCTTTCTCTCCACCTTTTCTGCGCCTCAGCCTGGACTGTAAACTGCGATCGGGACAGCAGGCCAAGAAGCAAGCTGCTCTCTCTCCTCATTTTGTTCTCTCTCATCTATATTCCAGCAAGCCGTTCATGGAGCAATAGCGATACAAAGAGCAGAGGGAAGGGCGCTCGCTCTGCCTCTCACACACACCACACACACCACACACATGTCCCGTTGGGAACTATTGTCCATTTAAAAAACAATCTTTCATGAACAGCCTCCTGAACAAACACACGCTCAAAAAGAAACCGATTCCGGTATTTCAACTCATGCAATTACACACACACACACACACAAACACACACACTCTCTCAACTAAACTCAACTCCAAAAGTGCCAGATTCTCAGCAGGAGCCAGGGGCGATAAATCACCTCTAGGGCGTTTCAGTTCTTGTTTGCTTGCTTTCTCAGCTTTCTCTTACTCTCACTCTCACTCTCACGTCTTTCTTCTCTATCTAGCTCTGTTTGTATCATTTTCTTTTTTTTTCCCCTCTTCACTTTCCAGAAGATTCTCACTGTGACTCATACCAGCATGTGCATTAGCTCAGTAGCTGCACTCTTCATTCGAATCCATTACACACAATACAATATAGCATTAGAGTTCTGTTTTCAATGTGTGTGACTTGAGTGTGTGTATGAAAAAAAACCGATCCATCTGCTGTTTCAGTTTTTCAGCATTTCCCACGCCCTGAACGTGCTCCCACTGTGTCAAAGACAGCAAATCTTCATCTCTCTCTACAGATATAATACCTTCTTATTCCCCTTTTTCACCAGCATCTATTTCTTTTTTTTTAATCATGTCCCATTCTGACACTGTGTCTTCAATTGATTCATTCTCTGCCATTCCTCCTGCCAACTGCCATTCTGTCGCTCATGCTTGAAATCAGCCTGCAGCACCTTTTCTGCTCGGTCAGCATTCACACACACACACACACACACACACACACACACACACACACACACACACACACACTCAGTGCTTAATTAATGGATGCTCAGTGTAGACATGGGACATTGTGCAATCTGTGCCACCTACCACCTGAAGTAATGAAATCCTCTCTCAGCAATTCATCCATCTATTATTCTGCCACTATAGGTTTTTATAGTTCATTGTTTATTTGGTGAATCATCTGTGCTTGCTAATGGTAACCTCAATTCAGGAGTGGAAAATACTTCCGTAAGTATTATTCTCTTCTTCTCTCATTCACCCAATGACTGTACACTTTATATCAATATATCAATGGGCTCAGTTTGGCATCCAGTCATTTCAGTTTACCATCCAAACAAGTGCATCAAAGCAGAAAATACAATCAAGAAGCCAATTCATCATCTGCTGTGAGCTTCTCATGCTACCTAATGCACAGTAGTTAGTGCTCTAGCTATCTATGCCTGTCTGAATATGGATAAGTCACCGGACTGCAGTGTTGATCTTGAGGATGTGGGTCTTGGCCCTACCTCAGTAATATATTTCAATATGCTAGAGTAAGTAAAGACTTGTATAAAATGAAGCGTCTCCTTTGCCTCCCTGGATAGCATCAACTCTATCTAATTTGATAAAGCATGTTGACGTACGTTTAGGTAATTTGCTTACATAACTGGCTATTTAACTAAGCTAGCCTGTTTTCTTTCTTAATGCCAGGTTAGACTAGCATAGTTCCAGTAGCTAACATAAATTGGCTAGGCAGCAAGCCAAATTCTAGCTAATGGTAATTATTGGTTATTTATATGATATTTTACTTCTGATTAATTCATTATCAATCTATGTATCACTAGTCATGCATATGACCAGCAAACCTACAGAGATTGAATGATATTTTCAGGCAAAAGGGTGTAGTTGCTTTAAAACAAAAAGCATCTTCTAACAGTTTCAGATGAGTAATAGAAGTTACGTTTCACATGAAATCATGGCATAATGATTTAATTTCATCTGTTAAAAACATTTACTTTTTAATACTTGACTTCATTTAAAATTCACAACGTTCCTACTTTTACTTTAGTACTTTTTTTTGCTGGATACTTCTAATTAAAAACCACTTTTAATTGAGTAAGAGTTTAAGATTTTCTATACTTCCACTTAAGTATAATTTCTCAGTAATTGCTTCAATTTTAGGTTGTCACTAAACATTAATTCGGAGTAAAGTGCTTTATCCTGGTCGGGGTTGCGATGGATCCGGAGCCAATCCTCATCCATGCATAGGGTAATTTAGAGTTGCCAATCCATCAACTGGCATGTTTTTGGGAGAAAACTGGAGAACCTGGAAGAAACCCACACAGACACGTGGAGAACATGCAAAACTGTGTGAGGTGGTAATGCTATGTGCATGTTGAACAACCCAGTGCCACCCATTCAAAGTCAGTGAACCACTTTCCAAGGTGTTTTTGGACCTGGCTATCCTGGGTGTATTAGAAATTTAAACATAACGCTCTGTTTGGATTTCTGTATATAGATAGTGATATTAGACAAATCAATTGTCTACAAACAAAAATGAATTAGCCTTTGGCTGATTAATGAAGGTACAAACTAGGTGTGCCTAACAAACTGTATTTAAATACATTTTGTGGGACAAGTTGTAAAAAATAAGTCGAGCTTGCTCACATTCCTGTATGGCAGCTTGGCTCACAGAGATTCCAAACAACGTAACTACCTTAAGGCAAAGCTCTTCTTTTCAGATATTTCTTCATGTTACAATCATGTTTTTTTAACCCAGCTCAATGCCACACCTATCCCCCAAGTGAGATGGAGGCAGTCCAAGTGCTTGGAAAAAATACTGCTCAAGCTAAACAGAAAGGGCAAGTAAAGAGGCAGGGTTCATATAGTTATAGTACAAACTGTGCCTTTGTTTTCCTTCATCTGAAAGCTGAAAGTTGCTGATCACTGGCCTCTCCCTTCATTACTCATTAGCCACATGGGCATTTTTGAATGTTAATTTCCTTCTGTTTTAGGAGAATTTACAACATCCACAAGCAGAACCTTCCCTGCATTTTGTATCTGAAGCTGTTTTGTTTAGACATGAACTGTGATTGCCGTTAACTTACTGATTCCATACTCCATACATAATTTTTTGTGAAGTTTCTATCTGTCAGCCACTCACCATCCAGGATCCATTGATATCCATGTGACAGAAAAGAATAGACTTGAAGTTCTACATATGCTCAATGTTGTTGTTGTTGTTGTTTCATCTGCTCCCGTTAGGGGACGCCACAGTGGATTATTAGTCCGCATATTTCATTTGGCACAATTTTTATGCTGGATGCCCTTCCTGACGCAACCCTCCCCAATTTTATCCAGACTTGGAACCTGTTAGGCCTTGGTGCTCTCACTGCCACGCCCCAGGTTCAATTCCCGGCCAGTGCACTCCTAGTGGCTGGGGGTGGTTCCCTGGCCAGGAATCGAACCTGGGCCATGGCAGTGAGAGCGCCAAGGCCTAACCACTAGTCCTCCCTGGACTCCTACATATGATCAATAAGAGTACTAAAAACTAAGCGTACAAAACAGGTACACTACAGGTCTACTGTGCTCACTGATTTTACAATATATATATGTGTGTGTGTGTGTGTATAT
>CM040481.1:7261933-7272696 GCA_022758105.1 Pangasianodon gigas
TACACACACACACACACACACACACACACACACACACACATACTGGATATGTACTTTTTCAGTGCAGCGAGAAGCTAATGTTGTGGCTAACATCAGATAACATAACAGGCTCAAAATGTCTTTCTGTCTTCCTTTGCTACATGTATTAACATTTATTAGTTATTTAATAAGACTAAGAAATTACTTAATAAAAAAACAGCCAATTAGGACCTTACAAAACCAAACAGTATGTAATATTACAGAATAATACGGTTATTTCTGTGTGTGAAAATGTACAGTAGTTTCTACATACTTTCTTCAGCATTTAAATTTGAGGTAACTTTAAAATGTAGTCCTTGTGGAGCTGTAAAAGAAGACACATTAATATTTATATTTTACAAACTCTCTAATAACCGCTGCTACTATTAAAAGGGACTGCTCTTCATCCTCTAATCAGTTGCTTATAGATAGCTAGCTACATTTGTGAATCCCGTTACAAAAGCGATTATTTTCTTCATTAGCTAGCTAGCTAATTTTTTGTGGGAGAAACATTTACAGCAACCTTGCTAGCTTTAAAAATATTCCATGGGATCTTTGAGATGTGTTTTAGGGTCTAAAACTGTTCATTTTTAATTTTTTTGTAACCCCTCATGAAATAGAGCAAGATAGCTTGATTGCTAGCAGGGAAGGCAAGGTATTGACGCCAAGGTCTTTTTCTTTACAGTGAGATAGTAACTGCCCTGCTGAAAAAAAAGAAAAATCGAGCTGGTAAGCTCCTTACTGCTTGACTAAATTGATGAATAAATGTTTGAGACTTTCTAAATGCTTCACTGTGATGGTATTTTCTTAAAAACAACTTATCTATGATGTAGCATTAGTAGCAGTCATTTCTGCTAGTTTCATTTCTGCTAGCATATGTTGCTACCAGTTTGACCAGCTTGGCCTGTGTTTTGGCAACTAAGCTGGATTATAAACAATTAAATCCACATTAATTTCTTATACATTTTAACTAAGAACTTTAACGACAAGCCTTGTTTCCATCTAACTAATTTTAGCAAAGGACAGCATTGTGGCGCAGCGGGTGGCATTGCCGCCTCACAGCTCCACAGGTTTGAACCTGAACTCGGGTTACGTTCTGTGTGGAATTTCCATGCATGGGTGTTCTCCGGGTTCTCCAGTTTCCACTGACCTTCCAAAAACAAGCAACGAGGTGTACTGGCTACTCTAGGTTGCCCCTTGGCGTGAAGGTGTGTGTGCATGGGTGTGTGCATGGTACCCTGTGGTGGAATGGCGTCCCATCCAGGGTGTATTCCTGCCTCACACCCAGTGTTTCTAGAATAGGCTCCGGATCCACCTCAGCCCTGATCAGGATAAAATGCTTACTGAAGATGAATGAGTGAGTGATAATGGTAGCAAGCTAGTAGCCAGTAGGCCCAAGTTATTGGTAATTAATGTGTTTATACTAGAAAAGAAATATTCCACTAAATAGTGCATTCATTCTTTGATGAAATGTTGGTCTTCTTGAATTTTAAGTTACTAATCATGTGGTTTGGTTACCTGAGATTCTGGTGGCACCCCCTGTGTGTGTGTGTGTGTGTGTGTGAGTGAGTGTTTTGAGCTATGTGCTGACCCTCTGGTTGGGAAAATGAAGTGTAATTGTTCTTTGTTTTTAACATAGCCAGTGGGTTAAGCTGGCTGGTTTAATCATTGCTTTGTTTGCTATAAAATGTCTGGGACGGTGTACAATTTGTGGCAAGTGAACCTTAACGTGTGGCTGATAGAAGAATGTTCTGATCGTAAACTGCTTGAGAAAGCACAGTGTCATGGTCTTGATAGGTCCAGCACCATATTCCATATTCAGAGAAACCTCTGCTGAGTAATAATCAAACACAGTGTCATTTGTGAGCTTGGTAGCAGGGTTTAAACCAGAGCTACATTCAAATAACGAAGATGGGGTGTGAATGTAGGTGTAATGGATGAGAGCTCTGCTGTCTACATCAAGCAGGGAGGGACAGATGCTAGGCTTTTAAATTAATATCATTATCAACAGTCCTCATCTGAAGCCATTCCTGGGTTTACGTGGGTGTGTTAGAGCAGGGAAACACTAAAATGTGCAGGCCAGGGGGTATTCCAGGACTAGGGCTGGGAACCTGTGCTATGGGGAAATGCTTAAAGATTCCAAGTAGAAGCCTACAACAGAGGGCTTTTTTTTTTTTTTTTTTTTTAAAGAAAAGTTTCCAAGTTGAATGCCTTTACAAGGGGTAGAACGATCAATGCACCCAGAAGCCATTTTCTTGATGAAAATTTTTTTGCTAGCTGACCACTTGATAAAAACAAACAAAAAATTCACCTAGTGTATACCAAATTGCTTCTATTTATCATGTTGCATTAGTATTTAGCATAAGTTGACCAACACATATCAACCAATATCACTTGCAAAGCAATATGGGACTTGGGTACACTGTGGATTTGACATGTACTGCATAGACATACCCTATGTCACAGGTTCCCAACTTTCGCCCTCATGTACCCCCTGTTCTAACACGTTAACTAATTAATAGCCCCTCCAGAGTGCAGGACAAACATTACTCCAGGACTAGGGTTGGGAACCTGTGCCCTGGGGAAACACAAAGATTAAAGCAGAACCCCAAAACAGAGAAGTTTCCAATTCAGAAAAGGTTCCAAGTAGAAGTGATTAAGAAGGGGTAGAACTATTAGCCACAAAAAAATAAATAAATAACAATGAAATTAACCCCTTCAACTGCTAGCTGAACACTTGATAAAACTAAAAATACTCTTGGCTACTTTATATTTTTCTTCTCTCAGTCACCTACCTCGTTTGAACATTTTTTGTACATTCCAAATTTCTACTTTTTAAGATGAGTGTATTAGTATTTAGTATAATTTGGCCAACACTTCATCAAACATTTAGCAAATATCATAAAGCATCATGTGACTACAGTGGATTGGACTGTGCAGTCGACTGGAGCCAGTATTTCATACCCTATACGGCATGTAGTGCACTTACACACTGAGCAGGGATCCGTTTGGCATTGAACCTGTCAAACAAACATTCTGAAGAGCTGAGAAATGTTGCACAAAACATCTATAATTTTTATTGAAATTTATTACAGAACATAAAGAAAACGAGTGAAGTAGAATGAAACAGCAACAAACATGTCTCTGAAGCTCAATCCTCCACTTAATGTCACTAGACTCACAACAACAAACCAAGACAAAAAAATTAAAAGTATATACTGTACAAGCTAAACTTTTTTTTTTTTTTTTTGGATGGGTGATCTGAGACGTCAGGCTTACTCACCCCATAAAATCAGTTTAGAATCAAATCCAGTTGAGCTTTACAGCTGAAATAGTGAGTGACGCTGCCACTGACTGGTTAGGAATGGAAGTGCAACAATCGATAGGGAATCTTTAAAGCCTGCTGATGGAAGGAAATAAAAAAAAAAAAAAAAAAAAAGGAATCACTGATACTTATATTACGAAAAATGTGGAATGGCGGAAAAATGGGAGTGTAGCTGTGTTCTGAAGAGGATCAGATTTTTCTTTTGTACATTTATTTATTCACCCGAGATTTGTGGAGTTAACAGAATGCATGCATGCTGTGTGTGGCGTAATTTCAGACACCCACATATTTCAGTGTAAAGTCTGTGTTTGCATAAGAACGAGCGTTTAAGAGTGGTCTCCGTTAGTGCTGTCTCCGTCGTCCTCGCCTTCCTCCTGTTCTCCTTCATCCTCCTCTTCATCTTCCTCCCTTCCCCGACTCTTGATCTTTATGAACACACACAAACAAGTCACACACACCAAAAATATAACTCACAAACACCACTCTTCTACACCAGTTTCTTTTTTCTATCCCCACTTCATCTCGCCGCTACACACCTCCTCTTCCTCTAAATCACCCTCTTCTTCGTAGTCGTTGATTTCCACGTTCTCTCGATCCTTTTTCACGCTGGGATGCTGGGGGGATGTCTCCTCCGCCTTAATGCTCTTCACCTCTAAACATAGGAAAGTGATGAGGACATCAGAACATTCAACACACACATACACCCACACACACAAATATCTGGTACATACAGTTGATGCCAAACATTTACATACACCATGGCTAAAGACATTCAAACTCAATTTTTCACAATTTTTCACAATGTATGTTAGCATACATTTCCTGTGTTAAGTCAATTAGGGTGTTAGAGATCATTTAAAAATAATAGCTAATAGACAGATTTATTTCAGCTTTTATTTACTATATCAGGTTTTCAGTGGGCCATACGTTTACATACACTTTATTAGTATTTGTAATTTAATTGCTTGAACTTGAATCAGATGCTTGAGGTCTTCCACAAGCTTCTCACAATACTTTGCCAGAATGTTTGCTCACTCCTCCTGTCAGAACTGGTGTATCTCAGGTAGGTTTCTGGGCTTCCTTGCTCACACATCCTTTTTCAGTTCAGTCCACAAATTTCCTATGGGATTCAGGTAAGGGCTTTGTGATGGCCACTCCAACACTTTCACTTTGTTGTCTTTATGCCATTTTGGAGATGTGCTTAGGATCACTGTACTGCTGGAAGACCCAGTTGTGACCATGTTTTAACCTTCTGTCTGATGTCTTGAGGTTTTGCTTCAGTATTTGTAGATAATCCTTCCTCATGATAGCATCTATTTTTCTGAAATGCACCAGTCCCTTTTGCAGCAAACCTACCCCTCCCACCCCACCCCTGCTCAACATCATGATGCTGCCAACCCCATGCTTCATATCTAGGATGGTGCTCTTTGGATTTAAAGGCTCACCCTTTCCCCTCCATTCACAGCACTGATCATTATAGCCAAACAGTTCAATTTTTGCCCTCCAAAATGCTATGTCTTCATCCTGGTGATCATCTGTAAACTTCAGTCTGTCTTTTTTTTTTTTTTATGCTGGTCTTGGAGTAGGTGTGTCTTCCTTGCACGACAGATTTTCAGGCCATTGCGATACAGGAGTGTCTTAATGGTGGATGTATATATTTAGTACTTGATGCCTCCAACTCCTTCATCAGTGATGTGAAGTTGTTGTCGTCTTGCGGTTCGCTTGAACCTTTCGGACCAAAGTTCATCCATCCCTGGAGGTTAATTTGTGTCTCCACCCTGAACGATGCAGTGTTTTTGTGGTCCTAAGATTTTTATTTTTGCATATATTCAGGCAAAAAGGCACTGGCTCTAAAAGTAGACCCTTAAATAAAGCTACATGTGCACTCACAATTAACTACTAATTATGACACTTGGCCAATCAGAAGCTTCTAAACATGATTCTAAATAGTTTTCAACCCACTGGAATTCTGATTAAAGTGAATTAAAGCCAAAATAAATCTGTCTCTTAAATAGATTGTTATTTATGAGAATATTTATACCACATCATATATCACAGGAAGGGAATCTAAACTTTTGAACTGATACCATTCTATCTGTAAAACATATGTAAAACTTAACACACAAAGGTTTTTTTTTTTTTTTGCTATAAAATATTTTCTTTGTCTTCATTTATCACTTTATCTTCAAGATCAGTGCAATCAAACTATTACTAAAAAATGTCAAAATAGGTATGGCAGGACAGACAGAGACACAGACAAGAGACACAGACATGTGTGTGGGGTACCTGATTTCTTGCTGTGCTCTCTTTCCATCCTCTCCAGGCTCTCCAGCAGGTAGTCCACTTTGTGTTTGATTTGAGTCAGCTCCTTCTTGATGGTTTGCAGGTCATCAGCTCTCACTTAACACATGAGTACACACACATGCACAAACAAAAATGTGTGTACACAAACACACACACAAAAAAAACATGCACAGACACAAACATCATGTCTCAACAGAAAACTTGGGAGCAGTGGACAAAACCATGGCATTTTTCCTATATGCACACACTGATTGTGTGTACACGTGTATGTATGTACACTCACCATCCACTTTACTATGGACAATACAAAAAAAAAAAAAAAAAAAAAAAAAAAAAAAAAAAAAAAAAAAAAAAAAAAAAAAAAAAAAAAAAAAAAAAAAAAAAAAAAAAAAAAAAAAAAAAAAAAACAAAATGTGCAGATACAGGTCAAGAGCTTCAGTTACTGCTCATCAAACATCAGAATGAAGAAAAAGTGTGATCTCTGTGACTTGGATTGTGGTATGGTTGTTGGTACCAAATGGACTGGTTTGAACGTTTCAGAAACTGCTGATCTCCTGGGATTTTCACACACAATCTCACACAGAATGGTGCGAAAAACAAAAAACATGTGAGTGAGTGACACTTCTATGGGTGGAAACGCCTTGTTGATAAGAGAGGTCAGAGGAAAATGGCCAGATTGGGTCGAGCTGCCAGAAGGTTATAGTAACTCAAATAATCACTCTTTACAACCGTGGTGAGCAGAAAAGCATCTCAGCATGCACAAAATATCAAACCTAGAGGTGGATGGGCTACAACAGCAGAAGACCACACTGGGTTGCACTCCTGTCAGCCAAGACCAAGAATCTGAGGCTATCATGGTCACAGACACAGTGACTTAAGGGAAAAAAAACAAAACAAATCACCTGGTCTTTTTCCAGGCTTCAGCTGTCCAGTTTCGGTGAGTGTGTGCCCATGATGGTCTCAGATTCTTGTTCTTGGCTGACAAGAGTGGAACCTGATGTGGTCTTCTTCTGTTGTAGCTCATCCACCTCAAGGGTTGATGCGTTGTATGATGCTGAGATGCTTTTACTGCTCTGCTATAGACTTCCTGTCAGCTCAGACATTTACATTTATGGCATTTGGCAGACGCCCTTATCCAGAGCGACTTACAATTATCTCATTTATACAACTGAGCAGTTGAGGGTTAAGGGCCTTGCTCAAGGGCCCAGCAGTGGCAGCTTGGGGGCGCTGGGATTTGAACTCTTAACCTTCCAATCAGAAGTCCAACGTCTTAACCACTGAGCTACCACTTCCCAGACCAGAGCAGTCTGGTCATTCTCCTTTGATCTCTCTCATCAACAAGGTGTTTCAGCCTGCAGACCCTCTGCTCACAAGATGTTTTTTGTTTTTCACATCATTCTGTGTAATTTCTAGAGACTGTTATGTGTGAAAATCCCAGGACATCAGCAATTTCTGAAATATTCAAAGCAGCCCATCTGGTACCAACAACAATGCCACGGTTAACTTCACTGATCCCATTCTGAAGTTTGATGTGAATATTAACTGAAGCTCTTGACCTGTATCTGCATGATTGTATGCATTGAGCTGCTGCCATGTGATTGGCTGATTAGAGAACTGCATGAATGTGCAGGTGTACCTAATAAAGTGGATGGTGAGTGCATGTGTGTGCTGAAGGACTAACTGGTGCGGGAGGTTCTCTGGCTGCTCTTGGTGGAGAAGCTGCTCTTGGCGCGGCGGCTGCCACTCACGCTGACCCGCGGCCGCTTCGAGGGAATGACTGCACGGGAGAGTGGTGGAGGGGGAGGAGGCACCCGTGAGGGGTACGAATACACCCTAACAACACAAACGCACACTAATGTTAAACTTAAAACACACACCATACGCATTTCAGAAGCATCATGTCAACGTGGCGTAATCACTTTTCAGCCAATTCACATTTCTGACTTGTCTGTGTTCCACAGAGGGACAGTGCGCTTTGATTTTATCAAGAAACTCAGTACCCATCAAACAACATCAGTAGTACACAGGCGTCGTGACAGTCAGAGTTCAGCCAGTTCACACAGTTCAACATGGTTTAAAACATGATAACAAGCCAGAGGAACAGTCAATAAACAGCGTATCTGTGTTTATTCTGGTTCCCCATGTTCCAGTTCATCCCAAAGGTGTTCAGTGGGGTTGAGGTCAGGGCTCTGTTCAGGCCACTCGAGTTCTTCTACACCAACTTTGGAAAACCATGTTTTCATGGAGCTTGCTTTGTGCACAGGGGTATTGTCGTGCTGGAGCAATGAGGATTGGGGCCTCTTAGTTCCAGTGAAGGGAAACTGTAATGCTACAGCATACAAAGACATTCTAGACAATTCTGTGCTTCCATCTTTGTGGAAACAGTTTGGGGAAGAACCACATATGGGTGTGAAGGTCAGGTGTCCACAAAATGTTGACAATATAGTGTATGGTGTATTATGCAGTGTATCTAGCTAGAAACCATGACTGCGCCGTCCAAAATTACTCTTACTTTTATTTGAAGTAACTGCTTTGTGCGCTGCCAGGGTCTGGTGCAGAGGCTTTTACTGACAGGTTGATATTGTTGGATATGGCGCAGCCGGTGTAAAATGCACTTAACAGGAGCTCCAAACTGAATTAAGGCTTATGAAATTTTTAATAATAAAAATCTGTAGCAGTTAAATCAAGTTTACATGCATGCACAGAACTACATTATAAATAACGAAAGGTGAAAACTGCATTCTCATCCACATCTCAGGGTCAGAACCTATGCCTTAAAAAGAAGAGTCAGCACAACTCAATATAAACTTCATCTAACCGATCACCTATATCCAATCATGTGAAATTTCTATCCGGATGGGAGTGGCCTCTTCCAAGATGACCCCGCCCCCATCCACAGGTCACGAGGATTCTAATGTAAATCATATGCTATGGCCTCCCCAGGCACTAGATCTCATCCCAATCGAACACCTATTGGGGATTTTGGCAGCTTGTGGTGGCCCAACACTTTACAAAGACACTTTCTTGTTTTCCCTGTAATTTGTCATGTGCCTGTATAGCTCACAACATATAGAAAGTGTGAATGGATGATTTAAATAGTTCGTTGAAAGGTTACACTTTACTGACATGCTCAAGTTGCTCAAAAAAGACTGCAAGAAGGATGGGCTTGAATTGTGACTGCAGTTTTGGTTCAAATAAAAGTGTATGTTTGGTCAGACAGTGCTAAAGTCAGATAAGACTAAAAAAAAAAATTAAAAAAAAAGCTTTAGCAAGACATTCTGGGTGAACTGGATAGATACTAAACATGTGAAAACATGAACTATATTCATAATATCTGTCCATAAGATTCAGAAAGAGGAGGGGGAAAAGTGCTCACCTGTCATAGTAATCTCTCTGGAAGTCATAGTCTAGATCAAATGAAGAACTACAGAATAAAAGGAGAAAGGGAAAAGGTTAACTCTATAGAGCAGCATTTAAAAAAAAATGACTGAAATGATGCAAACCTGTACATATCTCCCGCTGAGCGCTTGATGGTCTTTGATCTGTGAGGTTTTGGTTCACCAGCCAGGTTAATATCTGCGAAAGAATGAGATCATTATGTTCACAGATTCGAGCGTAATTTATAAATTTAAACAATTTTTCCGGGTCCATAATCTATAAAGGAAAATGAAATAGAATCCATTAAAGCCTGAATGCTGAATAATCAACAGTAATGGTCCAGGAGCTGCACAAATGCCTTCCTGGTGAGAATATTACGAGAATTTGCAAAAGTGGCTTCATTCTTCAGTTTGCTGATAATCACAGGGCTGACAATGTGGTTTATGATCAGATCTATTATTGCAGCTAATGCCCTTATAACACTTAAGTGCATTACTGCACTGTGGTACAGCCAGAATAATTTCCAGTGATACACTACGAGTGGCCTTGTAGCATTGCACTACAACGCTGGTTGCACTTTACAGCACACATGTTGGATCTATATGTATGGATGAGAATATGAGTCCTGAGATGAGCACAGGACAGTCTTTATGATTACAGCAGCAGTTCTTACGTACAGGTCTATCACCTCTATAGCAAAAATGCTACTCCTTTTAACTGGTAGCTAAATTTTTAGTCCATGAGCATTGGAGCTTGGTCTTGAAGAACACTCTACGTTCTCAAACCAAATCAGGGCCGTCCTTACCCAGCACTTGTCCAACGACCATTCGTCCATCCTCCCCGGCCACGGCAGCGCGTGCGTTCCGCTCATTCGAGTACTGGACGAAGGCGTAGCCCTTGTGCACTGAACATCCCACAATCTTGCCGTACTTGCTGAAGATGGCCTCCACATCGGCCTTGGTCACCAGCATGGTGTTCAGGTTGCCGATGAAGACGCGCGAGTTGAGAGAGCGCGGGTCCGTCTTGTTGGTCACGTTACTCGCCATCAGGCTGCTCGTAGTTGGCGAGTGACTGCGTAGGAGTGGGGTGGAGGGGCGGGGGGGAGGCAAGGAAGGGGACACGGAGGGTACGGGAAAGAGAATAGATGCCAGAATGACTATTTGGGGTGGATAAAACGAGGCTAGCAAAAGTGCTAAAAAGCAATTCCACCGGGTCCACTCACTGGTCGAGCTAGCATGAACTACCGTGAGCTTGAAGATAAAAGATTTATGTTAAAAACGTACATATTTACAGATATTAAAGAACCTACCTCATATGAGGACACTAACAAAGCAACAGAGTTTTAGTACAGGTTAAAATAGCCATGAGCATTAACTAGCACATAAAAGACACCACAGAGCATCATTACTGTGTTTTGCACATGCTTCAGGTATGCTTAATCAAGTAAAATAGGCCACCAAAGGATTTGAACAATATTTCTCGCAGATTACAATAACTCCTACCTCTTTTATGCAGTTATTAAAAAAATACACACATTTTACCCTTTTAAACTACACTGATAATTTACATTGAGTTTGTGATTTAAATTGTATCCAAGACTTTACCATATGGAACATGTTAACTGCACAAGAGATGTATTATTTTGAGATTTGATTTACACATTAACACAAATCATCTTTTAGTCTTACATGTGAAAAATTTAAAAACACATCAGTGTAGTAAAAAAAAAAAAAAAAAA
>CM040481.1:7272796-7378955 GCA_022758105.1 Pangasianodon gigas
CTGGCTTCGGCTCACGTCGGTCTGAGAATCTGTGGTAAATGGAGTACATACAAGCTTAAAAGACTGTATGGATGTCTTTATTTGTAAGATGTTAATTCATATACACGTTGTCAACTTTGCATTAATGTGAGTATATCTAAACGCTGAAAACTAATGTAAAGGACACAGGGTTAACAACATAACATGGGTAACTCTGCATTAAACGTCTTTGCTAGGCTTAATAAAAGACTGGAAAAGTGCAGTGATGAGCATGTGATGTTTTTCCTTGTCGTACTACATACGTACGCCAATCAGCAACGAGCGTGCGATGTTCACTAACTACCTACGCTTTCCATTTTGCGTTAATGTTGATGTGTTGCCGAATTTGCTGTTGTGTTTTGGTTTCGCTGTTTTGTTTTCGACTTTGATGTTGTACGGTTGGTTTTGTTGTGTTATTGAACTTGTTACTGCTTTTCCCCAATTCCAAATTTGCTGGGTTTCTTTTTAATTTAATTTGCACTTACAGGGCACCATACTCTACTCCATATACCCCATGAGAGGTTGGTGTTTTGGAGCTTCATGTTAATGCGCAAATCTTATGTTGCTCATGTATGACCAAAAGAAATGTAATAACAATTTCTTGTGCGTTTGGGCTTCAAATGTGCTGCATTTAATTTTGAGCCAAAATGGCCCTAATAGCATTAATACATAGCATTAACATGAGCACAGCACAGTAAACCAAAGCTCAGGCAGCTATAAGCTTACATTTCCTTCATCAGGTAGTACTATAAAATGGTAACAATAGCACAACTGTTGGAGAATGATGTACTAATGTAGTATATTTTCTCTCTCGCTGTAGAATCCTGTAAATCCTGTCAGAAGGAAACATTTTACATAAAACATCAAGACAGATTTACAATTCTGAGGCCCTGAGAGTTTACTGAGATCTCAAATAAAGAGTACTGTGTGTTTTTTTAGTGGATGTTTTGTTGGTGATTTATGAAGAATGACTTAGCAAGTGATGGGATACCAATGACCATCATGGTAACCCTAATTTTGGGAAACTTTCTCATTGATAAATGCTTTCGTTTATTTTTTTTTTTTTCCTCCAAATGCTGGAAAATGGGCTTCTGCAAATTTAATGCCACCCCATCAGTTGTATTAATTTGCACACACTATAGTGGCTATCAGAGTCACATAGACAGCTCTAAATCACAGTGCGAGTGCTAAATTCATATAAGGCTATAAATCATCCTGTATTTTGCGCTCTTCTGTAAAAACACCTAAGTCATTAGAGCAATTCCTCAAAACTGAATACTCCTTTGAGAGATATGATCCACTGTGCACCCTGCTGGTAAGTAAGCTTGGACATTTTCTCTTGGTATTTCTAAGTTTAAATGTAAACCTTTGGGTTCAAACTCTTCTTTAAATAATGGATACATTTGATTGAATTTTAGTGTTTTGTTTGGTACTTGAAAGCACTTCATCACATCAGACATGTTTTAAAGCAAATCAGTGTCTTTGGATTAGGGTTGGGCAATATGATACAAAAAATTTTACATCACTTTAATAACACATTATGTAGGGTTGCTTATTGAGCACCCTAAAAAATGCCACATGTTAACTAAAACTATAAAACACTAAAGAGATTAATGACAACTTTTATTCAATCTCTACAACATTTGGTGGGAAAACTGTTATTTGAACATACTGTATGATTGCTTCCTTGTCACTATAACAATGCAACCAGTCAGTGTTATAAATATACCCAGATTATCTCAGAAAAGTATTTTATCATTATATATTTATATAACCCAGTGTTGCAACCTTTGAGTTAAAGAGTTTTTTGCTTATACCACAGCACTGTTCAATTCTCAAATCTGATTGGTGAGGTGTTGAGTAATTTTCTACAGCAATTTTCTATGGTGAGGTTTTCTGTGAGGAAACCTTTATAACATTTTGGGAAGGAGTCTCCAGTGTTAGCTCTGTAACATTTCCTCTTACAGGAAAGTAAGAATGGAGAACAGTGCTTTCTCAGCTATAAGCTTTTTTTTGTCTAATTACTTTCAAGAAAAAGCAAGAGAAAGACTGTTTATGGCTGCTATAATGTGATAAAAGGAATTAACTAGTAACTTTTCACAACATTAAACATAACTATGAACAGATTTAATGTATGACATGTAGTTCTTTAAACTTCTTTAAAAAATGTAATTTGTTGCAGAAATGCTGTGGTATAAGAGAAATAAAACACTTTAACTCACATCACGTTGGGCCTCATCACCTGGTTGTTGATTATTTTCCTCTAACAGCATGCCCCTGTTGTGTGTTTTCTTTCATGTCATTAGACATTACATTATGTGAGCCATTTCATTGTGAATCAACAGCATTAGAATACAAGCATTACAGTTCTTTAAGTGTGTGAATAAAGTGTAAATGATCCTTAAATCTACAGGGAGTGTGTGGGGTGCTCTATATATTAGAATGCATTTTAGGGGTTTTATACTGTATATTTGTATGCAATTCAGTATACAGAGGGGGAGGGGGGAATAGTCACTCACTCCATTCTGTGTTATTCGGGTCGAGTCGTCTGTCTGCCTGATTCTGTTGGAGAAAAGAGGGGTCATTATTGGTTCACTGGTGAGCTGCTGCTCATCAGTGCATTCGGGGTAAAAGGGAGGTGGGTGTTCACCTTCATGCTTTGAGTGGCAGTGACACGTTAACACCGCCCTCCCTCCCCCCCTTTTTTTTTTTTCAAGGTCACACCAACAACCCAGACACAGGCAGCACTACCACCACCCAGTGGCAGAACGAAGCAATGACTACTGTTGCGTGAATGGAAAAAGGGACAGAAAATTGATGCGTTTAGGCTACTGTAGATCTTTGCTGGCTGTGTACCAACGGTGCTTTTAACATGCCCTCGCTATGTAATAGCTAGCTGGGTAGAAATACAGCTATGTTAAAATGACTTATATATCTCATATATTATAAATTGGCACAGAAATCTCTGAAGCCATTGTGCTTGCTCAAGACAACGCGCATTCTGCCTCCTCTCGAGCTCCGAGTGTGATGCATGGGGTGATACATAAGAGTCATAAAGCAAAGTCGACGAGGGCATACTAAAACCAATAGTGGAACACAGAGTGAACATCCTAAACATCATCTGAGTCAAATTGAAACAGGACAGCCAAGTCACCCAATTGTAGTACACACGGTGCATCATATATGGTGCTGTTGCTTATTTCTCCAAAAGAGCTATCTGCCATTAGATATTCACTGACACTGTTCCTTCACTGTCAAGCAGTGGGAAATTTTAGGCCAAATGCTTTAGGCAAAGGGTGTCTATTGTAAATAGGCATGTGCTGATACTTAGACCAATTGATCTGCTTGCGTAAAAGCAACACAATATATGGTGCGACCACATCAATATCAAATAAAGCAAAAATAATCTATTCTTAGATGCATTACCGTTGTCTCTTAAAAGATTCAGGATCAATGGACAAAACAACATTCAGACTTTTACATATGCTTATGCACTTTTATTTATTTAAAAATGTCTATAGAAGCAAACATCTCTGGTGGAAAATATACACTTCAGGCCACGTCTGTGTATACCGGCATTTGGGTTTTAATTACATAAGGTTGACTGTAAGTCTATAATTATATACTACCATAGACAAAAAAAAAACATTGAGTAGCAATGCACTATGCATTCCAAAAAAAAAAAAAAAAAAAAAAAAATCCAACAAAGAAAATTTCGAGTCGTCGCAGTCAACTAGCCGAGCGCGGTCCAGATGCCGGCCCAGCAATGTATTTCAGCGGACTGAAACAAGCGCTTAAAAAAATACTGTAACTGGACATATTTCAGCGCCTCTAATTTCTAAACACAAACCAGCTTGGCGTCTGTAGCAGATCCTCTCTTTTGACTTATCCAATCACACACACTCATGTAAATTATTTAGCTAAAGGCAGCTCATCGGATCAGAGACTAGCTACAGGACTAGAGACGTTAGGTCAGAACGGGGAGAGCTTTCACACGTTCATAGACTTTTATTTTATTTATCCTCTTACACCATGTTTTAATAAAAGGTCGACTACAAAAGCAGAAGGTTTAAAGATGATTGGACAGAGAGGTTTTCCAAAAGTGGTAACGTCAAGCGCAAATATAACGTAAAATATCACCGCTTCATACTGTTTTATTTACTGATAGCTATAAACTAATTATTCTGGTTAAGCATTACAACGTAACTGTTGTTGCCATTCAGTCATGTTAGTCGCTTATCCAGATCTTGGTAAATAAAAAAAATAAATAAATCCCCCCCAAAAAATTTAATAAATAAAGGAATTTTATTTAACTTGACCTTTGTGTGTTTTTAGTTTTAGTGTGTTAGTGTTTGTTACAAAAAAATACAACATACACTACTTATTTTTACATTTATATTTTAGATATTTATTTGTTTTAATGTTTAATATTTATATTTTTATGACTTATTTTTATATTTTTACTTATAGTCAGTCTAAAGTTTAAATGTGCAGTGTTCAGAAATGGACCTATTTATTTTTGTCTGTAAATAAATATAGTTCTTGTGAAACTGAAGAGACTTCACATCATTCTGTGACAAATTTAAACTACACTATGATATAAAATTTTAGTCATACCACTTACTGCTTTGAGGAGGTAATAAAAAAAATGATTAGAAATGTTTCAGATGTTTTTTTATTCATTTACTCAAAGTAATGTTTTCCTGTTGCTGATACGTACCGAAATGTCACATTTCTGATGCTGTCTGAGACCAACATATAAGTAATTTGCACAATTAAGCTTCCTATACAGTACTGTGCAAAAGTCTTAGGCACATGCAAAGAAATGCTGTAGAGCAAAGATGCCTTCAAAAATAATGAAATTAAATATTTCTACATTTTTAAAAAAATACTATAAAGAGCAGTAAAAGTAATCAATGAAACAGTCAATTTTTGGTGTGACGACCCTTTGATTAAAAAAAAATAGTAGTCTCAGGTACAATTTGTGCAGTTTTATAAGGAAATGAGCTGTAGGTGTTACTGAGCATCTTATAGAAGCAGCCACAGTTCTTCTGGAGACTTTGACTGTCACACTTGCTTCTTAATTTTGCAGCGAAACCCAGCAGCCTTCATTATGTTTTTATCTGAAAAGTGTCTCTTATGTAATATGCTGCTTTCTTTACTGACATACAAACATTTTTCTGTAACATTTCATTTTGTGCTGGAAAACTAATGTTTGGAAATCTAAAATGTTTTTGTACTGACTCGATAATGTAGAAGTCATAAAATAAAAATCTATAACAAAGTTTGTACTAAAAAAAAAAAAAAAAAATAGGGTGCCTAAGACTTTTGCACAGTACTGTATTTGCTCACCACATAAGGAACACTGGTGTTGTATTAGCTATACTGATGCACTGTGTACTCAATAACGCTATTTGAAATTTAGCCACACGGGGGGGAAAAAAAAGTGGCTATTGTAAACTGGAAACTACTTGCATGATACTTTCAGGACACATAGCCTACTGGGTTTACCATATTTACTTTAAAAAATTACATTACATTATACATGATTATAAATGGAAAAAGAGCTTTCTATAACTGACACGCGTTTACTCAAAGCCAATTTCCCCTTTCAACTATTACTATAATTTGGCTTACGGTGAATCATATAAAAAATAAATCAAATAAGAAAAAATGGTCAAAAGACCCTTGTTGTTGCTTAAGGCTCAACTAATTAAAATATTTGAATAATATCATAAGAGTTAGGGTTGCACAATATATAAAAATTATCAAAATATCGCAAATGTAAATATCACGATATGCATATCGCAAGGGCTTGCGATAACTGAATGATTTTAATGCTTCAAAAAGTTACGAAAAGTCAGAGTTTTAGGGTGAAGCAGATAGCAGAGAATGCTTTCTTTTCCTCAGAAGAACATGAAACCTGTATGTTGGTTATGTCATTTTCAGTTTTAAATATATAAACATATATATTTAATTTAAATTTTACACACTCGTGTACAGCATCCTAATAAGAGCTTCTTTTTTATATATATATATATTATTTGAATCAGGAATCCTGAATCATTTTTCTCACGCTTCATCTCTAGCATTTAATACTACGTGACAGTAATTATTTGGAATAACTATGTACCTACAGCCTTGGGTTCATTAATGGGGTGGGGCTGGGAGGTGGAGGGCGGGTGTTTGGGGTCAGTGCGCAGCCTATTGATATGTACTACAGGAAGAAGCTCACAGACAAACTACAGGCCACAAGTAGTCATCTGTAATTTGATGAGGTGAACAGAAATCAAAACTTACAGACTGGCACTGTGTAAGACACCTGCATTGAAAATTACAGTAAGTGACAAAGAGGAGAAACAAAACACACATGAGAATCAGATGGGGGACAATTTACTGTGTGAGAAAAGTCATAAGTGGATGCTCTGAAGGTCTGAGTATGAGTATACATGAGGAAAACTTGGTGTTCATGCTAATCCTCTGATTCAGTCTAGTGCATAATTAATGATTAATTATTTATTTAAGGTTCATGATTAATGAAAAAAATCTAGGCATTCATTAGTTTGATATGACGGAGCTGTGTTGGAGTGTGAACACTGCCACGGGTCGTGACCAGACTTAGTTTATCGTTTATTAGTTAATAGTTTATTAGTTTAAGTACTAAGTGCTGAGGAACTAAATTCTGAAGAAGTTACAACTACTATACGGTATTGATGTATGATGTATTTGAGGTGCTTGACATGCCAAACGTAAAGAGACAGTATTTCAATGCAAAACATTTCAATATTATGAGCCTATAATTAGAAGTAGCACTACACTATGGGGTAATGGAGATACCTCAATAATCATCACATTCTCTAATTTTTTCCACAGTGTTTAGTATTTTGCTGTCACATCGCATTCAAATGTGGGTTATTTGTAATAAATTGTTCCATAAAAGTGCTTCAAACAACTATAACTATGGGCAAAAATAAGAAAAGTTTCAACTGGTATGGTAAGAACAACTATTAGCTGTGCAGCTACTGTATTATCATCATCACCAGCAATAGACTACTACTGTACAATGATGTATATAAAATGCTAATGGGGAAAACTAAGAGGTTTGGGTAAACGTTAAGACAGAGCTGATGTAACCAAATTCAGATTGGAACTTAGGCTGTCCCAGCTTCACCTGTATCAAATACTGACCAGGCCAATCTCAAATCATTCAGAAGAAAATAGCAGAAAAAGAGAAATTCAAAAGTCCAATACTCTTTTGCAGTCCATAGCAAATTTGCCACAGAAGCCACAGCCATTAGTAAGAAACTAGTTATAGAACTGCGTTGACAAAAGCTATAGGATGACTAAAGGCTAATTCACAGGAATCAAAGGTGCGTCATCGGTGTGTCAAACTCGCGCCTGCCCTCGTTTTACGTTTTGTGTCTATTTTTTACCCCTCTTGCTTGCGTACATGAAGCATAGACTCCTTAGAACTCCACGGGAATCACAAAACCACACTTTCTGTACACTGAACTTTATTTCAAATCGCAACCTTTAGCTGCATAGCAAAGAGTGTGTACGCTATCATACTCATTTTACACCTACACGGGAAAACAAATATATCGGTTATTCCCTGTCCCATGCCACGTTTTAGGTGAATGGTTTTGTAATTACAGCTGACAGATCGCTACGGACAAAACAGCCTTAGTAGTGAAGCCTCGTGAGCAAATAAGACTTAGCAATGCGAGGTCTCTCTGTTTTGGTCTCCTTCACCTACTATGGTGGAGTAGGGGGCAGATTTCCTCGTCATATTCTTATATCATATTATATTATACAATACTGTGCAGCAGTGTGAGTTACATGCTGCATCTCAATTCGCCTACTATCCATCCTAAATAGTAACCGAGATTAGAATTAGTGTGTCCCAAATTGTAGTATATTGAAATGAGTATGTCAAAAGGTACGCAGATAGTCTACTATTTCTGGTAGATTGGTAGAAGTGTGGATCTGTGGACACTTTTTCAGCTAACATTGCCCATAACTCCTTACGCGACGGAGGAGTTGTTTTGTGACTGTTTGCTTCGCTGAATTCAAGGACGTGTACATGAAATGTGAGGTGTATATGAAATGTGAATTACATTATATAGTATAAATTATATAAGGAATAATGAATGAAGAAGAGCTGAAATGCAACGAGGAGTTTGTTTACGGTGACAGTGTGCGTAACTAGACAACAACCTTCTTTACCATTACGTGATGTGTTAGTATGTCGCAGTACTGGCATACTCTTTTGCTACGCACTCGAACGTATGTACTTTTTCCTTCAAAAAAAGGTGTACATACTTTTAGTGTGTAGTATAAGTAGGCGAAATGAGATGCAGCAACAAACTGAAGAGTATTTACAGGAAACTGAGGGGGTAATGAGGATGGGGATAATGAGGATAGTAAATGGGAGGGGCGTGGCTGTCGATAGGGGGCTCTCTCGAACAAAGCTTATTCATTTAATTAAATGTTAAACAGTTAATATCTCTAACAAAATAAATCGCCAGAAATGTAAAACCACTTATTCATAATTGATAATCAAATGCTGGAAATGCAGAAAAAAACAGATTAAAAAAATCGAGGTGCATAGTTCTTTGTCCTTCCAGGAGCAAAGAACTATGACATTCTTCATTACTTCGACATTCACGTGACTTTTGATGTGATGTGTCTGATGTGAATTCTGGGTAAAATTAGAACATGCAGGGTTGCCAGAGTAGCCTGCCTATCTATCTATCTATTTTTTACACCAAATCTGACTACTTTTTAAACAATGTTGGCGAGAAAAATCAAGTCCGTAAGTGGTGGGGTTTTTTTTTGGGTAGTCTCCAGCCACCAAGATCTTGTTTTAAACCAAATAATCGGAATTAAATCTAAACAAATTCTTCAACCATAGGCTGTGGTAAACAAAGAGAAAGTCAAGAGAAAGTGCAAACAGTTGATCTACAATATCCAGACCTATTCCTGTTGTAAGATACACTACAAAGGTTGAGAGAGGGGGGAAAAAAGGGATGATGAAAAGGCAAATCAGAAATGCGTGCGCACCACAGTGAACTGGTTTCCCATGCTGAGAAAAACAAGACCAATGCCTGAACTGTTTGGACTAGTTTTAGGTCTTTTTGTGCTGGAAAATATTACTAAGACTTGGCAAGTCTGAGACCCTGGGACCCTAAACACCTTAAATACATCAAATGAAATTTCATTTTGTGTCCTCTGTTGACTTCATTATAATTTGTGAAATCTCGACTGTGTTCACATGCTGTTTTTAACTAATCCTGTAAGGAGTGTACTAAAATATTTCCCTGAGGGGAAAAAAAAAAATTCCTAGTTGGCCTAATAGTTTCCATTAACCATTTTCCAATTCGTATTTAATTGATTTAAAGGTTAATGATAACCATAGTGCTATTAGAAAGTGGTTTTTTTTTCCCCTGATAGATTGATAGCAAGTTGTACACCATCCTCCGGGACATTCTAAAAAGCTTAACGTGAAAAACGCTTAACGTGGCTTAATGGACTAAAACAGCAAGCAGGGAAAACCATTTTTCTCTCACATTTCTCATCATAAACACTATCTACTGCTAAGACAACAGCACTGTAATCCAAGTGGAAATACAATATTTTTACCTTAAGTGTTTTCTCCCCCATAGTAAAACGTTATAAAGAAAACGCTTAACGTGACGTAATGCATTAAGACAGTGATATTAAAAGACCAAATTCAGTATACAGCTTACTGATGATGCATACTATATCCAGGTAAGCAGATAATCCCAGAATGTGAACACAACACGCCTCAAGAGCAAACAAGTCTTAGCAATGCCAAGTCTTTCTTTTGGTTTTTGGCCACTTTACATCCACCCCTCTTCATGACAGGTTCACAAATACGTTTAAATATTATATTATATAATCCTGTGCAGCAGTGTGAGTTACATGCTGTGTCTCAATTCGCCTACTATCCATCCTAAATAGTATCTGAGATTAGAATCAGTGTGTCCCAAATCTCAGTATGTTGAAATGAGTATCCCAAAAGGTACCCGGATGGTCTACTATTTCCGGTAGTGTGGATCCATGGACACTTTTTCGGCTAACATTGCCCAAACGCTTAACGTGCTAAATTACACGGGTTTCTACGGTGGAGAAAACGCTTAAGGTGAAACTCTGAGTGCTGCGTTCAGACTCTGGCATCATCTGCTTGTCTGTACGTAGTACGTTTTATTAATAAGGTATATACTGAATTTGGTCTTTTAATATCACTGTCTTAAGACATTAAGCCATGTTAAATTACAACTTGGTTTACTATGGGGGACAAAACACACTTCAGGTAAAAAAATTTGTCTTTCCACATGGATTAGGGTGCTGTTGTCTTAGCAGTAGATAGTGTTTATGAGAAGAGAAAAGTGGTTTTTCCCTGCTTCTTGTTGTTTTAGTGTATTACGCCATGTTAAGTGGTTTAGAACGTCTTCATCCTCCGCCATTTTGGCAGGGGCGGAGTCGTGACGTAAGCAACCGCCACATCAAAACAGTCAGGGAGTCCAACAGGAGGGATTTAAAAACAGTATTAAACAAAGGAGAATATCATTTTAGGCTATAAAATTCACTGAATAGTCAATGTGGGAGAATCCCTAACGACATTTTTGAATATTTTCGTTGACTGAAAAGCAATGAGAAAGCTTCCTGGGATAGTCAGGCAGTTCTGGTTTATTTGTATTGATTTCAACAAAGGAGAAGCGCGTGATCACTGATTTTGTATCATGTCCGTGCAAACACAACGTTATTCTCCTGCAGTCCATTTAAAAATCATTCGTCCCACAAACATCATTTAAAAATCAGTGACGCAAAAAAAAGACTTAATTGCACAGAAACGTAAATCCAAATGGACCGAAGTGCACCAATGAGCCTCCAAAAATTAGCAATATATTAAAAACAAGCGCACTGGGCCATGTCCAAATTCAAAACACACTATGTAGGCTATGTCGAGGGTAAAAATACTTCAAGTTCGAGCTTTAAAAAATCGCTTTTTAAAGGCTTTTAAGACTTAATTCCAGACATGGAGGAGGAAAAGCGACCATCTTGGAAAACACAACTGAGCTCTTCCATGCTTAGCCTACATTCACCTTGAAAAATACCCCATCCGTCACAAACACATCTCAACTACGGGGAAGTAGTCTTGCCAAAAAGTTACTCTGTGAAAAAAAAATACTCTGATATCGAAAAACAAAACCAAAAAAAAAAAAAAAAAAGTCGCCATGTCAAAGCAATTCTTTCGCAGGCTGTTCTACATCTGCATCACAAAATGTACGCCACCAAACCATCAGAGTCTCACCAGGCAGAAAAATGCTCCAAATTAAAAAAAAATTAAAAATATGCTCCAAAGATAAGTTCATAGTCAGCCAAAAAAATAAAAAAAAATCAAAAAATCTCTCGAATCAAAATACTCACCGGGAGCTTAAGATTAAAAATGATTAAAATTCGACGCAGTACTGTTTGAAGACAGAGTGGAGTGTCTGCTCGCTCACACTGCAACAACAGGCGAGGGCACGAAATGGCGCCGTGCGCATGCGCAAACCCCAAGCGCAGTTAGACTGACCAGCCTCCAGGGGGCGCAATGAGTTTTTCCTTAACTGCATGGAAAACAGCTACTAAAATATTACCCACTCAGCACAGAATGGTACTATGTATTAATTGTGTCATGTTTATGCATCTGATATTAGCATCACCCTTGTCAGAAAAAGCTTAAAGGATTCCAATAAAAAAACTTGTACAGGATCCTAATGAGACTTTCTATCATATTTGGCGGTTAGGGGTTCGATTCCCGCCTCCACCCTGTGGGCATGGAGTTTGCATATTCTCCTTTGGGTTTCCTCCGTGTACTCTGGTTTCCTCCCCAGTCCAAAGACATGCGCTGTAGGCTGATTGGCATTTCTAAATTGTCCATAGAGTGTGAATGGGTGTGTGTGTGTGCGATTGTGCCCTGTGATGAGTTAGCACCCCAACCAGGGCGTCCCCTGCCTTGTGGCCCGAGTCCCCTGGGATAGGCTCGGGCTCCCTGTGACTGGTACAGAAAATGGATGGATGGATGGATGTTTTAATTTGATCCATTTGGATTGCTATGCAGGTCTATATGGGAATTCAATGTGATATTTTTAAGAATCCTAAAGGTGAACTTTTCCACTGTATTTTTTTTTTTTTGCTATAAAAGTTGCTATATAAATATACAAAATTTTATTGTAATTACCTGGAAAAACAGCACATCTTGTTATAATATTTAATTATCAGCACAGTATATGTAAGCTTTAAATAAAAGAAACGAACTGTTTACAACTTTGTGGACCATGAATTATTAACCATTAATGACCAATACAGATTAATTTGTATACATATATATATATATATGTATATATATATATATATATATATATATATATATATATATATATATATATATATATATATATATATATATATATATATATATATATATATATATATATATATATATATATATATATATATATATATAACTTTAAAAAATTAGATAATATTCTAATTTTAAAGAAAATCTTTAAGGATTTTAAACCTCCCAAAGCACCATCTGTCATTTCCGATAACTTTCCAATAACAAGTAGAGTTCCAATAAGGTTCAAAGAATCAAATAAGATCCTACAGGACAAACTTTTTTTGACAAGGACAGTTGGCTTTTCATAATATTTTTCAGTGTATTTACATCCCAGAACATACATTTCAGTGTCACATATCAAACTGTCAGCCAGTGGCGCTGAATTTAACATGGCTCCTTTCTTGAACTGATATTGTGCAAGAAAAATGAGTACCCGTGAAATCAAAATTGGTGTTTCAGAGCATTTTGTACTTGCTCCTTAGAGTTATGGATACCAATACCATAGTATATCTATGGAAAAAAAAAAAAATATATATCATTTTTGAGATATTCTTGTTTTAATTTTATATTTTAATTTTTGGGGAAAATATCCATATCCATATCCATACTAATCTTGTGTTCATCCAATTAAGCCCCTGGGGGTGGGTCTTGCTATAAGGTAGCTCATTACCAGCAAACATGGCTCATCGGTGCATTTATGGCTGTGCACCTTCTTGCACCCTATTCCCATTTCCAACCACGCCCTAGTTTGAGGAAAAAATGGTTGTGGATTATTCAGTTCGAAGAGGGTGGAATTTATTCATTTTGAAGAGAGTCCAAAAGGGTGAAGATGGCTATGTAACAGGCACTTCTCAGAGAGGTGTTTTACCAACTTGGGGCTATTCAATGCTGGAATGTTGCTTCTTTAGATGGATAGAGAACACAGTTTTGTCTTTATACACCTCTGGGTGTATGAAATATCATTTTAAGTAGGATAATATTTAAAACTCATTATAAGCCTTCCACTCTATCACCATTGGCGCATCTGACAGTCTCAACCTCGCATCAGATAAGTACATCATAATTCCAAAAACACACAGGATTTTTCTCATTTCCTATGATATTATACTCAATAAAGTGGATAGACATGGATGGCAGTCAGTAATCCTACGCGGTTGAAAAAAGACTCTCACGAAACTCTTCACTATCCCCCTTATTTAGCTAGTTCACTAGCTACTGTCAAGATTGTTTAGATAGTGGTGTATCTCAGACTTTAATAGTTATTGTGTAAATGAGTCCAGCGCTTTCAATACGACTTCCTGTTTCATGAGTTGAAAAAAACGTCAGCATGCATCAACTGAGACACGCCTCTGTTTTACTTAAACTCCTCCCCCTGTGCGTAACTCTTGGACAACTTCTGAATAGCACTTAAGTCTGTAGTTGTGTCTGAGGTCTGCATGCCAATGTGCACGTGATTACTTATGAGATATTTTTGATCTGCAGTTAATGTCAGTTCATCAGTGGACATGTTTGATCATTGCTGTTAGCATGGAGCCGTCCCGTCCACCGATACACACTATGCGGTACTTGGGGCAAAATTCTGTTTTTTCCTTCTGCCTGCTAGGATTTTAGCACCTCTGCTAATATTGGGGTGTGATGACATTTTACTCATTTACTGAGCTGGCATATGATGTAGGCGTACAAGTTTCCCGCCAATTTCACCTCAACACCCCTGACACCATGATGACTGTGAATCACTATTACAGGATTGTCAGGGCAACTCATAACACTCATGAACATCATATTACAGAGTACATCTTGTCCCCTGACTCAATAATCATATTTTTGTAGTTGTTGTTTAACCAAAAACCCTACGCACTCTAACTTTAAATAAATCTATTCATCAGCATTCAAGTTCATGTGTAAATGAAATGTCAATAATGGTGTACAAAATTGCAAACGCAAATGTCATTATTGAGTTCAAGGTTTATCGTGAGCCAAAAAATTGCATTTATGTATTATAAATCTAAATTCAAATCTAGAAATATTATATTTTCATTTGAATTTTGAATACAAAATGTTGATACGCGCTCTAAAACAAGTTCGCCTTACACCTTGCACTTCGCAAGTGTCTGTGTTTAATTCGGATTCTGATCAAACTGAAGAAAGAAGACAGTTTACTAATGAAAACAGATTTATTTATATTTGAGCAGATACATATAAGTGGAATAAAAAAAGTAGCTTTACTGTGAATGAATGAATGTTTCAATTTCAAGTATTTCTCAACAGGTTTGTTTTAACTGCTGTGTATTTAACTAGTTTGAAGTTCATTAGATAACATAG
The DNA here is from genome assembly GCA_022758105.1 of Pangasianodon gigas. Lineage (NCBI taxonomy): Eukaryota > Metazoa > Chordata > Actinopteri > Siluriformes > Pangasiidae > Pangasianodon > Pangasianodon gigas. Next base: position 7,287,549 of record CM040481.1, read on the forward strand.
ACACTAGCTGGGTGTTATCAGAAGCAGGTCGAACAGTTACTTTTACCACTTCAGTCTTCGTGGAAAGCAACCTGAAAAAAAAACATACTTTTAAGAGTTAGTGATTTTTTTTTTTCTGATGGCACTGGATACACAGAAACGAGGGACCATCTTGGTGTGTGTATAGGTGTGTGTAGGTAATACCTCTGGTGTTTGAAGTCCTGCTGCGGTGACGCGGTAGACTGAGGTCAAAACAAGAGGGTGATGTGGGTGTGTTCAGCACCTCCTCTAGCATTGACTGCTCCATGCAATCCTAAAGAGAGAGAGAGTTAGTTGTTCCCTATAAGAAAGACTTCAGTTGAAAGTTTCCAGCTTTGAAGTGAAATAAAAAAATTAGGAGCTTAAATTCGACTCGTTACCACAAATGGCAGTGAGAATAAACTGGATACCTTCTTGTGCATGTGCACACGCCATCCAGCAAAGTCAAGCAGTGATGTATAGTGCATTGTTTTCAATAATACCACTGTCATACAACCTGTTTATCCCTGGAATATTCTTGCCAGGTTAGTGCCGGTTCTAAATGACAAGAAACCCCAGTGGTTTTCTGTGGTTCATACATTCGTAACTAGAGTTCTATCATTTCACCACTCCTAGCTACCTGACTGTCTTGAAGAACAGGAGGAATGACCATTGCACCCACAGCACTGTATAGTAACTGATCTAAAGCCTATACATCTATAAACTCATTTAAAAGTAAAGAAGGGGAACTTCATACTGTTCTCAGTGTGTGCGGCCATGTTGATTTGATGTCACTCCATAAACAGGGAAGGAACTGGTAGTTGAGAAGACTATGGCAAGTTGGTTAGGTGAAATTCCAGGTTTAGGGGGTGTGTTCAGTGACGTTTACCGGTTGTAGACGAGGAATTACAAGTGCAACTTCGCCTCGAATACATAATTAATGACGTGTACAAAGTGAGATTACAAAAGGGAAAGATGGCTTGTATGACAGCAGTATTGCAAGTACTGCATCATACGTCACTATGTGACTTTGTTGAAAGGTCACGGCTTGCTGGCGCACAAGGACAAGAAGGTACTCTCATTGTCTCTGAGGGTCAGGAGGGATAAAACAGAACTCCTTCTCACTGGAGCCGGGCTTTCTGTAGCCTTAGCTTTGGCTGTAGAAGTGGATGTTCTTCGTATTCTTTCTTCCTCTTTCTCTCTCTCCTCCCGTTCTCGTTCCCTCTCTCTCTGCTGGAGAATGGCATGATGAGCAGCTCTATAGTCCAAGGCAAAGTCGCTGACGGTTTTGCAGAACGCATCTGCACTCATCTCCCTCACCATGGAGCGTGAGTAGCCCAGGTACAAGAGGAATGAGTGAAATCTGATAGAGAGAGAGAGATTGATTTTAGCAATAGATGTCCCATGGACCCATGCAGTTTTATTTTGACCTTATACATTATAGTTGTACAACTGATTTATTTCAAAATACCCAATATATCTTCATCTTAATTACAAGATTAGGAAAACACACACAAACACACACAGTGTGCTTCATAGCAGATGGGAAAGCATATTTTTCATATATTTAATAAATATAATTTTTTTTTAAATAATGATTTCTTAAATTATGTAAAGATATGGAGCCAAATTTAAAAAAAAAAATGTCTGAAAAATAATTTTTGTATCTTTACGGCTACCTGTTGATGACCCGTCGATGGACAGCTCTAAGCACCTTCAGCCTTTCATTGCACTCCTTCAGGAATTGTGGTAATCTCTGGTAGAGGCATGCCTCGCTAATACCTCTCTGCTCATCCCCTTCTCTTCGTCCTGCTCCCTTCTTCATGCCTTCTTTATTCAGCAGATGCAGCTGCTCCCATGATGCTTTGCAAAGCGACTCCAGTGCAGAGAGACTGGACTGAACTTGCAAGTAATCACACTAACAGACCAAAGTATGCTAATTATTTATAGTAATGATGGGAATTAGGTATAATAATCATTAGGTGCTTACTGTAGGTATAACATGCATAGAGTGTCATCTATTTGTGGTATATTTATTATGTATATTTATTCAATTTGTGTCTTAATGCTTCTTGTATATACAAGTGAACTACAGCTGAAGGACTTCCATCCAAAGCATCCAGTTTCTTAAGAAAGACGTGTATCATTACAAACGTTTTGGATAATTAAATGGATAAATGGATGATTATACATAGATACAGATATATGCATATAAATGCGCATAGCATAGAATAAAAATATTAAAATATGAGTCAGGACAATTTGATTATTTTAACACAATTGCCAGTTTTCTATTTCTGTACAGGATAAAGTTGTGTGACATGGCATTGAAACACACACGCATATACTATATGCACACACACTCTACCTTACTGGCCCGGGTGACGGCAGTGATGTCAGAGTACAGGTCCGAGGATTGTGGGTAAAGCTGGAGGAGTAACACACACACGTGGTGTAGCAGAGGCTGCCGGCTATGTGTGTCCCTCACGTGCGAGAGCTTCCCCAGGTAGCTCAGTTCAAACCCTCGGGCCTGAAGATGCAGAATATGCAAATGACACGAGCGCATAGTGGAATCCCATGGTGTATCCTGAATATGTGTGTGTGTGTGTGTGCATGTGTGATACAAGAGCTTTACAGTAATTTAACATACGCTGCTAGTCAAGGGTTTTTGAACACCGTACATTTGATCATTTTGCTTAAATGACCTCATTTAAAATAATGTAACCAGGCAATATGTATAAGTGAATCAAGAAATGTTTAGTGAACTGAGTAATGTTAGAAATGACGTTATTTTATTAAGACAATGTAGAGCTAAACTGATAAAAAAAAACTTGAACCCTCTAAAATAGGCAGAATTAGGCAATGTTTTACACTTAACACTAGCAGTGTCTATGAGTCTTTTATCTATAGGCTTAACAGGTTTACCCTCCAAGTGCGCCTGCCTTTAATAAAGCACTAATTAAGAGTTTCATTAGGATTTGATAGTGAGCAGGTTGTCATGGATTCCCCCTTCACATCACAGTACCCATTTTGTTTTGATTTCTGCTATGTGCTGCGTCTCAATTCGCCTACTATCCGTCCTAAATAGTATCCGAGATTAGAATTAGCGTGTCCCAAATCATAGTATATTGAAAGGAGTATCCCAATGGTACCCAGATAGTCTACTATTTCTGGTAGATTGGTAGAAGTGTAGATCCATGGACACTTTTTTCAGCTAACATTGCCCATAACTCCTTACGCGATGGAGGAGGAGTTTAGTGACTGTTTGCTTCGCTGAATTCAAGGACGCATTTTAGAGCGGTGTATATGAAATGTGAAAAAAACAAATCAAGGGAATGTTAAATTAAATGATATAGTATAAATTATATAAGAATAATGAATGAAGAAAAGTTGAAATGGAACGAGGAGTTTGTTTACGGTGACAGTGTGCGTAACTAGACAACACTGTTCTCTTCCATTACGTGATGTGTTAGTATGTCGCAGTACTTGCACACTCTTTTGCTACACACTTAAAAGTATGTACTTTTTCTTCACAAAAATAGTAAATACTTTTAGTGCATAGTATAAGTAGGCGAATCAGGATGCAGCAACGGTCTTAGCTCTGCCCCTCATCCTGTCATTGGTCTGTTACCCATTGTGTTCACCTGTTTTAGGTTAGCCCCTGTTTAGTTTGTCTATTTGTACCCTGCTGTTTCTTTGTTTTTTGCACAGTTTTATTGTGCTTTTTGTGTCATTAGCTTTGTCAAACGCTTTATTTTCCGAGTTTTCCATGGCTGGACCCTTGCCTGCGTTACTGTTTATGATTATAGATATTCCTATGATGAATAACTATGTCTGCCTGTATTTTAACCCTGACAATGGAATTTTATGATGTTTCTTGGTTTGCCTTTTATAAATCACCCTCCGAGCACCCAGACTTCCTGCCTCATCTCACCACATTACACAGTTAATGACACAGTTCCACCCAGTTCCAAAAGTGTACAAGTATGAGGATATGTTTTTGAAAGACACTACCAAGCACTGGATAAGCGCATCTTCCGAATGCTGAAAATGTATATGTATGATTTAGGTTTCCATATTTAATTGCTATTCTGCATCGTTTCATTTGGTCTGTGCCAATAATAGGGATTAAACTGTAATAAAACCTAAGAAACATTTGACTGGTAATATAAATATTTAAAAGATAATAACATCTCACCTTGCAGCCATTAAGATAGTTGCCAATGGCGAGTACAGTTGCAAGTATACAATGGAACGTCTGATTGGTTGCCAGTTGCTCCATTGCAAGCTTGAGATGAAAGAGAGGCTCTGCAATTTCCTGTTTACAAGAACATTCAAGTAAAGCAAGAAACAATTTTGCATTAAAACAAACCCTGATAGCAGCCACACTTTATAAACAAGAAAAGGTAAGTAGGAAAACCATAAGGACTTTTGTATTTTAGACATGTAGGTTTTAAACTAAGCCCTGTGGAAACTGTAATCAGACATCCTATTTTGTACAAAAGTAAACTATTTTTTTACACAGCAAATAACAACACCAGAGCACTCACATACTAATGAATAATACATGTTAATTAAGACATTCATAAATAAACCAGCATTGGATTATGAAATTTTTAAACATTGTCTTTATGCAATGTATCACAAAGGGCCAATGTAGGTACCTTTCAAATAAAGTGTTAAAACTCAAGATAGTAAATTGCACATTCAGTAACACACATGACATGATTATGTTTTATGATATAGGGTAACCCTACATTTCAAATGGTTCATCATACCTCCAAGCCTAAACCATATCATTGCAATCGAACCAAATCAGAGTAGGAAAAGCTATTTACTGTACTAGTCTGTATAAAAAAATGCAGCAGTCTTCTTTTAGATGTGATCTGTGGACACTAATTACCCATATAACTGTGATCTATTAAACCCGTATAACCTTCACGGGGCAGTACGTGACGCCTGAATAAACTCCTGTGTGCAAATCCCACTGTCATACAATCATTCAACAATCATTCTCTAGAACCTTCTCGCCAACACTGATGCAGGTTCCAAATGACAAGGAACTTTGTTTATACAGGATCAAAATAAAATGAAAATGAAAAAGTCTGGATTTTGCCACACAGGAACTCCAGAGTCATCTAGGAATGAACACATTCAAGGCAAATTATCTCCAGATCATGCAACTCCCCAACTCTGTTAGCTGTGATTGCTAGCAGGAAGGTAGTTTTCAAACAAATCCACTTCAAGTCAACTTAAAGCATAGGAGGATCTTTAAGAGGCTCCAACTGAAGAGGGAAGTCCCCTGCAGGGATCCTAGACGACCGTGATGGATTTAGATGCCACCATTGAAAAGGCAGTAATAAACCTATGGGATCTCAGAGTGATGCCATCCATGTTGCTGTGATAGCTGCAGAATAAATCTTCTGGGTAGATGGAGATTTGCTGCTGTTCAGCAATCTCTGAAGAAAGGTCAAGATAACAGAAGATGGAAAATACAAAGGGTCTGGCCGATAAGATTAACACATTATTTTCAGAACAATTTCCTCTTAAAGGCATGCATGGCCTGTGTACTGTGGCCTCTTGCATTCAGAGGGGTTTGCCAGATCACAGTCCTCGGTTGATGATTCAGTCTGAGGGACAAATCTAGCAGTGGTTGGTGATACCAAATCTCGTCGTCCATCTGGGACAGCACTTAGTAAGCTGTACAATAAGGACAGTATTCAGAGTTGATTTAAGCATGCGTACGCGAAGATTTAATACCAAAATTGTTCATATCAGTATTCAGACCTTCTACAGATTACGGACGTATGCACTATTCAGATGGTTAGGAGAAAATGGCAAAACAATCTTCTGATTGTTTTCAGGGCTTAAAGGCAAGTGCTTGTGTTTAAAGGCAGTGGTCTAGGCATTATTGGAAATTAAAAAAAAAACATCTTGGATACCTCTACTAAAGTAAAATCTGGCAACCTTGGAGACATGAACTACAGCCAAATAATTTGCATGATCTGAACGGTGAGCCTAGAAAATCAGCCTAAGCAGGTGCGCAACCTGAGTCTGAATATGTGTAACTTTCCATGCATAAATATTGATGTAACTTTTGGACTTAAGTTGCTGACTCTGAATATGGCCCTAAGTGTGTAACCGTCAAAGAAGTGTTCAACTTGGCAGAATGCCTAGAGATGAATATCTCACATGCATAACAGCGAGTGTTAAACACAGAGCACAGAAGAACAAAATTATAACACAACTAAAGGTTGGCGGTTGCTACGGTATCCAATAGCGTTTCAAAATAATGCTAATAAAACCAGAAAAGAAAGATGTAGAATAGAAATAATGAATACTGCATATGTCAGTAGGTGACCTTTGTTGGAATATCTCAGTGTGTTATGCAATAGAAGAGGTGAAAGAGAAGTAGATTGAGAGAACCCGTAGATTGCAAATCTTCCATTTTGTGACTGAATTACTAATATTTGATAACAATATCAAATGGTAAATAGCACTGTTTCACACATATGTTAGTTAAGGTTTTGCTCCAATGACCAGATGGTTTTAAGTTGAGATACGAGGACAGCCACTTTTGAGGGTGCCTACACAACTATATATTTGGACTGTGTTCTTGCTTACTTGTAAATTGCTTTGGATAAAAGTATCAACCAAAAGAATAAACGCAAATGGAAATCCCACCACGGGGGGAGGCACTGTTGCCTCACACCTCTGGGGTTAGGGGTTCGATTCCTGCCTCCGGCCTGTGTGTGCGGAGTTTGCGTGTTCTCCGCGTGCTTCGGGGCGTTCCTCCAGGTACTCCAGTTTCCTCGCCCAGTACAAAGACATGCAATGTAGGCTGATTGGCATTTCCAAATTCTCCGTAGTGTGTGAGTGTGTGTGTGATGGTGCCTTGTGATGGGTTGCACTCTGTTCAGGGTGTCCCCTGTCTTGTGCCCCGAGTCCCCTGGGGTAGACTCCAGGCTACCCTGTGACTCTGTGTAGGATAAGTGGTACAGAAAATAGATGGATGGATGGATGGATGGATGGAAATCTCACCTTCTCCAGTGTATCGTAGTCTAGTGCAAAAGCCCAGAGTTGAAGCCTGGAGCTCAGGTGTGTGACGTTGCCCAGGGTGAGGAGACATTGCTCAGCAAGGGCCAGAGGACAATGTGGTGCCTGAGCTTTTGCCTCCTTAATCAATTTCAGCTCTTCCTCAGATGGGATCAGAGACTGGAGCCTCTGTATAAAAAATGATTAACATCTACATGAAATTGTCACTAATTGGGAAACACAGAAAATGTCACCATTCTTGTGCTTTCAAACATCAATACTATCATGACTAATTGAAATTTCTTCATGTAATAATAGAAGTTACTACCACATCTACTGAAAGGTTTAAGGTAGAATTTGTATAAAAGTCATACTTTTACATTGAGATACACAGAAAATGTCAACATCTGTCATAATGGGCTTTAAAACATTATCATTGTGCAATACAGAAGCCTCATTTAGCTTATTACAATTGGAAAATTGATGGAAAAAACAGGTCTTGATCTATTAATTAGCCAACAGTTTTCTGTTTTTCCTGTGTGAAAATGTGCATCTGTTGAAACCTTGAATCTGAGGTCCAAGTAGTTGATTTATTCTACATTGAAGTACAGTGAAAAGTCACTAAAGCTAGCAACATATTTCAGATAATTCAGACGATCACAAAACCCTTTCCCATCTTTGTTTTAAAAATGTGTATCTGTGAAAACGTTAGATATGGAATTTGGATAGAATATCGAATTCAATGTTGAGGTACAAGGAAAATGCCACCTTCCTTCATCATTCATAATGTTATTACAAGGCATCACTATGGCATTCAGGTAACAATTAGCAGATAACTTTCAAATATCTTTTCCAAATATCTCTGTGTTCCAAATATCTCTACTGAAAGTGTGATGCTGGTGGTCACAGAACAGTTTCTATGGATATTTATGGCTCTTATGAATGATTTCAGACAGTGAGGCATTAGGGATCCTACCTGTACATCCTCCCTGTCCAGAACACTGGAGTCCATGCTGTAGATAGCTGGAGGGAGCAAGTGGGGAGGAGGCAGGCTGCTCAGGGCTATAGTAATGATGTTACTCCGCTTCACACCCAATACAGACACATATAACTGATTCTGCCAGACATATGGAGTGAAATACATTGACAGAGAGATTTATTCAGGCGTAATTTAGTAGACAATAGTACCGCTCACTACTTAGCAATGGATGATTGTTAGCAATGTAATTGTTATATGCATAAACAAGTTTTTCTTATCTTCATATTCTCTAAAAATAGAGAATGGTGCTCACCCGTGTTCCACCCTTCAGAGCAGAAAGAGCCTTATTACTGCTACTCTTGCTTTCAAACAGATATTCTAGTCTGTTGGTGTCCAGATGGACCGGTTCCAAAGCAGCCCAAATGGACTCTGATCCAAAACGGCTGACTCTCGGGAGGGGCTGCAAACTCAACAACTCCTTCCAGTGGAGCCTCAGAGTTCGACGGCCTGATCCCGAAGCCACGGGATTAACCTGAGGAGAAGGAGAAGGAGGAGGAGCAGGAGGAGCCAATGGTGGAGCTGGTGGAGGTACTGGAGGATTCAAATGGTTGCTTTGGAAAGGGTCATCATCAGCAATGCCCAAGTCCAGATCTTCTTCATCCCACAAGTCAGAGAAATCTAAAGTGTTGAGCTGTAGTCGAGGGTTGTGGTTGACAAAAGAAGGCCAGGGTTGCTCAGAATTGGAGTATTCAAACTGTTTCATTGGTGCTTTTTGGCAAGGTTACTATGAACGATTAAATCATCTGTATTCAGTAGAAGCCAGAGTTGCTTTCTGCCTTATTTTTTTTAGATTAATTCAGACTCCAGAGGTGTAAACATTTCTCAACTTTCATAGTTTGAAGTTTTCAAAAGCTACTTTTAACTATGCCGTAACTATGCCTTCAATTTGACACTCTTCATCTTGAGACATCTTCCAAATGAGTTTCACACATTAGCTTAATTTTTCTAGACACCATCCAAAAATCACTTTAATGCATTCAAACCTTCAACCCGAACCAGTTTCTGGAAGTTTCTGGAGAAATCTTGATCCAAACGTGATGTTCCACAAATCAAATCTGCTTACTCAGATGTCCAGTCCAGGCTGTTTTTAGTACCGAGGTTCATCTTCTTGTATTAAGTCCTTTCTTAAATGTTCTCCAGACTGTTGCGTAGCTTTGTGCCTCTTAGCTAACCCTCAGTCACCGGCATGTGCGTCCTCCACTCTTCAGTAGCTGTGTTTGAGTAGCTTTCTAAACCAACAGTCTGTGTGGGCATCAGTCTGTGTTTATTTGAGTTGCGCCCTTTTCCTTAATTTCCTTATCACACCAGCATCTCCTGTTTATATTGCTCCCTGAGTATACACAACTGTGCTATCGTATTCTGTACATCTCCACCCTTTTTCTCACCCAAATCAAGATCCTCCATTTCTCTCTCTGTTCATGTTCTTTTTTTAAAAAAAAAAAAAATAATTCAGACCATAGTTCCAATAATACATTTGGTTTTGTATTCCACAGCATTAATAACACAAGCCTCTGAGCTGGTACAAGCCTTCTCCTTTGGAGTGAGAGCATAATTTAGAAGTTTAAATGTAAGTCAAGTTAGTTTCATCAGACTACACTGACCTAAACTAAAAACTCGAACCAAACTGCCATGATTTAATTACACTCAAATATGGACAATACATTAAATAAGGAATAAAACACTTGGGGATGTGCTGTTATAGGAAAATAATCCATGATAGGGTGGTATGATGTGGCTCGACACATCATGTGGGGTGGAGTTACTGTTACCACCCTGAATTTGGTGGTAAGATTATTTTCCTATAACTGCACATCCTGAAACATTCTATTCTTCTTAATCTACTGTAATTTTTCAATGATTGATTGCAAATTTAATTGATCAACAAATAACATTTCATATAATGTTAGCTCCTGTTATCGCTTACTTTATAGCAGCTATAATCAGTCATTCCTTCACCAGCCTCTCTTATTAACTTCACTTGAATTTAAAAAGAAAAAAATAAAGTTAATTAGTTGTTACTATAGAAACGATAACGTTTAAGAATGAGCGCATTAACATAAACCTATCCAGGCACTACTTTCAGAGCTTTTGTTATAGAAAATTAATCAACACCTTCTGGCCATTCAGAAGGTGAATCAGCACTGAATTAATGATTTAATTAACATTAAATAACATTATTATATTAATCAAGAGAGTTGTGTTTCAGTGCTTTCACAGATTGCTAGACATAATACAAGTAATCTTTACATACATGTGTGGGTCGACTATTTATACATAACTTTATTCATTTGCAACAGCACTTAGACACCAACTAAAACATGAGACCATGGAAAAAGTTGAATTTAAAATTAAAATCAATTTGAATATATTTTGCTATTATTAACACGAACATTGTACACAAATATTGTGTCAGACATTTCACCGTATTAAACTTATCATTACAGATTTCTGTCCACAGCTAATCGTATGTTATTATTTTGTCATTTATCTAATGGAAATTTTAATTTTACAATTATGTCAATAACAATATCATCTTAATAATGATAAATAAAGGATTGAGGAATACTGGATATGTGGCAGTGGGGGGTCTAATTTGAAAAAATAAATAAAAGAGGGATAAGTTAGAGCATAGAGAGGAAATAGGGGATGTTAGCAACCCAAAATATTTATTATGGCCTACAATGCTTGCTTGTCCAACACCACTGCTATAGAACACCTACCACCTACTGTATTTCATTTTACATTGGATACGCTTCCAAATCTTTTCACAATCACATGTAATTTCATCCAAATCTCTTTACCATCCATTCATTCATTCATTTCATTCAAATCTCTTATTCATCCATTCTCTGTACCACTTATCCTACACAGGGTTGCAGGGAGCCTGGAGCCTATCCCAGAGGACTTGGGGTACAAGGCAGGGGACACCCTGGACAGGGTGCCAACCCATCACAGGGCACAATCACACACACTACAGAAAGTTTAGAGATGCCAATCAGCCTACAGTGCATGTCTTTGGACCAGGGGAGGAAACCGGAGTACCCGGAGGAAACCCCCAAAGCACGGGGAGAGCATGCAAGCTCCGTGCATGCAGGGCAGAGATGGGAATCAAACCCCCAACCCAGGAGATGTGAGGCACACGTGCTAACCACTAAGCCACTGTGCTCCCCTTTCAGCCAAATGAAGTGCAACAAAAGGCATTTCACTAATTTCTCCTATAAAGCTATTCATGTGTCAGTGCAATTTGTGTGACGCAGAAGTCTGGTTTTTTTTTCTGTTATATGCTATTATGGTTCTACACTATTTCAAGGAGACCCTGTGTAATCAGTTGATTGTGTAATCGAGTCTAATAGGCTTACAATATGCAAATCTCACTCAATTGGAAAATACACCTGAGACCAGAATGTAAATGCAATTCCTTCAGCGATTAAGCCATACATGTTAGAAAAGTGTAAAATATAGCTACATCTAAGTGATTGAATTTTATAGTTATAATCAGTGGTCGGCTTTCACCTTGGATTATGGGTTTTATGACATATTTATGTTTTTTTTTTTACATTTATCAATTTCGTGTCCTTTTGGTTTTACAAAATGAATTATAAGCACTTTAGATTTTCTGTACACTTTACACTTTTGTAATAATTTATTGCATTACAGTAGTCTTCCTACCTTAGGATTTTATGCTAAACACAGAAAATGCAGTGTTCATTTTTACATTCTATGATATATCATATATGTTTTATAAAATAAAACCTAAATATAAATATAAAATCAATTTCACAACAATTGTATGCAGCAAAACCCACATAAAACAGTTAGTTAGCTAGTTAGTCAGCTAGCCAGCATAACAATGTAATAACATAATAAATGCAATATTGTATAGCCAGATATTAAGACAATCTTCCAGTATTATAAACTTAAATTTATTGTTCACAGATTTATCAAGTAAATCTCAAATATGGATGGAATTACTTTGTTGAGATGGATATAGTAACATATCATTATTACAAAGAGGTAGAATTTTGTCCTTTGCTTTATCCAGATGTTGCTTTAACCCAACTAAAATCCAGCCCTGGTTATAGTATACCACGTGATATAAACTTTAGTGCTACTGGCAGATTGCACTCTTTGTTCGGGATAACTGTACGTATATGGGATAAGTGTGTAGGTCATATATTGTATGTGCTGAAAAAGATACTGAAAGTTATTATGTTGAATTTGCTACAGTGATGAACGAATTTCTCATTCTGAAAGTATCTTAATTTCCGATTTTTCCTTATCCCATGTATCTGATGATTTTTTAAAACATATTCTATGTTATATATTCTATTTTAGCCACTTAGTCACTGCCTTTCAAGTGCTTTAGTCAACTCCCTTTTCATGTGGCTCTCAAAGACCTTCACATTTACTTGAAAACCCATGGGAGGTGATAGAAATCGCTCATACAGATCTGCCCCGTAATTATACATAATGATGCATGATTATCCAGTGGCACCAGCTTCAGTGTCTACAGCAAGAGGTGAAATGGAAGCTAGATCTCTGATCAGGTCTCTAAGCCATGCCCCTTCTTCTGATAGACAGGACAAGAAATGTCCCCCAATCCCCTGAAGTAACCACTTTTTACAACCGTGGCGAGCAGAAAAGCATCTCAGAATGCACAACATGCCAAACCTTGGGGTACAGCAGAAGAAGACCACATCAGGTTCCAGTCCTGTCGACCAAGAACAGGAATCTGAGGCTATAGTAAGCACAGGTTCACCAAAACTGGACAGGCGAAGATTGGACAAAGACCTATAGTGACATTTTTCCAATCTTCCAGTTTCTATAAGATGGTTTAGACCAGTGTTTCTCAACCTTTTTATCAACAGGGCCACAACAGTGGCTAAAACCAAGTCATATGGCCTGCATATTATTCACTAAATTATTATTATTTTTATTAACTAGCAATGTTAGGCCATTGCCATTGCTACAGCACGCAAAGCTAAGCCATGAACCCCAATGTCCATTGATTCATCTGAGGCTAAACCTAGACCTGGGGAGGTCTGGCTATTACGAATTTTGGGAATTTTCCTGGTGAGTCAATCCATTTTCCTCTGTGTGGACACTAGCTACCATTCAGAGTCCCTATTTGTGATTGGTTCAGTCCTTAAAGTTTTGATTATTAATTCACGTGTTCGTGGATATAAACTACACAACGATGGAAAGAATAGAAGCTGTGCTGTCAGAAGTAGCAAAGCGTTCAAAAATAAACATCGGCTGCTGGTGATTGTGATGATGAGAACATCGTTGAGAAAGCAGTTACTCTAGTGTTGCTAAATCAAGCTAAGGAATGATAAGCATTCTTTTATATCAGCCTGCATTTAGAACTACTTTGTATTGAGATACAAACCTACAGTCTCTCAGAAAATGTATTAAACTAAGTAAAGGGAAATGTTGAATGGTGAGAGATGACTAGCTGGTGAAATTAGTCCCTGTGTGATGGTTTTTTGATACTACAGTGAACAACCAAGCTTAATATTAGTGGGCTAGACTACATTTCACCTCCACGGCTTCGCTCACACGTGCCACACGTGTGGAAGATGACTGTCAGGAATGGGTAAAGGCGGCAGATGCATGTACAGATTTTTATTGTATAAAGTGCAAAACAACAACTAAAACTGTGAACACAAGAACCATAAACCTAAACAGATGATACAAGGCAAAAACATGCAGACTATGAACGAGACTATGGTACACATGGCAACACACGAACACAATAACAACAAAAGCATGACCATAAGACACTGAAACACAGAAACGAGACACAGGTGCGAGTGGCAGAAAACATGTGACGTGCTGGGGCTGATGGGAAGTGTAGTTCAGCGCCCCTTTGGCGCTATCATGATAATGACACTCATTTACTGTATATTGGGTTGGTTCTGAATTTTTGTTACTGCTTCTAGCTTAAAGAAATCGGAGGAGCAGTGTTACCTCGCAATCTAATTTTGCATTAAAATCATTTAGAAGTAAAAAGGTTTACCAAGCATGATCAAAACTTTAGTAAAGAAATTACAGAAATATACTAAAATGAGCTGAATAGATTTTTTAAAAATTTTTTTAGCATTGTAAGATTTTCAAACAGCACTTTTTCATTTATGGGTCTTTTATTTATGTGGTAATATACAGTACGTTGGTGCCACTGTAGCCTAGTTGAGAGTAATTTAAAGTAAATTCCCCGGCTGAATTTCCTTCCTTGCAGCTGCCTAGAACATGTATCTTAAGGGGTTTAAGGGTTTTTCCAAATTGGAGTAATCCATCCACCCATCCATCCATCCATTCTCTGTACTGCTTATCCTACACAGGGTTGCGGGGAGACTGGAGTCTATCCCAGGGGACTTGGGGCACAAGGCAGGGGACACCATGGACAGGGTGCCAACCCATCCCAGGGTACAATCACACACACACTCACATACCATGGACAATTTGGAAATGCCAGTCAGGCTACAGCACAGTCTTTGGGCTGAGGGAGGAAACTGGAATACCCGTAGGAAACCCCCGAAGCATGGGGAGAACATGCATACGCTTGATAAAAGCCATCAACAATAAATCTAGAGCTCTCTTTCTAAACCCTTTTTAGAAACTAATTTTCTGTCATAGCTCATACTACTCTATTAAATACACAGATACAGATACACAATACTAACTACACAGATACACAATACTAAATACGCAGATACACAATACTAACTACACAGATACACAATACTAAATACACAGATACACAATACTAACTACACAGATACACAATACTAAATACGCAGATACACAATACTAAATACACAGATACACAATACTAACTACACAGAATCAGATACACAATACTAACTACACAGATACACAACACTAAATACGCAGATACAGATACACAATTCTAAATACACAGATACACATACACAATACTAAATACGCAGATACACAATACTAACTACACAGATACACAATACTAACTAAACAGAAACAGATACACAATTCTAAATACACAGATACAGATACACAATACTAAATACGCAGATACACAATAATAACTACACAGATACAGAATAATAACTACAAAGATACAGATACACAATTCTAAATACACAGATACAGATACACAATACTAAATACACAGATACAGATACACAATACTACACAACTGTCCTTCTGACTAGTGCACGAGCGTGCCGGGCTTCTTTAGGCTTTATCTGCGCGTGTGCGTTGCGCGTCCCCGCGCTAAGTCGATGCCGATTGGCTGCTCAGCCTGTCCGCATTCTGTCTCCGCCCACACAGCCGTGCGCGATTACGTTCCCTGTTTTGGGAATTTTATTTATGGCACGCGCGTTCTCGACGTGCTCTCTGGCTCTCTAACGCTGTCACCGACTACAATGTCAAACCTTTTAGGAGTATCGCGAGCTTCCGTTTTCACGCCAAGGGCAGAAGATCCGTCGTGATTTGTTTGTTGATTTATTTTTGACCCGAACTGACTCCACTTGAAGGGATATTTTGCGCTAAAGTGATGCTGTCTTCACAATAAACCAAGCTAAGGTATGAGCAAACAGGCTAACGGTTAAGTTGACATAAACAGCGTAGGATTGACGAGCAATTTCTTGCTATATATTTCCTCTTTGTGAAAGCTTAGCTCGTTTTATTTATCTATAATTACTACACTGTTTAGTTTGAAGGCTGTATCCGGCGCTAGAATGAGTCTGTATTCGAAGCGGCTGGATTACGTAATGACCAGGGCTACGTATCAAACCGCATACTACCTTACTAAATAGTACAGACGCCACCAGCTCTGGCGTACTATACATACATACTACTTAGCGCGGTAGTATGCGGTTTGGAACGCAGCCCAGCTGCTGAAATCATCACTGAAAAAGTAAACATGTCTGGGTTTATTTACTCTCAAACAAAAAGTTGAGACTCTCCACTAAGGTTTGCTGTTTCTCCAGATAGCCATGACATGCTGAAATATGTTATAAGAACCCTTTAAACAGTAATAACAGTATTATTATTATTATTAATAATAACCCTTTTAATGTGGCTGCATCATATTTAGGTCTATGTTAGAGCGACGAAGACAGAAATGGAGGTGACAAGGCGAAGAGACTCCAGTGGCCAGTTCTCTGACAACTCGGACCATGACTGTGAGGTACAGAGGTGTGTGTTTGTGGTTGTGTGTCTGGGGTGGAGTGTGTGTGTGTGTGTAAGTGAGCATTTGAATGAGAGTGAATGTATGATTGTCATTTTCCACTAGCGATGGCCTCTAGATGAATACATACTAACTGCGATCAGAAATTAGTCAGGGGTCAGGGTTATAGAACGATGAGCTGAGAATGAGAGAGTGTGGAATGATGTGGTTTGGAATGGGGAGATGGGGATGAAGGGGCGTGGAATGTGTGGGTGTAGGAAGGGGTGATGTGGGATGAGGGGGTGTGAGATGAGGGCTGTGGGATGGGGGGTGGGATGAAGAGGCTTGGAATGTGTGGATGTAGGAAGGGGTGATGTGGGATGAGGGGGTATGCGAAGAGGGGACATGGGATGAGCTGACGTGGGTTGAGGAGCCATGGAATAATAGGTCATAGAATGAGGCGACAAGAATGAGACGGTGTGGAATGGAGGGATGTGGTGTGGAAGGGATGTGGGGGCGTGGAAAGAGGAGGTGTGGAATGAGAGAGTGTGGGATGAGAGGATGTAGGTTGAAGGCCCTTGGGTCATTAAACAAGGCAACAAGAATGAGACGCTGTGGAATGGGTGGTGTAGAATGATGTGGCATGGAATGATGGGATGTGGGATTAGCAGAAATGGAATAACAGGATGTGGGGTGTGGGGACATGGGATGAGGGAACATAATATGAGGTGGCGTGGGATGATACGGGGTGGAATGAGGATGAGGGGGTGTGGGATTATGCAATGTTGGACAAGGGGGTGTGGGATGAGGGGACACGGGATGATGGTACATGGGATAAGGGCGTGTGGGATGAGGTAATGGAATGAGGGGGGCATGGAATGATGTGACATTGGATAGGGGGACCTTGGATGAGGGGACATTGGATGAGGGAATCTGGGATGAGAGAACGTGGGATGTGGGGATCTGGGAAGAGGGGACGTTGGACGAGGGGATCTGGGATGAGGGGACGTTGGACGAGGGGGATCTGGGATGAGGGGATCTGGGATGAGGGGACGTTGGATGAGGGGGATCTGGGATGAGGGGACGTTGGATGAGGGGGATCTGGGATGAGGGGATCTGGGATGAGGGAGATCTGGGATGAGGGGATCTGGGATGAGGGGATCTTGGATGAGGGGGAGTAGGATAAGGGTACATGGAATGAAGGGGCATGGGATGAAGGGACAACGGAAGACGAACACAGAATGAGGAGGTGTGGGACAAAACGGCATGGCTTGAAGGAGTGTGGAGTGAAAGGTGTGGGATAATGATGCATGGGATGAGGGGGCATAAGATGAGGGAGGGCAGAGTGCGTCAGTGGTACATTAACCCTCTGATTGCATGTTGATAGCTTTGTAAAATGGCTTCCCTTCTAGATGGTTCCCTTAGAACAATTTGGGGCTGTTAGAGAAATTTCACTCTTCCCAAATTTCCCACTCGGAATCACCACTCTTAAGTTGTAAACTGTGGAAGTTATTCCCATCTGACCTGAATCCAGCATTACTGGAAGGGTTTACTGAGTCAATATTAATTTTATTTGGGTCACTATTGGTATGGGTCATAACCTATACTTTGACTCATTGATAGTTATAATTAATTGTGGCTTATAATTAATTATTTTTATTACATGGGTCTATTCTCACTTTGGTTGACGGTTCCTACATTACCCACCCTGCCACATTTGACTACCTGCTGATAGTGGCTCCAGGGGGATTTAACCCTCGCTTCATCTCTACCTAAAGAGATTAATGCAGCAGTCCTTTAGCCTGTCCAGCTCTCTCATCTCCTCACCTGTACACTCTGCTCAACAGATCGGGCTCTAAAGCTTCACTTTTGATGCTAATACCACCGTCAATGCCGTTCCATAGATTGCTAACAAGCTTAGACGAGATGGTTGCTGGTCTTATGACATGCCATTGTAACTGAGCTAGAAATTTCCCCCAGTGATGTCATAGTGTCACATAACTTCTCATGGGAACAATGAAAATACAGCATCAACCAACAAATTAGCACAAGAATTGCTACACACATCACAAATATTTCAGTATGAGCATATTTGATGCGTCTCAGGGTGGACTTTTTCTTAAAGAGCCAATAATTAAGACAGTGTTTAAGGAGCATACAGTAAATGGCTTCACAACTGCTTTCTCTCGCTGTTCTAGGAAAGCAGCCTGAAGTGTAACGAATGTGGGAAAAACAGGGCAATAATGGCCAGATACTCAGAGGGCTATGGCACTGAGGTAGGTAGGTGTGTGTTTGTGAGAAAGAGTGATATTTTGAGTGGAGTTGTAGAAGTGATGTGTTTGCTCATGCCTATGACTCATGTTGCAGGAGGAGTGCGTCCAGTCCGATCCTCAGCGAGAGAGCGATGCAGATGCAGACGTAGAGGATGCAGACACCAGGTAAATGACTCACACTCTAGTCATCAAATATGCCCTCCATGGACTCAGAATACCAAAGTTATTAAAAAGTCTCTACTGCAGGTAGTTATTTTCTCCCACACTAACCATAAATGATATCAGGCTTTCAAGCTTTTATAACTTGAATAGCTATCTGCTGGCACATTTTTTTTAAATCATTTGATTATTAAAGCAAAGATAAATAGAAGCTTGTTAGTCATTTCATAGTCCTGATCATGTAATCTTAAATCGTTAAACATAATCCATGCAGTTTTTTAAAGCCCAAGATGGAAAAACAGTGAAAAGCATACTCATATGAACAAACAAAATTGGCCTTGTTACCTATACATGCTGTTAAAGGTACACTAGGTAAGATTTGTCTTTTTTTTCCCCAAAATTAAGTCTCTGATGGTTAAGAGGGTGGGTTCAACATTTGAATTGTTATTATGTTTTTATTCATTGAGCCTGCCCCTACGGTGGCCGGTATAGTATGAGTGCGTCTCCATCAGCTGCCTAGCTCCATAGTTCGTGTATCAGTAGATCGTGTACACGTGTTTGGGCGCTGGTAAGGACCCTGCCTCACTACACACTGGGACACTGATGACTCAATTTCCGGCAACATGACTACGTACTCGCGTTGTAAAACGTCACCACTCGCATTTATCAACAACAGGCAGGACCGATATCTTTCTGACATTATATATCATATAAATTTGTTAGCTTAATCACACACATTTCTGTCATGGTACTTCAAGCAGGATCGTAGGCTAGCTAGTAGATTTTTTAAAAATCATTAAACCCTGAAAACTACGTACCGTATATGTACGTAGAACGTCAAATAAAGTTAAAAATCGCTAAAGTAAGTAATCATTTGAGAGCTACAACAATGATAACAACGATTCATTGGTAGACGAAGTTGGCTGAGAGTTCGTCCGCCATTTTTTCGAGCTGAGATGCTTCAGAAAATATGATGTCATTTCCAGTAAGTGAATATAGTAAGCATCGATGCTCCCTGGTTTTTGAGGTGCATTGTGGGATTTTTAAGGGAGCAAATGTTCCAGTGCTCTGGAAGAATTTAGCTGTTGAGACAGTCCTTAAAATGGCCGCTACTGAACTAAGGAGCTGATTGAGACGTACTCTATAGTTCAGCTAGAGTTACCAATTTCAACTAGGATGAGTATTATGTATTATGTATTATGTAGTATTAAGTATTATGATCATTACGCATTGCAGAATAATAAGGAACTGTGGCGCTCTCTCTAAACAACAAACAATTTTTAACTAATTATTTATAATTAATATATACATTCATTTAAATCTATAATTATTGTACATTTTACCCAGCGCACAGAGAATTTATATAGAGAATTTGTTGAATAAGCTAGAAGCCTCCTCCATCTAACTAACTGTTTGTTTGTTTTTTTATTCACCTGTCTTTTTCTTAGCCTCTAACTTAGTTCTTAGATAAGCATCTCCCCTCAGTAGGTGTTGATTTATTGTTTTTGGTGATTAATGACAATTATACTTCATTTACCCCGAGTGACCTTACACGCTTATCATGCTACAGAAGTACTCTGCTTTTTAAAGCGGCAAGCTGCAAAGTTCTGTATAAAGGCTGGTCGATGTTAGCATGTTAGCATTTAGCTTTTGCTTACTCGATCATTCGAGCACTTAAAAGTCATAGCACTGAAACACAAATACAGATATATCATTGGCAAATTGCTCTGCTATAAGAATTGGAAAATAATCAACTCTACTCACTGTCATGGCCGGCTCATTGATTATTTTACTATAACAGCACATCCCGTTGTGTTTAATTCCTTATATAATATGTCATTTATGATTTCCATTTCACAAAGTCAGAGTTTCACAAAGTTAACAGTACTGAACAGTTTGCAGAACCAGTATTAAATATCAACACGCCTGAACGCACCACTGATGTTGAATACAACATAAACCACTTCTTATCGGTTTATTATGTTCCTATTGGGCCAGACTACAGGTCGTGGGCTCTCTCCAGCGAATCAGCTCTCGGAAACGAAGGCGTCAGCGAGTAACCCGGCAAGACACCACGGAGAGCGAGGATGATGGGGGACAGAGCCACAGGAACCACCGCTGGAGTCTGAGATTGAGTCCCCATCGCTCACCCAGTAGAACCATACTAGAGGTTTATTATTATTATTATTATTATTATTATTATTATTATTATTATTATTATTATATGCAACATTAGACTTGTGTTGCATAAAACTCTGTATTCAGACTGAATATAATTAGGGCAGAGCTAATGATTATTTTGAGAACAATATTCCTATTAAATACCAGGAATAATTAAATACCACTAACTACAATACAATATTACTGACATTTATCAGATAATCTGTCATGAGAAAGAACTTATGGTAACACTTTATATGAAGCCTGTGCTCATTTATAATTATTTATAAGCAAGTATTACTGTTCTATAAATACATTTATAAAGACACATCAAGACCTATACTTCATTATAATAACAGTTACAGTTACATTTATATTATTGTCATAATTACTTATAAGTAATGCACTTGCTTTTTCAATGCGATTTATAAGTATGAATTAGTCAGTCTTATGGTTCCATGAATGTATTTACGATGCTGCATCTTTATAAATAAACCATAAGACTTACTAATTAATACTTATAAATTGGTGTATAATGCATTATTAGCATGAGCATTGAAAAAGCAAGTGCATCACTTATAAGTAATTGTAACAATAATATAAATGCAACTATAACTGTTATTATAATGAAGTATAGGTCTTGATGTGTCTTTCTAAATGTATTTATAGAACAGTAATACTTGCTTGTAAATAATTATAAATGAGGCTATAACTCATTATGAGCATGGGCTTCATAGAAAGTGCTACCGAAATTTTTTACAATAGATGAGAATAGTATGAAGTGCTTTATGGTGATCTTTATCTTTAATGATGTGGTACACATTTTGCAGCTATAATTTCATCTGGTATATGGTATGTGTTAGAAATGGACCTCAATCGTTGCAATTCAGGCTCTGATTTGTTCAATTCTGACAAATTAAATTCAAAATAAAACCCAATATCCACTGACTTTCTCTTTAACTGAAACACTCGGAAGCTGAATTTATTTTGATTGTGCGAGACGAATCATTTTCTGCTGCAATCGACTCCGAGTCGACTCTTAATTTTCAGTGTCTGGAATCAGGAATCGACTCGTTTTGGGATTGACTCCCAGCACCTTTGATGCGACTTGATGACTTGACCCAACATATATTTAAAATGTAAAGCATATTTTGCATGTTAACAAATTAAATGATACAGTGTTTATTAGTCAAAAACTTAGTTTTATATTTACAAGCTAATTGATTCAAATCATTGAAGTGAAATGACACAGTGCATGTCACAGCATGCGTCATAACACACACCAGCTAATTAATAATGAAATTTTCTTCCAGCTATTTTTATCATAAAAAGTTTGACTGATTTGGTTGATTGGTTGATGCAGCCCTACATGATAATAGCTTACAACATAAGCTGTATATTTTTTCTTCCTTCATGTTCTTTTCTACTCTGTCCTACAGGAAAGTGTTTCTCAGGTCAGGCCGCTGGTGATTTGTCACTGTAATCCAGCAGATACCCCGGCTGCTTCAGACAACCACCCCGAAAAAGGAAAATGGTCGACGAACATATGGCCTTTCTCTCTCTCTTTACCTCTTTTCTTCTTCCTCATTCTTCTCCCCCTCTTCATTTCCATCATAATTGTGTTCTTTTCATTCCTCTTCCCGCTTACTAATACCTGATCCCCCTCTGCAACAGATACCTCAAGGAATCAGTTTTTTTGTTGTTGATACGTATACTATGAGAAGCACAAAAATTGGCCTTGAAACGAAAGTGTAACGTCTGATACATGTTAGCTAGAGGATATTAGTTGCATTAATTATTTGAACCCTTACGTAAGAGTTTAAAATACATCACTAATACATTTTTTTTGTCAGAATGCTGTAATTCACTCCTTATTCCTTTCTGTTATCTTGACTGAAGTGTCAGTGTTTAATCACCCACAATAATCCATCGTATTGCATTTATTAATGGTTATTTAAAAAAAAAGCAAAAATCTTAATTAGATCATTAATTTGCTCTTTATTACGGCTTGTTATTAAGTGTCACCATGATTGTTTTGAGCTCAGATGTTATTTCCTACGCCACCAGTGCGTGTCTGTGTATATGTGTACGTATAGATGCTCGAGTGTTTGAGAGCCAAAGCATCACAGTAACATGATGCGTGCATGGAAAGATTGAACACGGAAACGAATTACTATGCAATGTACAGACAAGTCTTTTAGGGTATGTTTATGATAGAAAATACACTTTTTTTTTTTTTAATTTTCATTTTGTGAATGCATGGCTGAAGTAATATTAAGCAAACCTCAACGGATGCATCCAATCTGTGATAAGTGGCAGAGCTTATTACTTATTTCGATTAAGTTTCACATCAATGTTAGCATTAAAGATTTAAGTGCTAGTTATGTTTAAGTGAGAAGTACATTTAATGTCGTTTTCTTTTCCTCTGCACTGTTTTTTTTTTTTTAAAGATACATCTTAATAACAGCCCTGATGCGATTGCTCAGGCATTCCTGTTCAGTATTATGTTTAATGCTATTAAGTTTGTGCTTTTACAGCTCCACAAGCTCCATGACGTTTCTGTCTGTGTCACGGTCTCATGCTTTTCCTCTTAAGCTTTAAAATGAAAATGAGGTGTATGTTTGTGAAAATTTTGGGTCCATTTGAACATAAATAAAAAATTTGGTTTGAAAGCAGATGGCTTTTTTGTGTTACATGAAAAGATCTCAGCACTCAAAGTATTCACATTAATTTAAAAGTAGCAAAAACTACTAATTTTGTATGGTTACTTTTTTATTTTTACGAAGGTCTTTGTTGAATATAACATTTTTTGCTCATCGTGAAACCAAACACACCTGGTTTTTGTGGATAAGTCTATACATGCAGCATTGAGAACATGATTGAAGTTGAAAAGTTGTTTCGTGATGTGTTTCAAGGACTATAGCATGTAAAGAGATGCGTTTATCGCCTAGCAAATGTCTAAGTGCCACTTAGCTAACAATGCTGCGACGTAGTCATCATGACCCAGGACAAAGTCTGGATGAGATGGAAATGTGTTGACGCACACACTCTAAGCTTGAAGTAGAATGCCAGCCCTATGAGCCGATGAAAATGCTCTATATGGAGTACCGTGTTCTCATTCATGAAGCTAATTTCCATAATAACCATCCGCTGATAAATGATTGCTCATCTTTTTGAGGTTTGCTGGATCGTGTTACAGAGTATGACTAAAACATATCTACTTAGGTTGAGAGGTTTATGAGGATCACCAATATGAAACGTGACAACTCCCATGAAAACTGTTATATCAATGCAATACAAATATCTGAAAAGGTTTCAATAGTAGATTACCTTCTACCTTGCAAACTACCTTTCTATCTACTTTCGTTTTCTATTGTTTGGTAACTAGCTTTGTTTGGCTACCCTGTAAAATTACCTAATTGCATTTGTTTGTTGATACTTTTTAATGATAGCTAGCTAGTGATGGCATATTTGGGTGTATTCTCTAAGTTTAGCCAGTTTAATCCATAAACATCTGTGATATTGGTGAAATACTGAATCAAGATAACAATTTGTCTTGCAAAATAAATCAGTTTTGGTTTGTGAAGTCTGGAAGCCACTACTGATTTTCACTCCTCGTAAAACAGACATGTTTTGCAAACAGCAGTTACACATTATAGCTTACAAGCTAGCCAGACGTAGGATATTTCTTAGCAGTAACTTAGGAGAAGCATGTGTAGCATGATAGAGAGAGCGAGAGAGAGAGAAAGAGAGAGGGAGAGAGATGGGGGGAGAGAGAACAGATTATTAGGTATGCTCTTGTCCTGTAATGGTTAAAGACATTGTCAGTTGTGTGCAGAGTGCAAGCAGGGACTCAGAAGAGACTAGCTATGACAGAATAACCAAAAGAGAGAGCCAGAAGATAACACAGACATGAGGGTGCCCTGGGACATAAATCCACCGTCAACAAACCTAACAATAAATTATAAAATCGATACTCATTGCTATATGGAGTTGTAAAACAACACAGTAACAATCCTAACTGAAAAAAGGCTACCACTAGTTAGCTGATTTAGTCAGCTAAGCTTACCCAATACCTTATTTTCATAAGGATCAAGTTATGCAGCACATTAAATCTGAAAACAGTGGATAAAGTGAGAAATAAGGTACTTACTGATTTTCTCTCAGCCGTTCACTTTGCCTCTTGCCTGTCAGGTGAGAATTCTCAGCAGCTTTGTGTTTTATCCAGTGATATTGCAGCTGTAAATCTGCAGAATATTTAATGCAAATGCTGGGTTCTTATAGTGACCCTATTGTTACGTTGTGTTAACTATCTAATATGAAATAACTCATCAAAAGGACCCAAGCGATTGTATGTACCCAAGAGATTTTGTAAATAACTCAGCATTTTGTAGAGTACCTGTGGTTGCCTCTGCCAGGAGGTTAGGATTTGGCCTATCTGGATCTTTTTAGGATTAATAATATTATTTTACAAGACCCCCAACATACATTATATGGCCAAAAGTTTGTCTGACCATCACACCTATATGTGGGTCTTCCCCAAACCGTTGCCACAAAGTTGGAAGCACACAATTATATAGGATGTCTCTGTATGCTGTAGAATTACAATTTTACCTTCACTGGAACTAAGAGGCCCAAACATGTTCCAGCATGACAATGCCCCTGTGCACAAACCCGAGCTCCAAGGTTGGTGTGGAAGACCTCGAGTGTCCTGCACAGAGCCCTTACTCAACCCCACTGAACACCTTTGGGATGAATTGGAATGCTGACTGTGCCCCAGGCCTCCTCACCTGACATCAGTGCCTGACCTCACTAATGCTCTTATGGCTGAATGAGCACAAATCCCCACAGCCACGCTCCAAAATCTAGTGGAAAGCCTTCCCAGAAGAGTGGAGGTTATTACAACAGCAAAGGGGGACTAAATCTGAAATGGGATGTTCAAAAAGCACATATGAATGTGATGGTCAGGTGTCCACAAACATTTGGGCATATTGTGTACATCCAAATCAGACAGAAATGATTGCAAAAAAAACAAATTTAATATTTTGCAAAGCCCATCAGCCTCTGGAATTGAAGCCTGTGAATTAAACCTGTGGTTTAAACTTAAAAAAAAAAGAAAAAAAAAGACAGTTTTCGAAATTTAGCAGTGATTCAAACCCTTTGTTAGACATTACATGGAGAAGTTCAGTGCTGGGCTTCACGAAATATTAATTGTGGGGTTTGGGTAACTTTGAACACAGTGTTTTTGCAGAAAAGTGATTACACAGTGTGTTCAAATTTCAAAAAATATCACTTAAGGCATAGGTTATTCATTAGATATTCTTTTTGGTGTTTGGTAGCAAGTCTGGATTTGACTGCATTCTTATAAGGACATTAATTTTCCAAGTTCCTCTTAAAGTTTATCTCTGTCTGAGTTCTTTAATAAATTATTGTAATTATTCTTTACAAAGCAGTGCCATGATTAGCCTTGAAACCAGATTACTTGGTACTCAATACAGATATCGAGCAAGAAAGACTACTGGCTGTTTATTTACTAAAGGCTTGTTGCTACCTTGTCTCCTATGGCTTGACCCAGATATCATTCTCTGTCTGTGGAGGAGCAACTTGATTCCAACTGCCTAAGAATCTTATGCCTCTGATTTAATCCCTCAGACTGTCACATGTTCCCTCAGCCATGTGTCCAAACCTTCTTATGCAGCCAGCATCAGGATGAGAAAACAGTTACTGTTACAGTAAACAACATTTGCACTGATCTGCAACCAGTTTCAAAGTTCATCCTCAAAGTAAGTTTCGACTGGAGGCTAGGGAACTGCTAAAGCATTAGCAACACTGATTAGTATTAGTAATCTATGGAGCACTACTCATGAGGAAAGTGGGGCTGATGAATGATCAGGACTCAGTTTAAGCACAAATCACCATAATGTTCAATATTGTGTTGATCAGCACAAATGAAAAAGTAAAACACATCCGATGACTTAAGATGACTTCAGAATGTCGCTCAGAAGCTGGCCATAATTCAAAGACTCCTCTGAGATAAGGTAAAAATAGCGTTCTGCTTGGTGTGTGAGGGGCTTTAAAAGAGCTCCAGTCACACAGACATGTGTAGTATTAGAAACGTAGGCAGAAGAGAAACACTGTGAGCATACTGCCTGGAGTGGGTTCATTTTTTACCAAGTACTTGACAGCTACTTGTTATACTGTACAGTTTTTTACTGGAGGAATACAGAATGAGGAGAAAGTGAGTTCCAAAAAGAGGTGAAGGCTAGTCATGGCTGTGGCTCGGCTTTGTCCTTTACGTGACTTGCCAGCATCCTTGAAAGCAGAGAGAGAAGACAAGGAAGGAAAAGGAGACAGAAGCAAACAACACGAAAGCAGCTGAAGAGACATGAATTACACAGAGGAAGACAAAAACTCTGAAGAAGACAACAAGAAGGCAAGACATATGAAGCTATTACAGGGAAGTGAGCAGCAAATGGAAAAGAGTGACAGTCATAATGGGCTTTTTCGTACTAGTGATGATGATGATGATGATGATGATGACGATGACGACGACAACAACAAGAAGCAACAGTTTGAGAACACATTCTTTGATAATGATAATGATAATGATGAAGATGCCACTAACAGTGAAACCAGTGAGGAATATGAAGAATATCCAGAAAAGCTATATTACCACCCAGCCTACCCAAACAGCGTTTTCCAAGCTTTGGAAGAAATGAAACGACTGTATTTCCTCACTGATCTCACCCTAAGAACTCAAAGTGAGGTTAATTTCCATGCTCACTCTTTAGTCCTGGCTGCCGTGAGCTCCCTCATCCAGCAGATGCTCCAGCAAGTGAATGAAAAGAACGAGAGAGAGATATTTTTACGTGTTGGTCCAGAAGTATCTGATTTGGGCGTATCTGCAGTGTTGGAGTTTGCCTATACTGGAACCATCTCTGATTTGAACAGAGGATCTTTAGCTCAGGTTCAGGCTGCTGCTCTCTATCTGGGAGTTCCCAGGGTTTTGAAGATCTGCAAAGAAGAAGAGGAAAGAGAGAGAAAGAAAGATGGTGAGAAGAAGATGGAGGAGAAAAATAGTAGAATCTCTGCTGAAGAACAGAAGAAGGTCAGCTTGCAGTCTATCAGGCAGCTGTGGGAAGAGAGAGTGGGCTGTGATGTGGAGGTGGTGGCTGAAGGAAGAATATTTAGTGGTATGGAGACATAAAAAATAGTTTTATTTGGAGTTTAATGGTCTATAGCAAGGACAGTTACTATAACGTCCACAAATAAGCATATTATATACAGTATATGCTCTGAAATTGGACAACTGAAGATTGGATAAAGACCATGGTCCATCCATCTCAATGTTTGATGTGATCTGAGATGCTTTTCTGCTCACCATGGTTGTAAAGTGTGGTTATTTGAGTTACCATAGCCTTCCTGTCAGCTTGAACCATTCTCATCAACAAGGTGCTTGCTGGATGTTTTTTTTTTTTTCCTTGTACTATTTTGTGTAAACTCTTGTGCGGGAAAATCCTAAGAGATCAGCCATTTGTGAACTATAACAAACCAACTCAAACCAGCCCACTGTATTGATATGATATTATAAAAATGCATGACGTTCTTGCAGGAAGTTTATCAGTTCAAGCACATAGTAAGAACTGCTGCATTATAAGCTTGTGGTTCATACCACAGGTGAGATTTTAAACAATATTTATATTTAATTTATATTTATAATATATCCTGTACTAGGGATAATTTAGAATTTGAGGTGCTGAAAAACAAAAGCAGGTCTCCAATTGCCTGTACTTACTTTATGGTCTATAATTTGTGTAATCTACAATGTTTCTAACACATCCTTCATAATGTAACCATTATTAATGACTATTTACAGGGTAGAAAGTAATGTACTCTCGTTACAGTATTAATGCATTTTCTTTACTTTCTAATGGTACTTTTTGAGTACATTAAATCATAGCACTTTTACTTGAGCTGTTTTTAATAAAACACTCAACTTCACTACATTTATTTTTGATCTCTGTTACAGAGTAAAAAAGAAATAATGCAATTAATTATAAACCAATTAAAAGACAATATGTGCAAATTTTAAATAATTCAATTTCAGGGCTCGATCAAAATAAAGAAATGGCCTGCTGAAATTTTCGTGCCAAATGCTTTAATCAGGAGCAGCAATGTCTGAGACAGTGAAGACTGATGAGCATCCCTGGCCAAATTTATCAGATATCTTCAGTTTTAAATGCTACAAAGGAAAAGCGTGGTAATGGTCTGCAAATTATTGCGAGCCAAAACCCATGGAGATATCAGTATTTTACAGCTTAGCATCAAAACGTAAACATGTACAGGTCAGCCATTAGCTAGTTGATTGAGCTAGACTAAATAGCCAGATCTTTTGAGGTTTTAAAGTTTGACATCTCAGGATTAAACTTGTGATGTCACTTCTATATTCGGTAGCAAATGGATGTCGCGTTAAATATATTTATGTACTGCTACAGCCTATAGGTAATGAGTAAGCATGATGTGTTTGCTAGATAGATAACTATGTAGTTAGAAACATGAATTAACATGCTTGAGCTAGCTAGTTAGCTAGCTAACCAACCTAGCAAGCTACTGAAAGCCCAACAGCATTCGGCTAAGTTAGCTAGCCAGCTAATGTTACTTTTCCTTATATACTGCTGATAATGGAGGTGGTTTTCACTTCAGCGTAGCGCACTTGGTTAGTTTATACAAATGTTTAAAAATGCATTCCTCAGGTATAGATCATCTTTTGAATTTGTTGTGTCAATTGTAGACAATTTAATTTAATTATTACTACAGTACTACTACTCAAGTATGTGTGTTTTGTACGTTTTCCACCATTGATTTTTTTTATATTTGACTAAGAGAATGTTTCATGATTTCCTGATGTGAAATCATTATGAAAGCATTAGCACATATAATAATAGATGCTTATTTGTGGACCTTATAGTAAAGTGAAAATTCTACATGTGAACTTTTTTGAGAAACCAATCAAGACCAATCGGCATTTTGTTGTTCTGTTTTTTTTTTTTGGTCATTTACAGCACACAGGGTCCTCCTGAGTGCCAGCAGTGACTACTTCCGTGCAATGTTTAGCAGTGGTATGAAGGAAACCCACCAGACCTCAGTGTCCCTGCTATTGATGGGGGCACCTGAGCTAGAAGCCCTTCTTCACTGCTGCTACAGCGGAGATCTGTTTCTCGATTGGGGCTGCATTTTCGAGCTCACCTCCACTGCTCTTCAGTTCCAATTCCAACCTGCTCTCTCGCTCTGCCTCAACTTTATGCAGCAGGAAATGGATGCTCACAGATGTCTGGATGTAGCTGCGTTTGCTGAGGCTTATGAAATGAATGACTTGCAAGAAATGGCAGAAGATTTTATGCTTAGGCATTTTGAGGACGTAGCAGCCACTCTAAAATTTCAGGACCTGCCAGTGGAGAAGCTGAAGACATATCTGCGTAGCAATTACCTCTGTGTAACATCAGAGCTGTCTGTGTTCAGAGCAGTCGTATCTTGGATTGAGGCCGATCCATGGACTAGGGTGAAAGAAGCCAGGGATCTAATGAGAACTGTCCTATTTCCTCTCATGACCTTTACGGAATTCAGAGAAGTGAAGGTTATAATGTCATGGCCACAAGTCAGTGACAGGGACCTTTATGAATCCTTGTTTGAAGAGTTCTGTACCAGTACCTTTAATTCCCATTCAGACTTTAGGACCTACCTTCCTAAAGAAACTTTGGTCCTTGTTGGTGGTGAAAGGATCACCGAAAACCTTGAGAAACGCATACCCTGTAGAGAAATATGGTTCAGCAACTCCTTCCGTAACCATGTTGGCCTTATGAAAAGAGTCGAATGGAGAAAACTGGGAGACTTACCAGAGAAACCAAGATTCTGCCACAGTGTTACAGTAATAAGCGGGAAACTATATGTAGCTGGTGGCCGACATTATTATGGAAAGGATGACACTATGAAATGCACCTACAGGTAAAGTGCCAAGACTATACTCAAATTGAAGGTAGATCTTTTTAAGTTTTTTTGTCCATTTATGATATTTACTCTCATCTACAGGTATGATCCAATCCAAAACAGTTGGCAAAGGTTGGCTGATATGAATGAGAGAAGGGACAACTTTGCTCTTGTGGTTTTGGATGGAAAAATGTTTGCCATAGGTGGAGACAAAAATTCAGAGGTCAACATAGGAAGTGTGGAGGTCTACTGTCCTTTTACAGATTGTTGGAGGTAAGCATGATGAACACTGAAACATTGGACTCAATTTGTGACCTTAGTATTATGAGGTTTTATCTGGGTGAAGAACTCTTTGAGATATGGGATATCCAATTTTTTTGACACTCCAGCAAAACTCTAAAGTACTGAAATTTACATTTACAGTTTGACACTTTAGGGATACTTGAAATTTAGATTATTCAAATTCAGAGACAGTTAGAAGGTAAAATTTTTGAACACTGACCAACACAGAACCTTATTATTCTGTAAGCTCAAATGTTGTTCGTATTTGAAGCATATGTAGAACATCTACAGCTAAAAGTTACTTTCTCCTCTGGCTTCATACTGAGGCTTCAAGTCTGTTTTTTTTTTGTCAGAGTGTAAATAGATATTGATTGGTCAAGGCTGCCTATGTTGTGTTCATCCTATGGTCATACTGGATGATGATAGGCTGGCAGATAGAACCTTATGAAACCAGGTTTGAGTTTGGAGCTAGAACTTTTGTCAAATAAAATACTGAGGCCATGAATTACACTTAATTTGCATGACACGATGTTATCACTTTAGGCAATCACTTTAGGCAATAGACACTTTACTATACCTCAAGTTTCTTTTGTTACTTTCTCCAGCTTTGTTCACCCTCTGGACCAACCCTTGAGTAGTCATGCTGCCAGCGTATGGAATGGAGAGATTTTCATCTCAGGAGGCTTTGACAGCAGATACCAGTGCCTGGCATCCATGATGCTCTACCATCCAGAGAAAGGCACCACATACCTTGTAGATATGTCCCAGAGCCGAGCCCAGCACTGCATGGAGACCTTGAAAGACTGCCTATATGTAGCTGGTGGAGTCTCAGGTGTGGGTGGACAGTTATTTGACCAGCTAGCCTGCGAGTTCTTTGATCCAGTTAATGGTTGCTGGTGTGCCATTATGCCCATGTCTTTGCCTCATGTCAGTGCAGCATCTGCAGTGTTGGAAGGAAAGATTTATATCATTGGTGGCTATTGCCATGAAGACTATAGCGACACAAAAGTGGTCCATAGGTTTGATCCTGCAATGCAACATTGGGAGAACTTGTGTGGAACCCCTGGCTCTAACACGTATATAGCTGCTTGTGTACTGGCTTTACCTCATCACCTTAGACAATGAAGACTTTTGCTTTATCCAGCTCTATGACTTACTGCGTTTTATATTAGAAAACTTTATTAGAAATAAAGCTAATTGTAAACCGTCATATAAGGTTTTAGATAATAATCTCCAAACACACACTGGAATATAATTTCTTTAATGTAATGTTTTCTGATGCATTACCATCTTTGTGAAATCCCTGTGAACACAACATCTAATAATTCAGTATGTTAAAAACTCCAAAATATTTCATTTTTTTATAATAGGGCTTTAGTCTGGCAACAACTGCTTTCATATTTTCTTTTCACAATAAAGTTATATATAATGACATGTCTCTTATGGCCCTCTAACTGCACATGTTACAGGTTGTGAAGAAGTAGCGTGACTCATTGTGGTGCATTTACACAAATATGGTCTTGTGACTAAGCTGCTTGTCACATACTGTGGACTGGTGTGGGATGTTGGCACCCCGTGTACAGAGAGTGCACACAGAGAGTACACAGTGTTCAGCGTAGGCCACTG
Organism: Pangasianodon gigas; assembly: GCA_022758105.1. Lineage (NCBI taxonomy): Eukaryota > Metazoa > Chordata > Actinopteri > Siluriformes > Pangasiidae > Pangasianodon > Pangasianodon gigas. The sequence goes on from CM040481.1 coordinate 7,320,253, forward strand.
GCCATGGTTTAGCCTTACAGACTGAAGCTGAATGTATTAGCAGAGCCTCAATATATCACCAAAGTCTTGGTTGAGCATCTTCACATGGATAACCAGTAAACCTTGATTCATTTTTTTCATTCATCTTCAGTAACTGCTTAATCCTGGTTAGGGTTATCTTGGGAACACTGGGTGTGAGGTGGAAATACATTCTGGATGGGACACTCATTCACAATTTTATATAGCCAGTCTACCTACTGGCATGTTTTTGAACAGTGAGAGGAAACCAGAGAACCCAGAGCAAGTCCTGTGAACATGGAGAACATGCAAAACTCCACACAAACAGTCACCCGAGTTCAAGATCGAACCAGAAACCCTGGAGCTGTGAGGCAGCAACACTACTGCTGTGCCATCACCTGTGAAACCAAGTCTTATTATTTCCATTAATATTTCTGGAAACTTCTTTTTAACCACATCAGAAAATGTTTGTTGCATTTTTTTTTGATAATGACAGTGATGTCATGACTATCTTTTGCTTATTCATCTGTAAATTATAATGTATATGAGTTCAAAGTTATTGAAGGGCCAGAAATCTAGGAAAACATATGGTGTACAGGACTGAATGAGTCAGTGACTACCAATGGTCTTATTGATTATGAGCTTTTGAGGTTTGGTAATGAGTATAGGGATGGTGAAAGTAAGTTTTTTTTTACTTTAGTACTATTTTTATGTAATTATATTCTACACCAAAAGTTGTTATGCTAACCATAAATTTTAGATCAGGTGTGTTAAAGCAGGAAAAACAGGGCTTAATTTGTATTTACTGTCCATCTTCTGTTAGTCTGCAGCTTCTGAACATTAGGAATCAGGAGAAAGGTTTAATAAGCATGATTTATTTGCATTTTAAGTCATGAAATAATTCATAATTGACTTCATATAACACATTTGCAGAACAGTTATATCAGGCTATTTTACAGCAGTTCTACTGTATTGTCTTATGTTCAAAACATTTAATGTAGTAAACATGCATCATCATACTAGACTTTAATGAATTAAATAAATAAAAATAAACTTTACAATGCAACATCACTGATATATGGAAACATTCATTCTTCATTGAGTCTACACTATTTGAAGTCAAATATAATTTGATGTATTGAACTGCAACAGTGTTTATTGTCGATAATATGAAATGTGTGTCATGTGATGTGCTTTTTTCCAATTCCACTTGGTTTTATGTTCAAACCTCAAATCTCTCAAAATGACTACTTTACATTTTAAAAGTGAAACAAGACCAAAATATTTCCAACATTAAGAGTCATGTGCTTGCTTCAGTGCATTTAATGAAATATTTTTTATTTATTATATTTACATCATATATCTTAAGGTCATTTCAGTCTCTGTGATATGACACACCTTCCATCAGGAGGCTCCATGAGCTTGGGCAGCGGTTCTATTATATAATTTTATTAGATAATAGCTGACAAAAAGAAAATATATCTTCTGTAACTCACCGTAAATGTTAAAATTGTATTGCTTTAAAATCAGTGGCACAGATTATGGCTTTTACAGACCTTTCTGTCCGTCTGACCTTCTCAGATGAGCAGGTAAGTGAAGTAAACAAGCCCGAATGTCTGTGACAGGGCCGGCCATCTTGCCCATATTCTCCCATCTCTGAGTTCCAGGGTCATAGCGATGCACCAACCTAGCCTCACTGTAATCTTCTTGAGAATAACCACCCAGCACATACAACTTTCCCTCCAGGACAGCTGAAGCAGCTCCAACATGGCAGAGAGGAAGAGGCGTGAATGCAGTCCATGTATCACTTATAGGGTCATAGCTTTCACAGGATAACTGATCAGTGTAGAACTCTCGCAGGTTGCACACTCCTCCAGCTACGTAGAAGCGCTTGGCCAAGCTTTCCATGCAGTGCTGAGCTCGATCGTGAGCCATGTCTGCCAGATATGTCGTACCTTGTTCCGGATGGTAGAGAAATGTAGACACCAGGCACTGGTACTTTAAATTAAAACCTCCTGAGATAAAAATCTCTCCTCCCCAGACAACAGCTGCATGGCCACTCAGAGGCTGGTCCAGCGAATGTGTGAAGCTAAAATGAAACAGAGAAGCTATTTGTTGTTCACTATAAAAAAACTCAGCCATATCTTACCTACACTATCGTCTGTTGAAATCATTGTTACACTTTTCAGAGTTTAAGAATAAGTCTTGATTCCTAAATGTAACCTGTTTATACTGTAGCCACTAGTGTTGGCTGTAGACTCACTATTCATTCAATGTAAGCGTATTTTAAACTTCTGTGGTTTTACATATATGTAGGAGTTACAAATACGGAATGACAGGACATATTGCATATTCTGATACAACACCTATACTTTTGTAACATAACACATTTCTCTTGCTGTCATTTGGTTGCCATGATGATTTATTATATTTAATAGTGGAACTCGAGTACGCTTATATGCTAAGCAAAGCTTCTTATAGTCTCTTACCTCCATGTGTCTGTTTCCACTGAGTATTTTTCCACACTGTCCAAATTAGTGCTGATGTCCCTGTCTCCTCCAATAGCGTACAGACTGTCCCCCCTCACCACCATGGTAAAGTTACTCCTGTGCTCCTGCATATCTGACAGTCTTTCCCATGAGTTGGTTAAAGGGTCATACCTGTGCCAGTGTGTGTGTGTGTGTGTGTGTGCATAATGCAAGAGAAAAAGAGATTAGGATGGAATAGAAACAAATACAAAACAAAAGAGTGCATTATTAACCCTTACAGAAAAATCACGTGATCATCAGTTTGTGATTATGTGAATAATATGTGACTGACCATTAGCATTATTTGACCAAATCACATCGAAAAAAAAAAATGACCATACATTATAAAGTTAATGAAAAATCACATGTGAAAATAAATAAATCATGCTGGAATAAAATGTGAAAGTACAGTAAATGAATCATGTGAAACAAATCACATGGGAAAAAATTTAAAATCACATCTGAAAAATTGAACCACATGCCATACATATGAAAAATATGTGAAAATAAATGAATCGTGAGAAAACTGCATGTGACAAAAGAATGTGAAACGTGAAAAATTAATATATGAAAATTAATTGTTGTTAATTATATGAAAAATAAATGATGTGACAAATCACATGTGGAAAAAAAAATACATGAATTATTTGTGAAAAAAAATGTGTGAAACCACAACATATGTAGTGTCTATTAACCACATGTGTAAAGTTTTTTTTTGTAAGTCTCAAAGTTTTGGAAGTCATGATAAGAAACAAAAGTTTACATTATAATAATAATTTTTAACTATATCATACCTGTATACAGATTTCATTGTGTCTGCCTTAGAATAGTAATAGCAGCCTCCTGCCACATAGAGTTTTCTGTCGAGTATACTGATTCCATGCCTGAACCTGGCTTGCTCTGGCATTTCACCCAAAATCCTCCACTCCATATCCTTGACCAATCCTGTACCGCTACGCAGGGAGTTAGCAAACCACAGCTGCTTGCTTGGAAGCCGTTGACCTTCATCTGGATTTAGCTGATCTCCTCCGACAACAACAAGGACATCTCTGGGGTAACGTATGCGATGCTGAACTACTGGACTGGAGTCTCCGAATCCAAATTCTCTTAGTGCTGTGCGGTATAGATATACATCATCATCACCACTACACTCCATCTGCAGGTTAACAGCTCGGACTTCACGAAACTCTCGGAAGGTCATGAGTGGAAAGCGCACTCCTGTCATTACTTCCTGGGCTTGAGATAACCTTTGGGCTGGATCTGCCTCGATCCATGCCACCACTGCTCGGAAGGCGGCCAGCTCAGATGGAACGCACAAGCCATCACGTCTCAGAAGGTCCACCAGCTTCTCAGCTGGCAGCTCCAGGAACTTTGGAGTAGCCATAACTTCCTGGAAGTGCATGAGGACGAAGTCTTCAGCTGTTTCAAGCAAGTCGCTAAGCATATAAGCCTCAGCAAAGGCAGCTATATCCAGACAGCTGTGGACATCCATTTGCTGTTCAAGGTAGTTGAGGCAGAGCGAGAGAGCAGGTTGGAATTGGAACTGAAGAGCAGTGGAGGTGAGCTCGAAAATGCAGCCCCAATCAAGAAAAAGATCTCCGCTGTAGCAGCAGTGAAGAAGGGCTTCTAGTTCAGGCGCCCCCATCAATAGCAGGGACACTGAGGTCTGGTGGGTTTCCTTCATACCGCTGCTGAACATTGCACGGAAGTAGTCACTGCCGGCACTCAGGATGACCCTATGTGCTGGAAATGGACAGAAAAAATAAATAAAAGTCATTGTAATAGCAATATCCTGTATGCTACACTTCAAGTCTTTTTTTTTTTTTTTTTTTAATTATGGCTTCCTAGCTGGGTTATACTTGGAACCTGCTCTGATAGCAAAACACTCTGTTATATCTTTTAAGCATTCCCCCAGAGGGACAAACCAAACAATTCAATTCAATTTTATTTGTATAGCACTTTTAACAATGGACATTGTCACAAAGCAGCTTTACAGATATAAATCGATTCAAATTAAGTTAAACCAAAATAAATTGTAAATATGTGAATTTATCCCTAATGAGCAAGCCAGAGGTGATGGTGGCAAGGAAAAACTCCCTGAGACGACATGAGGAAGAAACCTTGAGAGGAACCAGACTCAAAAGGGAGCCCATCCTCATCTGGGTGCTAACAGATAGTGCAATTATAAATAAATCCCTTCTATAACTGTGTACTACATGGACAAATAGTGCAATTGTGTAACCAGTAAATTCATCACAGTTTTCACAAGAAGTCCAGTTTGTTAAACCTATCCACCGTCCACTGATGGAGACCTGAGTACAAAGCTGCTCGTGGCAACCGCAGCCCCAAAGCCACCACAGCAATCACAGTCCCAAGCCATCACAGTACAACTCCCCATATGAGATCCCCAAGCCATCACCACGGCCCCCAAGTGGCACCATCCCCAGCAATCCCACTGATCTTCAGATCCCACTGATCTTCAGGTTTCAACAAGGGAAACAAGGGTTCTAGATGTCAGGGGTATGACAGGGGTATCAAATATATGTCTTGTGGTCTGGCTGGATAAAGGTTCTTGTAGACCAATACAGTAGAGCAATAAACTGAACTGAACTGAGCTACTGACAAAATGTGTTAATAACATGTAATTCTTCATTAGCTAAGATAAAAATTTGACTCTGCAATCATGTCTCTTTGCACAAGAACTAATTTGGGTGTTTGCAATCATGCAATCACATCTTTCACATTTTTTATTTTTATTTTTTATTGCCAATTCATTTTTGGTAATGAACTGAATTCCACAAATCAGTTATGTAGATGATATACAGTCACCTCCAAAAATATTGGAAGAGCAAGGCCAGTTCTTTCTTTTTGCTATACACTGAAGACATTTGGGTTTGAGACCAAAAGATGAATATGAGACCGAATAGATCCGAATTTCAGCTTTAATTTCCTGATATTTACATCTAGATGTGTTAAACAGGGCACACCTAGGCAACAAGAAACACCTGTCAGTCACATGTTCCAATATTTTTGATCACTTGAGAAATGAAAAGCATCACAGAAGAAGAATGCAACAGTCTGGTGATGTCAGCGGGTCGCTGGCCTGATGCAGTTACTGCGAGCAAGGGACATGCAACCAAATATTACCTGATATTTACTTTAATTTACTTTTGCTCACCTAAAAATTGGGTGGTCTACCACCAAAGGTGCCTAAGTTGTATAACACATCTAGATGTAAATATTAGGAAATGTTAGGAATATTAGGAAAGCTGAAATTCTGATCTATCGTCTCATATTCATCTATTGATCTCAAACCCAAATTTCTTCAGTGTATAGCAAAAACAAAAGAATTGGCCTTGCTTTCAGATGGGACTGTACTTATGTTCAATCCATTTGTCACTGAGAATAGACATTTCAGATAAATGTTGATAAATGAACACATTTAAGAGGAGTTCTATGTGTGTTAGTGATCTAATAAACTGATTTTTTTTTGCTCTTCACACTTAACTTGGACTAGGTACAATTCCTGAGGTGTGCCTTTAGCCCTTGTTCTATTCAACTACCATTTTTCCTGTACTTATATGTCCTTGATGTACCCGGTTCAACACCTCTAATGAATATAATTTACAAATCTACAGATTGTGGTTAATATTGTGGCATATCTTTACCATGAAATATTCTTCCTTCAGCCTCCAGCTCCACATCACAGCCTACTCTCTCTTCCCACAGCTGCCTGATGGCCTGAAGATTGACCTTTCTGTGCTCTTCACCAATGATGTTCCTCATATTCTTCTCTGCATCTTTCTTTCTCTGCCTCTCCTCTTCTTCTTTGCAGAGCTCCAGAACCCTGGGAACTCCCAGATAGAGAGCAGCGGCCTGAATCTGAGCTAAAGATTTGCTGTTCAGACCAGCTATGCTTCCAGAGTAGGCAAACTCCATCACTGCAGATACACCCAAATCAGATACTTCTGGACCAACACGTAAAAATATCTCTTTCTCGTTTTTTTCATTCCGCTTTTGGAGCATCTGCTGGATGAGAGAGCTTACAGCAGCCAGGACCAAAGAGTGAGCACGGACAGTAAGTCCATGCTCAACACTCAGGGTCAGGTCAGTAAGGACAGAGCAACACCTTAGCTCCTCCATCGCTTGGAAGATCTCAGTTGGGTAAGTATCTTTAGTGTACTTCTGTATCTCTTGTTTGTCGTTCCACTCCATCATCTCCTGAATTGTTCTCTCGTTCTTTATGTCCTCCTTTTCCTTCATCCCCATTCTGCTGTCATTGTAGGCCCTAATCCATGTTAACCTCCTCCTCTCCCTTTCAAACTCTTCCCCTCCTTCCTCCATCACCTTTTTCCTTCGCTCTTTCTCTCTTCTCCACCGCTCCTCCCATTCCATAGGCAGGTAGCGTCTTGTGAACTCCATGCTTGTTGATGAATTGCTGCACGATGGTGACCAAGTACCAGTCTGTATTGTTAGTTTTCCTCTCTGTTTTCAGCAATCTGTTAATACAGTGTCCACATGCCACCATGATTAATTCTTGAAGTAAACAACATTCTAATTTTAGATTCTGCTTCAGCAGATTGAATGTCCTTAGACCTTGCTGAGCCTTTGCAGTTTTGGCAAGTGGGAGACAGTAGAGGCCAAAAGTCTGAGTCCACTACCAAAAACAGTCTCAAGCAAGATTAGAACATTCTTCAGTAATATTAAACAATGACTCACAATCACAAAAATGTCTCTCCCTTGTGTCTTAATAACACTTAATAACACCAGCAAAAAATATGTATACTGACACGTTTACTATCAAGGTCTATGGAGGATGTGTTGTCTGGTTTTTTTGGTTTTTTTTTGCATGTTTCCCTTAATGAAAATAGAATTTGAGTCGTTTCTACCTAAATATGCAAAATACAGACTGGTGTCACTGCGAAGCGTTTAATTTTGCATGCACAGTGTGACTTGCTATGTCTGAAATTTGGAAATGGCAATTACATGTGCAAATTAATACGACTGAAGGGCAGGTATTAAATATGCAAAAGCCCCTTTACACCACTTGAAGACAAAATAAAACCATTTACTAAGGCTTAATAATGACAGAGTTGGCCTTTATAATATAATTAGAAATTCTTTTGATATGAAAGTGGCTTATTACTGTGGTAATGTTTCATATTAGATATTCACCACAGAGTCTCACATCTTATGCAATGAACTTATGCAATGAACCTAAATTAAAATAAAAGAGCCAACTGCATTTAAAACAGCCTTTGCAAAGGTTTTCATGTACATATACATCATGAACAGAACACACACCCATGCCTATGCTCTTTTATTTTAATTTAGGTTCATAGCATAAGTTTGAACAGTTTGTTGACATGTCTAATTGCCTTTAATTAGCGGCCATTGAGACAGTTTGCATGCGCAAAAAATCTACTTTATATATGCAATTCTTCTTTGGAAATCACGTGCAACACACCTACCAATTGAGTCAGCAATTTATAATTAAAATCAGCACTTGTTATTTGGAATCTTAGTAAATCAGGGCATTGCTTTATGAATACTTATTTGTTTGTGGCTTACCTTTGCAGTGTGCATACTGTGAGTCTAAATCTCTTATTTGCAGTTTTCATTGTCCTTCTAGGTCAGTTTGTAGTTGCTTTTGAACTTATTTGCCTTGATTTTGACCTTGTGGACTCTGTCTATCCCCTCACTATAGACTCTGACAGTGTGTTGCTTGTAATGCAGCTGAAATGTATCTTGGTCCTTAAATTTTTTTTTTTCTAGTGAAGTGTTCTTAGCTGCTAAAGTGGTTCTAATAACATATATAAAATTACAGAGAACCTTTAAAGGCAGGGGTTTCCAAACTAGGGGTCCTGACTCCATGTAGGGTCACTTGATTTACAAATGGGGTTGTAATAGAATCTCACAATCTCCTCTTTTGTTTTATTCATTTATTTAATAAATTAATACTAGGAATATTGCACTAACTATGAACATGAATTTTGTGCTATTATTTTTAGATGTTTCTGGGATTCACATTGAAACAAGCCATATTTAAATTAAGAGTGTACATGCTATTTTAGTCTTTTTTTTTTTTTTTCTATCCTGATATGCTGCACTAGTACTGTCACAAATAGTACCATATCCTTAGCCTGTAGATACATGGGCCATGGTGCTGCTGTAATGTCATTATAGCAAACTCATTGAGGCTGCAGGATGGCGGTGACTTGTGATTGGTTGGCACATATTTCATTTCAATAATGCTTAATAATGTCTACTATATTGAAACACATACCGCTCTTTTAGATTTGACTAAATCAGACTTAATACACTCACGAAATAAACAAAAAATGACTAAGTAGAGATGCAACTTTTGAGATTTTTTTTAGGGGAGAAACTTTAGAACAGTTTATGGTTCTAGATTTAACCATTGTAAGTGTGCACTTTATTATCTGTTCTACTTTTAATTTTTTTTTTTTATAAAATTGCTTAAATTTGGCTGTATCCATTTTACCTTCTCAGAAATGAACAAGTCTGACCATTTTTGTGATTTTTATTTTTTTTTGTCCTACTGATTTTATGTACCATGATCATAAAATAGGCTACAAGAGGTTGTTTGCTCTCAGGAAATTATTTCATTTACAAATTTTCCTGTTTCTTTGCTCAAAATTGAAAGTGTAGTATACATATGCGTACAGAAATATTGAAAAGAAGCAGCACACATGGTATTACATAATAAAAGCACACACATTTTAATGAATGAAAAGGGTGGAGTTTTCAGTAAACATTTTGTCGGTGGCACTACTTACATTCAGATTTACTGCAATGATCAATTATAACCATCAAATCCCAGAGACGCACAAAAAGCAACAGAAGCACATTTGATAGTTAGCGAACATTTAAGAGCTCTTGCAGCACTTAAAAAAAAAAAAAAAAAGTTCAATACAACAGAGACACTGCATTGTTCACAATACATGTTCAGGAGTATAGCTTAGGAAAATAGAGGGTTTATGACAGGATCAGTTCGAGATCTCAGAGTCTTGAGTGGAAAATGACTGAAGAGCGATACGGAAAGCATGGAAAGTGCATTGGAACCATGCAACACACCTTCATGGATTAACAGTTCACCTCCATCTAACAGCCGCGCTGTTCAGTGAAGAAGAAGCGCTATAAGAAGACAAGGCTTGAATGGGGTTATAAAAACGAGTGCTTTAGCATCCACAGCAGCAGAAAAATACAGGATGAAGTTTGTCGCCATTCACAAAAAAAAAAAAAAAGAAATGTCTTTCAGATAGCAGAGTGAACATTAGACACATTAAGTTACTCCTAAAAGATACCACTTTACTAAAGAGTACGACTCTTTAAATATCTATCAAAAAGTCTATGACGCTGGCACCTATGCTTGGGTGATGCTGAATGAGCAAGCAATTAGTGAGGAGTAACCCTATATATGCATTCTGTGTAGGTATGTTTTTGTGAAATTAAAGTAATAACACCAGTTAAAATATATAAAAAATAAAAATTATAACAAAAAAAAAAAGTCAGAGGTACAATCTTTTCTGCTCGCAGTTGTGTTTAGGCCTCTCAACTCTCTGGCTCGGGAAACCGGAATGTGTTAGGCAGCCCTTTCTAGCTTTTACAATAATATCATAAATACCATACAGATTTTAAAGAAAGTTTTGGATTTTTACTTTTATTTTCATTTGAGAAAAAAAAAAAAGACAGAAATGTTGTTATTTAAAATCTGTAACTTCTATTACAGGTTCTGCCACTTCTAGATCAGGAAGCCTTTAGATAAAAAATAAATTAAAAAAAAAAAAAAAGCACACAGTATTAGATGTAACACATGTATACACATGGAAGACAACATATACAATATTAAAATTTCTCCTAAATCAATAATGGCTCCTATTTGAACGAGGTCACTGTTTTTTTTTTATTTTTTTATTTTTTTTTTTATTTTTGGCCAATTGCAAACTAGTTTCGTTTTTAGCGTGTTATGCGTAGCTGAGTTAAAATGTAAAAAATAATATTCCAATGAAGTCCGCCAAATGTCATTCTGCCTTTTTCCAATAGTAACTTCCGAAAAACACAGATTAACCCTTTAACATATAAAAATACTATACCAAAAAAATGAAATACAAATATATATTAGAATCTGTTAGGCATTTCTGTATAAAGAGAGGGCTAAATGAGTTAGGTTACATCAGGAAACAAAATGTCAAAGAAAGCAATGCGAAAAAAGCATTGAAATTAGGAAACAAAAATGAGTAATAACGATGTCTAGATATCAAATTGCAAGTCTTTCAAACATGCAAAAAATTTGCACAAGTAATACTGCAGGCATCGAGAGGAGAACGTAAGATTCTTCCTGCTCACATTGAGGGAAAGGGAAACGCAATGCATGCTGGGTAATTGGTGCCACGGGACACTATCGGCTGGTGTGTATAGTGTGCGAGGCAGTAATACCACTCAGCTGTACAAATACAGTGTCGCATATGGAGACAAATATAATCCTGCAAAACTGAGGGAAGGGCTCTTTATTAAACACACCTACCAGAATTCATTGATACGAACTAAAAAGGCAACGCAATTGGCTATACTGGGGTCTTAAGAAATATTAACTACAGTCCTCATGTGATGGTGGACACCACGATTTAAAAAAAAAAAAAAAGAAATAAAGAAAAAGAAGACAAAATTCAGCACTATCATCTGAATATATGCTCCATTTAAACTGTAACGCTAATGACAGTGCAAAAAACAAACGGACAAAAAAAAAAAGACAAGAAAACTATCATCCACGTACAAGCGTGGACAAATAAAGAGATCAAGGGCCCAAACCTTCACAAGACATTCTGTGGAAGTTTCTGAATGTTGCTAAACCCTCTCTGTAAGTTGATGTACAAGTTAATGGCACCAGAAGCGTGTGCTCTCAATACCGTTATGGGAGGCTAAGCACAACAGGTAGCTAGCTTTGTTTAGCTTGTAAGTTAGGAGCACACACACACACACACACATATGTCACTTGTGACATTTTCTAGCGTATTATCTCTTGTCCTGCCCTCACTGGATGATTTTTCTAGCTTCTCAAAGCTACTCACTTGTTAGCCCAACATGCCTGTAGCATTATATCTAATGCTGTACTTGCTTGGACATGGTCCGGTACGGTCGGTTAGTCAGTATACATCGTCTATAATATAGATTATGTCTGTAGGTGTGTGTATAGATGTAGAGGTACTTGATAGAAAAGTTCAGTGTTATTGACAGTGGTGGGACTGTGCGTCATTGGTGTTACCGAGACACTCATTTACAAAGAGGACAGCCCCAATGCTGCGTGTGCAGAAAAAAAAGCCTTGTTTCTTCGTCCATTGCTCCTCTAGCGATCTATTCGAGAAAGCCTTAACCTCTCTGCTAGTTGCTCTGAGGCTGTCTGAGGCCTAGCGAACGGATGGAAAGAAGGAATCAAATGGAAATCGTGCGACACCTCATGACTTCTCAGCCACCGTATTTTTTTTTTGTTTCGTTTTTCTGACAACGTTTCACAGATACAACATATTTTTTGTTTGTTTTCGTGTTTGTTTTTTTTTTTTTGGCTCTGTCTTACGCCGTACACCCTTTGGGAGTTCACGGAGGGAGAAAAAAAGTCCTCTATTTTACAAACGTCGTTGTCCATAATATATAGTTTTATTATATATTTCTGTATACTCTCTGACTCGTGCCATCTCTCTCTTTCTCTCTTTCTTTCTCTCTCTCTCTTTCTCTCTCTCTGCCTCCCTTCTCTGCACTACATGCAGCCCACACAGCCGCACTTGATGCTCTTCTCCACCTCTTCGCTGAACGAGGTGCCATCGCTGCACTCAAATGTGTATTTGCGGCGCTTGGTCCTCTGGCTGGCACAGCAGGCTCCTGGCTGGCATGCTCCACTGCATTCCACCCACGAGAGCATGCGCGTCGTCTGGCAGATTGCATAGCCACGCTGCACCTGGTAGAAGTCCCGCACCGGCTCACCACGACACTCGGACTCTAAACAGAAACACACATACATGTGAATAGAACAGGTCTGAAGATACATACAATATAGATATACAGTTAGGTCCGGAAGGAAACTCAGAATTTGAGTTTTGAGAACATGGGCTCCAGACTTCAGGCAGTCATTGACTGCAAAGGATTTTCATCCAAGTATTAAAATTAGGGTTATATTTACAATTATGTCACTTTGTCCAAATACCTTTGAAAATAGAAGTACTTTGCTTAAAATGGCTGTAATTCCTAAAGGGGAAATGCCATATTTTTGTGGAACCTCTTAAAATAAAGCTGAAAGTCTACACTTCGATCACATCCTGATTGTTTTAATTCAAATCCATTGCGGTGGTGTATAAAGGCAAAATCACAAAAACTCTGTCACTGTCCAAATACTTCCGGACCTGACTGTATGTGTTAATGTGGGATGTGCTACAAACCTAAAAGGAAAAACCCACCAATGAACAACTTCCATCTTAATCTTTATAATTAATATGTGATTTTCAATACCGTCGTGGAATTCTTTTGAAATGAGCTGGACTATTTTTCACAGTTTCCTACATTACACAATGCCATTCAATTACTTCATCTCTATTATGAAGTGATGCAGCAGAGCTTTAGTCCTTTAGTCCGTCTACCGCTCTCACCTTCTCATCTGTACGCTCTGCTCAAACAGTTCAGTTTTCATCAGTTCATGCTTGTCATCTCATAAATCTACCATCAAATCACAATCTTCCTGAGCTAGGTCTCTGCCATAAGTCAACACAACTATGTTGTATAGCTGCACTGAACTCTGGAACTTGCGTCTGAGGTTCTCTTTACTGCCTCATAGCCAACTATACAGTGTATAGTGTATGATTTAGGACATATCTACAGTGCCCTGACATTTGGAATCATGTCATTATAGAATATGATGTGACTATTGTAACTATTGGAAATAGTGCATAGTAGCACACTAGCACATTACCACACTAATATACACTATTCCCAAATTTTGTGCTATGTAACACAATAGTATATGAAAAAAGATCCAGGATTACTGGGTTCGCTATTTTCCCTTCATGATTTTCCCAACATTCTGGCACTTGTTTCATTTCTCACCTTGATCACACAATTCTCCAGTGTATCCATTCTCACAGTGGCAGTGCGCATCACCCGTGTCTGAAATCTGGCACCGGCCATGCTTGCACTGTAACCTTCTGCAGGGGTTGAAGAGTTCTCCCTGCTGGTTACACAGTGCACCGCGGTAACCTTCTTGGCATTCACAGCGGTAGGACTGCATGTCCAGCGGGATGCATTTTCCATGCACACACCTGCAGGGAGGCGAAAAGGTCTTCAGTGAGCAACAGTGATTTATAAATATATGCAACTGTTGCAAAATATAATGCAAAAATGGTTGGTGCATTAGGGTCCAATTGATATAACATTTGACTGATAAAATGAGTGGATGTTAATGTACCATGGAGTTACTGGGAAAGGCAGGAAACAAGTACAGTACAGTGAAATTCTAGAGAATTCCAGCTTGTTAGGAATCCAGAGTTAGAGTGCAGGGTACTCTAGGGGACATGTCCCTAGAGCAGAAGGGGTTAAGGGCCCCATAGTGGCCTGGATGTACGAGTGCTTGACCTTCTGATCAGTAACACTGAGCCACCATTGATTTAGTAGATTTAGATCCCTAATGAGCAAACCAGTGTGAGTGGCAAGTGGCAAGGAAAATCTCCCTGAGACAACATGAGGAAGAAACCTTGAGATTGACCGCTACAACTGTATAATATGAAGTAAAACAGTACTAAGTGTGCTGAAAGCATGTTCACTATAAGCATATTGTGAATAGTCCAGGAATAAGCACAGGACAGTCTTTATGATTACAGCAGCAGTTCCAAGTCTACAGTATCCAGGTGAGATTATCCTCCAATGCAAGGGTGAGTCTTGGACATAACCTTGTTTTCAGGAAGTGCAAATCTTCTAGCCACAGCCATAGAAGTATTAGAATTATACTGTGATACTATTATCTCAGGATCAAACACAATTACGTGATTCCTAATACAGAAATCTGCGAAAGAGTGTTTTTTTGAGAAGCATACGTACTTGTTGCCCTGGCATGAGTTGGCTGTGGGCTGATCGCAGTGCTGGCCGCTCCAGCCTGGCTGACAATGGCAAACGGGGCCAAGAGCAGCGTCTGGTTGACAGATTCCATGCAGACAGTAAATCTTTCGACATGGCTCACAACCGGGCACCACGCCAGGCTTCATCTGGGTCTTGGTGAAGTCCTGCAGCTCGTTGTTGATGTACAGGTTCTGGATGCAGCCATGGAAACTGGAACCGTTCTGAATGTGCCATGAGCGTGGAGCAATGGACGAGTGGACATCAACGGGCATGCCTGGCATTCAAACAGGAAGGAACAGGGGAGCATGATTAAGAGCTGGGTGGAGAGGTAGCAGGGTAGGAAGATTATACATTTAATAAATGAGAGATGGAGCGTGGCAAAGGGGGAAGGAATATTTTAAAGAGCCGTGTTCCACACCTGAAATTTTGCCTATGACATCCTTATAAAATGATAATAAGCACACTTTTTTTAAAGCATGGGTATATGACTTCATAATGTTAAGCTTCATAACATTTTACAATATCTGTTAATTAAAAACATTGTAGACACAAATGTTGTAATGCACTATAACACGGGCTCTGGTATATCATCTGTACTGCAAGTTATAATGCTTTATAACATACAACATATAACATATAACATAGTAGAGTGTTATGCATAAGAATACTTTACAGACTTTACATGAAGTCATATAATCATGCTTTATTAACAGTTATGTATGAACTATAACAATTTCTGATGATATGTCTGTAACATTTGTACAGACATATACCAGACGCCATAAGGTATTCCATATATAATACCATAAGGTATTATATTTTTCAAAACATTATAAGTGCTGTTTTCAGGCACAAGTTGATACTTAAATCTTATGTAACTACTTATGAACAGTTATAAGGTATTATAAATGGTATATAACATAATAAATACTGGATTCCCTGGAAGTGCTTCTTGATTGTGAGTTTGATGCCCTATAACTATTGTGACATTAACTCATTTAAGATGGGAATCAATTAAAGTGTATTAGATTTTCTATGAAACAAATACGCGATATGATAGTGTGATTTAATGCTGGATTAAGTGATGTGGGACTCGGCATCTTTATAGTAGTCCAAAGAGAGGGGAATGTGCAAAATCATTCCTGCAGCATATGCAAGCAACAATAAAAAGCAAAGCACAAAATCTAAATAAGGCACACATAAGAACACAAGGAGCCACCCTTGAGATTTGAGATCAGTTTTCATCACCTTGCAATTAGCATCCATTTTTCCCCATAGCTTCAATACTTTGACTGTAATGTTATGATCTCAAGAGTAGCCATGAGAGTGAAAAATGGTTCCAAGCACAACAATGAAAAACAAACAAAACACAAAAATCACCATGCACACATCACTTTTTCTGTTCTTTCTTTCTTTTTTTGGAAAGTGTAGACTGTATCTGATAGGGACTTAAAATATGGACTGAACAACAGTTGTCTAGTGAGATAAGATTGCGCATCTAATGACGCAAAACTCAATAAAAGGATTTTTTTTTTTTTAAACAGGGAAGTGGGCCGTAGCAAACACAGTCTAGGGAAATGGTAAGAGGGGGTGTTTAGGGAAGGGATGATTAACAGTAGTGTTAATTGCGAGTGCCTGCAGTGGAGCGAGGTATCTGCGCTGGGCCCCTACCCCCCACGTATAGCGGAGCGTCTCCATTGAGGGGCCTCACTGTTCCCACGCTGCCCATGGTGGTGGGCACACCGCCGTCGATCGATAGGTTCACCATCTGGTCAAAGGTCACCAATTCCACCGTGTGGAACTGACCATCGTTAATGGTCTCCGTGCTAGAGACGGAAAGCAAAAGAGAGATGGAGAGAGGACAGAAGCAACATTAGAGCTTAGATATTTTTGGCTTTTCAAGTTACATAAGACAGCTTGACTCATAAGACTGATTCATTTATTGATGTTTTTTTTTTCCTTTTTAGGAATCAGTTGCTGAATGAATCAGAATCTGAGAATGAAATACATTTTTATATAAGCTATTTTTTATATTTCTGGCCTTTAAAAGAGATTTCGCGGAATAATAATTACATCTTTTAAAGGAGGTATGAAATAGGGTGTATGGGAAGTATTATTATTTGTATACAATGTGTGTATAAGTGAGAGATTAAAGGAAAAAAAACAGCAGTAATTGGTTATAGGTTAAAGCCATTGCAGAGCAGCTTGTCTTTTACAAAGATCGCAAAAAATGTCAAAAATCAAATATTACATATCATAACACTGGGCTCTACAGGTGTATCTTCTGTATCTTCGGACATACCTGTAAATGGCATGGCTGGGTTGACTGCCAGGGTCGTAGCTGACCTTGACGTGACCTTGGAAGAGTTCCACAGCAATGTGGTCATTGTCTCCATTATACAGGAGGATGCCATTGTCCTCTGCAGTGGACACCTTAAGGAGGCACAAACAACATTTGGATGTGACGAAGCAGATTTCGCTTTGGTTTTATATTCGGTATTTAAATTTAATACTTGCCTAGCATGTAGGAGTTTAAACAATTCTAATATAAACTAAAAACCTGTCCGCAATAGCTTGTACTGTTACACACCTGAGTGTTGCATATCTATTATGGATTTATTGTAAAATCATATTCATAACCATCACTGGTATTACAAGCTAGTTAGCTAACATGACATAATTTCACTGAATTAGTTAGAGGACTTTAAGTCGTATTCATATGTGTTTATAATAACGACTGCTAATACAAGCAAGCTAGCTAAAAGGAGTTAATGTGACAGTATTCTGGGAGGATTTTAAGTCATATTCATGAATGTTCATCTGCTTTACTGCTAATGCTACCTAGCCAGCTAACATGAGCGATAACCTGACATGATTTCTCCAAGGATTATAAGTCATATTCAAAAATATTTATAACCTTTATACAATACAATACAATACAAGCTATCTAAGATTTTAGTGAGATTCATACATGTTTATAATCTTTATTGCTAATGCTACCTAGCCAGCTAACATGAGCGATAACCTGACATGATTTCTCCAAGGATTATAAGTCATATTCAAAAATATTTATAACCTTCATACAATACAATACAAGCTATCTAAGATTTTAATAAGATTCATACATGTTTATAATCCTGACTGCTAATGCTACCAAGCTGGCTAACAAGAGCTATAAACTAGCAGTATTTCTGGGAGGATTTAAGCCATCAATCTCATACTCTTTACTGCTAATGCTAGCTAGTAGTAAACATCCCTCTTGGAATGCAATTAGAAAACTACTTTGATGCACTGAGGCTAGTGAGAAACTTTTGAAGGTGTGTATTCGAGTCCATATATCCTTATCGTATTTTGAGGTCGTTATGAATCAGTGTTTAGTACGACCCCTTTCAGTGAAACACAGTGTTGCTTTTGCTACGGTGAGGACTTGTGGAATTCATTCAAACAGTCAAACATGCAATCGAGCTATCAGACCAGCTCTACCTGCAAGGTGATGTTGGCCTGAGGCCAGTTCTTCAAGTCGCTCAGCAGCACATATGAGTCCCGGTCCACAAAATTGACACTGACCAGCTTCTCACAGCGCGGGCCACCGAAGCCGGGCAGACACTGGCACAGTGCCCGGCCTGCTCGCTCCACGCACGGTGCATCGTTTTGGCAGTCAGCCAACTGGCAGGGGGAACGTGGTGCAGGCGGCACCTCGCACAGCTGCCCACTAAAATGGGAGATTTTATTTATTACCTGTGTATCTATCATGAAATTCAGAATTCCAATCTAAACATAGTATAAAAAAATTCCTGGCATTATAACCAGTCGAACCATTTGTGACAATATTATAATTTGGAGTAGGCATGCATTGATTACATTTGTTTCACAAAGGGTACATGTATGAGTGGTTTTTGGTATTCACCAATGCTGACACTGAAATGAGTATTAATATTACTATATTACTAAGTATTAATTAATCAGGGACATTACGGAAAATATGTTATTTAGCTGTATTCCCCAGTTTAAATAGCAGACCTGAAAAGCACACGTGCATATTCATGCACTTACGCTACTAGCCCTCTTCTTTCTCACATTAGCTAGTTGATTTTAAATGGTGTGCATGAACTAGCTAGTTAACTTGGATTGAGTAGGGTTGCAAGCAGGTTTTGTTTCACTTTGGAAAAGTGCTCCTGTACAGCTGGAAGTAAAGTATGTTTCGTTGTCTTCCTTGCTGTTAATAACTGATAGTTGCTGAAGAACAATATAATATACTGGCTGTGATGTTCACTCATCTTGCAATATCAGTAGACATTTTTTCTTGCCTACACGGTGTTTACTGCAGGGTTGTTCACTGTTGTGTGTTGCTAGCAATGAACTTATGGCATTTGTGTGAACTCCATCTTGAGTTGTGAACAAAGTGGAAGTGTGTGTGTCTCAGTGCTCAGTGCTCTCACAGCTTCTCTGTGCACTCCACTGCACTGCTCTACACCCGTGAACAGCTTTGCGCGTGCGCAATTCACATTACCTCGCACATATTTGTAATAACATGCTGTAGTTCCTCTTCTTGATATTTTCACAATGCATAGTTTGCCAATTGCTTTGCTCTTATTACCATTGTTAATCATGAAATACGTCCAGATCGCTGTCATTTCATTGTTCAATCTGTCCTCTGTTTGAGCATTTTTTAGGAACATGAATACAAGCATGATATCGGATATACCAGTATGAGTATCGATGCATCCCTAGTTTAGATTTTTGGAGAGGATGACATTTATTCATATATAATAATACAGCAGGTGTGTATTCAAATATTTGTAGAGGAAGCTGCTAGAATTTCTTTTCTAATGGACTTGCTCTTAAGGCTTAGTGTAGCATATTCAATGCACCAGGCATGATCATAATATTCAACCAGCAGCTTGACCTAACACACTTCCATTATTTAACACAAATTGCTAGAACACACTGCTGAAGAAATCAGTTCTACACCTACTGAGTGAACGTAGGCACATATTTATGTTCATGTAAGGGATTTATGTAATATGAAAATAGACTGGGACTGACCTGTAGCCTCGGGTGCAAGTACAGGAGTAACTGTTGATCTCATCCACACACTCCGCATTGTTCTGGCACTTGTGTTCCTGACAGTCGTCATAGTCCACACTGCAGTCATCTCCCACATACCCAGGCGCGCACACACACCTAGCGCAAACACACACAAAGAAAATGAATTCCATAACTTATGGAAAATATGTTCCTTTATACTTTAAAGGTGTTTGCTATTTACATTTATATTATATTGCATATGCGAGTTGGTGACAAATTAAAGGAAAAAACAGAATACAAGCGTGGAGAAAGAGTGCAGATGCTTCTAAACAGGTGTACTGCATGTTATAATTAAGCAATTAACATCCCACATCCACAAATTTGTCACCCATCTGAATATTTACAGGTGGCTGTGTAATATAACTTTAATAATAGGCATCTGCTTTAGTAAATTTTATATTAAATGTTATTACTTCGGGCCAGCTGCTGTGATAAGACAGGTTGATTGGTGCTTGCAGGGGCTGCGTTCAGGAGCACACACGTCTTCCAGCTCTTCACACATCTCTCCTACACACACACACACACACACACACACACAGAGACATGGCAAGTTATGGAAAGACCACACACACATACCCACACCCACACAATCTGTTTGAACAGTCTGTTTCTACTTTTTATTATTATACTTTTTATTGCACCCTTTCTTTATTCATATGCCAACATTTCCACATCTGCCAGGTCTTTTTAATATGACACATTTTAACAAAGCCGTTTAACATTTTTGGTTTCCATTCAGGTTTTACTGTCGATTTGAGGCGTACTCAAAAAACATGTGACAAGGACCTACGAAATTTTAATCTGTAAATCTATCCATTAATCTAGTTCCGCCAAATTTAAAACAATGTTTAAATATAATCAAATTTGCACTTAAAACCTAAACTGTATCCTTGTTTAAGTTTTTACATAAAATTCAGATTACTTTTAATGCTGTTGCTCCACTTTAAATTTTGGATAGTGATCGGTTTTAATGTTGAAATTTAGGTGGTTTAAACAACGTTGAAACAAACACCAGGGGAAAACTAAAGAGTTCCTCAAAGGAAAGTGTTTATACTTAAAGAAAAGTAGCAATAGACTGATTTCATGACCAACATTGTTGCTATTAAGTTATGTAGACTCGTGAATCCATAACGCTGGACACTCAAAATTAATCCCATGTCAAGATTTTAATCTGAGATTAAGGTTTTAATTGATGATTTATTTGGTCATGTTTAAAATTGAATGGTGCAACAAAACTCAGTATAAAATAAAACTTTTATCTTAATCTTGTTTAATCTAGACCAGAAAAGTTGGGGATGAAAATTGTACCTCTGTAATAAGGTTCACACAAGCATGTGTAGTTGTTCACACCGTCTTTGCAGGTTGCGCCGTTCTCGCAGTCGTTGTCCTCACAGTCATCAATGTTGATTTCACATCTTTGGCCTTCAAATCCCAGAGGACATGAACAACTGAGCGAGGAAACACTAATTAGTGATTTAAGCTACAATTAGGGCATGCTAGACATAATACAAGTAATGTTTCTTATCCATCTCTCAAATTTTTCACACTTTATCCTTCACTGATGAATAGGATCCAAGATAAAACCATTTTTTTTTACCAGTTTAAACACTAAACACAACATTCAATGTAAATCACTATAATATTTTATTCTACAACTCTGTTACATTCTTGATTCTGATTGGTCAGAAGGTGTTGATTGATTTTCTATAAAAGCACAGCTCAGACAATATTTTGGCTTCAAGGCATATTAATGCCCTTGTTTCAATACGTTATAGTTTCTATAGCAACAACTTACACCGAGACTTGTATGGTGGATGCTCTACAGAAAAAGATTTTAAAAAATGTGTAGCTAATTGTTGGTAATGGTTGATGTTGATTGATTTTCTGTAAAGAGACATTTATTCGGCATTTTTGGAAGGAGTCTCCAGTGTTAGCACTTTGTAACAGTCAGAGGTAAAGGTCATTTTATGTTTTCTGATAGGACGGCTTTGTGTTTTCTTGATAACATGACAAGCTAGATTTTTTTTTGTCTTATTAACTTCAGGAGTGAGAAAAAAGAGAGGCTGGTGAGGAAAACTGTTTATAGCTGTTATAATGTAACTAACATTAAATGAAACTATAAACGGATAAAAAGTATAAGATTAAATGACAATTAATAATTAAAATAATTAGTGTTACAAATTGCTGTGGTATAAAGAAATAAAACACTTTGCGATCTACTGTTATTGGGAAAAATAAAACCAACTTCTGGATTGGAATGCATCACACCATCCTGTTGTCGTTCATTTTTTATGTGTATAACCCAAACACACATACATGTAGCTATCTTCTTCTTCAGTCACTTGGCACGTTCCACCATTAGCACACGGGTTACTGATGCAGGCGTTGAGGGCAGTCTCGCAGTTCTTTCCCTGTGTAATAATATGAATCAGCTTTTATGGGAAAAATTCCAACTCAAACATGGCTAAAAACTGATGACGTCCATTGGAGGCCACCTTCCATGTCAGTATAATTCATCTTCCTAATATTTTCTCTCACTATTCGTAATGGAAATCCTTTTTAAATAAATGCAGAGCTATAACCACATTATGTGGGCCTCTCACCTTGAAGCCTTCCACACATGTGCACTTATACAGTTCTGCTGAATCTGTCTGGCATGTGCCGTAGTTCATACAGGGACTGGATAGGCACGGGTTACACTTAGCCAGGACAGATGGGTCAGCTTCACCTGCAAAACACACACACACACACACACACACACACACAAATACACCCTTCATTAGCAGTAGTACAGCACATGAAGGTAACTTCCAAGGTTACAGTATAAATGCAGTTTTGTTGACTTTATTATTACTAAGCATTTCAAAATGTCATAGATGGAGGCTATATAAATCTGTACAAAATTCCTATAAATGTTCCACGCCACATCACCAGAGGTCACAGTCACCTGAATACTGATTACTTATAATGATGAACTAACAATCCCAATCTTTTAACTTCAGGATCAAGGGATATTTCCTCAGTCAGTGTTTACTGCACTCACTTTGCAAGTCATGTCTGTATATTTGTGTTTACTAGCCTGGTTTTCTAACTCTTGGTTGTATTTGGGTTTCCCTAATTTTGGATTTCTCAAGTCTTAGCTGTTGTGCTCTTAAAGGAAAATGATCCACAATGATCGACAAAGGTGTGAGGCAGCCTGGTGCAAAGCAAAGTTACTATTTCCAACTCAAAGTTCATTCATTTCCTACAACAGCATGTCCTAATGTGTGTTATTCCTCTTATACCACAGCATCTTGTCAGTTTATTACAGTTATTACAATTTTTAATTTATTGATGAATGACATGTGATTCATGTCATGATTGGGACGGAAAGCTTAATGATCTTTATAAAATGCTGACACTGGAGACTCCTTCCATAAATGTTCATTTATTCACAGCTTCACAATATCAACAAGTTTTTGTTAAATAGCAACATGGTTTTTTTTCTTTTCATCTGTTTTCATATTATTAGGCTTAGATCATGTGAGGCGCCCGATATACAAGTCCCCGTGATTTGCCTTCCAGTCGGTACTATTGTCAGAGCTGGCGTGATAGAAAATGAGTCAATACACACAACAATGCTGTGGTATACTGTACTTTGATCTGTCCTGGTTTTTGATTCTTTTGCCTGTGTCATGTTTGAGATTTGAACCTCTTTAAACATAAACCTGGAATGCCCTGAAGTTACATATCTTCAGAACAGAAAGCCGCTGAATCACAGTCTTTGGACAGCAAATACATTTTTGTACATTTAATATCTTTAAGCATTAACAATGGTGAAATGAGATACACTGGGGAATTGTGTCCTAAATTATGTCTCTTATGTCCCAAATTACTGAGTAACAGTAGTTTATCAAAGCAATGATTAAAGGTAGGCTAGCTTGTCAAAAAAAAAAAAATGTAGCATAGCTTCAAGGACATAATATTAAGGTAAAACATACCATGGCACTCAAACTTCTTGGCTGGAGTAGTGAGGAGCAGCTTTCCCTCCATTTCAGGTGGCCCGGTGCAGCGAGCAATACCCGGCTCCTTATAGCCCGTCTTCACCCAGTCTGAGAGCCAGCGCAAGCGGCAGTCACAGTACAGGGGGTTCGCACCGATGGCTCTGAAAAAATGACACCTTTCACTTAAAAATGACATTTTAAGAATGCAAAAAAAAAACCAAAAATCATCTTTCCACCTGGTTCTTACAAACAGACATTCTCCATGCACTCAACCAGGGCCTGTGTGATTTTTATCTCATATTCCAGCCATCAATCAAAAGTGACAAACTGTAGCCAAGTTAAATACATGTACTTTCACAGGTTTCAGTAGGTGGCGCTCTAGGATTGCTCATGATACTGAATCAAGTTTGCATTGAAAGTCTTGTGGTGTAAAAAATGACAACATTCTGTGTGAAAAAAATACAACCATTAAACAATGAAAGCAGAAAATAGACTTAAAAACAAAATTGATAAATTTTGAGGCTGATGTCTGGACTGCTGTAATATGAGACAGTCAGGTCTGCAACTCACTTTCCCTGTCTAAGATAGATAGATAGATGGATAGATAGATAGATAGATAGATAAGGGTGTTGACAAAATAATAACATATTTTAAAAATAATTGCTGTTGTAAAACAGGAAATAAAATAAAAATGTAAGATTCATTCAAGGTTTTTTATTTTAAAAAATGATAATACATTTGATTTCATAGCCATTTAATTTCTCCCTCTATATTTACCTAGTTTTCATTTAAATTGCTTTATGATAAAACAAAGAAGTAAGAGTGGCATAATATATAATATCTATGTGTATTAATAATTTTCTGTGAAAAAAATGCCCATGTATAATAATAATAATAATAATAATAATAATAATAATAATAATAATAACAGATTAAAAAGCAAACACGTAGACATACATGCAGATGTGCAAGGCCACACGCGCACAGCTGGTGCAGGCTACACTTTCAGAATTAACAAAAACACATGCTAGCAGTGTGTGGGAGTTGTTGCAGTCAGGACACACTGCGGCCCGAGCTGTGTACAGAAGCCGCAGACCACAGAATGCCTGCACCATGTGAAGCGGCTGTGATCAACTGACAGTTAAAGTGCTCTGTGTGTATGAGTGTGTGTGTGTGTGTGTGTGCATTCTCAGATTTAACACAAAGCAGACCAACTGAAGGCTATAGTTTACATGAGAGCTTTGCTCAGTTTGTGTGTGTGTGTGTATTTCTGTGATCTTTACACTGAAGCAATACTCACAAGTGAGACAGAGACACTGCGTCACTGAAGATCCCATCAGGAAACTCGGAGATGTCATTACCATGCAGGGACCTGAGAGAAGGGAAATGAAACACAATCACACTTACACTGTGCACTTTCACAAAAGCCAGATCTCTCCTGTTTAGCACTTGCTATTGTGTTACCATCATTAAGTCACTCTATTATGTATAAGGTCTTGTCACATACATACATACATACATACATATATATATATATATATATATATATATATATATATATATATATATATATATATATATATATGCACTGATTTGGACCCTGTATATTGAGAGATTAAGGAGTCATTGATTCTGAACTTTTAAGATTAGAAGATTAAACACTTAAACAGTCAGTATAAATGCACTGGTGCAAATACATTTGGGCGCATTCTTACGTTTTTATAAGAATATAATAGAAGACAACTTGAAATCATGTCCCTGGTCATATTGTGCAAGATTTGTTTGTATTAATCATTTAAAAAAATAAAATTCTTCTTTTGCAATGCACTGATTTTTCATTCATCTTCAGTAAATGCTTTATCCTGGTCCGGGTCACAGTAGATCCGGAGTCTATTCCAGGGATACTGGACTACACCCTGGATGACACGCCAGCTCATCTCACACTCTCATTCACACCTTGGGACAATTTAGTGTTGCCAATCCACTTAGCAGCATAGTTTTGGGAGGTGTGAGGAAACTGGAGAACCTGGAGGAAACCTAAGCAGACACAGGGAGGACATGCAAAAGTCCACACGGACAGTAACCGGAGCTCAAGATTGAGCCAGTGGATCCAGGAGCCGTGAGGCACCAGTTCATGCCGCCTACACTCATTTTTGCCTCCTCTAAATGTCTTCTGAGTTTTGACTACACTACCGTTGACAGACGGCGGGGAGAATTAATATTAACCAATAATATTGTGTCATATTTCACCTCCCACTCCCATATTGTCATCTGAACCTAATTTTATGTTCATTTTGGAAATCCCAATGTTTACAATACAATCATATACAATACAGTACAATACAATCAAATGGATAAGTAAAGCAGAGAGAGATTATTTCCTGCCCGATTATCCTGTTTCACTCTTCACGTTACAAAAGAAAAGTGATTTTCTTTTCCTGTTATCTTTAAAAGGGGCTCTTGAGTGTGTAAAATGTGTGTTCTACTTCTTTGGCCCTGAGGCTTGAACTGACAGTCTCAATTTTATGGACTGAATAATGCAAAGAATTGCATTTTTTTCCTTCAGACTAGCTCTTTATCGTGAAAATCCTCATTTTGTCCGTACATATACAGTAGTTTTCCCAGTGGTCAAATCAAGCGGAGTTACTGTAAGCCTTGAGTGAACCCACAGCCTTGCCCATGCTTGCAAGTTTGTTTTTCTTTTCCCTCTGTTACTTTTTCGACACCTGTCGCTGGTGCCACGGCGGAAGTTGGAACTATATTTTGGCGCTGCGGTATTGGCAGCAAGCTTGTATGGAATTCAGTGGTGCTGGGTGTTGGGTTACGATGGATGGACTGCACTCGTCTGGCTGGAGTGAGAGTGAGTATGAGAGAGAGAGTGAGAGCGAGAGTTCCTCTCAGCAGGGCGATTAGGTGACAAGACGATAGAGGGCTTAATGGTTGTAAAACAATATGGAGGTCTTAATCCATCAGGTCATTACCATGTGCTGCGAAAAAGACCCATGACTTGACTGTCTTTGCCTGGGACTCATTCCTTTCTGTCCATTTTTCTTTTTTTTTTCTCCACTGCCTCACATGCACGTCTCACGTCTTTCTTTGGACCGAGCACGAACCTCATCTTCTCTTCCGCAAAAGGCCAATTAACAGCCTGTTAATACCAAATCAAAAGCACACTCAAGCCAGATCCAAGAACCTGCAGCCCTGCACAATTATTTTCACTCTCTTCCCAAATTCCAGTAAAAACAAGTTAAAGGTGATGCTTTATGATCGCTTTAGCACCTAGGTGCTGTTTTTGTGATGGCTACCTCGGTCTTTCATGCCTGGCGGCTTTGAACCCCTGAGCCCTTTCGAGTCTTTAAGCGAACTGTTAAACAGCTATGTCGCGACGCGTTATTTAAGCAAAACGGCAGGGAAAAAAAGGTGGCAATTCATATTTTATGGAAAGTCTTTGAAGAATCAGACTAGCAATAAAGAGATCAAAAGTTCTACCGTGACTGTGATTGCTTCTGCTAGAACTAAATGGTGATTGAGACAATAGGGTGGTCCAGACTATGGTGGCTGTGAGGGGGGATGCAGTTTTAAGAGATTTTTGTAGGGATACGCTGCAAATGAGGCCGACGTTAAAGAACAGCAGACAGGGCAAGCACCGATGCAGATTTATAAACATCAAAGAAACCGGGGCAGGGCTGAAAAAGACCGTATTTGCTAATGATCATCGGATTTTGGCATCATTTAGCCGTTAAAGAGCGGGGGGATGTTCAGGGCTTTGTTGCGGGCCGTAAAAACGCATGTCTGGAGGGCCACATGTCACAAGTCTGCTGCTAACACAACCTCCCCCCTTTCCCACCACACGCTCACACACAAGCATCAGGAGCTGAGATATAAAGATTCTGGAAAACATGCCCCTCTAGCTACACACACACACACACACACACACTCACACACACAGTTCCATCTGTCAAAGTGCCCTCGCTTTCTCCCAGTCCCTACACACAGATGGCTTTTTGCTTTTTTCCCCCTCCTGAATGAAGGAAGTCTTCAAAACACAATTTGGCAACATTCTCTGCTTAGTTTCCTCTCCATAACTCTCGGGTCTGCTTGAAGTGCATATAAGATCATATGCAGGCCACCTTCTGAAGGTGGAAATCATGCCCCTGGCAGTCCAAAAAAGTGGGCCATGGCTGATTTTGAACCTCCTGGCACCCTGTCACACACTTCAGTAGGAACACTGATCTAGGATCAGATCCTGTCAGGCAGTGTAACTGTACCCAGTAGGCTATAAAAGGAAAGAAAGGATCCCACATCTGCATTTTTACTTTGCAAATCTTCTGGAATACAAACTGTGCTGTTAAAACATCTTTACACATTCTGCCACTTTCCTGATCCTGAATGGTCAGGATGAATTCAGTATAGACCTATAATGGGCTACAATGGAGATTTTGGCCTCAAATAAAGATTACTCTGCTAATACATATTATTTATTTAAATATATTATTTTATATATTTATATATATACTCCTTAAAGTGGGTGGAGTACTTAAAAAAAGGGAAATGGGAGATAAAGGGAGAACCTTACAATATTATAGGTCAGAAATTATGTATTTTCATACATGACATACATATTTGTATGTTATGTATGTTACACATACATATGCATATAATATAAATGTCTGTATACTTATATATATATATATATATATATATATATATATATATATATATATATATATGTGTGTGTGTGTGTGTGTGTGTGTGTGAAATAGTCTCCTTTATGAAAAAAGTGCTATAAAAATAACATTAATTATTTTATACATATATATATAACCTTAAAATATACCCTAAAACAGAGACAAAACAACTTTTTGTATATGAATGATAATTTAAATAATTTGGATTCATTTTATTTTAAATTGTTGTGATGTCTTATATTTCATTCAGATATTTTGCACACGGATACACTGTACTCTCTATTCCATACAAATATTAAAGTGTGTTAAGGATATTTTGCTTAAGGGAAGTGGTTCTCGAAGTGGGATCTGAGGAGCCCCGAGATCCGTGAAGCATAGCTAGTCTGCAATTTTGTAATCTAATTAGAGTGGCGGAAATCACAACTCACCATTATCAAAGGTATTACTTATGTATGTATGACTTATTTGTTATAGTTATTAACCTATTTGATTGGTCCCTAGAATTGAATGGATTTAATCCTAACCTCAATAACTCAAAAACAAGTAATGTCAACTTTGACCTAATGTGTTCAGAACAAAAAGCTCTAATAAATACGCAATATATCATTGTACACATTTAAATAATGTTCATGAAGTAATCTTGTACTGAGGAGGTCCATAGAATTTATTAAAGAGTTATAGTTACAGTTAAAGTAGTTCTTGGCTACAAAAAGTCTGAGAACCCTGTTTTAGGGTACATAGTACAGTCACTAACTTTTATCTGAGCATTGTGAGATTTTAGTACTATGTATTCACCACTACGCTTTTGGCCTCCAAAATAGCAAAATCTTCAAATTAGCACACTATATAGTGGCTAGGGTATGAATTTAGACTCAAGAACATGTTAATTGATGATCACGACTCAGTTACTATTATTATTATTATTATTATTATTATTATTATTACTCTATGCATCATGCATTGTCTACTTATTTCTGCTGCTTTTTATTATAACTGAATAATTATTGTGGTATTCATTGAATTAGAATTTAATTTACTGTAAAGTGATATAACCTTGTTTAAGAAATATTTCATAATAGATCAAATAAAACCAGTTCCTGGCTGAGGCCCTTATCAGGACTTCTATATCCTAGTGAAGTTGCACAGAAACTGGCAATAGGTTGAAGCTGATCATTCAGAGCTAAAATGAGTGTTTGTGTGAAGGAAAACAAAGGAGACGTACAGCAGACGGAGAGAGCGAAGACCTGCGAAAGCAAGTGTCGGAATGCAGCGAAGTGCGTTGTAACTCAGGATCCTGTTTAGATAGAAGAGACAGTGTTAGACTTGGCTTTGGATTTGTAAGATTTCTGGTATTAGGAGGTAATAATTTTTAACATTAATCAGTACGGTGCTGCTAGCTTCTATACACAAACTGTTCTTTTGAGTAATGAAGCGATTTCTTGTGAATGGTGAAAACGTACAAGGTGGTGAGCTGGCTCATGTTTGCGAAGGAGGAGTTTGTCAAGGCGTTGATTTTGTTGTTGCTCAGGTCACTAAGAAGAAAACAAACAACACCACAACACAACTGATCATTAGTTCCAAATATCACACACTTCCTAGAGGGCACTACTTTTTTTTTTTTTTTTTTATCTCAGATGAAGAAAGGAATGATAGAAGGAGAGACTGAGGCATGCATTACACTTACACCAGCTGCAGATACTTGAAGGTGGCAAGCTCTTTTGGCACGACACTAAACTGGTTGCCGTCCAGGTACCTGCGGAGAGAGGCAGTCACGGTTAAATGCTACTTCTCTTCCCATATCGTCAGTGAGAAAATATCTCTCTCTTCCAAAACAAAAGACTCTCAGAGAGTCTGTCACCCGCAGTGTGTTATAATAGGCCGCCTTTTTGGCAACTGGTGCTTGGCCTGCGCTGAAGAGAAACAGTAGGGGTGTGTATTAATAATGATAATGACAATAATAACTGTATTTACATAGAACATTTTTGTATATCGGAAATTACTCCTTAAAGTGGGTGGAGGACTTTAAAAAAAAAAAAAAGGGAGATGGGAAATAAAAGGAGAACCTTACAATATTATAGGTCAGAAATAATGTATTTTCATACATAACATACATATTTGTATGTTATGTATGTTACACATACATATACATATAATATAAATGTCTGTATATTTATCAATATAATATATATATATATATATATGTGTGTGTGTGTGTGTGTGTGAAATAGTCTCCTTTATGAAAAAAAGTGCTATAAAAATAACATTAATGCCACACTAATGTGTGTTTGTAAGCATGTGTGTTTAGCATTGTGTATGACTGCCTGATTGATTGATGACTGCGTGCTTTCAGGCTCACTTGTTTGTGCATGTGTGTGGAATGTGTCATTCCCACACTCACTCACACACGCACACACGCACGCACACACACACACACACACACACACACACACACACACACACAAAGGCCATTTTGGATCCTGTGCCCCATTGTGACCCTCCTGCTGCCCCATATGTATTTTATGCTACAGAACACAATAGAGGTCACTGGGGTGTGTCACTTGATGCAGAGGCGGGGCTCGGTGAAAGCAACGGAACCTGTCACGTATTATCGTCTATGACAAAAAAATTGAAAAATGGAGGACGGGGTGTAGGATTTTCTGGTTTGGCTAATGACTGTGGTTAAGGAGCAGGAAGATGAAAGCAGGACACACCTGGAACGTACGCGCTTTCCGTCAGTGAGAGCACCTGTATTTGGAAATGACAGGATGGTCTAGAAAAGAGTGCTACGCAGCGTTTGGGGCAAACGAGGGGAAAGCAGATTGACACCTACAAGTCTCCAAGTTTCCATGTAATTTTACCTTTGTACGCTTTTTTTTTTTTTTTTTGCTCTGGAGTTGCATATTGCCTTCCCAATTTGCCTGGGGTTCTTTGGCCCTGAGCACCTGAATGACATCAGCCCAGTTCCATAAGCTCTTGGGAGCCACACTCTGAGGAATGCGGTTATTTATTTTTCTCTTGGTCTCATGTTTATAGCAAAACCAGCCGCCTCAGGCCTCAGAAGTAGAGGAAGTACAGAAAAGAAACATGCACTTTGAAAATTCACAATGAAAGCATGCGTATCCGATATCAACATATTTAGCCATTCATGTGTATGTGTGTCTTTCAAGCTGCATTTCAGTCTTATATGAGATTTGGCTGGCTTTGTACAGTACAGAAAAATGAGCATATGTTTGCGATTGAGCATCTTGTTAAAAAGTAACGTATAAAAATGCATATTGTGCTTCTCCTTGATATTCACAGCACCAGACTTACAGCTCAGTAACATTACGCGGGATGCCCTTAGGGAGGGAATGAAGGTGCTTGTTGCTACAGCGGACCACTGTCTCCAGGCAAGTACACTCGCTCGGGCACTGCGGGCGTGGCATGCAGCTGGCATCCTCTTGGCCTGCGCCATGGGACACAGAGTGGTCAGTAAATACAGAGTATTGAATAGAGAGAGGTGATAAAATGAAGACAGAGTGCAGGAGAGCTCAACAAAGTGCTCAGTTAAGGGGTAACACAATGACACTACTGTATCTGTATCTATATCTGTTAATTGCACCAAATATGCATATCTATATCTGTAAACCCGAGATGGGACTTTTTTGTTTTTGTGTCCCCGATACACACCTCTAGTATCAACCACAGTATCAGATGCCCTGTGAAACTTTACTATTCATATCTGTATTTCTATCTGTTCAGAATACATTATCTGTTCATTCCGAATAATGTCTCTGTATTCGGTTACATCCCTAAAATAAAGAATAGACAGGAGATAAATTAGGATAAGAGAAGTATGAATGGTGTCAGACTTCAGTCCTGGAGGGCTACAGCATTGCGGGGTTAAGCATTCTGCCTCATTTATCACACCTGATTTAACTCATCAGCTAATTACCAAGGGTGAATTTAGCAAGGAAGAAAGAGAAAAACACAAATCTCTCTAGAGCTGTGGCCCTCTAGGACCTGAATTTGACACTCCTGTTCTAAGGCAATATTGCTCTTAGGAACAAAAACGACGACAAAGCAAGAGAAATAACGTTTCTCTTCATTCCATGGGGTGAAAACGCAATATTAATGAGACAGTACAGTAGGTTAATATGTATTGATTGTGCATTTAGCTAAACTTCCTGTCACTAATGCAATTCTAAGCCATGGGTTTAGGTACCTCATGTTCTAGTTTCCTTGTTTCCATGTTTTGATTCTAGTCTTTTCTTATTTTTTTCAGTCTGCATACAATAAACCTAAATATTGGAAAAGCCTAACTAAAAGTTTCAGCAAATACGTCCCAATTGCTCTACTCCAATGTGTTACATTCAACTTTTTCCCAGGTTCTGGCACAATAGTGAGAGTGTTTCTACCGTCTTCACAGCGGAAATCTGGCAGAGCCACATCCTGCAGCGGAATCTCCTTCAGGAAAGCAGGACGCTGACAGCGCGGGTTGCCGGTGACAATCTTGCGAGTCCTCAGCCAGTCGCCCAGCCATGCTAGCCGGCAGTCGCAGTTAAAGGAGTTGGCCAGCAAGTTCCTGCCACAGGAACAGAAAAATATCAAGTCAAATTGCAAGACAGAAAAGTTAGAGGCAGAGGTAGAAAAAAAAATCTCGAAGCCTGTTTCCTTCATGCTAATCAAAACCAGCTCTGTTGCTCCCGAGCTGCTGCTCAAGAAATTTGATACTAACTCTAAATTGCTGGAAGTGTCCAAATATACAAAGACTGATGATTGGGGCAAAAAAAAAAGCATTTGGTTGGTTTTCTGTGTTCCTCAAGGCTAAGAACAAGAAGCCAAAATTTTGATTTAAGTGCATAATAAAGTGGAAATTGGGTTAGAACGTACAGGGTTGAGAGGGTCTGAAGGGTGTCAAAAGCTCCAGGTGAGATGGTGGTCAGCTGGTTGTCATAGAGGGACAGTAGACGAACATTGTACAAGCCAGTGAAGCTGTTGTTATGGATGCAGCTAATACGGTTGTTGCGCAGCATTCTAAAACAAAGGGAATAAAACAGTCAAACAACGTAGTGGTAGTACGTCAAAGCTAATAGACCTCCAAAGCTTATCCAAGGGGTTTGTCAGTTTAATGATGAAGACCAACATAACGTCCAGAAAAATGACTAGTAATGAGGCACTATCATTTTTTTTTTCTTTTATTATGTAATAGCCTAACAAATATTGAAACTTAGGGCTATACTTTACTCTCATGCTTTTTCCCCTCATCATATACTCATAACTCACAGCATCCGTAGCCCCTCCAGACCCCGGAACATGCCACTGCGCACGGAGTCCAGTTGATTGGCCGTCAGGTGAAGCTCAGAGACAGATGAAGCGCCCTCAAACGCACCGTCTTCAATTTCAGCAATCTTATTGTTGCTGAGATTTCTGCAAGACAAATGGCAATATCAAAGCAACCTTCGCCATAGTAAGTTTGAAACACATGTCTGAATGTGGCTTTGGGTTTCTTCTTACATTTTCTTCAGCTGCGTCAGAGACTTGAAAGCGCCGTTAGCTTCCAGAGAAGTGATTTCGTTGTTGTTCAGGCGACTTCAGGGACAGCAAGGTGAAGCAAAGTTAAAAAGACACATAATGGTAGATAGAGGCAAATAGACCTGCTAGCCCTGTTAAAACAATCTGTCCTGTTGGCATGCTGGCAAGGCAAAATTCATGCAAATCTGAGTCCCTTCTGAATAAAGATGAGTGGGTAAACTTTCAGCTTTAATGACTGTAGAAAACCACATCCTAAACTGAGGCAGTGGGTTCTGCCACTGGAGATTCATCATCTACAGGAAAGAGAACTAGACTTTGTAATGATGCAGGAGCTTCAAGAGATGAAAATGTAATTGGTGTGTGTGTGCGCACACGCTGGGCAGGTCTACTCAAAGAGAGTCTACCGTTTTATTTTTTCAGTTGTACACTTGAGGCTGCAAGGTAATTAGAAAATGTAGAAAAGTATTCAGTACCATAATTGCCATACCATATTCTCTGTGGTTATGGAGAATCAGTATCTACAGCATCTTAAACCTCTGTTTGTGTATATAAAAAGTCTAGCCATGAGGACAGAGTACAAGGTGAAAAGTATAAGCTAATACTACTGAAATTTGCAATGAAATTGAACCATTGTTTAAAAATAACATGCCTTTTGTGGTGCACTTTGGAATTTTTATCTGCAATAGCTTTTTTTTTTTTTTTTTGAAAGTAGTCTAGCTCTGCCTGTATAATCCACATGATTTTCCCATTTGGCCAGTTGTTAGTGAAGATGAATAGCCCTGATTTAGGGCTTCCGGTCATGCAGAAATGCTTACAGCTCGGTGGTGGAGGCTGGGATGTGTTCAGGGATCTTTGTGAGGCGCAGATTGGAGCAGTC
This sequence comes from Pangasianodon gigas, assembly GCA_022758105.1. Classification (NCBI taxonomy): domain Eukaryota; kingdom Metazoa; phylum Chordata; class Actinopteri; order Siluriformes; family Pangasiidae; genus Pangasianodon; species Pangasianodon gigas. The sequence continues at coordinate 7,355,045 of CM040481.1, forward strand.
CACCACGTTGGATTCACAGCGGCACTTGGCTGGGCAGACAGGTTCATTGTTGCATTCATTGTTCAACCTGGTGTCCTCCGTGCCTGAAGGAACACAGATGAAAAATGTTCATACCAAAAGAGCTTGTGAACATTACTCTCTTCACCTCCCTTAAGTTTTATGAAATTTATGGTCTCTCCAATCTTTGGACAAGCCTTAGTCTTCACACATTAAATCACTATACCAGCGAATTCATTCAAATGTTTTCTCCTCAGCTCATCAAGTCTTTGGTTGCCTGCAGTGAATCATCTATCAGATCCTAACTCATTGTCAGGCGATGTGTTTCCCAGTCAGGGTTTCCCGCTGTCTTTTGTGGTGTGAAACGGCAGTGGTTTGGATCTTGCAGGTCTATGAAGGAATTGTTTTGCCAGAAATATAGGGACTGCGCAATCAAAACACTTCAACGGAAGCTCATGGAGCTGAGATTTTTTTAAAGCTGGGATTGTGACTGCAATCAAACAGGACCTATGGGACCCAAAAAAAAAAAATGTTGTGGGAGTATCTGTATTTTTATTTTAATAGTCAGTTAAATATGTAGCTTGTGACAAAGAAAGACTGATTTTTTTACCCTATTTTTTCCCATTTTGCCCACTAGCTGGTTCTCACATGACAGCTACCAACCTGAGGATGGTGAAAGCTGTTTTCTCTGAGAAAAGTGAAGCTAGCCAATGCATTTGCTGTTCAGTCTGTGTCACAGGGCAGATGAACACACTAGAAAGAAAGCACTATCTGCCCTCTTAAGTCCACATGCGCTCACAGATGCCTACATTTGGTTAGTGTTTCTCTGATTTACAAGGGACAGAGAATACCCTCCCATCCAGACAATATGGCCAATTTTGCTTTCTTGGACTCCCGGCCATCTATGGCTGTGGTATTTGAACTGACACAGCAAACACTTTTCTTTTGTTCCACTCAGGGGCCCAGCCATGTTGATTAACATGGGAGCATATTGGATGCGCGGGGTTGCTTGGGCGGTGCTGCACATAGCATTTCCCATATTCATTCATTAATTCATTTTAGTAAATGTTTTATAGTCATCAGGGTCATTGTGGTTTAAATTGGTAACTTATCTATGTTTTGGTAAAGATAACCGAGTTTGTTGGAAAATATAGTGGACATAACTGTGGGAGTAGGTTGGACTGGTTAAACTTTTTGTGGGAATTGGTCAGAATTCCTTCGGAAGTGAGTGATTGGGAAAAACCACGCACCTCTAATACATGTAAGCCATAAAATTCACAGGACCACCAGCAGACTGGTCCTTTCTCTCACCATTTGTGGCTCACCAAGAATAGACTTAATGTGCCAAGGTGCTTGAACACAGTTATATAATAGACCTTAAATAATTAAGCACACAGATTCCACTTGAAGCCACTTATAGTGAAAGCTTTGTGGGCTTTGGTTGGATGGTGCACTATTGTTGCTCTTGCTGTGGCTGTGGGTAGCTGTTAACGAGCCGAAGTGCTCCTGGCTACAGCGTGTGGGAGAAAAAGCCCATTCTCACTCACCACAGACAAATCCATCTGATGAAAAGTTAAAAGCTAATTTGTTGTTTAACCAAAATCCTGAAATAGAGCAACCCACAAATTCTGTTCAAAGCCGTTTTTTAACAGGGAACAGTACGGATCTGGAACAAATTAGAGATAAGTGAATAATCCTTTGGGAACACAACAGCAGTAAATAATATCCAGTTCCTAATTCATGCCCCCCAAAACTGTCCGTTTGACATTTAATGTATAAAATGATTAGCTCTATTTGGCTGTACCAGCCATGTTCAGATGAGGAAAGCACGCTCTGTCACACTTTACTCTAAACTTCCCTTCAAAGCCTTCACTCTGAGACCCCGCTCCGAATCAGGAAGTTTAGACACACTAATGATCTGCATTAGTGACTGTTTTGGAAGTGACTGGTAGAAACAGCATTTCCTGGTAGGATAATGACAAACGACTTAAACAGGAAACAATAAAGTTGGCAGAGTGCTTTGATTTTTTTTCTTATTTTTTCCAGGGGTAATGAAGATGGGTGGCAAATTCCTGTGTTCATCACTGGTGTTTTGAACTCCAATTAAGACCGCATGTTTGCAGGAGATTTCGAGTGACTCACAGAGACAAGCATCTACAACACAGATAATTTCAGTTTTCCTGGGGCTGTTTAACTTTTAGAACTTTTGGGGTGGCAAAGAGTCAGAGAGAGAGAGAGAGAGAGAGAGAGAGAGAGAAAGGGAGAGAGTAAAGCAAAATAGGGAGTTGAGATACTACCCGGTTAGGTATTTTATAGCTTTTGGTCTAGCAGTATAAAGCCTCAGGTGCTTTGTCTTATGACATAAGGTTTCCTATTATTCGTCTAATAAAAGAATGTTCTTCAGGACAGGGTTGGACCTCTGTCAGTTTTTTATTATTTTCTGAGGAAGACAGATAATGCATGAATCAAGTATCTCTTTGATCTTTCTACTGCTTAAATTTCCATTAAAGCCTGCTGCCAAAGTCAGCTTTTCATTTTATTCGCATGACTGCTCCTCATAAAATTATTTGCATGGAATATGTTCTGGTGAAAGGATCCGGAAAAAATATCCAGATATGACTCTATAGTAAAACCCCCAATCCACTTTTTTATTTTTATTTTTTTTAAATGCCCCCTGCCCTTATTGCAACATACTCCAGTATATACACAGATGTTTTTTTTTCTGAGGAGGATTTATATATTCCATTCATTACTGAATACATGTATACAAAGCTATGTGATGCAAAAGAAAATGAAAGACAGAAGGCGAGAAAGAGAATGACAAAGCGAAAGAGAAGAGAAGGCAATGTTGAAGCCCACTCACCTGGAATGGAGTACTGCTCTTTGGCTGTGATGGAGACAGAAGGAGAAAGCAATGACATCAGTAAGGTACAGTTAAATGGATGTATTAGACCCAGGCAAAGGCAGGTGCAGGATTTTGAATTCAACTTGTCATTTTCTTTTCTTTTTTTTCATAGATAGTAATCCTAGAATAGGATTACTCGATATAAAATTAAATAAGAATCATTACTGCTTTCACCTAGAAAGAAGCTTTAAGCTGTGTTTTGTACTAATACTGTAGTTAAGAAATTAATTAAATGAAAAGTCAACTAAGTAATTCCAAGAGAAGCTAATTGTGTAATCTTCAGGCTTCTGTGAATAGCAAGGGCAGGTCCGAGGATGTCTGTTCCCTAAATAAGAGCATGTTTGGCAGCTGTTCCACTCTGAGACCGCGTTTACAGGGATGGGCCCATTCAGACAGGATTAGACAGTTGTTAGAAAAACCACTGGGGAAATATGTGCCAGGCTGCTAAGCCCTGACACTCGTGCGTTTCCAAGATGCTAAGGCCAAAAGGAAGGCAGCAGGAACTTGTGATTACGCGCAGGTTTGGGTGTGTACATTGGTGAGAACCTCGACGCCTCAAGCTCAGCGCTTGAGAAAATCAATGTCTGAAACCAGAAACACTTTGTGTTGATGTGCAAATAAAACCAGGAGCAAGTGGAAGAGAAACATAAGCACGAATCTCCTTTGTGTAGATCCCCATCCACAACTTCTTCCACTTACTGGGTAGATTATTTTTCTTCGCTGGCAAAGACTGCATCGATTAGTTGATTGACAGTTAGACTTAGCTTAGTACTTTGTTTTATTTTAGCAGTGAAGCACCCCCCATGGAATGCATGATAACGTGACCAGGAAGATGGTAGAAATGTACATGACAAGCTGCATGATTGGCAGAAATGAGTAAAAGAAAGCAACGGCTCACCAGAACAGCGGAACTTCTTGCTCTTGATCTGGCCGATGCGCTTGTTAGCAAGGCGGCGTGGGCTAGCACACCGTGCACCGCTCGTCTCAATCGGGTTGGCACGGAGATAGTCGGCTAGCCATTTGAGGTTACAGTCACAGATAAATGGGTTCTGAGCAAGGTGACTTTAGTGGCCAAGTGAAAAAAGAGAAAACATTAGCATCCAGACAAACACACTGCTTGTACAATACTGCAAATCATTATAGATCTTTACCCAATATTTAGAAGCAATCAATACAAGTGCTATATTTTTTCTCTTAAAGTTAATGAATGTTAACCAGGTAATAACCAAGGCTATTGTACTGAAGAGCTTTCATAGTAAAATAGTAAAATTAATAAACACTGGCTTGGTTGGGATATCGCAGCAGAAAAGTTTTTCAATAATTCTCTGCAACCATTAAACCATCCAATATCTCCATTTACTATGGCCAGTTAATTCCAAGCATGTCCTGCGGTGCCTAGGGACTGTTCCAGCTTTAATGTAATCCGATAACACTGTTCCAGTAACTGTTAAACTTTTTTTGTTCCCTGCATGCAGTCCAAGAGTTGAATGAGAGGGTACACAGTAGCTGGGAGTGCTGGAGTGCTAGACATGCAGCAACCATAGCTGTGGTCATACGAGCTGTGTGTCTAAATCTAGAACAATGCAGGCAGTGGACAACGGGGGGCCAGAGGTTATCTTATAGTGGTTCCTCACAATTCAGTCTAAATATAACTTCCATTTTGGCTTTTCTTTCTAAATGTCACCCAGTTTGCTTTACTGACTTTAGAGACGCATGTTGGGGAGGAGACAAGAAAACGTCAAGAAAAAATGTCTTGGTCTTGCATGCCATGTCTGGGTTTGCGTGCAGTTCAGTTGCAACACTTCTTCAATTGGTTGCTCAGCTAGCGGCAGTGTAGAAGTGTATCCATTAAAAAAGGCAAGGAACATGTCAGACTTTGAGATTATTTCAAAGTGTGTGGGCTGGAGGGTATTGTTTTTCATATTCTATGGTTTATGGAGCAGTTCTGGAACCCGGGAGGAATACAGACTATTGTTTGAAGTCCCCCTAAGATAAAATTACCAGTGTGAATGATTTATGATACCCTTTATACATCCCTATGCTATTGCTCTATTATGAGATAAGGTTACAGGTGTAAACAAAATGTGTCACTACATGTATTTAAGGTGGCAATAGAGCAGAAGTATGGGAAAAGGGCACTTGAGCTAGTTGGCCAAAAATATTGTATGCCTTTGCTTGTGGGAGTTAGTTTGGCCAAGAGACAGAAATGTTCGTGGTTTCTGACGCCTAGAAATGGATTGATCAGATGATAGAATGAGGAATGGGAAGAATGAAAGTTAGGGAGGCACTTACAGTGTCTGAATGGCACGCAGCGAGGCAAAGGTGCCCTTGGCCAGGGTCTGGATCTTATTGTCATAGAGAGACAGCAGGGAAAGGTTCTGCAAGTCTTGGAATGCATTAGCACGGACACAGTGTATCTTATTGGCATTCAGTAGTCTGGATGAATGAGGAGGAGAGGAAACAAGCCACACAGAGAGAAAAACAGACTGATGAGAGCAGGTCAGACAAGACACATTTATACTTGTAAAATACGGAATTGAGCCAAATTGATGCAGATTGCAGGCTATATCTGGTTATCATCTCAACCAGGTTTATAGTATTTATATAAGGACTCCAAGATTTTGTCAAACTTACAGCAGCTGGAGGGCGTAGAGCCCGTCAAACACTCCTTTGGGTAACTCGGTGATCTTATTCCCATACAGCACCCTGAAGGTCAGATAAAGCAGTATTTGCAGTAATGGAAGTCTAAATTGAACAGACTGATACATATGGTACTGATATTTCAAGAAACTGTAACTGTTTTAAGCTGTCAGGCTGAGATGCTTCGAGAGGCTCTTGATGAGTTCAAATGTTTACTCTCAAAAAGCTGATCTAGGCTCCACATGATTTGGCGACTTTTGGTTAAATTCAACACAAACATTTTGACAAGCAACACACACTTACAGAGAGTTTAGGGAACGCAGGCCTTGGAAGGCATCAGGAGCAATCTCGGAGATCTGGTTGTTGCTGAGGTCTCTGTGAACAGGGGAAAAATAGGGTAATGAGACAGAAAGAATTGCAGAGAATGAGAAAGAAAGAAATAACAAAGAAAGAGTAACAGACTCAGACACTCTACAAGTGCTCTGACCCTGTGCCCCCATTCCCTAACACCACTGGAACATCAGTCACTCATGACTATCTCCACTCAATCTGATCAGTCTTCTGCTGACAGGCAATGGACATTTTTTGAGCACCCAGTCTGTACCCATTTAGTGGCTGTCCACAGTGAGCTGTGCATGGGTTGGCTGAGGATGCAGTTGCCCAGGGCATGGTTTCTGGCTGGCTCGGCCTGTCTGCCCAGTAGTGGAGTGATGAGGTGGGATATTTCAAAGGCACAGGGCTTTTCCCTCATGCTGGAACACAGTTTAACAAACTCCACAGGTTCGTGGCCCTCCGTCAAAACCACAGTGGGCATTCTTTGTGTTGTGAGCTTCCTAGACGAGACAGGGCTGCCGAGTGTTTTCTAACTGTGCTTCAAAAATGTCTCAGAAGGGAAGAAAGCATGTACAATGCTCTAGATCTGTCAATCTGTGTTGTGAAACAGTGTACAAGGGAAGAGGCTGTCCTCTCGATGAACATTTAGGTAACAACCCCAGCACCAGTCAGCTGAAAGTGTTTAAATCAAATACAGACGTGTGGTATTGAGTCCTTCAGCCAAATATGTGCTTTTCACTTAGATGATGTACTGTGGTTCCTCCCATGCACTTAAATTGATATGATCTGAAGTACACTGGAAGTTTGTCTCCAGGCAGAAGTCTGAAGTCTGATTTCCTACACATTGTGGAGGGTGAATAATATGTCCTTGATCTGGCCAATCACTCCCATTCCCCCCACCTCCCCCCTAGAGGTGGTCTAAATCTGATAATACAAATTGGTTTCTACAAGTGACAAAACAACAAGAGGACCATAACTATGATGTGCATGAAGTCGGCAGACAACTCTAAAACTGGGTTGTGGTTTGTATCAACAGGAATGTTGAGGAACAAACTTTTTCTTTACCACCCTTCCATTAGTGGATTACTTGGACTCTTCCAGCCTGGTGAAAAGTTGTGATGGCAAGTGGGACAGCTGAAAAAGCAGACAGGCTAAAGGGAGGGAAATGTGTGAGTGTTATTTTTACACAGATTAAGCAGTGCCATGACTTGTTTGGTTACGGGGCCAATGCATCATTGAAGGACAAGTGAGCGGTCTCTGAAATAGAAAAAAGAAATTCTCCTTCTTCCCACGGCTGCTATTTGAGGGCCAAAACTAGGCAAAAGCCAAGGCTTTTGTGGATGTGGCTGCTGCTTCAGGTCATTCAGGCCATCGAGTCTAGAGTCTTCCATCTGGGATGCTAGTCCTTCCATGGACGGTAATCCCTCTGGGCACAAGTTACAGTGATTTAAGCATGAATTGTTGTGACTTGTTTAAAGTAATTGGAGAAAAATGGTTCATTAATATGCAAAATTCCACCTAATGCCACGTTTTTTGGCCAGACTGACAAATTGGCCTAGAAGAGTCGTGTTCCCTTGCAGACTGATTGACTGACTCATTATAGTGTGCAAGCATGGGAGTGCTTGGGCCTTCTGTACAGTATGTGGTGAAAGAGAACCTAGGGTAGCAATCTATCAATAAACTCAAGGGTGTTAAGAAACTTGGCTTATCCATTATTTTTTCTCCCACCCATATTCTGACAAATCCTGCCTCATGAGCTATGATTATTCCCGAACGCTGTGATAGGGCTGACTACTAGTGATAGGGCTCTTACTACTTAAGAGTCCACCTTACAGAAATCAGATTTTAGACATTGTAGCAAATATCAACAAAGGACTGGTTGGAAGATGGGTGTGGTGGGAAATTATGCCTCTCAAGTTCCACTCTTTTGCTTTAGAATTGGACTTCTCAAGTGTCCAATTTGTGAACACTTCTAGGCAATCCTAGCAAGTGGACAGGATTTGACAGAATACAGGTGACATCCAGAATGACAAAAGTGCTTTATTTATGTATAGTTGTACTGACAAGATCGGTTGTCTGATTGTGCCTTTCTTTCTTTCTTTCTTTCTTTCTTCCATTTATATGTTTGATGTTTGGTTTTGCTTCTGTCTTTTATTTTATTATTGTCCATTGGTTGCTGGTTGTGGCGGAGCTCCAGACCCAAGCTTGACTGGCGAATTTCCCCTGGCCTCCCTTAGTCTTCCAAGTGCTTTCTAGTGCATGTCCACTGACAGTGGCCTGATCACATTTGACATGTCTGTTGCTTTTGTCGATGGCATGGATGCTTGCTCTGACCCTTTAACTCTCTGCGTGCACTGTTTGGTGCTATCTTTCTGAGTGGTCTTGGGGCTTCTCAGCCCTCAGTGCTGTGATGTATTGATGTATTTATGTTCGATCACAGCCACAGCTTTTGAGGAATTTTGTTCGTTCAGTTGTTTGTTTGTTTTATCACTGTTTTGTGTCTTAGTGTGTTTCTTTTTCCAAAATTGTAATGCGACCTTGGGTATAAAAAGGCACTATATAATTTAAATTTAATGCATAACGCTAATACCCATGACTACCTGTTCTGTGTTTAGTTAACTCGTTCATTCTCTACAGTAAGATATGGAAGGCTAATCAAATATTAGCATAGCGTTAGGGATTTCCTTAAAACAGAGGATCATCTGAAATCCTCTATCATTGACATTTGCAGAAAAAATGCTGTGCAAAACTAGGCTTGTCTCGTCTTGCTGTCATTTTTATTTTGACTGTTTGCTGTTGAATTATTATATGCCTTCCAAGAGAGTGACATTCCTTTTATTTGTCAGTGACAGTGATGGGCAAATATCGAGAAAAAAAAAAAATTCTTGTGGAAGCCCACTTCTCTACTTTTGTGTCCAATTTTGAAAATACAAGTTAATATAACATGCTAAACTTCCTGTCATTTTTGTGTTATTTTCAATGTTGTTGGGTCAATAAACTCACATTCGGCGCAGCTTCTTGTAAGGCGAAAACGCTCCTGGTGGGACGGACTTGATACCGTTCTGTTCCAGTCGTCTGTGGAAGGGGAAAAAAAAGAAGGGAGAGGAGAAGAAGAGAGGGACATTGGTGGAAGTCAGAAAACCAGACAACAAAGAACACCATGGCAACAAAGCTCATTAACATGCAGCCGCTTGGCCCGATTGCATAATGGTCAGGTGCTTCTTGTTATCCCAGCCTCAAATGGATCATATTTACATAATAACAAGTTATTGTGCCAATGACAATGACAATGGAAATCATAGAAATGCTTGAAATAAGGGAAGGTAATTTGCATTTTGAACTGACATTGCTGGCCTTCGGTCTCTTCCTTTGGGCCAGCTCACATAGTTTCTGAATGTATTTGATCCAGAAGAATGTCAAGATCCACAAGAACTTCACTGAATTATATTTCCCATCTACTTTTACTGAATAAAAATCAGTAAGGCCAGTTAGCAAAAGGGTCCGATTATATTCTAAGACCAGCTGTTGCTCTCTTAGCCCACGACATTACGACCTAACGCCTTCTTACTGAAGAGTATCTACAACTTCATATGGTTCTGTTTCTTTAATTAACCACAAGTTTGTTTGTTTTTGTAAGTCTGGAGAGCTTAATTTTGTCTATCCTACAAAGAAGTCATTAACAGATCCATAGGGGTGCGTTCTTAGTATGAGCTGGCAGTAATGGCATTATGGCTATGCATTGTCAAGACCTGCATTATTGACACTGTCAGCAAGGGTTAAAAGGCTAAAACGAGTAAACCTCAGCTTCATAATCCCAACATCTCACTGTAGAAACTTGCCAAATGAGCACCTGACGGCTGTCCACCCCACCCATAAGAACTACCAATGTTCCTCTTCCTCCTTCCAACTCAATTCAGAAAAAAAGGTTAAACGAGAAATGAAAAAGCAAAAAGCAAAGGTAGGCACTGATCAAGGTGAGTAAAAGGAAATGCCATGTGACTTACAGAGTTTAGTTTCAGTGGTACTGAAGCAGGGATGCTGAGCAAATTTGAGTCTCAGACATCTGAGATTCCTCAAACCACTACACTGCTAGCATCATTAGAAACCACAAGTTGTTCTGGCCTCTTTTTACATCGCAGGCAGCCATTAGGAGAGTTAGTATTAAGCCACACACAATCAGTTCGCACCATCAATCTTGCCGAGTCTCAAGTCCAGAATCTGTCTCTACGGCTTTAGCTCTGTGCACCTGCGTTTGTGTCATTACACACTTACAGATACGTTCTGCTGCAGTGTGCACGTATTGTCATTGTTACGCACATATTATACATGTCTCACTGTGACACAAAACGTCTCATGTATGTATTTGGCTGTTGATGTACTGATTTACTGGTGTCCTCTTTAACTTAATTGTGTGTATTTATGTCACCGGCTGAATATGCCTATGTGCGGGGTGTGTAATGACAAGTCAGAGAGCGCCAAAGGCTCAAATTCAGACTGTTTAACTGTTATTAATCACATGTGTAGCGATCCCTTTGTGGAATCTTTACGAATTGGAAGGCTCTAATCAGCATCAGCTGTGCTGGAAAAAGTCCGGGAACGCAATAAAGGTTTATTTCTCTCGCGTTTTGAGAGTCCCATTAGTGGCTGTGCATACTGGTCTGATTTTTTTTTTTTTTTTTTTTTTAAACTTAAGAAGCTTTTGCTTAATGACCACACATTTCACCTCTGCCACAAGGTATAAGCCTTGATCCCCCCTAAGCCTTATTAAAAGGGGCAATTTTAAAAGCTGTGAAGTGACCTAGACCATCAATGCAGACAAAACTGCCTCTGCTTGCATACATAAGCCTGATTGTGGAATGCCTCCACCAATGAGGCACTTCTTTGCTCATAGATAAGTTAACTGGTTTTAAATTCCGGCTCTCAGTGAAGATTGGAGATCATTGATATTTTTAATGGAGTAACAGTGGTGCCTGCGAAAACTGACTTGCATAATTTTTAATTAAGCAAGATATTCCACTTCAAAGATGCATTTAGTGGGAATTAAAGAAATGCACATTCAACTGCACGGATGGAGGCAGTTCCAGACCACAGGACAGAGCTAAGCACATTCCTGTGGTGTTCATGATTTTGACCACTCTTTTCCAGGCATTATATTTTGTTCTTCAGCCTTTTCAGACTTTATAAGTGAGCATCCATACTAATTTACTAGACATGTTACACTCACTTTAGCAGGACCACATTCTACTAAGACGCTCTACTGACCAGGAGTCTCAGGCATGAATTTAACTACTGTGCATATAAGCCTCCCACCCTTCCCCAAAATCAATACTTGATGACTTTAAGTTCTGTCACGATGTAGAGATCAGGTGATGAATAAAGAAGCTTAGACAATGGCAGATTGGAATTGATTAAGGGTCTGAACAAAGCTTCCACAAAGACAGGATTGATTATCTACAGACAAGCTGCCCAGGGCCTCCAATCAAAAAGGGACAAAAAGAGAGAAAAAAAAAATCCATGAGAGAGAATGAAATAATCAAGGGAGTACAATCAATGCATGCCACGCCATTCATCAGCGCAGAGTTTGATAGTTACTAGTATCAACCTGATTTGTCCTGATGTGTTCTGTTATATGAGCTAAAAAAAAAAAATGAAGCTGGGATTTTGTCAGAAATCATAAGAAACTTGATAATGATCCCTTGGCTCCATGCTGAAGTACCCAAAAAAGGCAAAAAGTAAAAGCTAGTTTTGCTAAAAAAGCAGCATAACAGCAGACTGTCAAAAACAAGTCTGGCTGAAAAAAAGCATGCTTTTGAAACCCCCAATCTGCAGTAATCATAGACATTACAAACACACTCCCACGTAGGCCCAGACCAGGAAGCAGAAAAATAATGACTGTTGGGCTTCTGTGATTTGTTTCGAGGCCATGAGCAAGCATGGCTGTCCTGCTGTAATTGAAAACTATTGTACAGTGTAACGAAGCAGGAGGAGAAACTTGTGAAAGATGGATAAAGTATGGGTAGCGGAGTGTTTAGGTGGTGCAGTCCTGGAGGAACTATGAGATGGGGGAGGGCAAGAACTTCAGAGTTTTTTGTTAAAACTTACAAGGCATGGATAATAGTAGACTGGATGTCTGTATTGAATTGATAACAAATACATCATAATATGGAACAAACTGACAAGCCTCCAAGGTTTTATTAGAGTTTTTTGAAGCTGGAAAGTAATATATTGACCTCATTTATCATAGAACATGCTTTCATAAGTTATTTTGAAAAGGGAAAACATTTCAAGGTCACCGGGGAAAGAAAACTCACTGGACAGCTACGGCTGAGCAGTTTTTTGAAGGCCTGAGGACGGAGACACGCTAGTTTGGGAGTACGAGTAGATACACCTGACTGAACACAGCCTAAACACATGATTTTTGAGACAAAACCAGGGTTCTTTGAGCATTCACAATACTGCAATATACTGTAAATGTCCTTAAACTTTATCCTGTACAACGTTTTAAAAGTAGAAGTGTGTTATCACATTAGCACCTGTGTCAAGATGGCCACAGGACTATACAGAACCAGAGCTACTTCAAATATGAACACCGTCTTCTGGGCTCTCATGCCACCTGGGAAAGTTCTGGCCTCCTCTAAACGTTGCCAAGGCACTGTAAATGGGTCAGGGTTATTAAGCAACACCCATGTATTTTTAAACATGTTTTTTAAGTAAGCTGAAATGCAGAATCCAGTCCACTACCCTCCTTGCCCTCACCTTAAATGATGCGAAATGAGAAGTTTTGCTTTCGTTCACCTCAGAATGGGTAATTCCTTACAAAATATAAAGAACAACAAGTGTGTGTGTGTGTGTGTGTGTAACATGATAAACAAATGCATAGGCACAGCGATAAAGCCAATGAAACAGATATAAATTCCTGTTAGGCTGTGTGCTTGTATCTTTCCTCACACTTCTATGAGAGCTCTTATACATTATGAGTATTATATTATTATCGATTAAATTATATTAGTCCACACTGAAGCTGAATCTTACAAGATGTGCTACATAATAACATTCACGGTCAAACCAAATTTTAATCAACTCTACACTTTTTAGTGCTATATCAATAAAGTGAAAAGTCCAGGATGGCTTAGCGGCCAAGAAAATACTGAGATCAGGCCAAGGCCGTATTAGCCTGCCGATAGCATCTCTTCACTGTGAGCACAGCCTGATGGTTTCCTTTGTGTAAGTTGGGCTGTGGATGGATGAATGAGCTGCTAACATGGCCACCCTGCTCTATGGATATGTGCACAGCGTGATGAGTGAGTGAGATCCAAAGCCTTAGCTCCAATTCACTTTCCTCCTGATACACACCAATGCAACACAAGCTGTTCTCTACAAAGACCACTGCAACACCTTTATTATTACTTGGCTATATTTTTCTGTTGTAATGACACTACATCGACACAAGAGATGGGATTATACCTCGATTATACCCTGAGTCCAGTCCAGAGTTACTGTTATTATTATAAGTATCTGAACTGGATGACTATAAAGATATTAATTTAAGATATGTTTCAAATGCTTTAATTAAATAAAAGGCTTAGATTTATGTAAAGAATTCTTATAAAAGATTTTGGTTAGACCAGTGGTTTTCAAAGTGGGGTCTAGGGAAGCATAGCCAGGGGATCTGTGATTTTCTTTTTATTTTATTTTGTTACAGTAGTGGAAATAAAATCGATTATTATTATTATTATTATTATTATTATTATTATTATTATTATATTTGTATTGAGTTTGTATAGCTATTAGCTAGTTTAACTAGTCACTTTAATTAAATGGGTTTAATCCAAACCTCAAACATTAAAAAATAAAACAAATAAAATAATGTTTATGAAATAAATCTGTAGTGAGGGGTAACGTAAATTTATTTTATAGTTAATAAATGCCTATAGGCTATCATAGAGCTAACATCTGCCTCCAATCTGGTAGAAATCTACTGTACTTGAGTACTTGAGTAGGTCCATTCTAATTTTAGTATTAATTTTTTTTAAATCAATTTATTAGGTCTAATTGAACGTTATTTATCTGCTGTACAATCAGATTCAAAGTTCAGACTCAAAGAATTGCTTCAATGAGCAGAATCTTTCACGAAGGACCAATCGCTGCTACCTCATAGATTTTAAACATTTTATAGCATTTTAGTTTATCTGTCTGTCTTGCTGTTATAAAATAACTCTAAATTTACTTATTTATGTCTAGATGAGGAAACTATATTCGGCTGTATTTTATCAGAAAATCTTCCTGCTATTTTTTTCCTTTTTAACGACATAGCTAGTTAGCTAAAACGACGTTACAGGGCAGCAGGTAGCTAGCGCGCGAGCTAGCTAGCTACCTGCTGCCCGAACCTCGGCAAAGGCATTGAAAGCTTCTTATTAGCGTCATCGGTGCTGACTGGAAATTGGTGAATTTACTTCTTTTTTTTTTTACTGTACTTATTTACATGGTTTGGCTGAGGTAAATGAGTATAGTAAAAATGCTAATGGTGATTTTTTTTTTTTCTCTTTACTGCAATGGTTTATGTACACAGTTATGACTATATGTATACATATATATCCTGCCAATTTGACTATAAGTGCATACATATCAGATACTTAGTTAAAAAAAATTAAAATAGCCACATATAAATAGTCAGGTATGACTACTTTCTTTATATATCACTGCTGCAGTCTATCTTGCAGCTTAGCTAGCTCCATTCAACTGCCATTTTAGGAATCCAGGTAGTGAAAACAGCCAGCCTGACTAACCATCATCACAGAAACCCTTTCTGAGTAGAGATGGCTCAGCGGTTAGGGCTCTGGACGACTGATCTGAAGGTTATGAGCTTGAATCCTGATACCAAGCTGCCACAGTTGGGACCTGGAGCAAGGCCATTAACTTACATCTTGTCCGCTCTATTGTAAGTCGTTTTGGATAAAAGCATCTATCAAGTACATAAATGTAATGTAGCTAAGTAAATTTGCTAGGTCGTGTTCTAGTTGCCGATTTCTGAGGCTAATTTCATCGTGCCATAATGAAATAACTAGACCGATCCTCTCATCTGACCAATCAGTATGCCATTTACTTTTTCCCTGTATAAATCTATTAATGTAATGTTCACCACTTATTATTATTATTATTATTTTTATTATTATTATATATTTCTTACTTATCTACAAGACTACCTGAATTTCCCTTTGGGGATTAATAAAGTTTATCTTATCTTATCTTATCTTATATATATATATATATATATTTTTTTTTTTATGTCTTCTACTTGATTCTTAGTAATCCAAGTCTTAGTGGCAGATGTCAGTGAATTTTGTTTTTACAACTGCAATGTAATGTTAAAATGCCTGGGTTTTTAAAATACTTGAAAAAAACTACTTCCCTTCATTATCATTTCTAGGGGTCAAGAATATTTAGTTTTCAGAATTTCATGTAGATGAATATGTCAAAAAAAAAAACATTTACCTAGGCTGCACACATAAAAAAAAGATATGTACAATCTTGCATAATATAAAGATATTATCATAAGAGATTTCCTAGAAGCAGTCAGTTATCATAACCATGGCCTTCATGCCCCAGGCGACATCTGCATGCAGATAAGCCACCGTCGGTTTCAAACTAATTGCTCACATATGTTCGCTGCATGAAAAGGGCAAAAGGGGAACAGTCAGATGCTCAGGCTCCCTGAGGATGATGTATGTGCATTATGGGAAGTCTGAAAAGCCAAGACTGCTCTTAGGGCCCACCATAAACAAAATGGGTTAAACATGGAATCGTTCTGAGCACACACGTCCACTTCAGAGCTGTGTGATCCGACGCCAAATTCAATAGAAAATATAGAGTTCTTCAGAAAACCTGATTAAAAAGCTGTTCAGTAAGCCAGTAATCACATTAATAGCGTAAAAGATCAAAAGATGGTCAAAAAAATCATGTAGATCCTTAACACGCAAACAATGGCAGGAGGTTTCAACATACATAAAACTTCATTTGCTTTGTTTTTTCCGTCATACGTGAAAGTTGACTGGACACATTAAAATAATATTTAGCTGTTCATGGTCTTTTTAGAGATACAGTTACACTAGCATAGTCGAATTCATTTAATAGTAAAATTAAGGTAGACATGAGTAGCACTAATACTAAAGAAGTAGTAGTAGTAGTAGTAGTAGTAGTTGATTGATCTCGGCTCGTGTGATACTCACATTTCGGCCATGTTTTCAGGCAGGTTGGCCGGGATGGCCGTTAATCCTTTACCCCTGCAGTCCACTATATTATTGCTGCAGGTGCACATGGCAGGACAGGAGCCAGAAGCAAGACTGCATGTCTGTGGGCTGGAATTTTCTGAATGACCTGCAAACATTAACACAAGGCAATAGAACAAATTTTCTTTTACTGTCCTGTGATGTATTTGAAATGATACGATGTGAAGAAATTAATAAGCTTGAGAGAATGACATCTTTGTTTAAACATTTGCCTATTGGACTGAATATGGTGAAAATTAATACGTAAGTTATTAAGGCATAAAATAAAAATGAAATAAACATGTATGAAGGGCTATGGTGAATCTTCTTCCTTTCTTGTTTAAGCAGCAAGGCAATGATATACAGAGACAAACTCCTGACTTCAGCACTGACCACAGAGGGAAGGATTGTGGCTTTGGCTTGAGGCACCATTAGTCTTGACAAGTCCCTGGAAAAATGAGGTTCAGCCCTAAGCCTTTTCCGTTCAACAAGTTCCACGTCAGTCAATTACAAATATATGCCACTTACTTGTAGGAAAGAGAAAAATGGGGGATTCTGACATTGAACTCAGTGAAGGAAAAATGACATAGAAATGAAGTTTATTTTTTGTACTACTTTCCAAACAAAATCTGTAATAGTATCTAGGCAGTGCCAAGGACGAGCTCAAATCACCTCTAGTGCGATACGCTGCATATTAAAGACGCATTAATGCAGTCCACCGCCCAAGGGAGCGCTTTGAAATACGCACAATCAGCGCTTCTCACCACAATTCAGTGCTTCTCACCACAATTCAGCGTTTTATCCCTTGCCTCTGAAAGGAAAAGACGCAGCAATATGCATACACTATGATCGTCTCTCTCCATATTCTCTCCTGATACTTTTTTGCTCTGCACCTGTCATAAGAAGATAGCACTGCACTGTGATACCCTCTAGACAGCGTAACCTAGAAAGCGAATAAAACAGACTTTTAAATGGGCTAATTTGCACTGCATAACAAATCTGGTCCTTGGGAGCCTTTCGACCAATGAATATTTGATTTGCTTCTCTCTCTCTCTCCTTCTCTCTCTCTCTCTCTTTTACAAAGTTCTGGTTGTGCTGGCTGCCTACTGGTTAATTCATAACCAGAGAAATGCATCCGGCATACGGGAAGTGAGGAAAGGCACTAGAGAATAGAAGGAGGTAGAGTCAAGGAGAGCAAGCCAAAGAGAAAGAAGCCACACTGAGGGCACCACACTGCCCTCCAAATGTGCCAAATCAGGAACAACTCTTCAGTAGTGGGATAAACATAAAGGTAATTCTGGTTTATTTCCATGTAGCACCTATCAGGTGATCCCAGATTAATTCAAGTTGCACAAACAGATCTGGATTATTGAACTACTCACATTAACAAAGGTGTGTGTGCCTGTCTGGCGCCATCTATCTAAATGGCAAACACTTTTCCCTAGTGTGTCTGGCCATATTGAGTGGAATTGTACACATAAGCATTACACAGTGAAATTCCTGGCATTAGTTCATGGGCCATTGACTTAATTACAGCTACTTAAATGCTTAGCCTATCAAAAGACCATGCCTTTAGCCATGGCCTTGACAATAGAATGTAGATACAGCATTAATCACTTCACTATCATAAAACAAACATAAGAAATAATAAGAGATAAGAGATAATACAAGGTTGTACTATTTGGAAAGAAAGAATTGGAATACATAAAGTAGAGATTTGGTAAAAAGGCTTCCCAACATCCGGACAGCAACATGTATCCCATACTCATGCACCCATTCCACCCTAAATCCCACACAGGTGTCTTCTCATGCATAATCATGCACACACACATACACACACCTCCCTGCAGCAAAGCAGCCAACATGCATTTATGTGCCAGCAAGTTGCACAGTAATGATCTCTGCACTGCGAGTTCATACGCTGGTCAGGGCTCTGGAGACATGGTTTAAGTCTGTCTGATTGGGCGATACAGATGAATATTTGAGGCTTGTGGATTGCGTTTCAACTAAATAAGATGGACATAAATGAGACTATTACAAGAGTACAAAATCTGCTCATTTTTATTATTTTGAATACATTGCATCATAATAATAATCAATGTAAAACTGATAACACCTCATCTGATCATGTGGAAAGCAGAGGCTGGCAGAAATTGTAAACATTTTAACTGCATCAGTTCAAAGTACATTCCCTAACTTTTTTCCTAACAGCATCTATGTTACATCCATCCTATGTTATCTCCTCTCTAGGTTCAAATGAACCTCGAACACAACAATGGATTTTGCAGCTTAAATGCATCACTATATTTGCAGTTGTGTTTTCCCTGCTTTTCGTTTATCATCTGCTCTGTAGCTCAGTTCCCACTGTCAGTAAATAGTTCATATCCTGTCATGCTGCATGCTTGTGTGAAAATCACAAGGCATGTGAAGAGGTTCGCAGTCCTGCTCTGGCTCCATGATGTTCCCAAACTCAGCTGCTGTGACTTCCTCTGAGTAATTAATACAAGGCCTAGTTCTGTCTAAAAGAACCTTGTACTGCTAGCCGAAGAACAGAAACTTTTGTCTCACTAGAGGCCTCTGGGGCCCCAAAGGAGTGAGCGTGATTGCCGATTATCTAAAAAAGCAAGTCTATGGGAATATAATCTTATCTGGATTGGGGAAGTCCATCCAAAATTTCCGTTAACAATGGTAACAGTATACAAGAGCAATGGAGACTGCTTAACAGGACTCTAAGAGGCTTTATTTGATGCTAACTGGAGTCAACTGCCTTTTATTTCTCATCATAATTTTTGGCTCAAGAATCTATTTAAGCCTTGCACCAAATAGTTGATGGAATAATGAAAGGGAACAACAAACAACTGTTAGTAATTTCTTTGAGTGGCTAACATTCTCAAGATTTAGAAGCTGGACCAAAATGAGCTGTCTATCCTGGTTCCACGAAACCATCAGATGCAATTGGGAGCTAGAGATGGCCTTGCATACCCCACTGGTTCTCATACAGCCTCAGTACTTTCTTTAAGTGGAGAGAAAGAGTTACCTGCTGTCCTGGACTTCTCTGGGAAACACCAGCCCATATCTCCAATGTGGCTGTGTTTGATATTGTGGTATTATGGACATATTGTGTGGCAGTAAGGAGAATAATCCTAGGGGGCCCTGAAGGTTTGAACTGTATAAGCCAGCTGGAAAAGTGTTTTTTTTTTTTATTTAAAAAAAAGGAGTTACCTGAACAACTGAACTCATGTTTCTGGATCTCGGCCACGTTGATCCCACGGAGCTGTGGTGGAGACGAGCACTGTGTGAACAGACCAAGTGTGGGCCTCTGACGCAGCCACTGGGACAACCAGGACAGCTGGCAGTCGCAATTCAGATTATTTGAATGCAAACGGCTAAAGGAGGAAAATCCAATCATAATGAGGAGGTTCAGATTTTACAGATTTACCAAAAACTTTCATCAGAGCTCCATAAAAGAAAGCAAGTAAGTAATACACTATAATACAGACACATTTACTGTTTCATACCAATTTTAATAAAGGTACTGCCACATTAATATCATCCTCACAGGAGATATAAACATGAATAGTCATTATTTCTCATTGTCTTTGGTGTAAAGTGAAACCATCCTGTCTGGATTTAACTAAAACAATAATAGTCAATTCTTTCGTCAAGACTATCACATCTCATGACAGAAACCCAAAGTAATCGTGTCTAATGCCTTGTAATCTGGAATAAAAACCAAGCTGTAGTTTAAATTGTGGGTGGTAGTGGTTTTTTTTAACTTTATGAAAATTTTGGAAAGCAGTCATCCTTATTTCAGCATGCATTCACATTTTCTAATTATATATAGACAATAGGGTCAGAGGGGGGTATTCATTTCCAAGACTGTTTGCGCCGAATCTTCTGAGGATCAACTGAGGAAATGGTTTCTGGCATGGCTACAAACCCTAGTGTGGCCTATGGCTGCCCACCAAGACTCCATGGAATGATACAGTGTGTGTCTTCTGGCCCAAAGCAGTGTGGGACAATGGTTTCACTAGCTGCTGAGCTGCCTGCTGAGCTGACCAAAAAAATGAAGTCTAAGTAAATAAAAATGTCATAAAAGTTTGCGGATTAGGGTCCAGAGAGATGCTTAAAAGTTCTATAATTAGTATTTCGATCTGTTTTTGTTGCCTGTCATGGCAAAGAGGTGGTCTGAAATGTCTGCAATGTGTGTCACACTGAAAACTGTTTTCCTGATCAGATATAAAGGAACCACATGTTTAGCAAGGAATGATTAAGAATTTGAGAATAACTGCGTCTGAATTTCCTGGTCTTAGTCTGTTCTTAGTCTCTGATTTATGATCTAAACATCGGCTTGAAGATAAGACTGACTAGCACTACATATTGGTACTACATATTGGTCTTATGAGCCAAAAAAATAGTGTGTGCTTGCTTAGTTGTGTGTATATTGTTATCATTCACGAGAATTTATCGTGAAACATAAAGATTCTAAAAGCCTGTATGTTTGTGTGTGTATGTATTTTACTTACAACGTCCTCAGCTTGGGCATGTGGTTAAAACTTGACACCGGTATGGCACTGATGTTGTTGTTGTTGAGTGTTCTGTGAAATTAAAATGTGCAATTAAATGATGTGCAGTTAAATCCTGCCAAAAGCTTATTCTCTTTGATTTCCACTACTCAGATCATGCGATTTACTCTGAACCTAGACCTGTGTTTACTGCCGATCTGGGATCGGTTCTGTTTTTTTCCGTCACAGTTGTTTATATTCTGACTGGTTTGTGTAGTTGACATGCATCGTTTTCTAAAGGTATCACCTTTCGTGCCTGTCATTCTTCTATCACCTGCCTCTCTTTCACCCTCCTGGAGGGCAAGTAACACCCCATCTCTTGCAGATGGAAAGTAACATAGCGCAAGAGCCAAACACTGTGAGCACCACATGGCAAATTCAACCCAACCAGGAATGTTAAGAGGTGCAAAATTCTGAAATTGCTTTTTGGAGAATGTCTGTTTTGCAAGCCTCAGGGAGCTTTTGTAGGTTTATGAAGTCTCGTCAGTGTCTGGCAGGGTGTGATGATTTCCTAATAGGAAGCAGAGATCGCTTTTGTTCACATAGACCTCTGCTGGAGGTCATTTTTATCAGCCCTGTTCTCTGTCATACTACACACACACACACACACACACACACACACACACACACACAAACAACCACAAAGCCATATAGAGCAGGATGGCTAAAATTCAACCAATACCTCAGCTCCAGTCAGATGTATGATCTATGATAAAGATCTCTGGACTAAAGGAAAGAGTGTTTTTACCACATCTGTAACATATGTGTGATTACCATTTGTGCATTTCGAAACATTTATCTGTACTGCGAAAAGAAGTGATGGTTAGTTGACTCAAAACTCAAAACATAATAATGGAAAGGCAGTTATAGGTGCAGTCAATCAATGTATTTTTCTAGAACGCTGTGATGGATTTGTAATAAGCTGTATAATTCATCCTCTTAGAGGTGGGAAGAAGGTTATGGCTGTGTGTTACGAGCGTAGTCAGTGTAAACATGGAAGTGCAATAGTTTTAGCCTGATCATGGTTGGGTACCACAGAACCTTAAGGAAATCACTTTACTAGGGGTGAATCGATCCGATGATTTGGATTGATGCATTGAAAAAACAGACATAGACAGTAAAAAATAGACAGTATTTGTTTACTGTTTGTAGTCTACTTGCACGTCATCATTACAAAAATTATTATTCTGTCTATTTTACTAGTGCTATTTGTTTTTTCCTTTGCAGTTAGTCACTACTGTTTGTATAAATTTACACGTAGATATAATGCTACTGCCATTTTCAGCAACAGCAAAGAAACAAAGGAAACCCAGACAGACTAGATAGAATGTTGAGTATAAATGACTGTACTGTCCAACACTATGCCATCCTCTGACGAATTGGTCTCTCACACACTCTGAGCAACTGTGCTCGGTAATGTCTCCAGCAGTGTGGCCAAAAAGGAGGTGAGCCTCGATTATATTCAGAGGTAAAAGGTAGGATGGATGTCCAGCGTTCACTTCCTGTGTCTCTGATAGGATGTGAAGTTGGTGGGCGATTTCCTGAAGACCATCTAACACAGCTAAGTCAAGGTCCACATCCGTATCAGCATTGAGCTGAACTAAATCATCCATTAATCTTTCCAGACCAAATAGAAGATAGTCATGTGGTGCGTGGTTCTCAAAATAATTCACTAATGATCTTAAATCATCAGCAATCGCCGTCAGAAGCACAGGACTACATAAAATGAATGAATGTCAACAACTAAATGGCTAAATGGCTTGTAGCTAGCTAGGGGCAATGCTGGCGACGCTCCAGTGTACCAGAGAGGAGCCACTGCAAGCCAAGGCAGTAGTAATAGAGCTAAAATGATCCCACCTCTTTAACCAATCCTGCATTGAGTGAGATTAGGACCGCCTACCTTATTAACATACGGACACAGAAATACAGAAATAAATAAATGAAGAAGTGTAGAAATACAGAAATAGCCCAAATAAATGTTGATGTATGGAAATACTTTATTTGTGCATGTAGTCATTCATTTATTTATTTATTTCTGCATTTATTCATTTATTTATTTATTATAAGTCATTTTTCATCCTCCATACGCTTCTACCTCCATTACAGAAATGTCCCCACAAGGTCAAAATTGTTAAAGGTTTATTTAAAAAAAAAAAAAGCAGTTTTCTGCCTTTCTGCCTTTTTTCTTTTCTTAATTACATATAATTATATATATATATAATTTAATTAAAATAATTGCATTAATAATTCTATCAGTGGAAGGTCCTCAGAAGGCTAGTAAGACAAATGTGTGTGTTGTGTTTGTGTCTTAATGAGAGTGCATATATGTTACTTACAAAACCTCCAGCCCTCGAAGTGCCCGGAATGCTCCATCCTCAATACAACTGATGTGATTTTTGTCCAACTGACTGTGGAGTCAAAAGAAAATTTGGATGAAAAGGACAGAAGATAAAGGACTGACTTGTTCAAAATGGTCAGGACCATACACTCACACACACAGACACACACACTTTGAGCTTTGAACGGGATCAATACACATAAACTGTTCCAATATTCAGAAAAGAACAGTGAAAGCGATGAGCAATGCAGAATGTCTCATCATCTAACACCACCTCTTTTTTCTTGTGCCTTTTAATAACAGTCATTCCCATAAGCAAGAGCTTATTATATGCGGGAACTACGCTCACTGCCTGGTGAAATCAATATCGGTATAGTCATGCTGAATAGCAAGACAGCTTTAGACCTAAATCAGTTCCCAGTGGGTCTCCATGATGGCTCAATTATGAATTATCTCATATTGATAGAGTCAGTGTATAGGCCATTAATTATCTTTGCTAGAAGGCACTTGAGACTTGAAGGTCAGAAGTTGTTATAAAATGCGTGTACTTTTACCAAACTGCATGCACTATTACCATGAAAGATAGACAGCTTTAAATTTAATATAAATGAGATGTTTAACTTACAGGTTCTTGATGTCTGTAGCCCCACGGAAGGCCTTGCGGGGAATGGCCTGGATGAAGTTCTCACTCAGGTCTCTGTTAAAACAAATTGATATATTAATCAATGGATTCATTGCGGACGAATGCAGAAAACCCTGAAAACTTGTGAACATAATAATAAAGGTTGTAATAAATAGATTCCTGAACCCTTATTAAAAGCAATGTTATGGTATAAAAAAAAAAAAAAAAAAAAAAATCCTTTATGGA
>CM040481.1:7379055-7450664 GCA_022758105.1 Pangasianodon gigas
TGAACCCATTTAGCTGTTTCTAAAAGCCATTGATAGCACTAATTGTGAACAGTGTTAGAGAGTGCGGATGGCAAGGTGGAGCAAGAAGGAGGGTAGAAGAGAGGGAACAAACCCAATGAGGCTAATTAGTGTGAGCTTTTGTTCTGAGGTTCAATGGGGAGCTCAGCACTTTCAGAGTACGGGTAGTTACCATGCCTCACACTCTCTACGACAAACAAACCAATGTACATGCTTTCCCACAGAATGGACTTTTCTCTTATTACCAACTTTTACCCAGAGCAATTACCATAATCCATGAATAATAAAACCAGTAAAATTGAGTCCAGTCGAAATGTGTGGATGTAGAAGCACCAGTTCCATTTACACTCCTTTACAAAATCCCTCGCCAGATGTATTAATCTTACAAAGTGCTAGTTCAAACTTTCAGCTAATTAATGAAATTGATGACAATCAAGACTGTATTTTAAGACCAGCCAGTCGATTGCTGAAAAATTCTTCTCGCAAAAACAAATAGCGTTTTCAAAATCTGCCATTAAAACAAATAAGTGATGACAAGAGGGAAGTGCTGTTAATGTGGTGTTTTTGTGTATTCCCCTTTAAGCAAGTCAACCAACAACAATATACAGTAGGTCTACCATTTAGAGGCATTGAGGGATATTGCCATTAGGGTTGTTACAGTTTCATGGTTAGTCTTGGTGTATGAATATACACTCATCTGTTGCCTCTACAGATTAAAATGCATTTCCATCTATTACCATCTACCTGTTCTTTTTTTTTTTGCCCGATTAAGTTCCTTCCTCCCCTCAATCTCACCCCCTTTGTGTCCAGCTGTGACTCCCCAAAAATGTGCACAAAGAATTGCTAATACTTTTTTCCCCTTTTTTTAACCACCATATTGTGTTTTTAAATGGCTAATTAATTAATTATATTTTCCAACTAGGTTATCACACTGAACATTTCAAACCATAACACTCCTAATTGCCACTGTAACAATGTTTGTATAGCTGTATGTCTAGGTTATTATAACACAACCTGTTGTATTGCATTATAATAAGGATGCCTGTACAAATGAATGGTTCAAAAGGTGATGCTGTACAAAGTGTGGCTTTGGATAAACAAACCAGGAGACATCCAATTATCTTAATGATCTAACATTCTTCCTTTAGAAATTCCAACTTAAGTGACTGTTGTTCAGCAAAGAAAATAACCATTTCACAATAACAATAACAAAGACGATGTAGTTTTGATACGTAGCTGAGGGAAATACATAATTTACCGATTGTACATGAGCATTAATGCAAAAGCAGACTGCTATCCCACCAATGGAGTTATTCGCCTGGTATTTGATATCCTGTTGTGCTGATAATTGGCTTGACATGACATTTCTTTTTTCACACATCACTGAGGTTTGACTGTTAATTGCCCTCTGTTATCTGTCCAAGAAAGAACAGAGAACAAAAGCGACCTGATGTTCAACACAGCATTACAACAAAGCCTTATGCATAAAGCAGAAGAAAAAAAGGCCGGGTGTAATTTGCTCCCGATATTACTTTAGTTCAGTTTTTTAAATATTGTTTATAGTCTGTACGAGAGGATAAAACAAAGTGTAAATTGTTTAAAAAAAAAAACTGCCGAGTGAAAAACAAAGACTGACAAGCTGCAAATCAGCATTGTAAATCCTGTTAGTACGCACTAACATGATTGGTGAACTCCTCTAAGGCTTTAGAGAGCCACGATCGTGTTAGTTTGAGTGGATTATGAACTGGTGTTAGGCAGGGGGCTAATTGTATGCCTTGGAACAAGATAATGAGAACGCATGAAGAAGACAAATGTGGCTTCTTTCTTTCTTTAGTGATTTTACAACACACACACTTTCTCTCTCTCTCTCTCTCTGTCCATGTGTAATAGAATAATTATTGAGGCTAGGCTTGGTGGAACTTCAGGGAAGGACTTTGGAGAGAAGTTTTAAATGGAGGATGTGGGAATGAAGAAGGGATGGCTAAGTTTGGAAAATGTTAGGCAGAACTGCTAACATTGCTTACAGAAGCTTTAAATTTAGTGGCTTTAAATACATGTATTTAAAAGGACAAGAGGCAGTGCTATGGGTTAAGCATGATTTGGCGTAGTTAGTGGTGGGTGTTTTGCTGCAGTGATGATTCACTGTGTATATTAGTGTTAAGCTGTGAGAGCCAGCAAACCAAAGGATGATGGCTAAGTATATATATATATATATATATCTCCATGTGACATTATGATGAGTAAATGACTAAATACGTTCCCGTAAAGTGCCATATTCGTAGAAGGTCTGAATAAGAATGTGAATCATTAACCCTCAGGAATGTCAAGAACAGGATTGCAGATACCTATCTGGGAAATGGTTGAAAACTATTTATGTAAAACTATATTAGTATGATTTATGTATGGGATTATTTGAATGTGGTGCTGAGTTCAGAGGAATAAAGTTCATTTAAGGCTGCTTTAAACTGCTCCTGTTTTTTAGTCGACCTGTAAGTGACCCTGCTGAAAGTTGTGATCTGTTTTTTGGATGAGCCAGGAAACCACAGCAGAGCTAGCAGCAAAAACAAAGTTATCTCACAAGAATGAAAAAAAAAAAAGATTCGAGGACTGGTTCTTTTTCTCCCACTTTTCAGTATCCAGAATTTGAACAGATAAGACAGGTGGGAGAGCTTTTTCTTATACGTACCCACGCTGTCTTCCAAAACATTGTAGAAATGCAGTTGCTGCATTTATCATTTTTACCATTTTTTTATTCAGGCTTTTAGCTAAAGTCTGCATTGTACTGTACGTGTGCATGTAATGGTTTTATAACTGCTTTCATGTCATGCCTTATTCAATTCTTTTTTTTCCCCTTATTTTACTATCGCTTTGATTTTTTTTTTTTGTGCAAAACACCTTAATTTAATTTTTTTATATAATTTTTTTTATTTTAATATAATAATTTTCTAACACAGCCCAATAGATATTCTCATCTTCTGCTTGTCTTATTGAAGTGTACAGTACACATTCTGTTTTCAAAATTTGGGGCCTGGATTCTGCTTTAATGGTCCAGCTGGCATGTCCAAAGGTTGAAGAGGTGGCCTGTGGCCACAAACCAAGCAGAACTAATTGGAGCTGGGAGCCACGTTTGCCATGACAGACTCAAGGCCTTATTGGTTATCAGATCCCCCAGTTATGGAGGGTGGAAACAGACAGCGTTAAGTTACAGTTACAGTGATAACAGCAGTAGATGCCATGTGGAACTGTCTGAAAACACACACACACACACACACGCACACACAGAAGATCTCTGTAAACTCAATTATCTGATGCAATTTGTAAAATCAACCCTTCCCCCTAAAGAAAGACTAGAAAAACTTTGTAAGAATAGTTCCTGTACTGATTATTTCTGAATTTTATCTGGTATATAACACTACACAGAAAAAGTCGCTGAGCCTAAACTTCAGACAGTACACACAGTTCCAAATATAGGTGAGCCTAATTATCTTATGCGGCAGTAATACTAAGTCACAGCAAGGAGCACTTTGTGCTTTTCCACCCTCTCGCAACTGCTGTTTGATTACAGGTATGTTTATGTGAAAGTGAGAAATCAAGAGCTGTTCTAAAATTTCCTCATTGGGAACACAGGGCATTGCACGCTATCATTTGGGGGAAAAGGTGATACCTATAATGCTTTTTATGCAATATGACCTGTTATCGTCTTTGTAGTCCGCTCCATTGGAGCATCTGTGATGAAGTCAGTGCACATTTATTAAATAGGATATCTGAAATTATGGGATGCTTCTAAAGCGTTTTATCACTTCTGAGCCAAGCATAAATTAATACAGACTTTTGTAATAATAAATAAATAAATACATATACATATGTATATACTGACATGAATGCCAGGACCCAAGGTTTCTCAGCAGAACATTGCATTGCCCAGATGCTGCCTCTGCGAGCTTGCCTTCTTCCCATAGTGCATCCTGGTGCCATCTCTTCCCCAGGTAAGCGACGCACACGTACCCGTCCGTCCACATGATGTAAAAGAAAACGTGATTCATCAGACCAGGCCACCTTCTTCCATTGCTCCATGGTCCAGTTCTGATGCTCACATGCCCACTGTAGGCACTTTCGACGGTGGATGGGGTCAGCATGGGCACTCTGACTGGTCTGTGGCTACACAGCTCCATACACAGCAAGCTGCGATGCACTGTGTGTTCTGACACCTTTCTATTTTAGCCAGCATTAACTTTTTCAGCAATTTGTGCTACAATAGCTCTTCTGTGGGATCGGACCAGACGGGCTAGCCTTCACTCCCCATGCGCATCAATGAGCCTTGGGTGCCCATGACCATGTCGCCGGTTCACCGGATGTCTTTCCTTGGACCACTTTTGGTAGGTACTAACCACCGCATACCAGGAACACCCCACAAGACCTGCCGTATTGGAGATGCTCTGACCCAGTCGTCTAGCCATCACAATTTGGCCCATGTCAAAGTGACTCAGATCCTATATATATAGTGTAAAACCCACTGCTTCTACTTAATCCCACTCAGGAAATGTACTTATAATGGGAAGGAAATTCTAAACCAACATGCTTATAGCAAAGAACACTCTAAACAAAGTGAGCTTTACAGACCCTCCGTTAATGACGTGTCGTCATAATTATAGCATGTTTCGCAGCCGTACTTGAATCTTTCACTTCTAGATTAGGAAAGTCATTTTGTGGAAGACTTCTGGTTGATCCACATCATTAAGTGTAGATCACAACTTATTCTAAGTCTAAGATCTGTTTTCATGTCTTCCTCGCCAGACGCCATAGTCTACATTAGGGATCAGTAATGAATCAGTAACCATTGGTTACTTATCCACAATATAGATTATGGTGTCTGCAGCAGTCAAGGATGATGTGAAAACATCAAAGCCTGTGAAATTGTTATGCTGCTAAGCTGCTCTTGCAAACACATTGTAGGCGGGAAATTTAGTTAACACAATGGAGAGGATTCTTGTTGGAGTCACTGCCTCAACAGCTCTCAGGTGTTACACACAGTTATTGTAATTTTGAACTTTGTAAGACAACTGTTTAAGACTGTAATCAGTCGTATACAGTTGCAGTAACAAGCATGATGAATGGCACACCTAATTAAACTAACTCTGTAGTTAAAACATAGAAAAATCAAATACAGGTAGAGAATAAAAGTGAGTAATGACAGTGTCTTTGTAAAGTAACCTATAATTGTGCCGAACAATCAGTGCAGGGTTTCTCTAGTGTGTGATATAGACATATCTACTTTCTGTTTTTTGAGCCATTACCGCAGATACTGCATTTTGTATGGTTTACCAGTAATCGTCTCCCAGTTACACAGACCATCTTTCATCATTCTCCATTAGGCTACTTTCCTCTATCTATCTACTACTCACCTCTTTATCTTTCACTCTCCACATACCTGCCTCTCTCTTTCTCATTCCACAAAGGAAAGCAAATAACCCAATTATCTCAGGAAACGCTGTGCAATTTAGCTCTAGTCTGACTTTGTTCTGGCGTGCCATTTGCAGTGCTTTAAGCCGATATAAAAGCATCCGTTGCTTTTAAAGACCTGAGTGTCTTATAAATAGGGATGTTAGAGGAATAAAACCATTTCTCTCCACACATTCTCCCAGTCTGCCTGCTGCTGAAATCAAATAGCGACGTGCATTTGTCTACTAGAAAATTATTAATAAATGTTATATCATCATTCTTTGTATACTTACAGTACATGATGGAATGTTCAAATCTGATCTGAGCTGAATGGCAGCAGAAGATGAAAATAAGGATAGGAAGATAAGATAAAGAGTGCTGATCTGATGATGCATGGCTGCTGTTTGAACAGTGGCTTGTAATTAGTTAGTCATTACTTGCCCAAATGAGGTGTGGAAAGCTGTTAATAGAACGACAGGGTCCAACAAACTCTTACAGAGCCCCCCTTTATCTGCTTCATCAAACACCAAAATTGCATAGAAACAAATAGGAAGGCAGAAACAGACTCTATATTGTGAATGAATGAGGCCAGTTTTCCCCCATCCTATGCAAAGCATTCAGCTGGTACAAGTTGGTAAGGGTTGATGTCGATTATACTCTTTAGTCACTTGACCAGATACCCTCACACAAATGTATTTGCCTGTAAGAAATCTCAGCACTTCCAGAGCCATGAGTTGTTCGATTTGGAACAGGAGATAAGGATACTGAAGTCTTAATTGACCAAATAGCAATGTAGAGCTTCAGTTACAAATTCTCCCAGAAAGAGAGTAAGTATTGTATCTTTAAGGTATCTTTGTTGGGGAGTGTTGGCTGTTAACCAAATTTCGAAGTCGAGATAGGGGAGTGCAGAGTAAACCTAATGCTGTGCAACGTAACCATAAACTGTGCAAACTCCAGGATTTGAGTGTGAAACCCCACCAAGAAGAAAAGGGTGTTAGCAGGAGAAACACCAGCACTGACTGCAGATCTCTCCAAGAATCAATAAATACCTCAGCATTTTGACAGCAAGCTTTCTGATGCACTCTAACTCTCTAATAATGAGCCAATAAGGAATGCTCAGAGCACTGCACACCATCCATCTTCCTGTGCAATGACACATCCACATCCGTCGCTCCTATAAAATCAGCCTGCCTGAAAAGCGAATGTTAGGGCATGACAAATTACTTTTTGCTGCTTTCTCTCTGCTTCTCTCTGGAGAAGGAGAAAGTGCTTAAGAAGTGTTGAACTGAGAAAAAGAGAGAAAAAAAGAGGTTTAGGTGTGGAAGGCAGAAGTTGAGGAGCAAATGATGGATTGCTGTAAGCCCAGCAAGATGAAAAGATAGAGAAGGTGTTAAAAATGAAGGATTAGAAGGAAGACCTCAAAGATTTTTTTAGGGGGACCGCCAAAAAGGAGGATGGGTTCCTGTGACGGCTCTAGATCTCAAGTTTGGGATGTGTGTGGTCTATGGAACCTCAAAGCTAAACCCCTACACTCCTTGGCGGGGTT
Source organism: Pangasianodon gigas (assembly GCA_022758105.1). NCBI lineage: Eukaryota > Metazoa > Chordata > Actinopteri > Siluriformes > Pangasiidae > Pangasianodon > Pangasianodon gigas. The sequence goes on from CM040481.1 coordinate 7,386,059, forward strand.
ATAGGAGGAGATATGTATATGTGTAGATCATAATTCTCTCCACCATAAGGCCCCATTATTGCCCATCATTATTCCGTTATTTCAAGACAAGCAAGTAGTACTAAGATCACAGCAACTGGTCTTTCACCAAAGCTCTGCCATTGGAAGTAAGCACTACAGATGGTCCTAATTCATTCAAGCCATCCCTCCATCACTTAAACCCACACATACAGTGAATATCTGTGGAAAGCTGATGAAATATGGCATTACAGATTAGAGAATTGCAAGCAAGAAACAGTCCAAGTCCTCAAAGACATTTGCTTCTGCATTCCTGTCTCATAAACTGCCATGGCACTGTGTCCCACACTAACTTCTTTTTTTAAATCTTGCATTGTTTATTGCAAACTGGTGTCATGAAAGTGTACCATATTTCGACATAATCTCCATTTCATTCAATGAAAGTGTTCCAGTGCTTAATAAATGTCTGGATTCCTCTAGAAAGAAATTCTACTGGTTGCGTCTGCAGCCCCTGAAATTACGGTTTTCATTTGATTCACCCTCATACTAGCTTTCACTCTTGGGGAAAAAAAGATTTCCTCAAATATCAAATGAGGGGAAAAAACACTTCCCTTAAAGTTTCTATGTGGAACCTGATAGAAAGTTACAATTCTTAACCATCCTAAGATCCCTTGAAGAACCATTTTTTTCATAGAAAGTACAAATATGTATTGTGGATTGAATGGGTATACTACAAGGTGTTTTTCCATGGCACATTCAGTAACCAAGAATGGCTCCAGGTAACAAAAACTATACAACTAGAACCTTTGGTACTGGACTGATGGCCAGTGGGAAAAAAGGTTTTCTGTTGCCAAAAGTTCTGGTACTTCAATCAGAAAAAGACCCTATAAAATACACTCTTAGAAGAAAGGTTAAGTCATGTCTCTCAGTGAAAACACTACAACAGTGTCTCGTATCAAAGGGAGTTTACCTTCAGGAGTAGATCACCTTCAGCAAGCTAAAAATCCTTAAGTATCCTTCTAAGAGTGTAAAGTTGTGTGAGATTATTCTCTCTAAAGTGACTGATGAGTTTAAATGAGTCTAAAAAGTTGTGGATTTTGTTGTTGTTATTGGGTTTTTGGAGCTTGAAAAGCAAGAAGAAAGTCCATAACTCAAAAAAAATGTATTACATCAATGTGCATGCCACATTTTAAAACTACCTCAAGGTTGGGGCATTCAGTTGCAGTAAAGCACCCGGAATTTGCATGTCATCCAAGCCAACATACTTCATTTATTTATTTGAATTTGTGAGCAGGCAGCAGGAAAGAACTCATTAAGCTGAATTATCTTGCTTTGGGCCAGAGTCTGGAGGGAAGGGGCACTGAACTCGCTAGGCCCTCAGATTCACTTTTATCTGGGTCAACTCTCAGAGGTGGTGTAAATAAACTAAAGTTACCCATATATAACATCTTGCATGATCTTGCTTGTCACATGAATACAAAAGAAGGTGTCTGGAACCACTTCAATATGCACCATTTGCTTCTGCCATCTAAAAGAAACTAGAGAAAGTATCACACTGTTACATCTGTATATATAACATATTCAGCTTTTTTTCTTTTTTTTAAGTCTACCATTGTTCTCTCATGTCATTCCTACTACCCTAATTACTGTTGCACTGCCAAAAATATCCCACTTGACTGGAGGTGTTGGCTCAATTAGCGAATCTCAGTGGTGTAAAAGTCTTTAAATACACCCTACTGACTTCCAGCTGAAAAACAGAGATTGGCAGTCAGGAGACAAAAGTTGACAAATAGAATTGACTAAGCTCGAGTTGCATTGATTGATTTGTCTCAGGACACAAGTGTGTGTGTGTGTGTGTGTTGGGGGGGTTCTGTGAATGTGAATATACAGACTTGATGCAGAGGATACCTGCCAGAAACTGAGTGAGAGTAAAAGTAAGAGAAAGAGAAATAGGAAGGGGGGGGGGGGGAGAGAAATGGCCGAATGGAGAGGTGTAACTGTAGTGCAGACTAATAGCCCATTACCCCATTAGAGCACTTTAGTGCTTGGCCAAGTTTAGCTCCTATTTGTGGCCACATAGTGCAGCTGAGAAACATTTCCGTCAGTTTGTCTGAAACTAAATGGCATCAGCACGTCCATTACTGAACCACTAGAGAAAGCTATAATTCCTGCAATAACTTGTTAAACTCTAAGAATAGCCGTGCAAAAAAGGTGTATTTCGCACAAGCTAATTCTACCTGAAGGAGATGCCAGGAGATTGGAAGAAGTACTCAACATTACCCAGTAAAGAAAAACTTATTTCAGTCCATCCATGTGCACATACACACAAACACAGAATCCTAATCTCTGGCACATCAATGAAAACTATGCCATCTATCTAATACCACCTTAATTACAGAACAGTCAGAATTTCTGTAAACCTGTATGTAATTACCAACTCATTTCATACTACGTGAAGGTAAGTAAGAAGGTAAGTACATGAAAGGTAAGTATATAAGTCTAATGAAGGTAGGTATCTTGTGACAAATTGTACAACCATAAAAATTACACTGTACAAAACACTGTAGATAATTATGTTTATAGCACTTAAGCACAATTAATATAAAGTTCACTTTTTGGTAACGTTGCATAAGAAAATTAAAAACCAAAGTTTATCAGAAGAGAAAATATTGTGTTACACCTAGCCCACTTTAGATGAGTGGTGGGAGCACCATACAGATACAAAACTAAACATGTATTGTTACCGTACTCGTCATAAAAGCATCTTATACGCCTTCCTCTAAATCACCTTCAACACACACTACTCTGCCAATACCAATGGAGTGTGTCATTTATAAAGCTAAACCCCTGAATCCCTATTGATTTTGGTATAATTAAGACCCAGGTTGCAACTTACAATCAATTTTGCAGCTTTGGACTGAACAGTACCATAAAGTCAACAGTCTGAGTGCTCAGGTGGTTTTCATTCTTCTAGGTGAAGCAATGTTCAGCTTTTGTGCTCGATTGTAATCGATGGCCATGGTAAGAATAGGCTTTGACTAAACAAAAGGAGGTGGAAGGCAATCACAGGACTCGCTCATCTCTTTCTAACTCTTTATCTACTTTTCTCACTCAGTTTTGACCACTTTCTTTCAATACCTGGCTCACGTGTTCTTTCTCTTGGTCAGATAATCATCTCCACATTAATGGAGTTTCCAGTTGCAATACCCATTCTCCCTGCCAATAATAGTGTGACAAATGATGCTCTTTTAATTAAGCTAACAGTTTGGCCTCTGCAAAAGTCAGCCGTGTAAATCTATGCATGTGCTGGGGTCACAGCTTGAAAGATAATGATCACTTTTATTGATCAGCAGCAGCACTGGAAATTCACCTTGTACTCCATTACCCATTCTGAACTGAGCCCAAATGTGTAGACGCACAATTGAGCCAAAATTGTTTTTTCTTCTTTGTCTTCACTTACCAAATTCCATAATCCATCCCTTCCTCCTCATGTCCTACATGGGTAAATAAATGTTGGGGGGTGCCTTTGCCATTCCAATGGCCTTCAAGTAGGAGGCAAGAGGAGGAATAACTAACACCTAAAAACAATAAAAGATTTGAGGCATACTGTAGTGTCTATAAATCACACAGTCACATATACACCCAGTCTCCACAAACCAATGTCTCCTTATCTCTGGAGTGCACACACTCTTCCCAAACCTACACATACACTATGTATGTTGTGGTCAGTTAGAATGATCAATCTCTATCCATTCATCAAACATATGAGGGTCTGGGAAATATCTGTGGATATGAGTGCCAGCTTCGATCAAAGTGTAGGCTTTTTATACACTGACTCATCACTCACTCACTGTTTTGTGACACCTAATGTGACTGCTGGCACAGTTTCTTACATTTTCTTACATTCTCACATTTTAGTAACATGATACACAAAGCTTGACTTTGAAGAACTAGCAGAAAACCATGAATGTTTGAAGACTGCCGTGTTGAAAAATTGCCATCAAACACCACAGTATCTGTATCAATAATGCCATGTCATTTTGGCATGAAATTTAGTGAGGAAGTATGATTGGGATGTAGCCAAACACACTAGACTGAGTATCATTTTTACTTCCCTGTGAATATTTTTAAGTGATCTGCTTATCATTTAAACACTCTGCTAAGCTATTTTTGTAAGCAGGGATTCTCCTTCACTGAATATAATGGGGAGAACAGCACATCTCTCTCACCAGCAGCCTCCGACCCTGATTCAATGTGTGTTGATGCTTGATGGCATCAGATAAATGTCAGTCCCTAAAAGTACTAATATAGGATTCATATCTAGGATCATATCTGGAATTTTTTCATAGTGATATAGTATATTCTTTGTGCTGTCTAGTGTTGTGTAAAAATAACCAGGGTGAACAGAGAAGAAAAGCAAAACAAGGAAAAGAAAAAAGGGAAGACTGCATATTTATTCATTGATGACAATATGATACCCTTCATCTTTAAACCAGTAACACACATTACAATGGGCAAATGTTTGTTAAAGTTCAAAGTATACTAAAGAAAAAGTGTATGTTCCTGTGTGGCTTCTAGAAAAAAACAGCATGGAGGAAAAACCATGCCATGCCAACACTGTATGTGATATTCTAAATTATATTGCTGTATTTACTGTGCATAATGCAAATGCAGTACTTTCAAAACACACTCTTGCTGGCCATTAATACTACCATATAATACTACCATACTACCACTTTGAAATTCTGGTTCATGTTGAGATGATTGCATCACGAAATTGTTGCACATTGATGCTGCAAATCTCCCGCTCTACGACATCCCAAAGATACCAAAGGTGCCCTCTTGGATCTGGTGACAGGGAAGGCCATTGCAGTACACTGAACTCATTGTCATGTTCATGGACCCAGTTTCTGACGACTTGTGCTTTGTGAAATGTCGCATTTTCATGCTGTAAGCAGCCATTATAAGACGGGTAAATTGTGGCCATAAAGGGATGCATGTGCTCAGCAGCAATACTCATTCAAACGGTGTGGCATTCAAACAATGCTCGATTGGTATTAGACGCCAAGAAAACATTCCCCACCACCACCAGCCTGAACTGTTGACACAATACAGGTTGGGTCCATGGATTCATCCTTTGGACGCCAAATTCTGACCTTACCAGTAGAAATAAAGATTCATCAGACCAGACTTTTTTGCAAGCTTCAGCTGGTCCAGTTTAGATGAGCCTTTGCCCACTGTATTCTCAGATTCCTGTTCTTGGCTGACAGGATTAGAACCCGATGTGGTCTTCTGCTGTTGTAGACCATCTGTCTCAAATGTAACTAGCATTGTCCCTTGGTGCAGTGGATCCTGGGAATCATCTCTCACCAAAGGAAATTGCAACCCAGTACTGATAGGTGACATTAGACTAACAAGGCTGTAATATAAAAGTGGCATATTCAAGCTGTCTCAGGGAAACAGAAAAGGTTTTAAAGGCGCTACCTAGCAATACATACAGGCCCATCACAAAGTGCTATAATACAGAATGTCTGGAGGCTCTCTGAATCAATAAAGATTCCAAGCCAGAGGTGCCTCAAGTCAAATTGCTGAGGTGGAGGTTGCTAGGAGACCAAAGGTACCCAGCTGGAGCTGTGACTAAGCCATTGGGGGAGTGTGTATGTGTGTCTGTGTGTATATTGGGGGGGTAGGAACAATAGGATTTGGTCCCAGCTGTGCAGCAGTGGGAAGAGAGCTGCAGGGCAACAATGGGGGGCGCAGGGCAACAATAGCTGGTCTCTCATATTTACTTTGTTCTCCAGAGGTCATAAATCCGTCTCTCACTCGCTTTGCTCCAGTATTCTCCATCATCACCATCTCGAAAAGACGGGTAAGGGCGAGAAAGGCAAACTTCCCCTCCAGACAAACAAAACCTCTGTCTCTTTCAGCAAAAGGAGAAAGCAAAGAGGTCAAACTCAACTACTCTCCCACATATATGGCATATTTGCATTTGTGCAAAGCTGTGTTTAAAAAAAAAACTTCAGGAGAGTAGCAAAAGTGAAAAGGAATGTTTAATTAGATCACTCTGTAGTCAAATCAACCTTATACTATGAACATACAGACTACAGAGAAGCCAATTGAACAAAAATCATCAGCTGATTCTGACTATAAGTATGCAACTATCTTGTAAGGTATTTTAGGTTCAAAAAGAGCCATTTAGCAAAATTGGTACATAGTATAACCCAAACTAATGGCTTTTTTTCCCTCTGCTAATATACTAGCACAATAAAAATGGGTAAAACTTGTGTTGTATGCAGGCTACAGATTTCTTGCCAGTGGTAAGACCCAACCGCTATCTGAACCCTGTCTTCACATATATACACACCTTCTCAGTAATAATCACACTTTCTCCTCCCCTCCTTCTGGCTAGGAATTCCACAATCAAGCACTCTATAAAAAAAGAGAGTGATGAAAACTTTCGGCAAGGAAACCACTTTTAAGGACAGCACAGGCAGGGATATTGCAATCAAGGCAGGGCTAATTATGTTTACTAGGTTTTTACATGGCCTTAACTAAAATCTGTGGGTCACCACTATTTTAATACACACACGAGGCTAGGCATCCCTCAGCGGTGCTACAGAAATGTGTGTGAAGACAGACATGTGCCCTCTTTTCTTAATTGACTTCCTTTCTGACCACTGCCCCCTTTTCTCATTTTGGAGACCATTAGGCAGGTTTCTTATTTTTGGCAGGGGGTTGGAAATGACAGTTGAAAGGGAATAAGTGTTGTCACGGTTAATGAACTCCTGGAGCAGCAACAATCGGAGGGGTAGTCTCAAGCCCCAGGGCCAGAAAGCAGTTCCTGGACTCCACCAACATTTAGCTCAAAGAGAGTTAATGTCACAAATGTACTTTTTTTCCGCCCTCTATCCAGACATGGGGGTGGGAGTCTATATTGTGCTAACCATGAAATTCTAATTTCAAGTTCTAACACCAATAAATGACCCAGACTATCTTCTGAAGAGGTTCATTTTTGTTTATCAGAGACTACTATTCGAATTGCAGCCATAATAAATGACAGAACTTAGTCTTCACATATAAGGATTGTGTAGGAAATAACTGACTAATAACTCCTCTAATGCTTTAACCCTTTTCCTTTGTATATGCATCCACAATTACCTATCTGAAGCTTCAGGAAAAAAAGATGTTAAGAAAGCTTTGGGGAATGTATACACCTTCATGATTTCCTTGGGGGATCACTTGCAACCAAGGATGCAGGAAGTAGGGGTGCTGAGGGTGCTACAGTACCCCAGACATTCAGGATTCCTTTAACTGCAACTGCAACTTTTAACATACTTCTACTACTACTACTACTACTAATAATAATAATAATAATAATATTGAATAGGTTTTGAATTCGTATGTCCAAGATAGTAATCCTATACCACAGTGATTTGCCAAAGATTACATTTTTTTATTTAATAAAATTGCACTTTAAACTGTTTAATGTTGGTGAACGTCCACAAGACTCTTAAGGGCAGAGGAGTTTTTTTTTTTTTTTTGTCTCATTAACTTCAAGAGTTAAGATAAACTATCATTTATGTTACAGTTGTAACTATTGTCAGAACCATGCTGCTACAGAAAATTAATCAACACCTTTTGATTCAAGAGTTTAACCACAACTGACCCCTTGAAGGCCTTCCCACTGGCAGCCTAGCTTATTTGCAAGTGACTATCCACTAAGTCTGGCACATAAACTCAGGTGAACCCCAGTGGTTGCTTTAACCATAAATAGATCAGTGAGCCCTTTGTCAAGGTTTAGTCCATTTCTGTGCATGTGTGGGTGGGTGTACATAAATTTGTCTTAAGTATGTGTGGGCTGAGCGAAGGTAAAGCAGCTCATTTTATGGCCCGACGGCTTAACTGGATGCCAACACCGTGTGGCCTGGGCAGCACAGGGACCCTCTGGAGTTGTGTGTCATTTCACAAGGCTGGCATTTCCAGAAGAAGTAACTGCCAGAGCAGGGGTGCATGAAATTAAAGCCCACAACCACAGAATGGTAGGCGGGGGTAGTGGTGGTGTTGGGACAAAGACTAATAAAGATACAAGCCTGAGACTATGGGACACCATGGAGGCACAGGTCTGTAAAATGAGAAAGCCACATGAAATACTGCATGCCTGGAACATCACTGCTTATTGGCTACACCCCCCAAAAAGAAAAAAATATATTAGAATGTAGACAGGCTGACATCATTGTTTCAAAGGGGATTTGGGATAATAAGAAAAAATAGCTTTCACCAGAGTAATGCACAGGGCTTTTCCTGCAGATGGTAAAATCAAAACAGCATGCAAGGAGTACTATTTAAGCAGCTGCATCCACATTTAACTTGGACTTTGAATCTAAGGATGTACAGCATCAGTATTGTCTCCAGTGTATGGGTAGCGTTCATGCTTACCAACATTTGGTAACTGTATTCTTTAGGATCGCTGTACATCATGTCCCTGTGTCCAGACCTCTTTTCACAACTTTTATGTTTCTAAAGAGCTCAATGATTTACTAAATCTTACAGGTTAGAGAGAGGCCAAACCATATGGCAATTGCAAGGATGACTTGACCTCAGTTTTGTCCAGAAGCTGTGATACATATCCCAGATGGGGAGGATGCATCAGTTAACTTCAGGGATAGAGGGGATAAGGAATTGTGTAGGGAGGGACCCAACAAAAAAGTTAGGATTTGACACTAAGAAAAAAGATGTTGGGGGTTGGGAACTACCAGACAACTAATTGATCCTCTCATTGGAAGGTTCTGGGGCCTTGAGGGGGATATCTGTTTTTTTAGACAGATATTTACAACCCCATGGCTCAGTGCAAAAGGCAATTTTCTCCTTCTGGAAGCTTGACGTTGCTGTGTGGACAGAGGTGTTTACTGAGAAAATAGCAATGCCTAGGAGGTGGCAAGAACTCTATTGAAGCTTCCTGGTGGACATCTTCTTCAGGCTTCAAACACACACTAACCACTCCACCTCTAACCATCTCCAAGCAAACAGAGCTCCAGGCAGACACAAGAATGATCATTCCATCTAGAGGCCACTGACACGAATGAGAATGACATTTCAACCAGGGGGCAAGAGGTGACAGATCAGAATGGAGATTACCGCTTCCCTTTTGCTACGGCTGTTTGTGCCGTTCCGCCCCCATTCCTTAGTGGGAATCCTGTCTGTGTACTCTGAGACACAATAGAACACTGCACTAAATTCTGTGACCTGCCCTTATTTCATAATCCAAAAATGGTAGCAATAGTAGCTTGCAAGCCCAAGCATGACAGGTTGGGAAAAAAAAGCCACTGAAGACAGTAAGAGAAAGGAACATTTTGTCAAAGGCAAAAAAACATGGAAGAGGAAATGGGTTTAAGCAGAGGTGTCATGGAGTAGGCTGTTGGTGGGAGGCTTGGTGGGAGGCTTGGTGGGGGGGTAGTATGCAGGAGCGAGTCAGGGAGTGACGTGCAAGTCAGGAATGCCTTTGTTACTCCGGGCTAATATTTGTGCTCGGATTTAGCTTTTTTTTCCCTTCTGCACTTGCTGTTTGCAAAAAGGAATGAAAAGACAGATCGCTGATGAGTTACCTAGCAGCATGGGGCCACAGAGAAGAGAGAACGAAGAAGAGAAAGAGTAGAAGTTCCTATAGGGAAAATATGCGTATTATTCTAAATATACGAGTCCCCTTATCATTTCTATCCTTCTACCACAAAGAGTGAAAGGAGGGAAAGGCTCACTAAACACGCACAACAGAGAGAGAGACAGAGACAGAGAGAGAGATTGATTTTGGGATGTAAGTTAAAACTCGTTACAGTCATCCTATGACCTCTTTTCTAAGACAGCCTTTGATACATTATATGCCCAAAAGTATGTGGACACCTGATCATACCACTTATATGTTTTTTGAACATCTCAATTGCAGATTTAGTTCCCCCTTTGCTGGTATAATAACCTCCACTCTTCTGGAAAGACTTTCTACTAGATTTTGGAGTATGGCTGTGGGGATTTGCCCATTCAGCCACAAGAGCATTTGTGAGGTCAGGTACTGAGGTTGGGTGCAGTCAGGATTCCAGTTCATCCCAAAGGTGTTCAGTGGGGTTGAGGTCAGGGATCTATGCAGGCCACTTCCACTCCAACCTTGGCAAAACATGTCTTCACTTTGTGCACAGGAGCATTGCCATGCTGGAACAGGTTTGGGCCTCTTAGTTCCAGTGAAGGGAAACTGTAATACTACAACACGCAAAGACATCCTATACAATTGTGTACTTCCAACTTTGTGGCAACAGACTGGTTAAGGCCCCACTTAAGGGTGCGATGGTCAGGTGTCCACAAATTCATATAGCGCAGAGTGCCACTAGAATGAAGGTAAACAGTAATCCCACCATCTGTGTTGATGCACAATTACAACCAATCACTATCAGCCGTAATCCAGACTGGCCTTGGCATTTAGCACTCACATGCCAACAGACAATGCAACAGCGAACCTGTATTTTAAAGCCAATTATCTGAACATCCAAGACCATTTCTGGGCTCTGAAATGCAGTCACAGTCATTAAAAGCACCAACAAAGGCCTTGTTTTCCACAGTGTCATGTTCCTTTTAATGAGGCAAACAGGGTCGTAGTGGGTTATGTCCCTTACGATGGAACAATAAACACAATGTTTATTTCCACAACATGATCAATGCCACCTTAGTGTTTATGTGATCATAAAAGCTATAGCTGATAGAGTAACTTGTGTGTGTTTTTTTTTTTTTTGTAATTTCTCCTTGATAAATGTGCTATTTTATGCTATTATATTTTAACAAGTGGACGGACATCTATATCTAAAACTAGTTATCTTCTCAGAAGGTGCTTCATTTAATTTGAACTCAAGGGATTATTCATCTGAAAGTGGCATCATGAAAAAGAGCAGCAACCTCCATGCAGCTGTCTTCCAGCTGTCTTAAATTAGCTCAAGTATAAACACTTTCAGTATGCACTGAAACCCAAAAAGCCATTAAAGCGAATAATTCCAATAAAACGTATAAGCCAAATGCGTTGCTTAATAATGCTATTTTTTTTTTAACTTGACCTCTGAATTTATTCTCCTCAAAATTCCTAGCATTTTTCATAAAGCTTAATAATGCAGTTTCAGTTATCTGAATCCTGGCTCCCTAACATGGTACAGCACAATGTGTGATTGCACCCAGGCAAAAAAGATAACTGACTGAAGTCAACAGGACCCCAGCTGTCTGTCTGTACTCACAACAGGGATTTCTACCATCTTTGTCTCCGTTTCACTACATCTCAGTGGCTCTTTCCTGGGCTGCGATAGTGTGCCAGCTCAGGGAACGTGGACAAGGGCAAGGAGCAGACTCAGTGTCTCACAGTGTCTTGTTTTCAAAGCGGTCTGCCAGCGCCTGCCAAGAGTAATGCAATACAGTAGATTTCCTTTCTTTGCTGTCTCTCTCTCTCTCTGCCTAGACCAAATTCCGTGGCCTAGTTACTCCAAAGACAAGGTAGATCCCGATTCCAAAAATTTAAGGACACTATTCCTCAGCCTGTAATTAAAAATGGTGCGGCTTGCCGTCTCGCTTTCCTGAGCCTAAAACCTCAAAGCACCAGGGGGAAATGGGATCATGGGAACAAAAGGCCGTCGGAACTTGTTCTCTCTCTCTCTCTCCAAGTCCTTGCCCTCTCTTTGACACCCAGATGAAATGTTTGAGCAGAGGAAGAAAAAAGCAGGGATTTATCCTGATGATTCACAATTGTTACACACTCCATGAGACTGTTAATGATACGTTAGCTAACTCATGAAGTAAATATGTCAACTGTGACTCAAAGGGATAAACTCTTTTATGTATGCAAATCCGTGTTGAGACGAGCCACAGCATGGAAGGGAATCCTCACACATGAATCTAGTTTCTACCAAAGGAAGTCTGAATAGAAACATAGTCACCTACAATTACAGATCCTTAAAAAAAAAACCTCTCGACACTGCACAGCAATCCTACTGGGACCTGTTCCTATTTAAGACATTTATTTATTCACAAAGAAGCTTCGGCAGCCCCCATCCATTTCTCTCTGCAGATAGGCTTCTGAGTGACAGAAACCCTAGAGTTTATTTTGCCATGCCCCAGCAATCCGCATTCCTATCTCCACATTTCAGTGCCTCATCTTTGCAGGATCGATGATGTGCTTTGCCAGACAATGTGCAGCCTATAAAAGGCCAGGCACATGGATCTGGTGGTGTATGTATTTATAAACCATTTTGTTATACGAGCTATTTGATTTACTGTGTGCTTAGCATGCATAAAACTCAAAATACACAGGATGAAAACCTAAAAATATAAAACACAATTATGTGTTAGATGTAGATTTTGAAATATATCCTATTAGGTAAATATCCTATAGTTGATAATCAAGGGAAATATGTTTTTTTTTCCATACACACTAACAACCTGCAACACGAAATTAATTAAAACTTCATAAAGACGGACTCTTTTTGAAGTAGGACCATAAACAGAATATTCAGACTTCTACATTCACCTCAGAAGATCATGCTTGTCCAACTACACAGCTTTGCGATAGAGGAGTAGCGTTCGCAGTGACTAACCTAACTAAGTCCAGCATAGGTGGTATTTGAGTGGCATCTGATGACATACATTTCATCCCTCGGGATACACACACAGGGTCAGCACTGATAAAAGCTCTGGAAATCTGAACAGAAACAGAGCTTGAGCCACAAATTTAAGAATGTGTCCTGCAGGCAAACATCTCGTTGAGAGTGCATCATGAAGAACATATTAGGTATCGATTCACAACCACCCACTCTCTAGGAGCGAAGCATAATATCTACAATTAGGGAATAATTACATCTTAATTAAGAACAATTTAGAGACTGAGTTCATGTATCTTTTTTATCCACTGTGTTGCAACTGCTTGATTAAATAAACACAAGTAAGACTTTTATGAGGTCTCCTCCGACGAGAGAGTTACGAGTTTTTTTTTTCTTTTATGAGAGAAGTACTGTTCTTGTGAACTGCCTCTTGGCAAAACAACATAGTTAAGCTTCCTAGATTTAATCCTGTTAAAATTGATCTTATAAATAATGCAAAGAATTCACAGGCACAACGAATGCAATTGTGAACATGAGACTCCAAAATAGCAGTTGTGATACTTTTTGTTTCTCTTTTTATTTAGCGCATAAGCAACAGAGAAAGCTTTTTTTTTACAATACAAAAATACTGATGATTGGTGTGTGTGTGTGTGTGAGAGAGAGAGAGAGAGAGAGAGAGAGAATGAAAGCTTGAAAGGGAAGAGGAATTCTAGAAACACGGTTTAATAAACGATGCATTTGAATAAAAGCTTCGTTTACTCCCCCAACTCCACTATCTCCATCTCTTTTCAGCATTTTTATCTCTTTTCAGCATTCACTTGTGTACTCGGTCCCTGAGTGCTTGATGGTCCTTGAAACACTCTTGAAACACATCCTTACACTGCAAATCAGAATTTGACTGATCCTCCAGCGAGTAGTCTGGTCAGCTCAAATCAGACTTTGAGGGAGTTTTCTGTGAGATCTCCAATGGTGGAACCACAGCTGCTTTGTACTAGGCATAGGGCTATGTCACATATTTCCGTGTCGCCTGCGGTGGTCTTACTCGGCCAAGACTGACGGACCTTTGCCAGGCCTCACTGTGGGGCTCCTGCAAGAGATGAGTGGACGCCAAATAGCCTCATAAACGAGCAAGGAGGTTCTGGACACGCCTCAAGCCATTGTATCATCTTTATCACGCCTGACCCAAAACCAAATACCCAGGGCCCCCCCATCTCTTTGGCGACGTAAGCGGGGCTGCACCGTTGCCTAGCAACCAAGAACAATGAGTCCCTGGGAAAGCACACTGCTTATGCAAAAGGGCAGTCTTTTCACTCTGCTGAGAGGAGAGGTGGCAAGGGGCACTAAGAGAGTAAGTAGGAGAGGGAGACAGAAAGAACAAGAACGGGCTAATTTCGGGAACGGGAAGATTTCCAGGCCATATTCTCTGACACAAAAAAGTTATATCATTTGCATGTATATATCCAAAGGCAGTCGCTAAGAGATTTATTAGACTTATTTAGTTTTTGATTTAGATTTATGTATGATCCGAAATCAATAACTCCCATTTTTTGTTAGATATTTCTATGGTTTTTTTAATATTCCTTCAAGAGTGAGGGGATTATTTCTTGTTGCTGTCGCTCAGTAAGCAGCTTGATTCAATTTGTTTAGTTAAAGGCCTTTCGACAAGTCCTATTGTACAAATGAGAACATCAACATGTTCTGCTTGAGTTTGGCTTTAGAGACAAACTCAAGCAAAGAGGGCCTCCCCACGCCACAAGACCCTATCAGCATCAATGCTCCAAGCTGGATGTGCATACAGACAATTTATTTCACAGAGATAGAGTTGCTTGAAGAGAAATCCACAAGCCAACATCACTCTGAGGCAAATGCTTTGGAACTCTTGGGTTTTTTTCTGATTGAGCAAAAAAGCATTAACATGTAGTGAATGTCCAGAAACAGCAAAATATACTGTAGCTGATAGTTGAAATGGATCATGCATGATAAAAAACTAAAATTGACTTCTACATAAAATGCAAAAATGCTTCAGAAAGAGATGACTATGCAGAGTGGGGGAAAAGACAGATCTAGGCACCTATATGATATGACAAAGTAAATCATATTTTCTGTAGTTTCTATGGCAACAGAAAGTACACATATCAGATGATGTGATTACAATTTTTGAAAGACCAAGGTGAATGAATCATTTCAGGTACGTTATACGAATATACTAATCTAGACACTAAATGAAATGCTCATTTTAAATCCAAGCCGTATCATCCAGTAAAGACATGTAAAAACAATGGAAATCAATTAATCGAATATTACGTCACATGCATAGGTTAGTAGCTAAGCAAGATACACTGGATACCTGGATTAAAAAGTGAGAAAACAAAGGAAGACAAAATAAAATAGATAAGCTAGTAGACACCAAGAGAGACTGCTAATGATGTCTAATAGCATTTTTGTGTGAAAAGCTTTTCCCAAAGCTTTTATTTTAAGGACGACTTTATTAACTGTCCTTTGCGTGTCCCTTGCAATAAACACATACTTAACAGCAGCTAGATGGTGAGAAAAGCTAGGACTAGATTGGAGGGGGCCAAGAACCTTGCCTTTGATGGGAAAGACTCTGTACAGGTAGACATGCTAGCATGTTGTGAGTGTTTCTGTTTCATATCTGATCTTCTGTCAGTCTTTCATCAGCCACCCACCAATGTGCCTCTCCCTAGATGCTTAGTTCTGCTCAGATGGACAGCCTGAGCCATGTTTGTTTAGACATCGGCTTTACGGTTTATTGACACATTCAGTAAACGGCAAGGGGAGTGAATGACAACTCCTTTTTGTCGAAGTCTCACACATAGCAACATCCTTGCCAAACCATTTAACTTTCTCCTCTCTGAAAGTGCAGGCTTAAGAGAGTGTCTCCCTCGGTTTCTTGTGCTCTACCCCCTTTTCCCTCTCTCATTCTAAAAAAAGAAAAGTAAGAAACCAAGTGACAGCCTTACACATGAATGGTCCTAAGAGACAAATACTGCTTTAGAAGCATGATAACAATCAAAGATCAAATGAGACATGAAAAATATTCTGCTTGACTATTCTAAGGGTGAAATATTATCCAAGTATCATCCTGTGTTTCTGTGTGATACCTTTTGTGCACAAGCTTCTACCTTAATTCATGCTAATTCATGACCCCACATACTCTCACACCCCATTCAGTGCCAATTAAAAGCTGGAGGCGGTGTATGTGTGCTTTCCTGTATCATCCTCACAAAGCTTATGCTGCATCCGACTAGAGGTCCTAACTCATAATTCTCGGCCTCCGACCACCAAAAACAAAGAAAACACCTCCTCAACTCGGAATTCCAACTCGGGAACTCGGGATGGTCACCTCAACTCCAAGTTCCTCCGGGTTCAGCAAGTGATGTCAAATCAACATGGCTTCATCACAGCCTCAGCAGTAAACAGATTAGCACTTCTTACTTTTAAATGAGTTGTGCTGTATATTCATGTATTTTCCTTTAGAGGAGTCAACATATAGACATATTAGCTTGTTAAGTCTATAACGATGAGTATACAGTTCTCTGTTTCGAGGAGGAAAATATACATCATTCATCACAGTTAGCTGACTAGCTTGTTGCAAACAAAAGACAAACATGGAGGCTTGAAAATGATGTCATTCCGAGCTCCGACTTCCCACTTGTGTGGTCAGTCGAATGCAACGTTATGTGCCACTCTGCCATCTCAATGTCCACACCATTCACACACACACACTTAGATTTACACTTCAAATGGTGTGGACAAACAAAACCAATATGAATACAAGTTAACTGGTTTCTTTTTGTCAAATGTAGGTGGTTCAAACAAGCATGAATGTACTCTGAAACCTCTCCCAACCTGTATATAAAGGGATGTATCTGCTCATGGCTACTGCTTTATGTCTCTAAACTTTGACCCATAGGGGAGTCTCTATGATAGGATTAGCTGACTATATCATAAAGGACCAAGGCACAAAAGTGCAAGCATACTGTATGTTTTGAATGGAACCCACTAAGGTTCCTCCCCATGTTGTCTGGGTAAACAGTAAGAGGGCAAAGAAATCTATTCCTCCCCCTGCTAGTGTTATATTTTTTCCTCAACAAAGGACATTGGGAGGGTCAGGACTTCCCAGCCTATGAGGCGGCTTGTTGAAGCCTGCCTGTGTTTTCTCTCTCCCTCTCCTACTGGGAGGAAAATGAGATCAGAGCCCCACACCTCATCCCTGCAAGCTGACAGATATACTGCCAGCTTTGACACTTTGAACTGATAATCAAGACTGCCAAGCTTGCAGAGCTGAATGGTTTGCAATTAGTAGCTACACAAACTAGCTACACAAATTGAATGCCTTGGCATTACTTCAGCAATTGGACTGAAAATGTTCATTTAGAAAATGGCAAGACCAGAGGAATCATAGCTATAAACATACATGCCAAAAAGTTTGGAATGCTCATGGAACATTAGAAGCTTTCTAGGAGTTGTCTGTCAGTGCGATTTATTATGTGGAATAGATTAATTTATTTTACAAAGATTGTTCTAAAAACGGCACATTCATCAAGTTACACTTCAGCTCCCATGTGTTTCCATTCTGTTTAATCCCTGCTGTTATGGCTAAATCAAATATTCATTATTAAATACTATAATATACAAATAAATAAGGATGTCATGTTATGCTGCATTTCAAGCAAACCTGCCAGACACAATGAACGTAATGGAATGAGAAAATAACTTTTAATCTTATTGGCATCTCTCCCATAACAGTGGTTTTCTTAAAACAAAGAAGTCCAAATGGACAAACACTGTCAAATGCAAACTGTACTGTATCAGCACGAAAGGCTTCTTGTCTTCTAGAAACAATTGAAATAATTTGTCATAGGTGCTTATGTTTATTTGCCAGTAAGATATAAACCAACCATTAAGTAAAAGGCATCTCAGTCTTGGCTGATTGGAACCAGAACAAGGCACCGGTTATTCCCACTGGACTGCAAAAGCCCTCTCAACTGCTATAGGATTCACCTGCACTCAGTGATAGCCTCCCACGTAGTCCCTGCATTAGTGTTTGGGCTGGCCCACCACACTTGTAGAAACAACAGAGATTCGTAGCCAAATCAAATTGATAAGCCAATCTTCATCATCTTGGACCAACAACCTTTGACAGTAAAGCTCAGATAGGCAGTGGAAAGTAGGGACACTTAGCAAATCCAGCTCTGCACCACATCCCCTTGACCCACCAATCCCTTGAGTTACAAGGAAGACATGAATCAAGATTCTTCTTTGTCCTGGCACCCGGGTGGTGGAATGAACTTCCCCTGGCTGTCTGAACAGCTGAGTCATGGGCGGTCTGAACAAACGCTGAAGACCCATTTCTTCACTAAACACTTAAATAATATTAGGCTAAAAAAAGTTTTTGTTGCTGTACTAACTCCTCTAGTATAGGGTTTAGCTTGATAGTATTCTTAGACCCTGACCTATTTGTACTAGCATGAGGATATTTTTTGATGCTCTTGATGGACACTACAAACCACGTCTGTAAACCACTCTGGATAAGGGCGTCTGCCAAATGCTCTAAATGCAATTACAATCTGCAGGATGGCAGACCTAGGGACTAGGTTGGGAACAGGGCCAACAAATGAGGGCTTGAATTGTTTCAGAGATAGGACATTAGAACCCTCTCCTCCTGTAGGAGGACTCATAAAGAACCTGAGGCTTCAGGAGGGCACTTTGTTTCTGCAAAACAAAAGTACAACTTCAAGAAATGGTTAACAACTAACCTTGAGCTTGGAGACAAAAAAAACAGCCAGAGGGTAAATGAGAGAAAGAATTCAGATTCCGTTCCCCAAGAAGCCTTCAAATAGCCAAATTAAATGAACATGAAAACGGAAACATGGAAACATGATGGCATAAGCCAACACACTCCACTTTTCCTGGTCTATTGCTTTTTCTCTCTACAAGTCTTTACGCATCTCCCGCTCTTTTTTTTTTTTTTTTTTTGGTGTTTAGGCTTGTGTACTCCAGTCGCCTGGGAATGAAAGCTTGGGAGGAGGTGTTGACAG
Source organism: Pangasianodon gigas (assembly GCA_022758105.1). Lineage (NCBI taxonomy): Eukaryota > Metazoa > Chordata > Actinopteri > Siluriformes > Pangasiidae > Pangasianodon > Pangasianodon gigas. The sequence goes on from CM040481.1 coordinate 7,404,732, forward strand.
AACTCAGTAGCACAGATTAGTGTAGGCTAACACTAGTCTGCTTGACGCTGGCACTGTGTGTGTGTGTGTGTGTGTGTGTGGGCTTCATTTGCCCCTTACTGTTTGCTTGTTTACACACGACGAACGACGAGGGACAAAACGGGAGTGGGAGAAGTGACTTCCTCCATGCCTTGTTTACACAAATCTCTTAGACATATTGCTTTTTCAGTCGACTACTCGTACTCCTTTGAGCATCACTCCTCTCCACTTCAAACAACATCCACCACATGCTACCCACCATGTAAGTGAAGGGGTGTACCACCTGTGATATAGTTTAAGGCAAGCAAGAGGATGAGGATTTCGTTGACTTCCAGTAAAATTTATTACAGAGGACCTGCAAGGTCCAAGCTCACATTCATCTAAAGCAGAGGAACAGCAAACAGCTTGTGAAAATGCAGGATGCTAGAAGGTTATACCAATGGACTGAGAACAAGTCAGTCACTATAAAAGATGTTATTGCTGGCTGCTGCCTCATAATTCCAGCCAGCACCAAAGGCTGGTCGGTTTAGGTAGGAGCTGAGGAGCTTAGCACCATTAAACAGTGCTGCATCCATCTTTTCCAATCTGGATACTGCTACAGCACCGCACAGTCGCCTTGCAAAATTTCCTTGACTTGTTTACAATCTGACTCCAAAGTTATAATTTATGCATGACCTATCAATTCATAATATCTAGCCCAATTCCCAAAATATATGCGTTAAATAAACCACTTATGGTGAGCAGAAGAAGAGGGTAAGCTATTCATTAAAGATATTCCAGAGCTTCTTAGCCTCTGGACTGATCTAGCATGTGGAAGTCCTGTGGGAACAGGCAATGAAGCACAGTTCTTGATACCTACTGATTGAAAGGCTTGATGTTCAAGGCATTAATCGTGAATATTTAATACACCCTATCCATCCTTTGAATTATCGATGAGAGAGAAATACAGAACTGCTAGTATATAGAAACAGAGCTAATCCTCTGTTCTACTTTTCACTTGTTTAAATACTTCAGACGACGGAGTGGTTTCTAAATTATCTGTTTGGCTTCCGCTTACTTCAGATGGTTTTATGGTGTTTCTGTTCCTTACACACACCGCACAGCCCATAAAAACACTGACAACTCGTAAAATCCGCTTTTACCACCGGACAAGGGCAGGGGACAGAGAGCTGATCGGTTGCTGAAAGCTAATGAGCAGTTAGATGACCTGAGGGCGGATTACTGTCTATCTCTTTACAAGATAAGATAGCTCACTCAAACATACAGCATATATTTAACTTCACTTTTATGAGTCTATGAAACAAAATGACCCTTATGAACTTGACATGATCTAAATTAATTGCTCATTTTTAACCTTTTAACAAATTAATTAATTCTGCCAAATATTCCAAATGTCCGTTACTATGCAAACAAGTTGTGTTACAGAGAGAATGCCATGATTTTGGGCCACTCAGTTACCATCAGTATTACAAAATGCCACATAGGAGGAACCACATTTATTATTGCAGAGAAAGAATTCCATGCATTAATGCAAAATTTGTATGGAAATTTTACAAACTTCAATCCAAAGATACATACAGATAAGTGTAGATGCCACTCCTACCCATCCCTCTTTCACATGCATACACACACACAACCTGCAAAGAAAGGTATGCATGGAAAGCAACAGGTGACTTTTGTTCCTATCAGCAACTGAAAAGTTGATGCTTTGTGCAAAGCCACTGTAAATTCAAGCTTCCCCGCAAGGGTCATAAACCTGCCGACCCTGCTTTCCACCTTCACACACACGCCTACACACACCAGCTTTCTCCAAACCAGATGCCATTGCCAGAAGGTACCCATCAAGCTTGCTTTGACCCCTCCTCCCTAAACTCTCTCAGGCCCTTGGTTCTGCTGTACTCACAGTATGAATGCACTAATTACAGGCACAGTATAGACAGATTACAGGGACTACAGCCTTTCTTTCCTAGCATGGGGGTAGTGAGTGAGAGGAGAAGGGGGCAGCAACAGGTTGTTAACCATAATGGATGCCACCCATTCTTGCTTGTTATTGTTCCACCAAGTCAGTCCTCATTCTTGTCATGTTCCCAAGGTCTTGGTAAGTACATCCCTGCAAACCTCCAACAGAAATCCATCATCCAACCTGTTTCTACGCTGTGTTACACTGGTCACCAGTTGCGTAGTGAGAGTAATGCAAGCAGATAACCATCTTGCTTATTAGGTTAGCTCCCTAATTCATCTTTGAAAAGCAATTACAACACCTAATCAACTTGAACAGCCTTCTCACAGACAGTGTAATAAAACCAGTTCAGACCTGCCATAGTAGACTGGAGCACCGTGAAGTGAATCATTTTGTTCTTTTCTAGAATTACATAACATTCTAAACTCACTAATGCATTAATACTCAAGGATGAAGGATTCGTCTCCATCAAAACAAAGAATACCACAGATTTTCAACAACAGGTATTTCGTTTAGCTGGTGGATGCCATCTTTTTTATAAAAAGTACAGAGAGCAAATTGGTTAAAGATGACCTTACACTCTCTGGCCAGCATCAGTGACTTGGAGCCAGTGTTTGTGCCAGTACAAAAATGAGCGCACATACAAGTGAACGAATGGGGCCAATTAATGCTACAAGAAAACATCTGGGTTAACATAACACCTAAGACTAACAGGCTTTTACATTAAACCCACTTGTTAATGGCATTGAAAAAATAAGCATCTTAACAAGTCCCAGTGAGTGCTCTGAGCAAGTGCAAGACCAAGTGTTCCTTGGGGACACGAAACATTTTATCGGTATTTAAAATTTCCTCAACTCAAGTAAGACAGTTCTGTAATTTATTCATACTGCCCTTTGGTGGAGAGCATTCCATGTTACAGATGTCAGACGACTTTGAGGTTTAGGGGCACTTAGGGTACATTTGATCCTTGATGCTCAATTCCTGCCATGGTTTCACTCAAAACAATTAAATTTGTACTCATTAAGCTCATAATAGCTCACCACTTGTGATGCCCAGTTTAAAAAGCTTTGCTGTTAAAAAAAAAAGAGAATGAGACAATAACTGATTCAGTGTAATTTGCCCAGGAAGTAGTTTTCCACAATGAAGTAAATAAATCAAGGTTGATGTCGGTTAAATTGTTCAAGCAGCTGTTTCTATTGCCAGAGGCTGAAGTTTAATACCTGCCTGAAAACATAAATGTTGGAATGATGTGAACAGAGTATTTAAGGTTTTGGCTTTAGAGAGTCCAATTGTGTGTGTGTGCGTGTCTTTGGGGTAACAGAGGTCTGGAAAGGGAAATGGTTTTACCTTGTCTCAATAAGAGAACATTCCCACCACTGGCTACAGGTAACATGAACTCAAATAATCAGCAGAAAGGACAGTTCATACCAATTATGTGCAGAAACAGTACAGGCTTTCAGACTTTAATAAGAATTTGAAAAACCTGTGGTTTGCTACCCTGAGACGGAGGTGGGGGGTGGGTTGGGGCGTTTTTGATTGCTAGTTTTCCTCCCGAAAGAACAGAGAAACAGCCTGTCCAACCTACTAGAAGCAAAAGTTTATTCTCAGGGCAACGTTTGGCTTCCTACTGCAAACCCCAAATATTTCCCATCAATGACAACATTCATAAGAATGAAGAATGAAATGCCCTCAACCTTTTCGACCTTCTCGAGCAATTCTACATTTCCATAGTACTGTACTCACAGGCACGCATGCACAGGATTTGACGAATCATATCTGCATAAAAATATCTCTCATAAAGGTACTCAGCTATCTATACAGTGCTAGAAAGCATGACCTTCACCTTCACAAATCACATCACGACTCGACCAACATGGTCTAACATGAAAAAATATCAAGCCATTGTGTAAATATGTTTAAAAGGCATACATAAAACCTTAGCCAGACTGAAGCACATCATAGACAATAGATATGAAAATGTCAGGAGACTCACAGTCGTGACAAAGCAGCATTCTTCTGGAACAGTAGCTCTGGCAGCTGGTAGAGTTGGTTCCTATTTAGACGTCTAACAGAGGCAAAAAGGAAAAAGCTGCATTGAAGTCACTACAGTAAACAAGAATACAAATGAAATGGGGATTATCTGATATAAAAGGCAGCTGGCTAAAATTAGTTAAAGAACATGATCAATGTATTAAAATAACTCAACGTTTTGTTATGTGCAAAACAAAAAAATCAGCATCAACTGACTGGCATAATTAGCAAAATTGAAAGAGACAGATTGGAACTAATTACCAAATGAGACCGCAGATTTTAAGTGTTTACAGTTGAAGGCAAAGGCAATTAAACATATGGGACTGGAAGCTAATCATTTTGCGGACTATCATAAAGATCAAATGATGGTGTTTTTTGACTTCACATGTTGCACATTAAAGTGAACAGCTGTACAGCTGCAGTCCTAGTTTCACTAGTTTACCACATGATATGCACAGAACAGCAGTGCAGCTGTGATGTGGCTCCTTTATTTTGACAGTGGCTAAATGCTGAAGCCACCATTCCCACTTTTCTGATGGAGGGTTTTTTTTTTTTTGCAGCTTCTCAAACAAGAGAGACTGGCAAATGTGTTTAGTATCATGTAAGCCTAAGCCTTTTTTTCCACACATTCTTGGTCGGGTTCCTGGTTGGCTAGTAAACCTAGCCAGGAACCTCAGATCACTTGTTCGGTTTTGTTTAGCCGTTTTGTTTGGAAGGGGTTCTCCTAACAATACTAAGCTTAAAGCTGTTCCCTGCTTTAAGCTTAATATTGGTTAAGTTCTTAGCTGGCTAACAGAAGAGACTGCAATCTCAGAACACTTACAGTCTCTCCAGTTCTTTCATGTCATCAAAGGCCCCCCGCTCGATGGCTCCAATCTGGTTCTCCATCAGCTGCCTGTGGAGAGAAGTCACAGTTGGTCATGGAGATGTTTGGCATAGCTTGGGTGGATTGGGACAGAGTGCTCTTCAGGTAAGTTAAAGGGATGATAGACCTGTTTGTGGAAGGAAATTAGAAGGTGGTGGAATCTTGGCAAATATGGGGGAATTTGAGGGAGTCTAGCCAGGACAGCGGGTAGAGAAAGGTGCATGGGAGGGCTGGGAGACTGTGGGGGCAGTGTCTAGCCAGTAGACATTGGCTGGTGTGGTCTGGGATGGTGGTGGGGCATGAACCAAGGAGGCTTGCAGCTCTGGGATGTGTAGGCCACCGGCAACTCTGTGGCTAGGTGCTCCAAACTGAAGCTACTTATTCAAAACAGATCGGGTAAGCCCTCAGAACCACAGACTTCACATGAACCCTCAACAGTGTGCATAAACAGACTCACCACAGGGACTGCAAAAACACTTGCATGTAAAACGTTTATTTTAAAAAAAAACATTGATTTTTTTCAGAAGTGGTGCAATCTAACACCTTGGGATAGATGCAGACTAGCTTTGAGGAATCAGAAGTGTGGTTCATTAAAATTAGCTTTTGTGGAAGACCCAGTTCCCCCTGGAGAACATGGAATGAGATCTAGCAATTTGATTTTTATTTCCCTAGGTTGAAACATAATTACAGGTCACAGATCACAGATATCCTCTTAATAAATAAAAAAAAAACAGGTGATCATCATTTTCTCCAAAGGTGGTGGGTCTTTATGAGAATGTTTTTCACTTAGCATTTCACAAACTAATAAGACAAAATACAAGAAGAACCAAGCTAACATCTTGTTGTAGCTGGTTCTGTATTTGTGAGTGTACATATTTTTTAAAGACTATTATTTAACCAACTACAACCAATGACAGAATTACTCGACAACCTTAGCCTCATGAATCAGAAGGAATCAGCAATCTCCCCAGACTGTAAATCATACCAAGCATGGTTTTAAGATGTAGGTCTTTGTTTTCTCAATGTGTGTGCGACTGTAAGCATAAACCGTTTTTCCTGTAAGCACCATCTTCACCAAGGGCAAAGGTTCATGCCCTCATTTTCACAGTGAGGTAGCCAAGTCCCAGGGGTCAGAAATGTGAGAGTACCCCCCATGCTTCTGCCTCCATGTTAATCACGTTAACAACCCGCCTGGAACTACAGGGGCCATAGGGAGACCTTCGAGCTCCGTGGGGAAACTGGTGTGTGTGTGTGTTGGGGGGGTTGGGGGTAAGTGTTAACAGGGATATACTTGTAGAACGTTGTTTCCATCTTGCACGTAACAAAATGACAGTATTTCTCCTCCTAAGAGGGTGCACTGGGGTATAGACTTTAAAATACATAAATACAATGGTGTTTTGTGATGGCTAAATCAGAATAAATTAAAATGATCACTAATGAGCATTAAATGAGCATTAAAAAAAAGATCATTTGTATATTGTATTATATTATAACTTTCACCTCAGTAAAAGGTCATGTATATTTTTGTAGGATATATTTTGTAGGCATTAAGACAGTAGGAGAGACTTACAGAACACGGAGGTATTTGAGTCCGCTAAAATCATTCTTGTTGATGCGGGTGAAGTTATTTCCATTCAGTTCCCTGCAAGAGAAAAAAAAATAAAATATTAATGAATTCTCCCTCCACTGGGACATTTCCATTGAAGTCGCAGTACATGATGGAATCAGTAAACTGAGATATGCCACTTGTGACCAAGATCGTGTTACATGAGAAACAAACATTTCTCAAGCCTATTAAGCATTTTTGCAGTGACACGATCCTACATATCCTTAAAATAGTTTGGTCCGCAGTATAATGTTTAGTCTAAATCCATAATAAAGAAAACCTAGAGTAAATAATCAAATCTAAGTAACATGTTTATATCCCTGGGTCTATCTCCTGAGATGGATTTAAGTTAAGAAAGTTAAATTGAATATATTGTTTGTCTAAGTTTAGACAAATGTAATGTTCCTTTATAAGTGTATCTCCAAACAAAAAAAAAGTTGTTCACCTTAGACTTAAGTCACATGTTCTGACATCATAACCACAAACTGCGTGTGCAGCTTAAGTGATTGAAAATCTGTGAAAATGCATCATTGGGTTTGTCTCTATGACAGAAACACTCATCTATCCTACACTAACTACTTTGAGGGCAGCAAAAATGCCATGAAAATCTTAAAATTAAGGATTTTAAGATTCCTGTTTCCACACTGGTAGTGAAAAATATATAATATAAATAATATTTCATCAAACATATCATTCAATATGGTCAATACCAAATAACAAGTTCAATACCAAACAATAAAATGTACATTTTTCCAGAAATGGAGCTATAATCTTTATAAATAACTTATACTTATAAATAGTACTAGTTTTGCTAGTCTTGCTAAGTTTTATTGAAAGCATTAAGACAATAAGCAATATAATGTCGATATCAGCCTAAGGAAATCACTCATCTATCAAAGCACTCTATCGAAGAGTGTCTATTTATGGCTGACTAGCCTGTGATGTGGTCAGTGACTGCTCTTTAAAGGGTGTGTAATCCAAAATAAAATTGTTTTAATGCAGTTTCATGCATATGATCTAAAGGTTAGGGTTAGCTATGTTCTGACTAAACACTGTATTCTATTAATCCAAATGCTTTGCTCAACTAAAATATATATTATGTTCATAAACACATTTTGAATCATTGCTTGTGCTCCCTCTACAGGGAATTCTGTTTGACTGAATCTGTTACTCCGTCCCAATCCATGACAAAAGAAAGGAAATTTTGCCCCTCTGTAGCGCATCAGTGGACAGTGACCTTTCAACTGTCGACACTCCTAAACGTTGAAGCAGCTGTGGGACTTGGCTCTGAGCCTCTGTGCTCTGTGCGCCAGGTACAGTATAAACACACATCTCTCTGTTATTATGCCATGATGAGATCTGGGGAGTTTTGAGTTAATCCTGTAGCAGTCAGGCCACCACCCTATAAATGGGCAAAACACACTTGCATGCAGACACAGAAAGTCATCTTTATTCGTGGACCCAAAATTGACTTCTCTTGGTCCATTATAATGACCACTCTTGGGACGTAGCTAGAGAGAGAGAACCAGAGAGCGAGAGGTCATTGCAGACAGATGGTCTGTGTACACAGGTGCATGGATAGAGAGAAATAAATAATGGAGTGGGATTCATTAGCTGCAGCCTGATATACACATGTGCTGTTTATTGCTGGGCACTTAATCCAGCTTTTCTCATGGCTTCTCAAGTATAAATCTACTGGGTGGCCCCCTGTACCGGAACCCAGGGGACTGAAGGCCTTGTGCAAGAGAATGGAGACTTAGCAAAACACAACCAGTCACCCTTAATCATGCTAACTGTGTTCACCATCTGCCTGCAAATTGTATGTTACTTGCCGACTAGCAAAGTGACAAAAGACTTTAACTGGTGCGAACCTACACACAGAAACGTCCTCATTTAAATCCCAAAAGAGAGGCTTAATTCAGTTGGAAGTAGACTACGTAGATTTGTAAAGATCTGGTAGTCCTTGTGTTACAGAATCTGCAAAACAGCTGTTTTTTCCATTCAAGTGAGCGCTCTCTCTACAAAAAGGGCATGTTTAACAACAATTTAAGGAGGCAATGGCTTGTTAAGGGAAGCAGAAATGGTAATATGTTTTAACTAGGGGTGTAGCGTAGTGCGACTATCTGTATATGTATCTGTCTAGTGCTCTAAATATCCTTTTGTGTTTGGATCTAAACCTGAAGTTGGCAGGATGGAAAACACTGGAAAACAACATAGAGGTAGAAATGCCAGTACTGTCAGCAGGACTGTTTTTCTAATCCAGCCTACACAGTTCTTAATTTCGCTTATACCTGCCCACAGTATCTCCATCTAATTATCTGGTTTTATTTCACAAAATATAAACAAACTAGTAGTCCAATTTAAACCACTGTAACCCTAGCCAGGCAATTATTAAGGATGCTGTAAATGCATCTTTCTTTGTCTTTCTTCATGCTCGTGCCTGCATGAAAGTAAAACCCTCCCACTCACACAACTTTTTGTGCCCAGGTCTGATGCGCACTTCTAGTCGCAACCAGATGCTGTGTGAATCTTTCTGCCAAGCTTTTCACTAAGGAAAACAACAACAACAACAACAACAAAGGTTAGTGCGCCTCCTATTTGTATTTTTATTGTTATCTGTTTGGAGCGTATTATCTGTTCTATCCCAATAATGTATTATATTTGTTTACATCCCTAGTGGTAGCCATACTAGTTATCATTATCTTATTTATTATGCTAATTACGCCAATACTGGGCAAAATATTCCTTAAACTAACTAGACAGTGTATAATAAAGTCAATTAGTATATATAAAGGTGATATAGTTGTGTAGAAGAGGTTAACTCCTTAATCTCTAGCCTTATTACACAGTTATGTCTTAAAACTTGTTATTCTGTGCCTTTGAAGCGATACTATGAAGTATTTACTAGCTAGGAAACGTATATAGTTACAAGAGGAATTTAAGTCGGGTCCTGAAGGTTTAAGGGGTTAAAGTCTGTGAACATGCTGGATAGAGACAGAATGAACTTCCTACAGTTGAGACGGTTTATTGCCATTGCTGGGTCACTGAAAAAGCATCCAAATAGGATCTTATTCACTAGGTCTACCAGACACTGTCATTTCCCCCTACTTCATGGGGGAACTCCCACTTTAACGGGTGCGGGAGCCAAAAGAGTGCCATTGCCCATTTCCTGTCATCTCATCACAGCTCAAAGAGAGAGCTGGGGACCTAGATGTTTCATGTTTCCCGAGAGGCCTGATTTCTCAATAATTCAAAGGGCTATGAAGAAGCCCAATGAAAAAGGCAGTATGTTTATTTCTGCCATCTGTTAAAAAAAAAATCCCGCTGCGACAAGGAGAGCTGTATAACATGAAATAGAATCTGCGGCAGAGAGGAGGAAATGCATATGCAATGCACATAATCAGTCCATCTCTCTCTCTCTCTCTCTCTCTCTCACACACACACACACAGCACTCCAAAACATATATATATGTGATACAAGGTGGGGAAACAAATTTTGCTTGGGAATTCTCCAAAGGAAATAAGAGCCTGATTCCAAAGCCGTTTATTGGCAGAAGTAGAGGAAACCAAGGAAGATCTTGGGTCAGCGCAACTGTGCAGACAGTGCACCTTGCTGGGCCAACAAGCTGCTGACCATCACATCACACTCTAGCAGACTGCTTTATGCTGTTACGGTTGGCGTTGTTACTCAAAATTCACAGATCTCTGGCAAAAAGTGCTCCAACGTTCTGCTCCACTTCTGTTCCTCCCACAGCTACTTGCTTTGAGCTTCAAAACACTATATGTTAACGGAGCATTGATTTACCCCAAACATCTTTCCGTTCTTATTCTTGAATGTAACCAAATGTCAGCACATGCTGTGACCGTATATTGCTCTTTTGATTTATTTGCTAGCACTGAGAAGTTAATACAGTGTGCTTATGTTCTTGCATGCCCTGCTCCCATGACAGATGGAGGTGCCAGCAATAAGATCTTGAGCCAGCCACTGAGCACACTCTAAAGTGAAAAGAAGAAGATTGTAGCATCTTTGTGCACACCAAGTACAGTTTTTATTTTTTGACATAATACTAGAGAGGACAGAAGAGGAGAGAGAGAGAGAAATGAGGAGAGAAGACCCAGTGAGTCAGAATAGACTAGGGACTAAAGCTCAATGACATTGAGAAGCTTTGACCTACATAGCGGACCGGTAAATGCCTGTCTGCACATACAGCTCTGTCTCTTCCAAAAGAGAGACAAACCAGACCAGGACAAAAATAACTACCAAGAGACAGTGTTTGTAGAGTTAATATAACAAACCCAAATAGATCATCAGTTCTTCGTTTGTATCCTGTTCTCTCCTTTTGCATTACTGGAAAGATTTCATTTGTTTAGTCATGCTCACTGCATCATTAGCTTTTAAAATGGAGAGATGAAATAACTTGAAATGCTGGGTGGAATGTTTTGGCAGGAACACCTTCCATAATACAATACATTTCTGTTGCAGGTAGAGTGCTGACTAAACAGAACTACACTTCGCTCTGTCGAACATTATCTGTTTACATAAAATATAAATGAGTTTCATTTATTTCACTGAAATCTCAAACAAAACCAAAAAAAACCTGGAAGCAAAACACTTCAAACACCATATAATGCAAAACTGGACCAAGTCCATGCATCAGGGTGTGTTAAAGAAAAATTCACCTATGAAATAAATTAAATATTTTATATTGAAATACTTGTGATGTGTTTAGCGATTCTGGTGCTAATTGTTGGACTCAAAGTTCCAGAATGCAACGTGGCTCTATAACACAGTTGCGAGTTGCAGCAGAGACTCAGCTTGGTTGGTTAAGAGTCTGTGATATGATGCACAGGATGGTGTTGACAGCTGTGTTAGCATGAAAGTTGAAGCTTTGGAACCTGATCTGTTTGAGCAGAGTATATAGATGATTAGGTGAGAGAGCTGGACAGACTAAAGAGCTAAAGCACTGCTGCATCACGCTCTTTAGGTAGAGATGAAGCCAGGGTTAAATCCCAGTGGCACCACTATCAGCAGGTAGTTGAAAAGTGTTCTGGATAATACAGGAAACCATTAACCAAAATGAAAATAGATCAACATAATAGATCAACGAAAGAAGAATTTATAGTAGAATATAAGTCTTGGATGTCATTGAAGATCGTGTGTTAATATAAAGATTAATATGCAACTTATTCAGGTTGGAAAAAAGGATTTTTCCTTTCTAGAGAAGTTAAATTAAAAGATTAAAATATGAAATATAAAATATTAAAGTAAATTTGAGAATTTAACAAGCCCTCTTGTTATTCAAGTGCTTTTACCATTTGATATCACCAGCCATTATGAGTATCCTAACAAGTCCCTGGAGCAAGAGAACCTGGTAAAAAGTGTCGTGAGGTAATCGGTCATGTCAACACTGACCTGCAAATGGCTTGTTTAAATTACCCCAAGAGTAAATGGATTGCAAACTCAATCTCTACTCATACAGCCAGGGGGAATTGAGACTATTGCCCGATTAGTCTAGACATTAGAATTGCTAGAGTCATGTTGCAAACCATTGGCCTGACCCCCCCCCCCCCCCGTTTATAGCAAGGCCATCAGAACCACACTCAGCCACGTGTGAAATGAACCTGACATTCTAGGAGTCACAGATTCACTGCAAATGATGGAGGTAAAGAAAAGGGGGCTGGGATATGCCGTGCTTGAAATTTGCAAGAATCCACCCCTACTATCTCCCACGCCCCCGAATGCTTATGATCAATCACGATAAACAATTACAATACAGTCTGATCAACAATACATACAGTGATTCAGACTGGTACAGTGGCGCAGCTACGCACCCAATACAGGATACCAGTCGATGGTCCTTAAGCAACACCATTTTAACCCAAAATGTGGTTGCTTTTACCAGGAGGTTAAGACTTGGCCATAGATAGTTTGACCAATAAGATAATGAGTTCTAACATACCTCCAAGTATGAGTTTGTACATACATCCAAGTATGTACAAGTCAAAATAGAAATAGTTTTGCAACATACCATTTTAAAAATTGAAAACTTGTGGTCTGAATTGTAGAGGGCAGTCCAAATGCACAAAACTAAAAATATAAAGGATCTAAAAATGTTCTGAATGGAGGACTGGACAAAAATTTCCAACCTTGTTAGATATTTCAGGAAGCTTTTCAGTACTGGCGTCCTTCCGTTAATCTCAAAAATATTAATCGTGGTAATTGTTTTGAAACCATGAAAGAAAGCGTCCCTATATATTTAGGCTCAAAATATTACTCAATGCAGGTCTTTTTCATTTGTGTTTATTTTAATGAAGGGTGCCAATAATTCTGGAGTTGACCGTACCCATGGGTAGGACTCTGAAAGTAAACCTCATTTACAAGGTGCACTTAACAGCACAAAAGTCAGCAGCTGCCAGTAAATCAAACATCTGTGCCTGTAATTGAATATGCCAAAGTGTTCAACAAGAAACTGGAAACAAGTTGTGCTTCAGGGACGTGGCGCGTTTGAGCACACTGAGATGGAGAACACACAGGCTTTCATTCCCTGTGAGCAAATACAGGGTTTGTGCTTGTGCTTTGTGGATGTTTTGCACACAACAGTTTGTAATAAACTAAATATCTTCTACTTATTCCATCAAGAAAGTAACTGATACACAGTAAATTCAAGAGGGCCTGTTGGCTGGAAACATTTCTACATTGTTCTATATCACTTTCACTGCACACTTTACAACATCTCCATGAACTCCAGGTTAAGATTGCCTAGTTAATTTGGCTTGCCTGATTGCAGTTCTTGTAGATTAAACAACCACAATAACATAAAAAATATTGAGGTGACACCATTCCTGCTCATGGTTTAGGTTAAAAGCTGTCTTGTCATTGAGATTACATCCTAATTAATCTTTAAGCCCTTCTCCGAAATCCCCATTATACTAACCTTAATAGAAATGTAACTTAATTAAGATTTAGTATAAAGAACTGCAGGAGCAGGCTAAAGCAGAGGCTTATGGGATGCTGGGAAGGTGTGGAAAGGGAATGTGTCTGCGCTACACAACCTTTAATTTAGCACCATACTCATCAACATTGGCATTCCTCAAATAATCCTCATTCCTAAAGCTAAACCATCTGTGAGAAATAAGAACATGTCATGTGAAAAAAGCTGTATAGTCACTCAGGATTCTCCTGTCTGATATCCCAAAATGTGTGAAACCCTTTAGAATTTATTGCCAAGGCATGAGCCAGGGAAATCTTTTCTCTATATCTGGATTTGCCCTGTCCTGATGGAGTTAAATTATGGCTCTTGGAGTAGATATGGTTTTCTTTACTGATCTATCCCCTGATTTGATGTGTATCATCATCTGTTAAAAATGTTGCACTTTTAGAAAAAGGGTATCTCTGGGGTTCTTTGGGTGGTTGATGGTTCTGGCTTTCTAGGAGGTTTATAATTGCATGCCTTTACACAGAACTTAACAGTTTCACAAACTGAAGAAATCTTCAGTCAAGAAAAGAAATCTCTTATTAAACGGTTCTGTATAACGCATTAAAGAGTTTTTTGGTTTGTTTCGACAACAGAGGGTTCTAGGAAGGAACTTTTCAGCTAAGGTTTCAAGTACGAGACCTACATGTTCCATTTATGCAATAGAGGTTCTCTAAAGAGCCTTAGTCAAAGACTACTGAGTGGTGCAACAGAAAAGCATCTGCCCCTTTCATCCGGAGATCGCAAGTTCGAATCCTGATGAGGTCACAGCCATCCGTGGCCGGGTGTCCAAGAGAGCAAAACTGGTCAGGCTGTCCCCTATCAATCAAAGTGACACTAGCCAATCATGCATGCAAAAGGGGGCGGATAGCGCTTTCCTCTGAGTGTGTTACGCATCCCCCTGAGGTTGCACGAGCAGCGGTTCGAAAAGATACGGTAGGCTGGCTTCACATGCCTCGGAGGAAGCATGTGATAGCCTTTGTCCTCCCTGATTGGTAGATGTCATGTGATAGGGGAGAGCTGCCTGATTGGTGAGAACTGGCCATGACTAAATTAGGGAAAAAAATCCAAAAAGAAAAAAAAAAGCAGTTATTAAACAGAGCAATTATTCATTCGTTCAGCTTCAGTAACCGATTTATCCTGGTAAAAGTTGTGGTGGATCTGAAAAATATCCCAAGAACCCTGGACATGTGACGGAATAGGACATGGGAACAGGAGAACATGCGACACTCCACATAGCCGATAACTCGAGGTCAGGTTCGAACAAGGGACCATGGAGCTGTACGGCAGCAGCCGTGCCTGCTGCGCCACCATGCCGCCTCTATAAAGGCCTAAATGTCTATGTTTCAACGATATCTCCTCAGCAAGTGGACTCAAGTCGTCATGGGTTCTGTAAGATGCAGGTGGTTAATAAGAAGCATTTAAGATTTTGAAGGTGGTGCAAACACTTCTATCTATTCAAAGAACCCTTGATGTACCTCTTCCTAGACTAGAGCTGAAGTTTACATCCAAGCTCTCTAAACAAAGGTTTCACTCTCTCACCATGCAGCTTAAACTGATTCATCATGCCGTATCTGTAGTCAGCCCTCAAATCCCTCACTATGGTTCAATCAATAAACAATCGGAAAAAAAAAACAAGAAAGGACACTTGAATACTCGAGCCATCTCACTACAAAGAGAATCCCAAATCAGACTGCTCGGCCTCACCACCATCAACCACGCTTGATCTTGGCAGTGTGGCGTTGCGAGTACATAAATAGATGCATTAGCACAGATAAAAGAAGATACGGTACATCTCTGGTCTTCTTCCTTAAAATACGGTTAGAAGTACATGTGCGTTTTGTCAGGTTAAAGAGAAGGAAGAATGTTTCCCAAAGGTGGATAAGCTGCTTGAAAAACATCTTCAGTAACCTTTTTTATGCAGTTATGATGTACAATGTGCAATCTTTCATCTTTTACCTCACAGGTTTGGGAGTGCTTTAGGAGTGCATTGTGGGTATGTGGTTGGTGGGCTCATTGTCTAGTATATTTAGCAAGACTCGGTTAAGGGGAAGTCTGGTATGGGGGTGTGAGTTTGGCACATGTGGCTGCAGTTGTTAAAGCACACAAGCAGAAAGGTCAAGACAATCGAAATGCTTTCTGATGAGTGCAGATGGGATTCTAGATCCATGCACAAATTACACCCCCCAACACCACTACACACACATTTGCAGAACCTTGTCAGCATGAATAACCCAGCTTCTGCTTGCAGAGATGGTTTTTGAGTGGATGTCAAACAATTGAGCCTATCGGAGCCACTCTGTCCTGACTGAGAAATCTCCCCAATCCCCATCATTCTAATTTCTTCTTCAGTTACAATTTGACAGGGGGGTTGACTAAAAAAAAACAAAAAAAAAACAACAACAACAATAGCAAATTTCACTGAAATAAGCAGTGAAGACAAACTTCTTTCTTTGTTAAAGAATGCACTGAGACAGCTGCAAGCTGGAACGCTTCCATTTATGAATATTAAAATTTCGGCCACATATTTAATCAATTATGCTGTATTTAACTGTGTGTTAGTTATTACTTCCAAGACAAATAGAAGCACAGTTAGTCGTGTAGTGAGTTTGTGAGTTTTCTCATGAAAGCCACACAACCTATAATCATTTTTGTTCAAATCCTATCATCTGAGTTTTTCTCAGGATGCCCACTTGAAAGATAAAAAAAAAGAAAGGAAAAAAATCCCACAGAAACACCAGAAGCAATTAGGACAGCACGTGGGGTATCGTCAATTTGTCATAAGAGTCAGGGAAAATCACTAGGGAC
The DNA here is from genome assembly GCA_022758105.1 of Pangasianodon gigas. NCBI lineage: Eukaryota > Metazoa > Chordata > Actinopteri > Siluriformes > Pangasiidae > Pangasianodon > Pangasianodon gigas. The sequence continues at coordinate 7,420,994 of CM040481.1, forward strand.
TGGTGTGTGGTTTATTTGACTTGAGCAATCACCTTGAAAAATGACCACTATACAATGGGGCCATTAGGATGGAAAGATTTCTTATGTTAAATAATCTATCCAACAGAGTGGAAGTACATCATTGTCCCATGATATACTCGTTTAAAAAACACCCAGAACTGATCTAGAAAAAGAAACGCAGATACTTCAAGCAAGATTTTGTCCCATCTGTCGCAATCCCCTGTTCCTCTCAAAAAAAAAAATTAGACTGACACACACACAATTTCCCTGGCATGTATAATTCATCAGAGATATTCTAAACCCGAAACCAGTACAATCAATTTTCCCCTTTCGGTTCCTCGGAAATTAATTACGACATGAATATTTCACAGTGTTACAGAAGATCATAAGGCGAGAGATGAGAGTGAGGCTGATGTGCAGCGTGAGCCGCTTATTAGTTTCATTCTTCTGCAAACCAGCTGCTGATGAGACACTCTCACTAGCCACATAATTAAGCACCATTTTGCTGATTTACTGATTTTCTTCATGATTTCCCATTTAGACCACAGACAGATTCAGAGACATTCTGTCCTGAGAAGATTTTTTTTTTTAGTCCTAAGTTAAGTTATACTGTGCATATAAGGCAATATTTAAATCTGCAGCAAATATTATATACAAATGTATACTTTCATCAAAGTTTGGCAATTAAAGTCTTCTTTAAAACTTTGTATACTGAGCATAAGAATGGCAGGAATTAGGGAATATGTTACAGCAAAAAAAAAAAATACAAGTTAAACCTGTTTAAATTCAAAAAACAGAATATGCAAAAAAAATTTGTATATATATATATATATATATATATATATATATATATATATATATAAATAAATAAAATTCCCAGCAAGATAAGTGAAACTATTTTCAAGAGAGCACATGGTAATGACAGAACTCACAGTAGCGCCAGGAGCATGCATACACACAAGCACACACAAGTCGGTATGTAAATTACAGACGCATTTGCATGCATACGTTTATTCTCTTTCTTTGTACCTGTACCTCTTTACACCTGCACTGAAGAGTAATACTGATTGTTCCTTCACTAAAGATCTTGTTTGCTCTCTCTATAACTCTGACTATAGGAGGAAAGGATGTGCTTGAGAGGCTACTCACAGTCGCTCCGTGTTCCTTGGGATGTTCCTGGGAATGCTCTTGAGCCCCAGGTTGTGGCAGTCCACGGTGGTTCCACTGCAGGTGCACAGAGCTGGGCACGCGGTGGCACGGTGGGCGAACAGGGCGCCACACAGGAGCAGTGCCCACTTCCATGCCCTACAGCCTCTCATGGGCATGACTGATCCACAGCTCCGTAAACTCCGTTTACTGCCTTTCCTTAAGAGATTTTTTTCTGCTTTCAAAGCTGCTGCTGCTACTGCTGCAGAAGTCCTTATGCTGAAAGCAAAGCACACACAACGTGTAGGAGAAAGACTACGTGTGGAGGATGAAGAAAAAAAAAAAAGGTATAAAAGGTAACTGGTTTTTTTGTCCTCACAAGCAGAAGAAATGGCTACTTTAGGTCAGACTAGTCCTGTTTTGATTGTTCTTGTGGTAGGGGGGGAGACAAAAAAAAAAGAAGCTCGTCCTCTTCTGTCGTGCTTGACTTCCTAAAGAAAACTCTCTCTCTCTTTCTCTGTCTCCGTCTCTCTCGCCGTGCTCAGCGTCTATGTCTGCTTCCCTCCCACTCCTGCACTCCTCTGGCTGCCTACACAGAGGGGAACAGAGGAACACCAAAGAGAAAAAAAAAGCACTCTCTCACTCTCTCTTACACACACACGCACACACATATACACACACAGCAGTCATCCATCACAAAGATCTACAAATAGCAGCTCTCAAGCTCCTCCCATATCCCCTCCCCTTCGTCCAGCGTTCCTTCCCCCAATCCTAAACACACCACCCTCACCCCCTACAATCTCTCAGGCGTCCCAGTGCGGCTCTGGGCATCCACACATACACACACACACACACACACACACACACACACACGTGTGTACGATTTACAGCGTCCCCTGTCCCAACACACTGACCCCTGACAAAAGATAGGGAAGGGGCACATTGGTCATTTCAATGCATACACTCTCTTGAGAACACTCTAAAGACAGAGGAGGGGGTTGGCTTCGTTATACAGAACAAGACAAGTGAGCTTGTACAGGTATGAAGTGTGTGTAGCCCAACTGGAGTGTGTGTCAGAGCTAAGCCAAGCACAAAGTGTATCGATGGCTAAAATATAAAGACATAAATGAATTTCTACTTACTTATATTTATACATGATACAGAATGTGTGAAAAGCTTTGGCAATACTTCAGATTAGCAGGGGCTCAAACTTTTAGCAGCCAGGGAGCTGAAAAAAATTCCACAGGCACCTCAGTACAGATTTAGTTCATGAACTATTGAAATATTACACATCATTCAAATGTGTACAATAATATTCTGGCTATATTTTCAAGCCATGGAGCTTTCTATTGAAAGAACACATTAGGTCCAAGTCGACATTATGTATAGGCCGACTTTTTTTTTTTTTTTTTTTTTTGGAGTTATTGAGGTTTGGATTAAACCCATTAAATTCTGATGACCAGTCAAAGAAGCTAATAACTATATGAACTCAGTCAGATACAGCTTTTGTAATCTCGGGTTATGATTTCTACCACTGTAACAAAATAAGCGGTATGCTTCAAGGACCCTTGGGTGTTCCCGGGAAACCTTCAAAGAAAGAGACCCAAGGCAAAAAAAAAAAAAAAAGCAATCAAAAGCTAGTATCATATTAGTTATCACTCATTGCACAATGGTAACCTGAGGTGCTCTAAGCAAATGAGCAGACAGTGACGGATTGCTGTTTTATACTTTTAATGATATTCTGGGGTTTTTTTTTGGAGATTTAAAGCATTAATGATCCTTTAATATATCACTAAGAACTTTTCCCCAGTTTCCAATGATCCAAGTATCCAAATATCCAGTAATCAAACGTCCACCAGGTTGTTCATATAAGCTGAAAAGATGAACGGATTCAACCATTCTTCAGGATAGGAAAAGAATCTGTGATAGCCTAAACAGACCTGCCAGAGAGAGGCGCATAGCCGTAACAGCTCTGGTGTGGAGCCTGATGAGAAAGACGAGAAGGAGCAAATATCACGCATACCGCACATTAATCAAAAGACTTAAGGGAGATCCTTTCAGTTCCCGATTTGGACCATACGTCCAGGGCACAGGGCAGGTTCTGGAGTATTATTACTTTTATTGTGCTGTTCTGTTGAACAGGACGACACACAGAAAATCGGCTTTCAGGGAACAATAGCTGGTGTCTGAATACAAAAACTACTTCAATCAGATTAGATAGGTTGGATAATTAATCTGTTTGAAATGAAAATGACCCATTTTACATGAAACATTCCTTCATTCATCTTCAGTAAGCGCTTTATCCTGGTCAGGTTTGTGGGGCAGTTTTGTATAGCCAATCTACTGGATATATCGACATGTTTTTGGAGAGGTATGAAGAAACTAGAGAACTCGGAGGAACCCCACCCATGGAAAGAACATTCAAAAAGTCAAACTCCACACAGACAGTAACACAAGCTCAGTATCAGCTAAATTTAACGTAAGCTAACATTCCCAATGTAACAGACACTTAATCTAGCTACTATATCTATCTTAGCTAGTTTACAAATGGCAGCACTCTTCCGTTATTAATGAACATGCATTCCACGTTAATTAACTTAAACAGATTTATTTCAATAGAAAAACGTGTAAAGTTAATTCTGACACGTCAACAGAATTTGTTTTATCTACCTGCAGTTTAAATAGGTTTAACAAGAAATAATTAATTCTATAGAAATGAACTGTGAAATAATTCCGTTTCTGACTTCTCACCTTATTACAGATTCCTGATGCGGAATTAAAACTCAGGAGACCCTGGATGGCGAGCGAAAGATAAAGAAAAGAAAAGAAAGAAAGAAAGAAAGAAAGAAAGAAAACAAAAGTCTTTGTTCTGGTTAGAATACACATCCACTCTCTCCATGGACGTGAGTACATAACAACCTAGTAAAACTGCCCCTAATGATCTAATGTGATGATGTACAAACCGCTGTGTTTAACCACAGTAAGCCTTATGGAGCTAATTGTGCTACTGTTTTCTGTTCAGATTTATGCTTTTCATTGAATGGATGGTTCAGCAAGGGAAATAAAATGATTTAACCAATTTTTACATGATGCAAATTGGTGGTCATAAGTTTCCATTACTTATTACCTACATTAATATTGTAGCTTTAGTGCTGAACGAAGGGAGCGAAACTGGGACACGGAACACGGCTTGGCTGCACTCGAGGTAAGTGGAAAATGTGTGCGAAATTGATTACAATCCAAACGATTTCTTTACGCAAAAGATAAAAACCCACTTAAACTAAATTAGGCACATCAATGGCAAAATTACAGTTGCATACTACAGAGAATATTATGAATATTACATAATATCTGTAAGCCAAGACCAGAGAACTGTTTCATATCACTGCATGATTTGAGACAAGACTGAAGGCTCAAGGGTACAACATTTAAAATAGTCTAACACTACAGGTTCCCTTGCTCAGTCCCTACAGAGACCATCACATGGGAGCAAATCAAACTGTCCGACTCTGCGGAGTATATCGTACTGTACCCGCAATACCACATATAAGCTTTGTACACACACATCACAGTAATTCTGCGTCAGTGGATATAAAACAGCATTAATGAGAGGTACAACACAGCAGGAGCAACATGCCTTACTACTTATTGAATAATTAACTTAAGGTTTAAAGAGCTGTCAAGAGCCAGATAAGTGCATGCAGACGGAGGGCAAGCGGCAAAGAAGAACGAGCCTGTTCTCTCTCGACTTCAACACTCTAAACATAGATTCTGCAAATTCCACGTTTAGTCTCATTGAGAGAAAACAGAACTCCTCGGGTGTCTGTGAGCCAGGCATGTACAATGTGTAGCTACAACACCAGAAATGAAATATATAGTGCATAATGAAACACTGGGGCTTTTTTTTTTTTTTTTTAAAGAAAGTTTTAATCATATTTTGGCAAACGAGTGACCTATAACCAGCCAGAATTCTGAACATTTATTTTGATTCTGTGATCAATATTGGGTCAGATTTGGGAAAATCTGTGTGGGATCTCTAAGTGAAAGATTCTTGCATGGACTCGTACCAAACACAGATGAACTAACTGCATGTGTGACAAGAATCCTCAGCTCACAGTTCAACAGCAAGCTAAATTTTCTCTATCTACTGCTCCCCCTTGTGGCCAATATTAAAATAGCACCATCCAGTAGGTAACTAAATGGTTTAATTCCAAACACATGAACTTTTTTTTTTCCCTGGTCCTCTTTTTTCAAACCCTAAGTGAAAACATTCAGTGAGATTTCAGTCATGTTTCAATTTTATCAGTTCATCCTAGCAAATAACGGCATGCATGACCCAAATGCATATTAGGGTTTATTTCTGTCTCTCAACCATCCCATTCCTGCCAATTTCAAGGTAAAACTAAGAACTTCCAGTAAGGCTCTGGAATAAAAAAAAAAAAAGGGAAATAAATAATGATAATGGCTTCAAAAAGTGTGAGAAGCATGAATTATACGGTCATATTTTATATGCAGAGATTGCTCCAGTAGATTTTTAGCTCTTTAATAGGTATTTTGGCTGTACCTCAAAGTTCGAATGCATGGTTCAAATATGTTCCTGAGCCTAAAGCTCATTTCGGTGAAAGGCCTTTTTGTGTAGACGGCATTAGATGAAAGATAACTGTTATTAATTCCAAATTTATATTACCTTTGTGTAAACCAAACCTGTTAACCATGACGTTTAACATGTGATTTAGCAGCAGAACTTTGTGTTTAAATTTAACCTTTGGAGTACATGTAAGGAATAAAACACGACATGGCAACATTAGACCACCCTGAACTGGATTATTTTCCTACAAACAGTACATTCCACAGTGTTTTATTCCTCTTATACCACAGCAATATACAAAAGATTACAGATTTTTATTCATTAATGAACAAGATGTTGTGCTCAATTCATTTATAGTTCACAGCTATAGCTATACCACAAACATTCATCACTTCACCAGCCTCTCTTTTTTTTCCCCCCCCTGCTCTTAAAGTTAATTGCAAAGACCTCTGTCCTGAAGAAAACTCACTGCTGCAAAGCACTGACACTGGAGACTCCTTCTAGAAATGTTAAACATCGTACAGAAAGTTTCACCATATGAATGTGTATACGTTTTTCATAGTTAAGTAGATCCCGTTGAATCAGTTGCTACTATAGAAACAGTAACATTAGAATGAGCGCATTAACATAAACCTATCATTTGAACTACAGCTGGCATGACTGTCAGAGCGGCTGTTAAAGAAAATTAATGAACAGCTTCTGACCAATCAGATTAAAGAATTCAACAACACTGGGCTAGAAATTATATTAATAAATTATGAATTAGCAATTTATGAACTGTCCTTGGTTGCTGTCCGTGTGGAGATTTGCATGTTCTGCCCATGTCAGTGTGGGTTTCCTCGGGGTTCTCCAGTTTCCTCCCACCACCCCAAAAACAAGCCAGCTGGCATCTAAATTCCCCCTAGGTGTGAACGAGTGTGTGAATGATGAACAGGTGTCCCGTTCAGGGTGTGCGCTCCAGCTCTATTATGACCCTGACCAGGAAAAAGCACCTACTGAAGATGAATAAACGAATTCATGAGCCTTAACTTTCCCTTGTAAAGTGGTGATTTAATAAGTGTTTGCTTTGAATCAACAGTGTCCCCAATCCAGACAATCTGAATGCAAATTATAAGAATTAATATGCTTTAGGGGCTCTGGCAAAGTTCTGTATTTACTGTACATCATAATTTAACATTAGAAGAAGAAGTGGTGCTTTGTTTTAATAATGTAGAATACAAACTCAATGAGATGAGTGAAAAGGTTTGTGAAAGTTCATCTTCGACAACATCCTTGATCATATTTATATACGTATATAAAAGCTCAAACTTTACAAAAATCAATTTTAAGGGAAGAAATCAAATAAATAAGAGGGATTTTAATACTTTCGATTTAATGTCACAAGCTGAAGGCACTGTACAATACAGCTATGACTTTAAACCCACATATGGTAACAGCGATCCACATGCTTAGGCTGAAATACCACGCTAGTTTTAATTACTGGTGAAGTTGGAGGTAAAATGTGAACAATGCAATGTCACAGTTTAAAAAATAAAAAAAATTAAAAAATAAACTGTGAGTAAAACTGAAAAAAGCACAGATCCATTGAGATGAAAAGTGAAACATAAAGCATTTTCACATATAAAAATATTAAAAGGAATAACTTAAAATGATCTCAAATTAAACAGTGGTTAACTCCTTAAAGAAAAAAAAACAGACAGTAGTTTAAAAAATGAAAATCAGAGTTAACAATATAAGACTGTCAATACACATCTGAAATACAGTCTAAATAAAAAAGTTCAGGCTCAAAGCTTATTCACATTTACAAAGTTAGTAAAAAATATATCCCCATAAAAATGTTCAAACTGATAATGTTGTCCCGAAAAAAAAAAAAAAAAAAAAAAAAAAAAAAAGATATAAGGCATCGTAAATGAAGAATCTGCTTGTTATATTTTGTTGTTTAAATCTACACAAAATCACACTGATGAATCCAGAGGGATTTTTGAATAAATTCCTTCGTAAACAGCTGTCTTTTATCCTTGTGCCACAAAGCTGAGCTTGGCGTAATTTGTGAGGATGCATAAATTTATCATAGCATACAAATATTTTAAATCCTGAGGAGAAAAAACTCTACATGCCTCTCAATAAGTTTCAGTAAGTGTAAACTAGGACACATTCTGATCACAGAGATACAGAAACAATCGCCATTCATCTCCCTTTTTCCCAAAAGTACAAATTTTCAATATCAGACTTTAAAAAACCCTCTTGCATATCAAACAGTTCAGTGTAACAGCTCAAAACAAAAGTGGCTAGTTGTGTAGCCTACAAGATTTGAAATAAGACCACAATTACATCCCAACCTCTGTATATCCATACTAAGTAGTATGTCAAAATAGGACACAACCACTAATTAGTTGTTTTTGGACGTACTGGATGTCTAGTCATGCTGGATTCACATACCTGCATATAGTACCCTGAACCTCTGGATGTATATTCAAATCCAGTGGAAGCCAAATTACACAATTCCGCAGTAGTTAAAAAAAAATAAAGAAGAAAGAAAGAAAGAAAGAAAGCAAGAAAGAAAGAAAGACAAAAAGAAAAGAAAGAAAGAAGCCCTCTCAGTACATGCTACATGCTTGACCTTTCTAAATACATATTCCATTCCTGACCTTTCTGAGTAGATGCTACACGCTTGGGACAATTTTTACTTTTTTTTTTCCATATATATATATCTTTCACAAACAGATTAATAATTCAGGACATTTGCAACTGGTAAAAACCTAACCACATGCAATGTATTGGTTTAGAAATTCATCTTGTCTGCATAGTTAACAAGTTGGAGGTCACATTTGTTAATTGAGCCCAAATAAATACTACCGAAACCTGATCCAAAATTAATTTACAAATTAAAAAATTACAGGCTTAAACTAGAGTGCTGTGCCGTAGAATCAGGAGTTCTTTTGACAGATGTGGAACCCTGGAAGAAGGTGTGATAAAAATTTAATGACGAAGCTAAAGGATGTTGACTAATAAAGTGATATAGATACTAACCATTCTAAGTGATATTAACAAAGTAGGTTAACACATGTATTATTGATTCTTGATTAAATGCTTAAACTGATCCAACCAAGACTAATGTCTGAATGAAACAACATAATCCAAATGCTCATTCTTTGGTTATTTAAAAATAAATAAATAAATAAATAAACCCAAAACATGAATTGCTTCCATATTACTTTTAACACATTACTGCTTAGGTTTACGGTTTGTTAATATTACCCAGTGCATTAAATCATTTTAGTTTAGTGTACTGTAATGTAAAGTGTTACCTGTAAATCAAATACAGCTGCATATTACAAGACTTCTGAAAATAAATCTGTACAGATTCAGGTTCACTTGCAACTTACGTTTTCCTTGTTCACCTCTTTGGTTTGGCTCACCCCAGATCCAGCTCTTTCATTTGTAACTTGATTCCCCAAAACTTTTCTCTGTTTAAAGAAAATTATTTTTAGGTGTAATGATGTTACAGCTGCCTTTCTAAGTACTCACGGAGTTAAGTACTGGAATAGAATTAAATTATTTTAGAGAGGAAAACAGACCTTGATGAGGCCTCCGAATGACCGGGAGCGACCATGCTTTTGGTTTGAAGGTCTAGGGCTTTCACGTGTCGGAGTGCCCTGCTTGTTGAACTACAAAACGCAAATGTTCATTCAGCATGATTCATAGAGCCAATCTGATAAATGTTTCAATAACATCCTGCACTAATGAGCTAAATCAACAGCAGAACCTTTTAAAGAAAAGGCTTAAAGAAACTTTAGGTAAAGTTTCTTCAGTGATGCTAACGCTTACTCCAGCATTTTACTACCTAATCACTATTTACCACAAGCTACACTTATTCCATTTATTTATGCTGTCCTTAAGTTTTTGTGTTTTCCGTGTATCATCAAGAAGAAACTGAGGTACGTTGACTATGCTGGTAACACATAACCACAAATTCCTCCTCTTCAAAAGAGTACTCTACAGATTTAGAGCTTAATTTATAAATACTTTTGCCTGAAGAATGCATAAAAGCTTCTTACAAAAATGTTTTACGGAAGTATTTTAACTCCATAATAACTGCCCTTAGACTTCCATTATAAGCAAATATCAAGTCAACATGTTCTTTACTCTTTTCTCAGTATGCAAAAGCATGTTTGTCCATGGTAACCACACACACACTACAGATGTGGTAGACAATATCTTATGTAGTGGTGTATGTATTGAGGTTTTGAAGACAATGCTGAACAAACTTGTCTTCTCCAAATTAGATCCACAGCAAAGTCAATATGAGTGTGGAAAGCAATTTGTTACCTGTCGAATGAGTTTCTTCTTCTTTGTAGATTCAGGCATGTTGCTGACATGCTGAAAAAGCTCACGCAGAGCCTCCTGTGTGTGTTGTTGGCTACCGCTGCCATCCTCCTCGCTGCTTCTCTTAGAGGGCAGGCCTCGAACGCCAGCTCCAGCGTACAGCTCCATGTCATCCTAAAGCAGCATGTTAGAAGTGAATTAGATTCTGGTCACTTTCTAGACAGTGAGTGATTGTGTATTAAAAGTTGTGTGTGACAACTATGAGGTTCCATCACAGACAGGGGGTCAGTGCTTTACAACTTTGTAATGAAAGACAAACGTAATTTATATGCAAATTTTCCCCACATATATTCAAATATTAATTCAATTTTTTTCATTTGACCAGCTCAAGAACAAAAGTTATAATTATGTTTGTGCATGAAGATGAAAAAATTACCATCTAAAAATCACAAGGTGTTAATATGAGCCCAGGTGACTGATCAGAGGATTAAAAAAAACAAAAAAACAACAACAACAAACAACTGTATAATTAGAACCTTTGATTGAGGAGTTTCTGAGCCGGAGAAGAGCATCCGTGCATGGTCTTTGATGTATGCTGGTGCCTAGAAAAATACAGAACAAATCATTAAGAAGCATGCTCATAAGATAAGACTTAATTTGCAATGGATTAGGTGACTTATGGAAGGACTTCTAAAATGAAATGACTTTTAGTAGCCGGACGTCTAATTAGGTTTCCAAGTTCTTACCCGAAACAACTTCTGCGAGTGCTTGATAAGAAATGCGATGCCGTTGTTCAGCTTATTCATATTGTCTTGCAGATCATTTGCAGTTGCCTGTGTACAAACCAACGTTTTGAGAAGGCTGCAGCACACAATAAGAAAATAACAGAAAAACTCAGACCTACATTTTTGGGCCATATGATATGCGGTGCAAACATGAGCGCCAGGTTGAAGGCGGACATTTTGTTTTTGTCTTGGTGCTTGGCGGTCTGATAGAGCAGGTCCAACAGCAGTTTAAGGAGGCTGCGGTTGGCTGGAGGCAGCAGCATGAAGAGAAGCTGCAGCGCTTCGAGCTGGCGCTCTTTGTTCGGCACGGACGTCTTGTTGCCTCTCTCATCGAACAACGTAATCTCTGTGAAATACAGAAACAGTAAATACCTTTAATTCAAGCATGATGCACTTTTTGTTCATCTTGAGCAGTTTCCCTTTTTTGTTTTGGGTTTATCCTGGAATTTAGTTTTGTGCTTGGTGTACATTATTTAGGTGTGAAATGATGAGAACTTGATTTGGCAACTATTGCTGTTCATCATGCAGTTATGTTATTTGGTCAGGGAAACTTTATATCTTAAAATGAACACATTACGCCCTACCTCAAACTGACAAAACTAGTGTTTCAGGCCTCAGGGGTGTATGGGTTTAAAAACAGAACATTTGAGACAGAGAATTGTACTTTGTACTTAATGTGTCATTATTCATAAATAAATTTTGAGGGTATTGTCGTTTCAGATTATGATATGCCATAATTCTAGTCTTATCTAACTTTACTGACCAGTTTATTCTTTAAAGCGTGGTTCTCAAAATTTTTGCAGCCAAGGACCACTTTAACTATAAAATAATTTCCACAGACCCCTCAGTTTTTTATGTTATTTATGAACATTTTCTAACTATTCAAATATTAAGCTCATTATTTAAATGTGTGCAATAATAGTTTGGCTACTTATTAGAGCCATGGAGCATTTTATTGTTAACACCAACAGAACACATTAAGTCCAAGTTGACATTATTTATAGGCTTAGTTTTTGAGGTTTGAATTTTTAAATCCATTCAATTCAAGTAACCAATCAAACAGGCTACAGGAACTCACTTAGAATTATAATAATAATGGTTGGTTGGTATTTCTGTAACAAAGCTGAATAATTAAAGAACCCTGGAGGTCCCTGAACCCCACTTTGAGAACCACTGCTTTAAAGGAATAAATGTGGAAATTCCCAGTGCCCACAAGTATTTGTGTCACCCGTCTGAGCCCTGAAATTGTCCTGAGGTAAACTGTCATTCCCGTAAGGGAGTACCGGCTATTTTGAGATGTGCATGATAATGGCGATGAGTCAGCAGTGGCTCCGGCAGCTCCCCCAGGAAGGCCTTTAGCAATGTGGCCGCGTCATGCGGGTGGTAATCCCCCGTGTCCAGGTCGACATCTGCGCCACTGTTGAGTATCTCCCTCAGCGCCTGCTGTCTGATGCTGTTCCCCGGCACGCGGAACAGGCCCTCCACATGTAGGTCTGACAGATAAAGGAAAGAGCCAAATGCTTTAGAATAAATTATTCACTTGCCTCCCCCATTCAGGTCCTGTCTACATTTATTTTCTTGGTCATTTAAGGTCAAGAAATTCCCTCAAGTGACACTGCAGAGGATTACTTTCAGCGAAAATGGAAGCTGAAACACGGAGACAACAATAAGTTCAATTTTAAATAGTGCAATTCATCAAGTGCGAGATTAGACAGAAACAAACAAAAGAAATGGATAATTTAATGTGTTTTTTATTGGCACCCTTTGAATCTGGCAACAAATGTGTAAAGAAACACATCATCGTTTTTCTTTTAAATATACTTTCTTGCATTAAAACTTGCTTTAGTGCAGACTAAGACGAAACAGGACAATTTCTTACTTTTTCCAAGGTACTCTATGAGCTGGTAAATCTGAGCAATGCCCTCCTCAGTCAATGGTGCTCCAAATATCACTCCTTTCTCTGAAATAAAAAGCAACATATATAATATTGAAGTGAATTTGTGGTTTAAAAAATCAGTTTACTGCTACAAGTTGAAAAGCACTTGTTACTAAAGCAGAATCACAGTGAAAAAAAAAAAAAAAACCTTTAGAATTAGATACATCAGAACAGCCGTCAACCTTTTTAATCACCGTGCCTTGAGTTTACACATGTAGGAGGTTTTGAAGGACTGGGTTTTGATGGACACTTCCTGTTGGTTCCCATAGAGGTTCTTTTAAGTATGTAGATATTGCAAGTGCTTTTCATGCTGCCCTGTCAGACTGTCCTGCACGTGGGACGGCTCTCCAGCTCACATCAGAGCTGCTGGTTGTACAAGCTGAGAGTGCAGGTTCAGTTAACTCCCCACGAAGTCAGAGTAAGCCTGCACTTAGCTGCACTTATGTGAGCCAGTGTTCCCAACGACCAGCTGCTGATCACTGATTGTCTGTCCCACTCACACACTGTTCTGTTCTCTTTGTTTTAAACCTTCTTCTTGGCTATATTTACAAGTAATAAAAGCAAGTTATTCCACCTGGAACCAACACGTCTATCTCTCAACTACTTTGTCTGCTTTCTTGATACAAATGATCATATTGTGTAAATAGATAAATTAGTGGTGCCATAACCAAAGATGACTTCTTTCTATAAGAAATAAGTTATAATCTATTATACCTCAGCATTACTGAATTCTTAGATCTGAAGGTGTTAATTAATTTTCTCTAACAGCTTCACATCAGGCTGTATCACACCACCCACTGTGGATTATTTTCAGCATGCGCCATTGTGTTTTATTCCTTACTTATACAATAGTTCGTTCTGGTCTACTAATTTGATTGGTCAAGTGACGTTCCAAGAGTGCTGATACATTTCTGAGACATTTCACTGTTTGTGTCACTACTCTTGTCTGTATTCGCTACACAAACTTCCAATTCTAGCAATAGTTTGTTACACTGAAACTATTACTACACAACACTCTGTGCGATCCATGGCATTACGCAACACTCTATCCAGCTGAGGCTACATTGGGAACGATTTTTGTTGATGGAGCAAAAATAAACAGAATATTCGGCCATATTGTGTCTGAATTGTCAGTTATTCGGGATTAATTACACTCTCACTCGTGCTGTTGTAAGTAAATTTCGGATGAAAGAACACACACAAAGTGCAAGTATAAAGGTAGGAAACAGCGGCTTGACAAAAACACACACACTGGTGTCATCGTGTCCCAAATTTGAGGTCAGATGACAGGTGAGGTATGAGATGAGTTGTACTGAATACCTGCCAAATCAGAGCCGTGCTGATATTCAGTATATCAGCACTCCTGCTTAATTATTTTCCATTCTTCCCTATTCTATTCTCTCTTCAGAAAATCCTCCTTCTTCATATAACACTTTGATATGCAAATGACCCTGATGATGCAATCAGCATGCAAATTAGTTTATGACTTCATCTGGTCATTCCAGAGACTTTTTGACCATGCATTAGCTACCTTTCCTCCCTTTAAAGAGTTAGCAGCACTGCTTGTGAGAAGTGTTTTGTTCACCTTTACGCTTCAGGAAGTTGGGGAGGCGCAGGAAGCCTGTGGAAGCAGGGAGCTTGAGGTCTGACTCTCCCTGAAGCTGTGCAAATTCAGCTCCGGGTAAATCAATGAGCCGGCTTATGTTACTCAGCAGGAGCTCAGTGAAAACCTGGGGCTTCTCATGCCTCAGTTTCTCCACGAAGAAATCAGGGTTGAAAATAACCGGCTGGCTTTGAGGCATCTCCTGGCTTATGACTATGTTACATACTGTTCCCCTGTGGCAAAACACAATGGAGCAAAAACAACAAATCTAAGCAAGAGACAACGAATTTTTCATGCAAATTGTCGAATTTGTTCTTCTAGCAAAAATGTAAATAATTATAATATCCTATGTAGACTGCAGAACTAATTTTTGACTTTATCTTTCCAGGTTAATGCAGTATATTATCTGGCTCTTTTTAAAATAACGTTATTTTGCCAAGTCGAACACTGAAATACTCAAAGCAAGAAGCCATTAGCAATAAAGCTAATCAAACCAGATACATTCAAAACACTGTACGCTAACGCCGTGCATGTTGCCTAACAAGGTAAATACTGATTAACACAGGTATTAAGTGTACTATTAAATGTTTAATACTTTATTTTATTTTTTAAAAAAGACAATATTTTCCCCCGAAATAACCTAAGCATAATCCCAACCGGTAACGATATAGCTTTCTAGCTTCTACAAACCTAGTTAACGCCGTAGATGGCTAAATCCCTAATAACTGCCTACTAAGTACAAAAGGGCACTTAACAGGATACATATACGCGCTTTTGCACTCTATATAGCGCACTACAAATCCCAATGCGAAGCTATTTGAAATCCAGCCACTGCCAACGACGCTAACGCTAGCTGTCAAGCTTCAACGAACCCTGCCGTGCTAGTTATCTGATTTTAGCAAACTTTTTTGAAGACCCCGCCCTAAAATAACAGAAATAATTTACACCTTCATCACATTCACTTTTTATACAGCTCAATAAACACAAAAGACAAAATACAACTGCCCACCGTCTACTCTGTTTGTTTTCTTCGTTATCTTTCTCAGCCGCCATGTTCAGTTTGAATTTACCACTTAGAACGCCTTAGACCCGCCCCCTGATTCTCATTGGTTTGTACCAAGAGCGAAATTTCAAATCACGGAAGACTCCGGGGTAAGATCATGAATATTAATGAACTGTGACCAGACGGGCATGTGATTGGCTAGAACTAACCTTCTCTGGAAACTAGATAGTAAGCCTAATGATGGTTATCTATCCATTTTTCTCTATTGGAATTTACAGTAATATACCTCCAATGACAATGTATAATGATTACACCTCCAAATAATTACATTATACATTTCTATATTTCTTCATATGCATTACGTAATATAAAAACATACTGTAATAAAGCAGCGCGAGTTTATAGATTCGCAATACTACCGGGAGGATTAACCAGCCAATCACATGTCAGTTTTGTCCGCTGCCTCATTAATATTCATGATCTTATTGTGTTGCGTTTCTTCCTCCTAGTCACTGATAGTCTGGATCTCCATGTTACTTACTGAAAAAGTGCATTCACAGTGATTGGGAAGCCATAACATTTACAAGTATTAGTCTTATCTCAGCAGGGTAAATTCACTGAACCTTTTTTGCCACTTTCATTTACCAACCCTGCAGAAAAAAACAATAAAAACCCTCACAGAATTTGTAATGGTTTTAATGGTTATAATGGGAATTGTATTGGTTTTAATGGAAACTGTAATGGTCCCTGTGGGTCTCTACAGGTGATTTGTTGACCTCTATTGGTGGCATGTTGTGTCTAGTGGATACCATTAAGGACCACTAATGGTGATGGTTTTAATGGTTAGCTGATGGTTTGTAATGGTATTTGTAGTGGAAACCATTAGACTTTCTGTGATGGTTTCTACTGGTTTTTTGTTGTTGTTGTTTTTTTAGCAGGGAAGTGTCAGTACACAATTGTTGACTTCTTAGTCTAGTTTAATGAAGTTTTTGTGTAAAGTGTGTGTCCACTACAGTCCACTATTCAGTGTAGCTGTATGGGATTTGGGATATAACATGTTTTCTACCACTAGGGGTAGTCCATGCTCTGAGTTTAGTGTTCTGTAGTAAGGACACTCATAATACAAATGGTGGATTCATTTAAGGTAAACCATACTGCACACAAAAAAGCACAGTGAACAGTTAAAACACTAAAAATAAATAAATAAATAAATAGAAATTTATTGTTGGGAGGAATTAACCCATGCAAACTAATAAAATGATTGCAATTCCAAATTACTACATGCTTCTTCTTTTTCTCGCAGTGCTAGGTTTAAACAAATAACATTTATAATATAACATTTTATGTCTCTGGTTAAGAGGTAGTGCGGGTCCAATGCTGAATTGTTCAGTGTAACATTCTAGCAAAGCAAGGTTCAAAGATCCACAATATAATCACAGATCATTGTTAATCGTTATTAATATATCGTCATTAATAACACTTCACATTTTCACATTTAACTGTAAGACAGGCTGAAGTAATCTTTCAGTTATAACAACAGAAACAACAGCAATCACAAATTATACAAGAGACACTTATGCCTATTGATAACAAGCAAAATTCTCTCATCTTTAATCCCTTTAGAGAAATTCTCAATGGTTCTATGTAGAAGATAGCAAATAGTTTCCATTTCTGTGCTGTTAGCAATACAAGAACCCCTGAGGAATCCTTTGTTTATTACTTTAATGACCACTGCAGTAATCAGTACAATTGTGCCTAAGAGTATTGTTTAGAGAACAGTTAAAAAAAAATCATGCTGCTACACACAACATAAAACCAATGTATACTCAATAAAACCTACAAAACATTTTCATCTGTAGCAGCTAGAACAATGTGTACAGTGTACAATGTACAATTCTTTCTCATTCACATTAATACTGAGATTTCTGAACTGGAGCGCAAATTTAGAGTCTTCAGGCTGATGTGCTAGCTGCTCCTGTGGAATTCTGGCTGACCATGTTTGTCACTGACATTGGGTTTCTGTGTTTGCATGCACGCAGACATTGGGGTCTGAGAGGCTCCACAGTTTCCCAACATGCTTTGCGGAACATTTTAGAGGAGATGCAGAAGAGGATGGGGTCCAGCGCACTGTTCACGTACCAGAGAGGCAGCGACAGGTAGGACTTGAGCACCGTATACACCGTTAACACAGTCCCTGACCACGAGTCCACGTAAACTTGCATGAGTGAGGATGCAATGTCAGGGAAGTTGCACACAAAGAAAGTCACCACCACAGCCCCTGCAAAAATTGAAACGAGAAAGAACAGTTGACAAAATGTATCACATAAAGGAAGAAAGAAACCAAATATCACAGTACAGCATCTGCAGTCCTCCTTCTGTAGCCCTGCCTGTAGTCTCAGGCACTTGAGTTCCACAGCCTTTGGCCACTTCAACTCAGCTAGCCTCCAAGACTCATGTCCATCCACATAGCTCTGTTGCTCTAGTCTCCATGATTTCAATGTTTATGGAGAAGCAGTGCTCCATTGTGAAGAGGGGAGGGTTCCTCTTCTGTCATCTCACACATGGTGGACACCACAGATACTGTGTCAGGTAACATTGACCTGTAATCCAGGATGCAGGCTTGGGCACGCCTGTAGACAGAGGCAAATGGCACTAAAGTACCCAAAGCCAGTAGCCATATCAAGCCTAGAAGACAGGGTAGTTGTGACCTTCGGAGGCCAGCAAGGGATCACACGGTGTGACAGAGGGCCACATAGAGCTCTGTAGTGAAAGTGATGATCACCCAGCTGGTTGTGGCACAGTGCATCTGGCACAACATAAAGTAAGCTTTACACAAGGGTTCTCCAAGTCTCCATGGGTAGCTTTCCCAACAGTAGTGGTATACAGTAATGGGAATATTCAGGGAACTGGAGGATATCAGATAGAACCAGACTAAGCAGGTAGAGCTGTATGGTACTGGCCTTCATGCAGGTATCCCCGTGGCCCACCTACCATAACCCTTAACCCTTAACTGCTCAGTTGTATAAAATGCAATAAAAATGTAAGCTGCTGTGGATAAGGGCGTCTGCCAAATGCCATAAATGTAAATGTAAATATACAAAGGTGCTGTAGTCACCAGGTTCTGAGTATCTCTTTGGATATGGACTCTGACCTCAAGATGCAATCCTGCAGTGTCTTCTGTATCTGCTTCAGTCCCTAAAACCTCCACCAGTCCTACCAGCTACTAACCTTAGGCTTGCCCAGATACACATGTCAGAGATTTGGGGATATAAAGGAAAGCAAAGGGAAATCGAATGGAATTGATTTACTATATTTTCTGAGAATGTTTCTAGATTATATGCTTTATTTTGGTTGTATGGCCTTTCTTGCTTCACCTCCTGGCAAACCAGTGGTCCCAACTTCACTACTCCACAGTCTGGGCCCTCATCCAGGTGCCAACGCTGTGCCAGCCTGTTCAGGTGCTAATGCAACCATGGCCTCTGTTCTACTCTAAATTTTGCCATTATAGTCCTGTCTTCTAGTTGCTGTTTCAACTTTGCTTTGCAGAAAAGGCATCAGGAGCCAAGACTTGCACCACAAAAGACAGCACAGTAAAGGGATCAGGGCCAGA
Source organism: Pangasianodon gigas (assembly GCA_022758105.1). Classification (NCBI taxonomy): domain Eukaryota; kingdom Metazoa; phylum Chordata; class Actinopteri; order Siluriformes; family Pangasiidae; genus Pangasianodon; species Pangasianodon gigas. The sequence goes on from CM040481.1 coordinate 7,439,991, forward strand.
GAATCTGACCACAAAAAGATGTTATGGTAAAGGTATCAGGAGAATAAAATCTTACCCATAAGCCGCAAAGCCCGTTTCTCCTGAATCAGCAGCTTCCCATTCTGGAGGCACTGTGGATTTCCTCCTTCACTTACAGCCCTAGTGATGCCCATGGCCATGCGCTGGCGGCTGTTGTAGTGGAAGTGGGTAATGATGAGTATGTAGAGGGCAAAGATGCACACAAGTGGGACCAAGAAGCAGAGGATGCCCCTCAGAAGCAGTGCTCCCTTGTAAAGGGGGGAAGGTTCCTCCTCGGTCATCTCACACATGGTGGACACCACAAAGGCTGTGTCAGGTGACGTTGCCCCATAATCCAGGATGCAGGCTCGGGCATGCCTGTAGACGAGGGCAAATGGCACTGAAGTACCCAATGCCAGTAGCCAGATCCAGCCTAGAAGACAGGGGAGTCGTGACTTCCTGAGGCCAGCAAGAGACCACATGGTGTGACAGATGGCCACATAGCGCTCGATAGTAAATGCAAGGATCACCCAGCTGGTCGTGGCACAGTACATCTGGCGCACCATGAAGTAAGCTTTGCACAAGGGTTCTCCAAGTCTCCATGGGTAGCTTTCCCAATAGTAACGGTACACAGTGATGGGAATTGTCAGTAGCTGGAGGATGTCAGATAGAACCAGACTAAGCAAGTAGAGCTGTATGGCACTGGCCTTCATGCGGGCATCCTTGAGGAGTGTAAGCATGCTAACACCATTGGATAGGACCCCAAAGACAAATAGAATGCCGTAGAAGGCTGTCATGGGGATGGCAACGTGGTAGGGCTCCCGTTTGGTGACACTGATGTAAAGGTCAGGTGCTGAGCTTGGACTTGTATTGCAGGAGAACTGGAAATGCATCAAAGATTCATTCATGTTGGGAGAATGTGGAGACTAATAACTAGAATGACAATGTCTTGTTGATAAACAAGCCTCTCGGTGTTGATCAGATAATTTTCTAAAGAGAAAGAAAGAAAGAATTAATACAAAAAGGAAGAAATTTCAAATCATATTACACAAATTGTGGCATATAACATACAATTCATCATTTACTGGTGTCTTATCAGCTTTTTCTGTGATCACGCATGTGTAAGGACAAAATGTCACAAAAGGAAAGCATGCCTAGAAATTATAATACCTAACAACAGTCTCTAATCCTATTCAGCCATTTAAGATTCTGTATAAGAGAGTCAGTGTTCCCACTCAATACTGCCAGTGTACCTGAGCACACACTGACAAAAATAAATACAGTCAGACAATGAAAAAAATAATCTGTGCAAAAACATTTCCTTATAATTACCACAATTACACCACAATGCACACACACGCACTCACTCACACACACACACGCATATAAATATATATATATATATATATATATATATATATATATATGTAATTACCATATAATTACCATTATTATTACACTGCCATTAATTAAATTAGTAAAACTGTCAATTTTTAAATACTTAAACACTCTAAAATAATAATTTTAAAAATGGTGATGAGGCATGGACAAGTTAGTTTACATTTTCAAAGCAAACAGGTGGTTTTAAAAATTGCCAATTTAATTCTGACACCATCCACTTTCTAGAATTTCCATCAAGATTTTGTTACATTACACACTTCCTACAATATCATTGTAGCTGAATAGCTGAAAATATTTACAGACTTACTGTGAAGTGTGGAACACGAAAGACAGAGATGTGCATCCAAGTCTGATTCAACCATCAAATGCAACATTCACTGTGAGCACCCCCCACCCTCTCTCTCTCTCTCTCTCTCTCTCTCTCTTTCTCTCTCTATCTGTTTCTTTCTAGCCACATCACAATTTGCATAACCACCAAAGCCTGTGAGGATCTTATTTTGTTATATGACATTGGTCACATTCCTGTTCAAGTCACATTAATGTTTTACTGATGCTTAATGGTGTGAAATTGGAACAAATTGAATCTGTGAAGCAAATAAAAAGAAAAATAAGATGAATTTCTGAAGCAAATATAAATTTTTTATCATGCTGGATGTTTTGAATATAAATATTGAAAGGCTCTAAATATATAAGATATGGATTAACAAATAGCAATTACAGTGTCATGCAGATAATACACGGGAATTGCAACAAACAATTTGTCGACTGAGCAAACAAGTGCCGGTCCTAATGAGATCTACTGAGTATTGTGCAATCCATTGCTCTGACATATTGGAATGTGATTTCAGGGGATCCAAACCAATGTTTTTGGAGAATGCAGTGTAGAGAGCACATTGAGTTCTGTTTTTCTCTATCTCTCATCACACTTCTCTCTAGCTCTCTCTCCTTCTTCACGCAAACAACACATCAATCCCATGACGTGTTTTTCACATGGATGGTCTAAAAAAGTAATGTCTTTCTGTCCCCATGGAGATAGTTACTTTATCTAACTGGAAGTACTTCAGGTTCATAAAGAATGCCTGTAGGGAGAGAAAGGCTGAGAAATGAATTTCTGAAAAGTTACATAACTGCCAATACAGATATTCATTCATTCATTCATTCATTCATTCATTCATTCATTCAATCTTCAGAAACCACTTTATCCTGGTCAGGGTCATTGTGGATCCACAGCCTATCTTTGGAATATTTGGCGCAAGGCAGGAATTTGCAGCATGGATTGGACTTCAATTCATCACCAGACAATATGCTCAGATCTTACCACACTCATTCACACCATAGTGCAACCTCTCCACCTACTAGATTGTTTTTTTTGGGAGGTGGGAGGAAACCCACAGAGACCCAAGTTCAGGATCGAAGCAAGGGCCCTAGATAAATGGAATAGAATTCATTTGTTAGTTCGTTTGTTCATTCATACTTCATTCATTCATTCAATCAAATATAAATAAATAAACACACAAACAAACAAACAAACAAACATGTAGGCTATCTGGGATGCTGCTCAATATGATCAGCCTTTATTGTATGGATATATACAGTGGATATAATAAGTCTACACACCCCTGTTAAAATCTCACCATTATTATTATTATTATTATTATTATTATTATTATTATTATTATTCCACCATTAAAGTGATAAAGCAACCAAAAAAATTGCTTTGCACAGGAGATCCCCTATGTAGATATGCAACATTTTTGCAAGGAAGAAATCAAAGATGTGCTAAATTGGTTGACTCTTACCCAAAAAGACTGAGTGCTGTATTACAAGCAAAATATGTTTTAACAAAATGTGTTTTTCTTTTTATCCCTAAATCATTTGAATTTTATTGGTTGCTATATCACATTAAAGGTGGAAAAATTCCTGACAAGATTTATCTTGATTTCATTTTCTTACATCACAAAAACCTTCCATTTTCACAGGGATGTGTAAACGTTTTATATCTAATGTACTTAAATACAGCTATCGGGTACCAGGTGTGCTCGTTTTGCTATGTATGCTTATCACACTGGCAATACTTATAGTACATCATACTTTCCTCTTGTGCAGTGATATTACAGTAAGACTTGGGAAGACTTGGGTTGCTTCAAGAACAAGACATTGTTGAATTCTTCAGCAAGCGAACATTGAACATTTAATTATGTTTCATGCTCATGAACAGTTCTTTGTGGTAACCAGGGATAGCCTTTAAGTTGGAACTTGAACTTGAGCGTCAATGCTGTGCTTTTAATCATATGCATTTAAATCGTGTCACATTTTAGTTTCTCGTTTGAAGCATCTTATTTGCGTTGTTTATTAAAACAGCATGTACAAGCCTGAATAGATAAAGACAATGAGAGATGTAGCTACAATAACTGGGCAGTTGGATTGCCTGATGGAGAGACTCTTTGTCTTCTTGATTGAAAAGGATATTATTTTACAAGATCCTTCTGACACGACTGTGTGTTTTTAAATTAAATTTAGTCTTTTAAATCCAGGGAACACATTGAGGACATGTTCTCAAATTCAACTTTAAGCAAAAGCCATCAGATACAACAGATGCAACCAATTTTTATGATTAAACATCAGAGAAAATGTTCCAGCATAACACAAGTCTGATTATTATTTCTGGAATATAAACCTAAAGCTGTCTTTATGAGTATTTTTTTCTAAAGAACCTATGCTGTATTGAGTAGAAATGACTGCATTATTGGCATTGACCTTCCAACGTAACAAAGAAGCAATACATCAAGGCAATTTGTGGAGAATGCTTCTATAAACAAAGAAATGCACTTATATGGAGAAAAAGAAATCCTGATTTAATGTGTAACACAAAAGTAAAACCTCACGCTTGTGCAAAATTTTGTTGCACCCCGTAGGACCCCAGTCCTGATGCACACCTCTAGTCTCATATTCTATGAACCTTTCTGGCAAGCGTTTAAAAAAATCTGTATTTGCATCTGTTTAGAAACATTATCTCTTCATTCTGAATAATGTATTGGTGTTCAGCTACATATTTAATAGAATGCTATGAACACTTGTAAGGAATGAATACTGCAATGATCACTATCAAAAATAATGTAAGGAAAAAAGGAAAGAATATAGAGTACATTTATAAAAAAAAGGACATTTTTAAAGGAATTTATTGAATTAATGGCTTATTAAAAAAAAGGCAAATTCATAAATAATGTATATATTGAAAAAAACATAAGATGAGTGCATTCTTACAGTTTATACATGTATGTGCACATTACTTGCATACATATAGTATACCCTGTTTACAGTATATGCAAAAAGAAACACGTATACATGCACACTAACACACACAGATCTTACACACAAATTGGCAAACATGAACTTTGCTGTCCATGCAGTAACAACTCTTACAAGGACAGTTACGTTAAAGACCATATTAGTGGCCTTGAAGAAAGTAAACAATACAGTCATGGGACACTCCACTGTACTCGCTAGAAGGATCACCTCTATTTTTATAGCTTTTCCTTGTCAATGTCACCTCTTGTTTGTTCGTTAGGGATGTACGTACGATTTCCTGCAAAGCTGCTATTGATAAAAATGTGATACAAATAAAATCAAATCATATTGAATATTAGCTAGAAACCAACATGAAGTTTTTACAGCTTTGTTAACTTTAGTGAAGGTTCATATTTCAGAGAGACTAATAGTTACATTTCTTCCTTGCTTATGGTCAGAAAGCATCATTGAACACAATAAAACCTACACAATCTCATTTCAGCACTGCTATACCACTATTATAGCACTGCTATAAAGTTCACAGCACTGAATATTGCAGCGATGAGATTCCAGCTTCTCTGGCCAGGGCATAAAAGTGACCCTTCTTCTCAAACAGTACACTTGGGGAATCAAACTCCACAATTTTCCCAGCATCCAGAACCATCACCCTGTGGAAAACAAGAGAAAGGGCTTATATTGACAAGCTAGGAGCCAAGATTAGAATACTGATTACAGCTTGTTTTGTTCCATCAGAACAAAAAAGTTAGAATGCATAATCAGTGTGATGATACCAGAGAGATAAATGCCTTTAGTCTGTGGTATATTTTCAGGTTCCGTTTAGTCTTTCTTGCTTCTTTAAAATACAAATTGGCCATAATAGCAACATTTAGTGTATGCAAAAACCTGATTTACATATGATTTCTGCTTCCGACTTTGATGTAATCAATGCAGTTATTCTTTGTAAAGCACCCACAACATGCTCAGTATTTGCACGCACAATTTATCCCAAATGCGTATGCAAATTAGCACTTATTATATCTTAAATAAAGGCCTGAGTGTCACAGTGTAAAGCTTTTTATGCACTTCCGAGTGAATCACATGGAGGCTTAACTCCCCCCCCCCCCCCCCCCCCCCTTATTTTCTAAAAATATGCCTATCAAAAACATGAAAATGACTTTTTATAGTAAACTGCTATTATATCACAGGGGCTGAAAGGTTTTGCAGCTTTATGGTGCCTGGTTTGACCCTGAGCTTGGGTTACTGTCTGTGTAGAGTTTCACATGTTCTCCCCATGTCTGCATGGGTTTCCTCTAAGTTCTCTGGTTTTCTCCCACCAAAAACATGCCCATAGGTGTGTGTGTGTGTGTGTGTGTATGGTGCAATAGACTGGTGTTCCATCCATGGTGTATTCCCACCACACACCCAGTGTACCTGGGATAGGTCCCATGACCCTGATAGTGTGGTTACTGAAATAATGAATTAATGAATAAATACATAATCAGATTTATGTTACAATTTTAACCTGAAAGTAACAAGGTGAAATAGAACTTTAAAATGTTTAGCTTTTTATAAATATGAAACTTTTCTTTTTAAAATCAATTTACAGTCAAAGGAGCTATCCCAAATAGACAGGACCCTGCAAACTACAGTATTGCTACAGAGTAAAACTTGTCAGGTTAAGTTTACTTAAATCAGTTAAGGAAACTGATTGCATTAAGTTTAAAAATTGATTGCTTTGAGTACAGCTAACTTATAAACATTTGAGTTCACTTATATAAAATTCACTAAGCTAAGTTGAAAGACCTAATTAAGTCAATTTTAAAATGCTCTTTTGATTATAAAGCTATATTAAAAAATAAAACAGCTCACTCACTCACTCACTATCAGTAACTGTTTTATCCCTATCAGGGTCTCATGGATCCGGGGTCTATCCCGGGAACACTGGGTCTGAGGCAGAAATACCCCCTGAATGGCACACCAGTCCATTGCAGGGCACCATGCACACACACCTTCACACACATTTGCATCTAGGGGCAATTTGTCTTAGCTAGTCCACCTACTGGAATGTTTTTGGGAGGTGGGAGGAAACCTGAGAACCAGGAGGAAACCCTGGATCCTGGAGCTGTGAGACAGCAACAATACTTGGTGCAGTACTGCGGCAGCAAAATAAAACAGCTGTATTTGACAGCTGTGTCTTATTTATGTTATTAGTAGTCTTTTACAGACCTTATACAGACTGTAATAAAGAAGTTGAATGCCTCAAACCTATATATTTTTTGTTTTATATATATATATATATATATATACACACACAGTACTGTGCAAAAGTCTTAGGCACATGCAAAGAAATGCTGTAGAGTAAAGATGCCTTCAAAAATAATGAAATTAAATATTTCTACATTTAAACAAATACTATAAAAAGCAGTAAACAGTAATAAATGAAACAAAGTCAATATTTGGTGTGACAATCCTTGCTTTAAAAAACAAATGTATTAGTCTCAGGTACAATATATGCAGTTTTATAAGGAAGTTAATAAGTTTATAAGGAAGTCTTGCAGAAGCAGCCACAGTTCTTCTGAAAACTTTGACTGTCACACTCGCTTCTAATTTTTCAGCAGTTTTTTGTCTGAAAAGTGTCTCTTATGTAATCTGCTGCTTTCTTTACTGGCATACAAACATTTTTCTGTAACATTTAATTTTGTGCTGGAAAACTAATGTTAGGGAATCTAAAATGGTTTTTGTACTGACTTGATGATGTAGAAGTCATAAAATAAAAATCTGTAACAAAGTTTTTACTAAAAAAATATAGTGTCTAAGACTTTTGCACAGTACTATATATATATATATATATATATATATATATATATATATATATATATATATATATATATATATATATTTGTATGAGGTGTTTGGGAAAATTTTGAAAGAAAAAAGTTTGGTCTAGGTTTGAACTAATATTATTTAAGTAATTAAATAATAATAAATAATAATCATGAGTCATATGAGTTGTGCTTACATAAAATTTCCCACACAAATGAAGTAACTCAATCAGACTGAGCTCTTCAAACAATGTTCAGTTACTGAGTTCTCATAACTTAATTCAGATAAGTAAATATGACATTTGAACATATTTGAGTAGTGATTACTCATTTCATTTAATCATTGCCATTGTTAGATTTTACCGTGTGCTGTTCAGGATGGTGTGGATGCGGTGGGCGATGGTGAGCACAGTGCATTGGGAGAACTCTCGGTTGATGGTGCTCTGAATCAGTTCATCTGTCTCTAAATCAACAGCAGCCGTGGCCTCATCCAGGATCAGGATCTTTGACTTCCGTAGCAAAGCCCTAGCCAGACACAGCAGCTGCCTCTGGCCCACGCTGTTACAAAAAAAAAAAATGATCACAAATTGTCTAAATCTAGTAGTGATTGTTCAATAGACACATAAATGAGTTATCCTTCCACATTTTGAGTAAGTAAGTACATTCTGTCCATGTCAGTTTTCATTGAACAATTTAAGTAAATTAATAATTGTAAGCATGAGAAAAAAAAGTGAAAAAAGTTTAAAAACAATTATAAACAATTATATGCACATGACAGATAGAGAGACTCTGTGACTCAGACTCCTAAAGTGGTCTTTGGTTTCCCATTGGGAAAAAGGTTTCTGTGTCCAACTGTCCAACTGAGTGTTTCTTTTTCAGAGAGGTTTTCAAGTAATACCTCTTTAGGCAGGTAAGAATTCCTTATTATCCATTCTTACTATAAAACAAGGAGAGTTCTTTCATACTAAGATTGTCCTGTCCTTCAAATTTCTAAGTGATATTGAAAAGCCCATGTCTTGAGACTGGATATAATAAGTTATAAGGCCACAAAATGAATAAAAACATATTGTAAGCGTATTAATTCAAGATATAGGAACTTAAAGTAAAATAGACATATCCAAGAAACCAATCTAAACAGCTATTCTATGTCCTCATTATTCTCCAAGTGTTGCAGAAGTTCACCATGACACAGTGGTTAGCTTTAGTCTCTGGAAAAAATGTAAAATGAAAAGAAAACTGTTTACGGCTTTTTCACAACGTGACACGACATATTTAATGGTCAGGTTAATTCATCTGTTTGACACTGTTTTTTTACATAATAACATTTGATGAAGCTACGTATGTTTTGTATATAATTCCATACAACATTAATGATACATAATACTGCTGCCTCCAATTAAAACTAATGATCCACTTCCACTTCTAACATCTGTTTTTAACAATTCAGTGCATTACTGTTGAGTGGGAGATCACTGAAGAAAGATTCAAATAGCTATAGGCAATGTGATGAAAACTTCTCTGACATTGACACAGCGTCTGATACTTATTATATACTTGTCTAGGCACAGAGCCTTGAAGGCTGCAATCTCATTAGCTGTCCACACGTCCGAGTATGCACACATACAGACAGGTGATGAATTAAAGATTAAAAAAATAGTAGTGCTGCTATGTCATTTTTCTGACATGGTTTCCCCTTAGAGAGAAGGGTCAGTGCAAATAACTACAAAGTTCTTCAGGCTGATCAGCTTTATCCTATGATGAAATATTTCTGTCCTGATGGGAATGGATGACTCCAGGATGACTCCAGCCTGCATCCACAGGACACATGGGCTCATTGATTGAAAGGACATAATTCATATGGTAAGACCACTGTCACTGGTGTGCTATGGGTCTCCAGATCTCAACCCAATTGAACACCTATGAGCTGATGTGATAGACAGCATGATCCACCATCGAAAAAAAATCATCATCCCTCCAATATTATTCCACACCAGGGGTTGACAAATCATAAATGCATTAGCTAGCCCACTGGATAAGTAGATTCCTCACTGCACTTGCTCAGTCCCATCCTCTGGATGCCTTATCTACTTCTGGCACAAACGATTTTTTTTCCTCAGACATAGCACATGGAAAAGAGGCCATGAAAGAAGGCTTGTTCGGTAATCAGATTTCATAGTGCTAGCATTCAAATTTTTACCTTTAATCCATTGGGTAATATTCATTCCACAATTCTGATATTCCTTTTAGTTTTTACTACTTCATTTATTACTATATTGTCTTTTATTCCTATATTGTTGTGACATATCTGTTTGAGCAACCTCTGGCACAAGAATTTCCCTCGGGATGAATAAAGTTCTATCTTATCTTATCTTATTTAAATTTAGTTTGTAGACCTTTATACAGCATTACAACAGTAATAGCTTAAATCCACAAATGGCACGAGCCACTCACGGTCACATAACTATAGTGTATTGCATCACAGTTTGTTTAATGCACTTTCATTTATATTGGGATACATACAGACCCCGCATTGATCAATACAAATAATTCTCCCTCATTTATCAGTTATCAGACAGAAGAAATTCATTACATCTCAAGGCCTTGCTACTCTTTTATCATTGCAAGAGGTATGCTCTTTTAGATGCAAGGGTTAACAAATGATAAATCCTATGGGAAACCCAATGGACCAGGCTAAAATGTAGTACCTAACAAAATATAATAATCTATGGCAAGCTAGTTAACTAATTAAGTGCATTATTACAAATTAAGGGAAACAAATGAGTATATGAATTCCTGATGAGGGGACAACTGTGTAGCCATAGTCCTTATCCTGACCTCGACCTCAACAAAAAGTCATTGGCGAATATTTCAGCTATGAGTTGCAGTGTTTTATCCATGCATTACAAGTAAATATATTACTAGGATCTTTATTTTCTTTCAATATGTTTAATACACTATACTGCCAAAAGTTTTGGGACGTCTGCCTTTACATGCACATGAACTTTAATGACATCCCCTTCTTAATCCGTAGGGTTTAGTATGGAGTTGGCCCACCCTTTGCAGCTGTAACAGCTTCAACTCTTCTGGGAAGGCTTTCCACAAGGTTTAAATTTTTGACCATTCTTCTAGAAGCGCATTTGTGAGGTCAGGCACTGATGTTGGACGA